>CM037847.1:4990922-5693883 GCA_021234535.1 Stichopus chloronotus
ATCTCGCCTCATCTGATAGATAATCTGATCTCTATGATCACCATTGTATTGTCAAGTTCTTGGCCCAAGTGATCGTCAGTGTAAGTGAGAGATTACATGTGCTGGGTAAAGGCGGGGGGGGGGGGGGGTAAGTAAGCGTAGACTGTAGGCTAGTACAGTGTGCAGGTTGGGGTGGGGACGGGGGTTGAAGGTAGGGGTTTTAATCGCTACAGACCCCCTCCCCACCCCCGTGCATTGATATGTTACAACAAGTAAGGACGCCCTCACTGTGTTTAAACAGACCAACAGTATATGGCTACCTTATAGGCCCGTATGGCAGAGACGCAAAGTATACGCTCTAAATTAATAGATTGCACTCAAGGAGGGCGATTCACTGTATCACTGTCTCACTTTGAGGTCACAGGCAAGGGGTCACGGGGTCTTTTCGCTCCCTCACTTTTTTTTTCATCTGGGATACATAACATACTGAGAATGAAGATTGGACAACAATCCTCCTTTAACATCTCGGAACTTCGCAACACATTAATTTATTGGAAGAATTTTGAAATGTTGTTTATTACCCACAGCCCTTGTTCCTTTTTGCTTCTGAGACTGCAGTAACTGCCATGAGGATGACAGCCAGGTGGTACATTAATCTAGCCATCTTCAACTGTATAGTGTCTTCTGCAAACAGAAAAAAAAAAGTAGTACAGGAATAATATTTTATAAAAATCAATTATCGAACAAAGTGGCAATTTTAGTTATGTTTATAACCTAGCTCTCATTCACTTCATCCAAAATGAAAGAGTTAATGAAGAGTTGTTGTTCCAATAACAACAATAAGGGGAAAAAAAATTAAGCACGTACGCCACGTGATGATACGTTGCGAATGCCTCGGTGGTATTCGAAAAGATTCGGGGAACAAGACTGGCGTGTGTACTAAAAGAGGATAGGTGGAGTTGGGAAGTACGTTTAACAAAATAAAAAAAAAAACCTTTGGTTGCATATTCTTCCTCCAAATAGGATACAAGAGCCATAATCTCTCTGACGGATTTCTGGTGACAAATGACCTGCCAATGACAAGTTCAGTCAGAAAGTCACACTGGTCGTGAGAAAGTAGAGCAGCAACTTTGCTACTGGCTGCGTCTCACTATACTAGCCTACCTCAGTGGGTTGTTTATCGTTCCTTTGGGTAAGGATGTTCTGAATATGTCAGAAAACAGTGACAGTTATCACGGACGAGATTAGCGACAGAATAAGAAAAGTTTAAATCTGGTCGATGTAAAATTAAACTTTTCGACATTTTGCCTTGAGGGTTCTCACTGACCCCCCACTACTCCCTCCCCTCCCCTCTTGGGAGTAAGTGGGGCAGACCCCCCTCCCCTCTTGAACTGAGGCGAGTGGTGTCATCTTTCTTGCGTTAGTTTTCGTAACAGTAATTCTCAGTGACACGTTTGACCTCCGCCAAAAGCAAAAGGCTCGTTGGAATCGATGCGATACCCCTTCATTGCTAATATGAGACTTGGCGCACGCCGGCAAGCAGACACCCTACGATGAATTCAGAGTTTGTGATTATCACACAAACCAAGAAAGTAAATTGCGCAGACCAAGACACCATCTTAAAAAAAATACCAGAACGTACAGCTGAACCTGACAATATCTCTATACATGTAATGTATATTCGTAAATCTTTAATTTTCAACGTTTCCTTAATAATGTTGACGTCCCATAGCTAATATTCATGAGTATATGTTGTATGTCCCTACCTAGCTTGAATATGGAACGTTGTTTGGTCAAAGGCCATCCACGTTGAAAGCTGTACTCCGTAGGCAAACACCAGGTGACCGTTACCGGTGGTGTGGTGGGTGATCAGTGTCATGCACGCGCAGTTAGCAACTGGTGTTGCATACTGATAAGCGATTTAAAGTAAGACTAGCTCTTTCCCAAGACTTTCGGGACTAAGACTTTCCCAACTAACTCACCGTCACTGGTCTAAGTCACGCGAAATTCATAATATACTGTCAAAATGACGATAAGCCTATACTGTCAAATTGATATTACACTATCAAACTTGTCGACAACGTTGTCAGTAGATCTTACTTTCACATGTTAGTTTGATTATTGATGGCAGGAACACTCTCAGAGAAAAAGAATGACATTCATTAAAAAAAAGGAAGTGTTTACAAGGTCCTCTTTCGGGTAAGGGTGAATTTCACCCTCCCGCAGGAAGAGGAGGAAATATTCATTCCAATATTTCATTCCACTTTTATGAAATATCGCTCAATTTAAAGTGAATTTTTACTGTTAGGCCTACTTTGAATGGACCCTGTATACAAACGTCTTTATTTTTACTCTTGTTTTCCTTTTAAAGAGAAAGAAAAAAAATACTAAAACGTAAACATTCAATTAAAAATGGTAAATCATGTATGAATAGGCCTAAATCATGAATAAAACAAAAATAAATAGAGACAGTGAGGAAGGTATCCAATTTAAAGAGGTTTATTTTCAAAGTGCACAATCCCACGGTATGCGTCCTTTGCAAAGTACGGTAGGGTGTACGGTCCTTTATCTTGCAAAGCTTACTCTCGTCATGGCGAGGCACGTTTAGTAAATATAAAACTTACAACAACAACAGATACCAGGCGACTTTAAAATGAATGCGTATACATATCACTTACTTTTGCTTGTTTTTAAACCAAACGCACAAACATGTCTTTCAAGCCCTGTTTTAGGTTACAAGGAATTGCGAATTCAAACCTGGAATAGACGTCAAGGTATGTTAGGATGGTACACACACGGTTTTCTCCATATGGATACGTACCAATCGAATATGCTATACACACGTGCCTTGTTTCTCTGCACTCTGTTCAGATAAAACAATCCAGAGGGCAAATATACAAATATAGTTCCACACACACACACACTCAGTTTTACAGCTTGAACTCAATTTGCAAAGTTCTAGATAGTTGTTCAAGTCACAGGTCAGTGAGCACAGAACCCCACCACAGGGTCTAGACCCGTGGAAAACCTTTATTATTCAATCCGTACACCTTTTATGCCCCTCAACTTTTTATTTTTCAACTTGATCAGAAAAAAAAAAAACAAATATTAGAACTCAAAAATGGTATATGCAGGCGACTCATATCGGCCTACTACTTGCGCGTGTAGCATACCGTAACTTTTTGCAAGGTGTAAACGGCCACCCATTGTTAACGAAATATATAGCGTGTACATGAGCATACACATATACGAAGGACCGTATGAAAACGTCGCTGAAACAGACTTCGCATTATCGGTAAAATGTTTGTTAACCACATACATACATCCGTATCTACATACATACATACATACATACATACATACATACATACATACATACATACATACATACATACATACATACATACATACATACATACATACACACATACATGCACATACATGTACGTATATGACCAAGTTGCCGTTAGAAAAAAAGTTTTCACATTGTCGGTATAAAGTTGCTACATTACAGGTTCAAAGATTTTTGTTTTATGTTATCGGTATAGTTTTTTTTATTTACATTATCGTTTCAAAGAATTTTGACATTTTTTGTTTTACATGATCGGTTATTTTTACGTTAACGGTATTTTTTTTTAAATTACCTGTTGTTTTTACATTATCGATAAGTGATATTTACAGTTATCGGTACTTTTGTTACATTAGCGGTTGATTTTTACATTGTCGGTTGTGACGTAAGCGTTGTATTCACATATGAATGGTCTACCTAGGCTGGTGTTTACTCCATCACATAGTATTGGCTGCTGCGATTCGCTGCCAATTAATTTAGTGTGGTGTATATGACCATGAAGCATCTTAAAAATCAATGTATAATTTAGTTAATAACTGCTGTTGGGGAAGTCAGTGAGATAGCTTATATCCAGACATGTTAACTTGCAACGTTTTCTTAAACACGATTTTGCATAATATTGTGGTATTACGAAGTTATTTCTGTAATGCATGCTCAATGGTGGTACAAACTTTTGAGTTGCATTGTTTTTGGCTTTATTTTTTTTATAATTTCACATCAATGACATCGCGTGATGGGAATTTTAGTTCATCCATGAGCAATTCTGTTTTTATTTCATAGTTTGCCACCCAGTGTTTTCAAATGAAGGTTTTTTTTCAGTGACGTCAGCCAAGTGAAAAAGAAAACATATAAGAAAGCACAGGCGAAGCCATATCTGAAATGTGGAAATTCTATTCTCGCCGGACAATTGGACTGCAGCATTTAGCTACCGTATTCTTTGCTTTTCTACGCTAGCCATTTTTTTTTTGGTCCTCGTGTTTCATTGAAATAACATAAAAACATGTTTAAGTGTGCCCTTCATGCTTCGTCACATACGGACCTATAGAGATGCGTGAGGGGGTTCCCCACCCACTACCCCACCCTTTTAATTATCCTAGATCCGGACCGTGCATTATATGGAAAGAGAAAAAGAAAAGAATTAAAAAGATTAATAGTGTAGTAAGTGCTAATTCACCTTTTGTGTAATTGATTTTCTACATCCCCACCATGGATCAGTTATATTCATATTCAGCGTGCATTCTGCCACGTGTTCGTTGACCTTTTGCCTTTTCACTCATTAAAGAGGAACAGTGACTTGTTTCGTGAAATTCACTCAACCTTAGTAAAACCTTTCGAGTTGCTTTCACATACTAATGACAAATTGTCTAGAGAAACTCCAAGTGCAACCGTACAAAGGAACATTAATGAGTTAATAATTTGATTGTTTAAAATTCGTGACGAGACACTTTTCCACATTAGTATTAACTCCTTATGCACACAATTAGGTAGTATGCAGTACAAGCCAGGGTCAAAATTCGAAAATGTTGATAGTTTTCAGGACTATTGGATGTGTAACTTAACTAATTGCTAATTATTAGTATTGCCATGTGTTTGTACCCTTTAAAATCCTACACAAACTTATCGATATCAACCCAGTAAGCACCTTTAACTTCCTGATGCGAAAACATATCACAGTGCTGATACACCATCTTGACATACTAATACTTAAAAAAAAATCTGGAGGCTATGGCCCGTTACACCTCTAACGAATAGAGCAGCAGTTTTGAACTTACAACCCGGAAAATTTTTTGCCCTCGTTCTCGGGCCGCAAGTTTCCCATTTTACGTTCCCCGACGTCACGGTCTCAGTGAAACCAAAATGATATTTAAAATGACGTGGACAACAGCATTCCACCAACAATTTATGTTGTCCGAAAGGGGGGGGGGGGGGGACTACAAAGATAGACAACTGAAGATATGTTTGTCTTACGTACCAAGGTTTGACAAATTTATGACACCTTCTAGAATATTACGCAAAAAAAAATTAAAATAAAAGAAGTGAAAAGCAAACGACAATTGATTTTATAATGGCGTCATCACGTCGCGTATGCTTCATGGCCAGTTTTTGCATTCCTGACTCCAACTGTGATATCTGTCAATGATATAGACTACATTGTATTCCATTTGTTTTACTACCGTGGCTTAGTTGTCCGATACAACACCCTGCATTCCTTTTGATGACACGGTACAATGCCCAAGTTTGTTTTACAACTACCAATAGTTTCCCTTGTCAATAAACGGTTCCCTCTCAATACTCACGAATGGCACGCTTTGCACACACCAATCACGCCCACACATCCACAACAACCACTGCATGGTGATGTGAGTTAAATGGCACTGTCCAACTTCCGTACGAATAACTACATGCACAAATGTAAATATACATTAAGGTTATATATATATATATATATATATATATATATATATATATATATATATATATATATATATATATATATATATATATATATATATATATATAATTATAGTATATTATATCATATTCACACAACAGACACTCAAAACGGCAACAGAGCGCTCTACTCAGAAATATGGAATGGTGAAAATATTTGAATTACAGTCTAAGTACCAAAGTGACATCACTTTACTACCAGAGATGTGAAAACCTGATAAATCCTTTTAACAAACAAGAATCTTTTCAACTTTGTTCGGTTTGGAAAATACGAATTTCTTTTCGTTCCGTTGCTTTCCCACCCATGTCCTTTCTACTCATTCAAGTTGAAGCCCGGTTACAAAAGGACCAACAATATTTTGCAAAAGTCCTTCTGTCGTTTGTTCGGCGACAATCTGTGCTGCGCATGTGACAAATATTTATTTTTAATTAACATTACTGTAAATATTTGCATAATCTCTGTATCCACATGGATTAGGTTGTTGAACATAGGCAGGGTGAGTTCAAGTAACAATGGTACGGTGCTTCCGTTCGACCCCGTCTGCAGTGTCAACGAGTTTCTAAAAGACACACTGAAGGGTGTGACACATAAGCTGTAACACGTTAAGGGTTACCGCTACGTCAACTATACAGTGACGGCCTGGTTGTTTCTAATGAACTTGTCACACACAGGTAAAGAAAAAGGCAGTGTGGGTATACGGGGTTGTTGTAGTATGCATGTGCCTACATGTTTGCCGTAGCTCTGTCTTACGTGTCATTGTTGTTCGTTATATAATATAAAGATACTGTACTCAGAGATATATTCTAATGAGGCACATTGGCTTAAAGGCTGTAATGCATCACCCCAGACAGTTACAATTCTCCCAACCACCTACCTCTAGTCCCTCCCTCAGCCTGTCTTACATTCCTCCACATGTGTAATCAAAACAATGGATCCCTGTGTACGCTGTGTAATACGAGCTGCTCTGCATCTTTCGAATTTGCTGGCAATCTAAGAGTACTGTAACTTAGAACCAGTTGAGAATTTTCCTTTCAGGGAGGTAAAAATATAGCTTAGGGTGATGCAATACAGCCTTTAAGTTTTCCTACACCTGTAACGTTTCTTCCGTATACTAACGGAAAATAGTGAAACTAAGAGAAGCACCATTTATTACATACCGAAAGGAACAGTAGTGAGTAATTAACGATTGAATTTGTTATTTGAAAATTCATCATGGACTAAACACTTTTCACATTAGTACTTATTCATATAAGCAGAGGGTACAAGAGTCAAAAGTTAAAAAAAACTGACAGTTTTCATAGCTGGTGAATGTGAAACATTTCTAAGTATGATAATTGTAAGCATTGCCATGTGTTTGCACCATTCAAAGTCTTCACACACTTATCGATATCAACAAAATGAACCCCTTCAAGTAAGGACAAACCGAGTTCCGTTTATTTTGCATTCGGTCTATGCACTATGCACTATACTATACACTCTATGCAGAGTTAATGGTCAAGTCCGTGTGTAGTATACAAACATTACACTGTGGATATTATAGTCCGTATATATCTGAAAGTGATTTTTTTTTAAAGATATTGTTTATGTAAGTGTAAATACGGATCTAAGTTAGCGGGAGTAGACCTACTTTATATCTGCAGTATACGAAAGGCAAAACTCCGTCTGTTGCTCAATCGTTTACTTGTGGCAGGCAGAGGAGTTTTGGTGTAATTTGGAGTCAACTTGTTCGCGTTGCAAATTATTCTATACTGTTTACAACAACTTTTTGTCTAACTGATTGATCATATGAATCGATTTTTTTTTCTTTTGCTTGTGTTCTTTTGCAATGAAACTATTGTTATGAAGTCCCGATATAAACGTTGTGACAAAGAATAAAGTTTTAGAAAGGGACGTTTTGGTAAGCAGACTAATGAAGAGAAGAATGAGTACTCGAATTTCAAAGTAATATAATTCGTTTCTTAGGTAAATCATATCATTAAGAAAATAACATTTTACAGGGAACAAAGTGTACCCGTACTTACAAACGAAAATAAATTAATTAGCGGGCGGGAGGTACCTCCGGTGGACCGTTTCAGCTGGGCTCTCCCTTGGCGGTCTCGTATGCGGTTGCCCAGAGATGGTGGCGGAGATGCATGCGGCTTCCTACACGTCAGGCCAGGGCGAGGTAGGTCAGGGTAACCAGGAAGGCGACGACTAAACGGTATAGTAGTCCATGGGGTGGACAAAGTTGATAATTCGTTCTTGGAAATCAAGAAGAACCCGTAAGGATGAAACCAGTCAGTAAAAGGGGCGAGTTCAGTATGTGTTCCGATGTGGAGTTGTTGCACAGGGTTCGGTCAGGTGAAAAGCTTCGAGACAGCTAGACATGTTTACACCACCATCCCAGAGAGGAGAGAGAGCGAGCCACACCTTGAGCAAGTGTTTTGTAGAACGCTCCCACATGACACCGGCTTCCAAACGTGAATATGGAACAATACTACACAGGCTCGTGTGCACGTTTTCAACACTTAAATTAGCATATCAAGAACAGAGAATGCGGCAGCTCAGGCCTTCGATAACAACAAACATTATTGTACATAACACCGAGAGGTCAGGTATTCAACAAAAAAAAAAAAAAAACTCTTTTACATAACACTATGAATTATGCCTTAATAAGGTCTGAAAAAACATATAATTTTAAAACATGTCCTTTTCGTGCACAGACAAATACTGATAACAAGTAAGAAAATAATGTTAAATCGAATCATGTTAAATCAAATCCGCAAAGGAAGCACGCCCTCGATATCGATGTGTTCAGTGTTCCTTTAAAGATCAGCTTGATAGGCTGGACACAACTCGCGCATGCTATTGATGAGATGAAAGACAATCAAGATGACGCAATTGACCTCGGTCGTTGCTGCGAGCGTTTCTACGGGTTTCTACAATGAGTCTGAGATAAGCCCGTGACCGGACTTGTAGAGCACTGAGGATGGTGGGGGGGGGGGGGGGACGTAAACATATCTTGGCTAGCTAAGCTTTGGCTAAGTGGAGAACCGTGATTATCATGAGGAGGGATATCAAAATTTAAAAGGGTGCTATTGCGCGGGGGTACTGCAGTGCAAGAATCCCAGCCGGCCAAGAAAAAAGTGCACCTCGGCTGGAAGTTCCCGGGTCCTCCCCCCCCCCCAAGCGTGGGTTACGGACCTGGACTCTACCCGTGTTTCTTCCATGCTTCAGTTGTATATACGGGGGGGGGGGGGAGGAGAGTAACTTGTGTCATTGAGGAACAGGATCATCGTCTCGTTAATTGCCGTCATGACAAAGGTCACGTGTTTGTGCTCACTACTTAGAGCGCGAGGCTTATTCGAAAAAGTTTGATGAATTAGCAAGTGGTGAAATTATTTAGTTATAAAGCACCATGCACTGATCCCCATCGTGGAAAGGGGAATGAAGGGAGTTCCCCTCCGCTTATACCTCTCGAATATATCTTTTTTTTATCAGTTCAGAAGAGACTTACATGAAAAACGATGGTTGTCCGCTTTTCCAAGAATTTTTTCCCCCCACAAATGTCGAAGTTTTTTTTTTTTTTTTGTAGTTAATTTCCTCAATTTCGGTGAGAGACGCATTCACGCACCAACTCCAGTGATCAAATGCAACCCCTGCACGTGTAGTTATGATCTTAACTTGATTCATCTGATGAGGATTAGTTGCGCGAAAAATTCATACAGAGATCATTTAATCATATATAATAAACAACGCCATCTAACTGAGAGTAAAAATGGTCACGAGATGAGTAGGCCTCAGTATAAATTCAAACCCCGATCCTCACCGTTTTCCAGATCCCTTTCTCAAGGTGGGCGGCATGCTCGTCACGTGCGTGCAATCATTTGGGTCTGATACGTCTGTACGTCACCACTGAGTCTATTACGTCACCGTTGACACTATTCGTATGACAAACACTACTCTTCAAAAGGTATCCCACTCCAAAGCGCATTTGGATCAACATAGCGTGGTCACTTGTTCCCAAATCAAGTACGAAAATGTCACGTATGTAGTTTTCTGATGACTTTAAGACCACTTTATCATCGAAAGACTGAAGGTTTTTTCTTTGTCAAACTTTGAAGTAAACTATGCTTCTTGATTTAGCCATTGACCCTTGGAAGAGAATGCACCCAGTGATTACTATGAGGTTACTGGAACTGTTATCAACCGCTCCTTCTAATTTTCCTTAATCCGTAATCTTTTTCAAATAAACAGTAGCCCTAGCAGAATTATTTACGCCGAGACTATCTTTGGCTTCTTGTATGTTTAAGTGACTGATTCCTGGGATAACATGGATAGAGGCGTACAGATGCGAAAGGATCTACAGTGTACAGGATATTCATGTATATGTTAACGTATCACAAAACCTCCGTCAAGGATAAGAATAAAAAAAAAAACTTTAAAACCCATTTCTAGATGGAGACTTCCCAGAAATGGTATAAAAGAATAATGACATCAATTTATACCAACTTTGGTGTAATCTTCCTAGTTTAATGCCATGTCTTTTGTCTGTAGGTATAAAACCTGAAGGCTGTGTTCCACGCAAGTAAACAATTGTTGAATGACCGAGAGATTGCAATCATTCGTGAGAGGTGCTCATCCAAATCGAGGGAAAGAAAAACGATGGCAAAATCGTTCTTAACGTTCTTAGGCAGTCTACGAACCAACCTTAACACAGAACTTAGTCAACATTTTGTTGCGACACATGCCGTGCACAGGCCTCCGGTGGCCGTTTGAACACGGTTCATGATCCTTATTATGAAACCGTGATCCCCGTATTAACGGAATCGGTTCGTTACGGCTAACCACTGAAGACAGATTACGTCTTTCACTGGGTTGGTCGGTGGGGATCGAATCCTCGTGTGACTCTTCAAAAGCACCTCATCCAGGGAAACAAAATGGAACTGCCGATGAAGGAAGGCTCCATCGTCATGTCTGGTGTACCGTAATCCTCAGAAAATGACGTCGTAAAGTGAATGACGTCACGCGAGAGAGATCTAATCGACAAACGTACCTAGCATATTGGGTGACGAACCCCTCGCTCTCCTCCAAAAAAAAAAAGAAAGGTTTTGAGAGACTGTAGTTTCGCAGGTAATATTTAAAAGTGTTCTCAGATAAAATATACATAACACTTGATTTCACACTCAAGTTACACCTGCTGACATATGAAGACACACATATATTAGTGCTCCCCACTCTCTCCCTATAGAAAGGGAGTCATTCATAATGAGATCTATGATATGAAACCATATCCTCACTAAACGGCCTTACCACGGGGGGTGGGGGGTTGGATGCACTTCCACCCCCTCCAAACACATATTTTTTAGTAGAATTTTTTTTTTCTGTATCAAAGAGAAAACATAAACATACCACACTATACTGTGGTAAATTTAAATCACCTGAATATGCCCCGCATGCACTTTACCATAGGGGTGGGTATCAAGAACTACACTGTCTATTTTTGGCCAAAAATATATCTTTCCATTCTACGAATGCCAGGAGCTACGCCCGGCTTCAATCAACAGTTCCTGCCCCATGAAATATCCCCTTCTTCTTCCACCCTGGCCACGTCCATGCCCTCACTGCTGTTTTAGACCGTCATATGTTAGGAGAGAGTGGGGGGGGGGGGGACTTCAACTCGGACCACCTGTCATAGCTCCATGAACTGACCATTTCCTCATGCGAACTTCCCTTCAAATTTAAATCCATGGAAAGAATGCATTTTTTGTGCTTGGATCAATTTGCGGGTTGTTTTGTTGTTCAGCCCCATTTTTTCACTTTATTCCTAAACAAAAAAAAACAATATCATCGTATCACACGAACACACCCGCAAACAACGCAACACACATAAAACACAAAGAAAGTACACGATTTGACAAGCGGACTAGAAGTTTCAATCAACATATTCATTTTTAAGACGTGCAAACAGTTCTGTTAGTAGGACAGAAAATTTCCACCCCCCCCCCCGCCCAAGTTACTAGGATACAAATACCATCAAAACCTAAGCAAATATCAACTTTGCACAATGAAAACAAATGATACTAAAAATGCAAAACTTTGTCACCATTTTTAGATAATCGAATTCTAAATTTATTCATCGTCGATTTAATAAATGTCTTCAGAATGAAGGGATAACATGACGAGGAGCCAGTGAGAAGGGCAACTTCACTTTACGAAATTGTATTTTTACCTTTTCTTTGTTTGGAAACCCTTTTTTTATCTGTCTTTCTTTTTTCCCTGTCTTATTTTCATTGACTTCGTGAATTATTAAAATAATAAAGAAATAAGAAAAAAAATTTCTGAAGTATAAACCAAGGCAAGAAAATATTCAAATAAACAAAATTTGCAATGTCAGTTGCATTTTTCTATGTAACATTCCCCTTCCTGGAAGCCTGCCGTAAGGGCGATAGGCCAATATGAAATTTTCGTCACGGGCTTGTTTTTCCCAGCTCTCTGGGATCGTGATCGCTTTATCTGAGCAACCCTTAAAAGAAATTCATTGCCTTTGAATATTTGCCCAGACGTTACCATGGCTCTACTTAGTTTTTTACCCTCTCTTTCGACCTCTTTCTCTCTCTCTCTTAGACATCTGTTCGTGAGCTAACTGTTAAACTGGTTAAATTGTGTGCAGTGCAGCATCGAATTTGTCCACTTTATGCAAACGGTTGGAAAGTCTAAGAAGTCTAAGAACCAAAAGAAGACTCCTTATCTCGTGATAGACAGACGAATATATATATATATATATATATGTATATGTATATATATATATATATATATCAGCAAAATTCCTCTCCTAAAGAAAGAAAGCAGCTGTCTTTAAGTAAGTTTAAGTATTCTGATCTGTGTTACATAGACTCCAGGTGTCAAATATAAAGATAATTTCTGCTTTACAGAGGGGAGGGGTATATCTCTTTGTGACAAGAAGCTCCACGACCAGACAATCAAACAAGACACAAGACTGTATTGAATTCTATTTTTATGAGTGTCTGTTAGAATACACTGTAATTTATTTTTTTTTTATATTGTGACCAAAGAAAAAAAAATGTCTAGATAGACGGTTCAAGGCCCACGTCTACACACGCGCGGAGACGCAACAACTCCGTGTTGCATGTCCCGGTTTCAACTGAGAGAAAGCCACCAAGTTGGAAGTGTAGGCATAACTTGAAGTAGAAACTTGAAACAGAGGAAAATTGACAGCGGGATTATCATGATTACTACTTTAATCCTTCTTCCAAGTCTTGACGAATCTGGCGGAAGCTGACTGCTGGTTTAGTGATTTACAATGAGCTATTTTATCAAAAATTCCTGTTTTACTGTTTTTTTGTTTTTTTTTTCACCTCGTGATTTTCAGCTAATGCAAATTGCAAACGTCACTTGTCACTGGCACAGCTATAGTCCTAAAATATACAGACTACTGCACAACGACAGGTAACGCCTTTATTTAGACGCGGCTTCCATTTTCGCCGTCCTCCCACGATCTCACGACACGGTCCGATTCAAATACTGAATGATCGATTGTTAATTATCTCCAACTTAGTGAATCTAAATAGACAAACCAATCATTGATCCATCTCATAAACAGGATTTTAAATTGTTTAGAAATGCATTTTTTTTTATGATGGGTGGTACTAATTTTTTTTTTTTTGCATTGCGAGTGTTATTCAGTTCGCTTAAAGAAAGATAAAAAAACTCGCGGGGTTCATAATGGAGATAAAGTTGACAAGTTGGTGAAATTTTCTCTAATCAAAAACGTAAATCAAGTGCTCTCTCTCGTTTACTCTAGTCCTACGCAAATTAACAAATTATCTAAAAGATCCGCCACAAAGTTAGTACAGCGTGTGATGAGTACCGACAGCAAGACATAAGACCGACTTGAGAAAAGACGATAGTAATAAAAATAAATCAACCAAATGCAAAACAAATATAACACAATAATACATATTAGCCTACAGTCTATAAAAATATGGGTATATTATTTGGGAATTCAAGCTTAAATTTGTCATTTCAGATACTAAATCTACACCTCCCGGCGAAAAGAAACCGAAAGGGGTAAAATTATCCGCAATGCCTAATTAAACTAAACAAAGTTAAAAAAAAAATTAGACCTTTCACCCAGATAATGAAAGTGGAAGCATTGGTCATGGATTTCAAAACAATGTACAAAATGTGAGGAAAAGCATATAGGGCCTATGTGAGAGCAGACAAAACGGACAAACACGGGGGAAGTTCAGTGGCGCGTGAGTGGGGGAGGTTGTTGGAACTACGTTCCTCCCCCTCCCGAGTGAGTTAATTTCGGTATCTGTATACGCACGCAGTCATTACCACTCACGGTTCATGCTAGCTAGCACATAAGTGATGATGGGCGCAACCTGAGTCTCCCCTCACCCGAAAAGACGCATCCGAGCCTCCGCTGGTGAAGTTAATAAAATTTGTTTGTTTTTATTTTCCTCTTTACCTTCTTAACTTTGCATGATCGAGTCACGCATACCTCAAGTTCTTGTGACGTCACATCCTTGCAAGTTTGGTTAAAGTAAATTTAATTCGTTGTATTTTGGAAAGCAGTATCCATCGAGTCATTGTGGCGCTATAGAGACGCCGGAAGCGATGCATGCTTGCGCGTATAGCATACAGAAAACTCACAAATATTTTTGATACCGCGGTATATGAGTAATTCTTCTCAGAATAACATCCAGAACAAGTAACACAGCTTTTATTTTCCTTTAGGAAAGAGATTTTGTTGACATTAGAGAACTGGCAAACAATTCCTTGAGAGTCTCGTTTATACAATCCGCATGTGAAATACGTCAATGAGACTTAAAAAAAAAAAAAACATATACTGTATATATATAAAATGTCGTTTTGAGTATTGCTTTATTAATTATCTTCGTTCCATTAGAACAAGGAGGTTCTACAAGGAACCTCATTGGTTAGAAGTATACCACTCTGCACCTTTAATGCCATGAAGTTTCACTCCCGGCGTTATTCGGTTCGTTCCACACAATTTGATCCATGTTTACTCCACCCGATACCCCTTCGATCCGACGAGGGCATTCTAACCTCAACAACATAGTCCAGCTTCGATAACCAAGTATTCACACGATTTTCACATGATTCCACTAGGTTTCACTCGACTTAATTTGCCTCCTCCCATATCCAACCCCCCCCCCCTCTATTGGACTGCACTCGAATTAAATTAAATCTTTTCGACTGTACACTGCTGCACCCCTACACTCAGTTTCGAATTACTCCCCCCCCCCCCCCCCCTACGCGTCACAACATTGCGAGAGGTAGAAGTCAGAGCTAACGTACGACAAGATTCAAAATCAGTATGAGACACGGCTACTCATTCAATTTTAATGTTTTCATTCAAACTTTCTCCTCCTTACAAAGAGAAATCCATTTACTTTGCCGTGTCGGTGATCAGTTATAGTTTATTAAACTTTATTGTTGTTTTTATTCCATAAGAAGAGAATATAAGGAATGAAAGAAAAAGTAAGATAAAAGACAGAGAGAGAGAGAAAGAGATAGGGCCTCAGGTACAACCTCCAGTAATTTCATTTACCGGTACACGTTCTTTGGACAAACTTATTTTTATGTTTTGTAATGATTGTTCCGTCGTCTGCACACTTAATATAAAAATGATTCTTAGTATTATCATCATTGCTCTGTATTTCTATCCATCCTTTTAAAAAATAACTGTCGACACGTTTCACCCTCAAAGATATTGTTGATTTGAGCTATGGTATGCAAAACTTTCACTGGAAACTATGTGACAGGGGTTTCATGCCGAATAAATCGTGAAGCATCTTTGTATTTTAATATAGGTAATTGTTGAATGTATTACAGTTATGTAGTGAATCTTTTGCATGGCTCAAACAGTCATGATGGTCTGTCTACACTGCACACCGTGACCTACATTTATCTTTGAGTATAGGCAGATAACGGATGCACGCTGAAAGGTGGGGGGCTTTCTGATTCAATGGAGGATCCAGAATGAGCGAGGGGGGGGGGGGGGCAAAGGGTGCCATGGCCTCAGCCAAATCCGGACGCAAACATTGTTTACAAAGTTATACCTAGATGGCGGGATTTTGGGATGAAAAGTATACTTTCACAGTTGCACAGGGTTTTGTTAAGGCAAAAAAATCCGCTTTTGTTTGCATTCAGTGATAGAAAAATTTCCCACAGAGGGGGGGGGGGGGGAACCAATCCTCTTCTCAGACCCCCCTCATGTCACTGCACTACCAGTTGGACCCCTCTCAAACAAAGGTATTCGACTTGCCGCAGTGGCTAGAGTGAGAAGGATAAAACCCAATTTGTGATTTAACGTATTCGATGGAAGGTGACACTTATATATATAAAGGCAAGATGAATGAAAAAAATGCTTCCTGTGGGTTCAAAGGTTAACTTAGTAATGTGAATTTCAGTCCTCGATTTGAAGGCCTTGTAAATATGCATCTAGAAATGAGCTAACTTCATTCAAGTTGCAGCGTGAAACCCCCCTGAATGACAATCCGTTGGATTTTTGTTCGTGTCTATTACATTTTCAAAAGTTAGATGAAATCGCAGAACAGATGACGTGGAGTTTTGCACGGAGTATGTATATAGTGTCTCTTAATGACTGGGTTTTACATTGCTAAGTGGTATTGATATTATAAAGAAGAAACTATACGCTTGCGAAATAAAACTTTCTGGTCATATAAAATTTTCGATTGTCCTTTAAGTAAATGTTAAGTAAACAAAGGATGAACATAAGACTTGTCTCAGAGGTCCTTCTACTGACGTCACAAATCTGCATATCTAGTCAATGTTTATTCATGAAGCAGGTGTGAGACAGAAATGTGAGTGTAAAATTCTCAATATTTGATAGATTTTTATGAACTTGTGGCCATTTTCAATATTTTCAACGATTAATATACCCAATAGTCCAAAATCTTATGTTTGGTGTTACACTAAAGCAGAAACAACCGGACAATTAAACCTGGAAAACGTTCCACGCTAAAGGTGTAAAGCCGACTATTGCTCACTGCTGCTCAAATTAAAAACATCTGTTTCTCTTCACCCATAATTTAGACAGCAGCCTTCCATGAAAAGTGTAATATCTTTATATAGATTACGAAGATGGAACTGCTTCCAAAGACAACATTTTACAATTCAAAAGGGAAGACAAAGATAATCGTTTCAGGCCATACTTTTCAAAGTATGACCGTTCCTTCACTTTTAAATCATAATTTCGGGGGACATTGAACTTAACCTGTTATTTCTGTGAATTAAAAGGCAATTCATTTTTATGCAAAAAAGTCGTATAAAATTATAAATTACGTGCAAAGTAACAATATTTTGTAACTGGTTGTCACTGATTCTATAGGATGGTCTGCAAAACACCATTTAGTAGCGGTTTGCCTTTGCGTTTTCGTTATCAATCATATACTGTTGTGTAAAGTGTAATTTATTTAGTTTTTATTATGTTATGTCAGTACGGAAGTATGAAGATATTCAATAAATTTGTGATTTTTTTTTTGTGATTTACGTCGGTATGATAGTCAGTTTGTTCATATGTACATTCAAATACTTTTCGCCTTCTTGCATCATAATGTCCCGTCAATCATAAGGAAACCTATGAGGGCGCCTCCACTCAGTATATTTATAATTTTGATGCTGGAGTGAGAGCACGAGAAAACAAAAAAGACAAATAAATATAAAATTAAAGAAAAGAAGACATTGTGTTTACTGTTCTCTTGAACACGGTTGATGTAAAACATATTTTGACTTGATATTAGTTGAGATTTGTCAACTAATATTAAATCACTGACCATCCGTTTTCACGGGTATTTGCGTTACTCGCGTTAACGTTAAATCATACGTTATACACTATCGGGCTCACACAGGCTGTATATTTACGTACTCCAGTTCGTCTTGGCGTTCACATTTTTCTCATCTTCGCTTATTTTATTTCTTTGTAACTTCTTCTTTTTTTACTTCTTCATATTTTGTCTCTCTTTGTCTCTCATATTTCTTTCAAAAGATATTTCAAGGCATCAACTTGCTACCTGTTGCCAAATTAGCAAAAATTAAATCAATGTTTTATAATATATACCTCTGGCGAAGAATAACACATTTTCACTCGAAATTGGTTTCATCGCAGACCCCCTTTTTCTTCCGTCTTGCAAAAATTACAATTTTCCATATATTTCAGGTTAATATCATACTTATGTAAGTGGTAAGATAAAGAAAACGTAAAATAAAAAGAAAAAAAGGGGGGACTCAGATAATAAAAAAAGAGGAAAAACAAAGAGAAGAATAAAAGGAAATAAATAAAAAGAAAATGAAAATACTGGTTGGAAATCAGAGTTACTTAGAATCGTGGAAGTCACAGAGTTGTAATAAGAGTACGTAACAATTGAGATGTTAAGACGTGCTCTAAGTTCATACTGGAGATAACGAATCACTCGTGAAAGAATAAAATGATAACTGTCTGTTTTTTTTCGCTATTCTGTTGCATTTTTCTTTCATGTCATATCCTTTCCTTCTCATTCTTCTCTTTTACTTTTCTTTTCCATTTTTCACTTTCTTTCTTCCATTTCTTCCTTTATCTTCCTTTTACTCCTTTTCCTTACATTTGGTCATATGCATGCTTTCCTTTGTTTTCCATTAATTTCCTTATATTTTTTTCTTCTTCTTTTGTTTTTTCTATTCAAATGGTGAGTGCGCTCACTTTCAAGCACCACCCCCCCATCCCCCTCCCTCGCCCTAACGACCCTGCTTTTAGGACAGTTTCCTAAAACAGTTTTCCATGTGTAAACATTTTCAAGAATTCCCGTACCAACTTCCTGACTCCGCGTCCGACGGCCATGATCTGCTCGACGGTTGTTGTATAATGTAAACACAGTTATCTAATTGGAATTCCTGAATTTTGCATGAAAACCACTTTTTAATTATATTTATCCATTATTTGGGGGGGGGGGGGGAGGAGGGTGATTATGTGGAGGATTGGTTATCGTACAACATAAGATTCTGCTTTCGCTTTGTTATACTTTCAAACGAATGGAAAGGACGGATTTCCGCAAGTGCAAGAATTAAAGAGAACGGATTCTGAATGACCACAGATGTCGGGATTAATTACGTCACCATTCAGGCTTCACTTGCGTTGCGTCACGTGTGATCTGATGTGACGCGCTCGTGGTGGCGATCCCGATCATTGGTCAGTTCATATGTTGCACACTGTGGAATTTGACGCGTCGCGTTAAAAAGGGAAAAACAGAAAACGAAAAATAAAGGCAAAAAAAAAAAAATGATAATAATAATAATAATAAAACAAAAGACCAGAAACGAAATTTCAAGTGTTCATGGTTCTTACATCGTCAGTTATTGATATCAAAGTGGCCTTACTTTGAGTGCCTTTCTCCTCTCAGTTTTACCTCAAATTCACTCATCTAAAAGACATCATAAAAGCACAGTCATATATTTTCATGTGTGCTTATCTAATGTGATATACGTGATGATTCATGCTTTGTTTAAGTGCAGTCACAAAAACGATAAAAAAAAACCCGGATGTTTGACTCAAATAGAACAAAGAAAAAGAAAAGAAAAAAAAGAAGTCACATTAATTTTTTATTCTAATCGTCATACGGTGATATGCGATCATGACTAAGCATAAATTTTACCAGTGCGATTTTGACAACGAAGTTTACGATAGCCAATGTATACGATATGAACATATCGTGTCGAAGACAAAACAAAATTGCAAAGCAAAATCTTGCGAGCTTTAATTCCCGTTTGCAGCTACACGCAAGTAGGTAGCCTACGCAGCATATTCCCATGTTGCCAAAGCAGTGTAACGGATGCAACAGTGTAGCGGATATTACTAGTACAGCCAACTGCCTTTCCTGGCCTTACTTTTGCTTCGAAGTAGCTTTAAAGCACGTTTATTAAAACTTCGTATCGAAATACTAAATACAAGTAAAATAGAAAGTGTGATCTTGTTGCATCAGTTCGTATAATCCTTTAAAAGCAGAGTATGTGCGTGTGGAGGGAGGGGGCGTATACAGGCCGATGGGGGGGGGGTGACAGAAGAGAGGCAAAGAGGGAGGGGAGAGTCAGTGTGAAAGGGTCAGTGTGGTTCACCAGACACAGGTTCAGGTGTCTAGTTGAAACGGTTTAACTGTATATGATGTATGCCTTATAGGTGAAACCTAGAACATCAATTACAATTCTTTGCTTTAAAGGTGTGTAATACTATAAATACAACTAGGTACACCGTCGCATGGTGTATATGATGAAGCAAAAAAGGTGTAAGATTGTGTCATTCGTTTTGGATTGTATGCCCACTTGACGTAGATGCAAGAATATTTTAGACATGCAAAAAAGAAAAAAAAAAACTGTTGCAATTCCATTTTCTTTTCGTCTCCTCTGTCGCGACAAACTGAAGAAAGTGAGACTTATTAAAGTACGCTTTCTTAAATTTTAATATTACTTTTTATATTTCATTTTCTTTATATATATTCAAATGGTATCCGTCTGCCTGTATTGTCATTCGCGGTTGTCATGTAAACGTCGAAAATGCGTTTTAAGAGTGTTCAATCTAGCCGACTGTGTTCTATTATGTGTTTCGATTTTTTTTTTTTTTTGACCGAATGACAGGCGTCAGATCGAGCCTTAGTGATGGCGAACTATGAAGGGTTGGTGAAACTTGACGTATGACGAGAAACGAACTAAACCGTGTTTTCATTCTTACACACTGCCAACAGGAGCTCGCGAACAAGTGGCCGAAGGGTATTGTATAAACGCTGCCAAAGTCTGAGGGGGTGAGGACACGTCTCGTCCGGAACAGATGGGGGACTGTGTGACAGAAGAGGGGGGGGGGGAGGGGTCCAGTGGATACAAACTCAAAAATCACCAGAAAGCAGGGACATGTACGTTTATAGTTATTATTATTATTAGTGCATATCACTCACATTGTCAGACTTGCAAACAAACTAAACTTTCTATACGCAGAGGTTGGCCACATAAAGAACGGATCCGATACAGTTGTCGGGCTCTGCCTCAGTACACCAACATAACTGTCACCTTAAGCGCAACTGTGTCGGGCCCTGCCCACATGTTAGACGACCCGCATGTCTTGGGCAGCGCAGGTATAGGTCACTGCACAGGTGTCCGGTGGCGCAGTTGTTGAGCGGCGCAGGTGTCGGGCATTCCACGGGATTCCCTCAGCGCATATGTGTGTCATTGCGCCGATGTTGAGCGGCGCAGGGGTTGCTCGGAGCAGGTGTTGAGCATTCTACTGGGCTCGGAAACCGCAGGATAGGAGCCGTATTTTTATAGCAGCCGTATTTCCCACTCGACCTGAAACCAACTAATTAACTAATTTCACAAGTGACGTTTGATTAAATACGCCGAAAATAACCCGAGGCAGATGTACGTACGGACATAACCTTCAGTAAGGCCTCAACCAGTTACCAGTATTAAACGTGAACAGGCCTACCGTGAGTTACAGCCAATGAGATCGCATCTCGTCCTCCGCTCGCTACTCTGTTTACATAAACATTAGACGGAGAAACCAGCACACAAAGTAAAACATAACAAAGTCTCACCTAGGCTGACCCCGAATAGCAAAACCAGACCGCTCAGCTCGGCTGATGTTAGTAAATTGAATAGGTCAGCAATGTATGCTCATTAGGGAGAAGAGGTCAGTTCTATCTGAATTCGTTATTGGGCTCGACCCTTGACCTTTATGACTTTTCTTTGATTTTGCCGGCCAGAGAAGATGATCACGTGGTTTGTAAATCGTCATATGGGCTCCTCTTTGTTGGCAAATTTAGTGGACATATGTCCACAGGCAGCGAAACTGGCCGGAAAGGCATTCAACTTAATTTGAATGAAGAGAGTACCGACACCCGGGAAGGATTTGCGATTAATCTTCACTGAGTTTTCCTTCACAAAATATTTTCCATTACAAGATCAATCTACATAATTTATATCGAATGCCTCAGTCGTCACGGTTTATACTATCGAGTACAGAAAGGCTGGTACAAAATTAACGATTGATTGATTGATTTATTGATTGACTGATTGACTGTCATGTTTCTATTTTGTTCTTCAGCTTGTTATGCAATAATACCACCGACCGGTGACGACCATTCATCACTAACCCGTCCTCATTTACGGTTCAGTTGAGTGGATGAAACAGTTTTTTTTTTTTTCAAAATGTTATTAAAAGGATAAAATGGGAAGTAAAGGTAAAATACGACGTATACAGCAAATGACCCTGAATCGTTGATACATGAAAAAATAAGACAGATGGGAATGAATGTATAAACTGTATGATCGACCGATCTATTGAATAATTTAATGACGAACATATGACATCATCGCCCACCCATACGACAGCGTAGTGGAAGCATTTCTCTACATGTGCGTCGAAATTTGCTGATGTGAAAATGAACCACGTAGAACTCAGATACATCAGGGGTAGAAACTTCTAAGTTAATATCTCTGCTGATAAGACTATCCGTCTGATAGGAATATATCTGTCTAAGAATGTCAAATATTTACAAAATGAATGAAAGAGAGGACCAGACAGCATTGAAGACAAGGAGACAGATCGGTTGAGTTATTCCAGTGAAGTAAACGAGCAAAGAGCAGTATATTATATTATATATATATACATATATATACATATATATATATATACATACATACATATATATATATATACATATATATATATACATACATATATATATATACATACATATATATATATACATACATATATGTATATATATATATATTTGTATTAATGTTTTAGCTGTCAAAGGGTTTATGCGAAACATACAAGAAACACGGACTTCTTACTAGGGTAAATCAATACTCATTATCAATGACCTACACGGCTTTGCTCTGACTCAGCTTTTGTCTTCCAAAGTCGGAATGAGCCATGAACCTCTTTTATTGGTTTTCTTAAATTGTCATTTGGTATAACAAAAGAGACTTTCACACACGAACTTATAACAAATATACCCCAGTATATTAAAAAAGAAAAAAAAACGTGTAAAGCTCACATAAACATGGCGAAAAAAAAACTCTTTTAATACAGAATACTGGGAAGAGACTTTAAATTAAGCCAATATTGATGACAAAAGCGTGTAATTACTTTTACTTAGCAAATGGCTGAAGACTCCCATGGCCAAGCAGTTTAAGTATCACAGTTCTCATGATTGTGTCAGCTTAGGTGGGGGTATAACTAATCCCCTGATACAGGGTATTCGTGTACACACAGATTCAGTGACCATAACAACCTAACGACGATCACTGCTACCGCTATATGTAAGCGATTTCCATGGACAAAATTCTACCTGTTTTGTTTCAGACCTGGAATATGAGTTGAAAGATTGCCAATGAAAGTCCAAATAGTCCATGGAATATGCCATAGCCACTACAGAAAAAAATGCTTAAAACGCATTTTGCGGCATACATGAAGATTTCGTATCCATTCCCACTGGTCTGTTTGATTTTAAGTAAAATTTCAAGTGATTGGATGCTAGGCTTTCTTGTAGAGTCTGAATTTCGTAGGACAAAAAAAAATGTCGAGACAATTTTCATATTCAAATATCTCGGAGAGGAGTGCGTAGTTCTTTTTTAGATTTTGTGTCAGGTGATTTTTCCCTATACTTTCTCTTCCCTGAAACACAGACGAAGAACAAAGTACGTAGATGACCAGGAAATTACCAGTACAACTCATATCCCAGCTTTAAAAAAAAAATGAAATTGCCGTGGCCTGAGACAAGGTATGGTGCAGTTGGTGCGTTGGTACTTCATGTATGGCATAAAGTTTTCTAGGTGTGTCACCAGAGACGGAAAACTTCAGAGATTATTGGGCATTCTTGTACATCGCGGTTAATCGGTGTTTGTGTAACAGAATGCACGCTTCTTTTGTTTTCGTCCCATCCCCCTCCTTCTTTGTAAGCCCCCTTTTATTGGAAGCAATGCATGCTTCCAACAAAGTCTAGGAATATTTGGGGGAACCTGTTGTGACAATTTGAAAGGGACGTAAACAATATTCGGTTGCATAGGACACGGTGACCAGTTTCAACCAGTCATCCGTCACGTTTTATTGAAGATCGGTCGAAGAAAGACATAAACAATTTACATCATTAAGGTAGCTTTAAGTACGGCCAGCACCATATAAACGTTCAATAAAGGAAGATACATGCACAAGTTGAATAAGTCTCGCTTCAGTAATATACACCGAAATGATAAAATTAATGAATTTTTCCATAAACAATCTCTTTCCAGTATGACACCCGATTATCTTTAAATATTCCCGACCACGTTCAGAATGACAATAATGAAAAACATATATATAAAAAGAGATAATGTGTCCATGATTCGCTTCAGCCCATCGAGTATTGTACTTGCTCCAGAATTGGTAAAACGTGGTAGGCTTTACCCGTATGAAGCGAGCGATCATGGTTACATATCTGCTAGAACATACTAGCCTAGTGAGTAACCTGATGAAACTTTCAGAGTGAAAAAGAAAGGTTGAGGAAGCGTGAGGTCACTTAGAGAGTGTGTGTGTGTGAGTGTGTGTTTGGGGGGGGGGGGGGGCGAGGGGAGGGTGGTATTTTTATATGGTCTATACTGTACTATATTTCGTATCCTCAACGTACAACGTTTCATTTGCAGGTGTAATACTGACGGTTACGACGGGATGTAAATGATGTAGCTTAGGGCCTACACAAAGGACAATTGCTTTACGAATAATGAATTTATTATGAGGTAATGAATTCCTCTAGACGGATACGTGTGTTTGGTATTCTATTTCATAGAGGATTATAAACATTCATGATGTATGGTTTCCATGAATAACGCACTTTCTGATTTATTGTAACTCGTAAAACATAACCCATGTTGTACCAGTGGCTGCGTAAACTCGTGTAAATAATTTTAAAGTGGAGAATAAATATACATTTATATTTTTTACTGCTGTCACGTGTTTACAGGGGGTGACTGGAATAAAAACATCAATAGAATGTACAAATATAATTCTTCTAGGAAAAGACTACTCGTAACCCTTCATCCAATGTTATAAATACTTTTCATGTTTCTTTTCACCCTATTTCAATCATTATTTTTTTTAATTTCAGTTTAAACATAAAACTGACAATTTACCCCTCGATCATGCGGAAGATTTACTTTTAAATTTTACGTTTTATGAACATAAAAAAAATAAAACGATATTAATCGCGTTATCTGATATCCGAAGGTTTTACGTTTAACGGTTATCATAACGTATTTCCTCGCGGCTCTCCTTTTCCTTTGCTTTCTCTTTTCTCCTTTCAGGTGGAGAATTGGGAAATTATTTATCCTGCAGGGTAGATATCCTCAACGCCGTGTTCATAAATAAATTATGACACATCAAGCCTTATCTTTATTCATCCACATAAGATATTTCAAATCATGTCAGTCTATATATACAATGGTCACTTTAACAGTATTTGTCAACCTCCATAAATTTTATCCTTCTCAAGATTGTCTTGGTTTCACTTATTTTACTTAATTCCTGTTCTTCTCCTTAATTCTTCTTTGCCTCTTTCCTCCTATTTCTTATACTATTTAGTGTATTACTTTCTCTTTTTATTCTTGATGTAAATATCTCTTCCAATGGCATCAGGTAAAAAAAGAAAAAAAAAACGATATTTTTCTTACATCATTTCTGCTTTTTTTTTTTTTTTTGCTTTAGTTCTATTTATTTTCTTTTCTCTTGTCACTCGCGTTGATTGATCTCTTCGTGAAGAATATTAAAGGTCACAATCTCTGAAAATCTTTTACTACGTTTTTGATTGTGGCAGTCTTTTAATAGTCACCCCCCCAAAAAAAGAAGAAAAAGATAAAGTAAAAGACAAGTTGTGTGAAAGCCAGGAAAAGGAAAGGAAACGATAGTTTCCTTCCATTAATTGCTTTTTAGCCATTTTTTACGAGGTGAAAATCTGGAGTAAAAAAAGGGGAAGAAAAGGGAGGACAAAAAAAAAAAAAAAATGTCTTTACCTTTAAAGTGTACCTGACGAAAAGTGCCCGCCCGACTACTATCGATTTTGCTTTTTTTTTTTTTTTTAAACATTAGACGGAACATGTTATTGTTATGGTCCATATATCGAATACCATAAACAATACCATGCCATTTATAGTCACAATGGAAGGCGATTATGGTTGTTTTCCTTGGGAGTTGTTTAGTCTTTCTTTCATAGTAATCCGTAACGTGATTTTATGAGGAGTTTTCATTTTTGACAGAACTTGAGTTTTCTAACTTCGGGGTGATGACTAGACCTGTATAAAGCTAAAAGCACCGTAAAATCCGCGCATTTTGTAGATCGGTGGAATACCACGGTAAGAACATTGCATAAGCAGAGGTCGGTTTGCACAAGTCTCTCTAATGCCACCGTGCTGCGCTATTTTGTCCATATATATAAACACCGTGTTGTTCCACTATATCATCACTACATTTTGCTCCATTTTGTCTGAACATATCATCACCGTGCCCTTCGATGTTGTCCCTGTATTCGATCACCCTGTTGCTCGGTTTTGTCCATATACTAAGATGCTGCTTCATTTTGTCCCCTTATATCATCACTGTGCTGCTCTATTTTGTCTCTGTGGTTCATCACCATGCATAGTGCTCGATTTTGTTTCATCTTTGTGCTGCTGCTTGAGTTTGGTATAAAGATGATCACCATGGTATCCCACTTGGTCCCTATATGTGATCACCATGCTATCCCACTTGGTCCCTATATGTGATCACCATGCTATCCCATTTGGTCCCTATATGTGATCACCATGATATACCATTTGGTCCCTATATGTGATCACCATCATTGCTATCCCATTTGGTCCCTATATGTGATCACCATGATATACCATTTGGTCCCTGTATGTGATCACCATGATATACCATTTTGTCCCTATATACGATCACCATGATATCCCAGTTGGTCCCTATATGTGATCACCATGCTATTCCATTTGGTCCCTATATGTGATCACCATGATATACCATTTTGTCCCTATATACGATCACCATGATATCCCAGTTGGTCCCTATATGTGATCACCATGCTATCCCATTTGGTCCCTACAAATGATCACCATGCTATTCCATTTGGTCCCTATATACGATCACCACACTGTTCCATTTGGTCCCTATATATGATCCCAAAGCTGTCCTCGTTGGCTCCTATATATCACTACTATGCTGTTCTATTTGGTCGCTTTATACGATCTTCGAGCTGCTCCATTTTGTCTCCGGTACTAGATCACCATGCATGATCTCACCATGCTGCTCCTTCAGTCTTGTCCCCTTATATGATAATATTGCTGCTCCATTTTGTTCCTGTATATGATCACCATGTAAGCACTCTGTGTGATCGTTCACTACAATGATGGGGGTGTACTGCCTATCATTCATTTGCATAACTTACATAATTTCTATAAATATACCCATCCTTTAATCGACAACTTTTTTTTTTGCATAGTCTCTTGGATAAGTTTCTTTGTTAACTGAACGGATTTGTCAAACATGGATATTTTCATACTGAGAAGTTACCGTAACCTACAACTGTCGAGTTCAATAGAAATCCACTGTATAGGCTACTGCCCGTTCCTGAGTGTAGACTTTGGAATTCTTCAAATTCTCTCCAAACAATAGATCGGGATTGACTTCTATATACTCATTGAACACAGTCAGACATCGTTTCAAAGGATTCCTTGTAGGCCTATATATATGTGGCTGTTGGCAGAGTATTTTTCAGTGAAAAAAAAATTGTACAATGAGGGAAGTAGATAAAGATATTTGGCACGTCTTTCGATGAATCATACACGTTGTGAAAATTTGAAACACTTATTTTTTCCTTTGGAAAGAAAGTTTTCGGCAAAATTAATATTAAAAGTAAACTGCACAAATTGTTGAAATTATTAAGTTTGTAATGATTGCCTTTCGCCGCTATGTATTGATGATTGTTGTTCGTCACTAACGTGGTACAGTATGTACTCTTTGACCAAAGGGCAAAGATTAATTTGTTTTTATCATTAAGTAAAGTTCAAACGCTTATCTCGTGAATGACGTCATTCTAGTTGCAAAAATGTCCATTAATCATTGAGACAAAGTCGGACACGGAAACTCTCCCCCTCATTCACCCACTGAAAGTCAGTCAATGGATCGTTCAGTCAGTCAGTCAGTCAGTCAGTCAGTCAGTCAGCCAGCCAGTCAGTCAGTCAGTCCGTCGGTCCCTAAATCAAACAGTCATTCGTTCGACCATTCACTCAGTTAGTCAACAAGTCATCAAGTCAGTCAATTATTCTGCAATCAGTCAATCAGTTAGCTGGTCAGTCAGTCGGTCGGTCAGTCAGTCAGTCAGTCATATGATGTGAAAGTCATGAGTAAACTCATCGGTTTATGAAGATGGTCAATTCCTGACTGGAGTTTTATTAAACCTACAAAGATACGGACCTGTTAAATCGATGGCAGTTATTAATTTTCGTCTGAAATTACGAGCCAAGGCGGAAGCTCAAATATAGAATTAGTAGCACTGACTATACCAAGATCCTTATTCTGGGTTTTCATCAACTTCACACCAAGGGAAAGTGGTAACAGTGACTCAGTGATATAAAGAAGAATATTTCAATGAAAACTTTTGAAGAAGTTTTCTGGAATCGAAAAGCTGCATGTGTGCATCGAAAGTACAAAATGTTAACGTGGGTAAAGTTTGGGGTAAAGGTTGGAGCTGGTTGTGATTGAGTGGAGGAAAGAAGCTCCGTGTGAATTAGCAACGAGACACCCTATGACATCGTGCACAATGTTATTCTGTTTTTTTTTTTAACTCATGACAAGGCAGAAAGTGATCACACGTTTTGTGTTTTTTTTTTTTATACTTCACTTGCCTGTTCTCATATATTCTTGGAGTGAGCTTTAATATGCAGCAGTTTTGCAAAAATTGTATTTAAAATATGACTTTTGTAAAGTTTGCTTTGTACGAATCTGTCAGGTACTAGAGTATGGCTCTTGCTATAACCATTTCGACAGGGGAATTATTACACAAGACAGGCGTAGATCAATCCACTTCTTATTCAAAACCTTAGGAAACTTCATTTGAAACGATCATTTCGAAATTTCTGGACTTCCCCTTAATTTCATATACCTTCGACTAACGTTAACACTACGCTTATTGTATATAAAACATGACGGTATTAGAATTAAAAGTACAGACCAGTCTTACAAATTGTGTTATTTTTTTTTCCACAGAATTTTCAAATTTTCGATAATGAAATTTCCAAGTATCGATTCATAGTATTTTACCGCTAAGCAGGCCGACAAATTTCTTTACGCAGCAAAGCCTTTGGTATCCCATAGCAGCACTAGAAGAATTTTGACAACGGTCCAACATGTTTTTTCCTTGTTTTTTTTTTTTTCGTTTATGACCGCATTCCGGTACAATTGAAGAAGCATGTACTCTGTCAACGTTAATTGGATTGTTTGCATATCAAATGAAAGTATATGACCAAAAAGGGCGAAAGACGTGCCACGACCCAAGAATGAAGTTAAAACAGTAGGCCTATCTTTTTTTTTTTTTCGTTTCTTTTTTCCACGTTGCTCCAGTATCGTAACTAGCCTATTCGATGTTACCGAATATGGTCAACTAAGCTTACGTCAAGATACAACCCCCTGAGTATTCCACTGTATTATACATGTTTTACATTGCTCAACATCCAACCAAAAGCCAACAAGCAGGTGAAAATTACTCAACTATATCAGCAGTTCTCTCTATAATGTGTCTTTTCTGTTTATACTTTTGTCCTTGCTGTTCGTTCCCGTCACACACATACAACCAATTTTTTTTTTTTTTAAATGTTTTTTGTTACATAAAAACAAATGCTTCAAATAAAAACATGACACATGCCCTTAGGTACATGACGTCATAGGGGTACTCCTTCATTCTGGCAAAGCCATGTGTGATGTCATTTTTCAGTCAGTATTGAATGATGATCTACAATAGCACGTACCCCGTCACAGGTGATTTTACGTAAAAATGATACGATAACGTCATCACTGTCGCCTGACGCGTCACTTATCGGCTGATCAATTGAAATCGCATAATTTACGGAAAAATCATACTCGATAATTAACAAAAAAAAAGAATTTCTCGGTAAGATTAACAGCTCAAATCTGCTACCTTTCATTCCACTCGATAATTTTGCTTTACTTTGTCTCCTCATTTTTTACTCTTTTTTTTTTTTTCTCATATTAGGACCTGCATGCCATTTCGGAAGTTCACGAAATGAGGTTCCGCCTGGGGTGTGGATGTTCCATTTAGATAAATTCCACTATAGATGTGTAAAACAATGAAAGATGCTCTCTTTGTTTTCTTTACTCTTTTCTTTTCAAGTCAGAAAGAGAACAGACTAGCAAAGAATTCTACAATGGAGCATCCCTTGGTGATGCATACTCTCTTTCTGAATTTTGGGTAATCCTTCTTTCTTTCTGTTTCTTGCCAAAGATTGGGAACAGATCTTCTTCATCTGTTTTCGCTGTAATTAACTTTTGTCTTCCTATTTCGTTTCTATTACAATAAAAAACAAAAGACATTTCCAAACGTCACGACACTGATGAACACCGGTAAACAATGAAACAGAGGGCCGTATCTTATTAGTTTAAAGTCACATCTTGTTGAATAACTGCTTACTACAAACTAGAAGCGAATCCCTGGTGATATGTGTTACGCGCAGGTTTCACGTACACTGCAAAATACTGCTGCAAAAAAGGTGATTGTCTTGTGTCGTGTGAACTGGGAACACAGGCATAGAACGGCGAAGACTACAGTCTGCAGTTAACCGCGCTATGCATAAGTCCGTTGTAAAGGAAAGAAAATGTATTTCGCAGGATGATTTTATCCGTGTTGTTTAAAATGTAGTTATATTAAAAAAGTAACACATTCAGCTTTTATGTTACGGAAAAAAAAAAACGATTCTATGGCGTTTTACATAGAGTATGTGGTTGTGGTGAGGAGGAAGTAGCCCTTGCTAATGATTAATCGGCCATTTCAACCCATTGCATGCACTGAGTTACTCATTTTACTTCACCAGCTCTTCTCTCCTTCATAATTTCTCTAATTGTCCAACCGGCATACAACTCTCCGCTTGACCCCCCCCCCCTTCCCTTTACGCTTTACCCTGTTTTCTATTTTATCGGTCCCTCCGTGTTATCTGTCGGCCACCGGACTGCCGTGAAAGAGAATGTACATGGCACCTTGTACGTATGCGATATAAGTGATCCGGCCCAACTTGGGCCTAAGGAGGAAGCCGCATTTCATCCGCTGCCCAAAATTATTGAGTGCCGAGTGTGCAAGTGCCTATGGGATGGTGTCCCATGGTTGTTCCATAAAACAGGCATCAATCAATGGGTATTGATGAATATTTTACTGTTTTGTGCACATAGTGAATTTACGCAAAGTGAGGTATAAATACGCACATGTGAATACGCACATGTAAATACGCACATGTGTAAATCACGGCCCAGGGACCGACCCAAAATGTTTTGGTTGGGGATTGCACTAGAGTGATCCATCGTGGGGGAGCGTCCTTCGAATGAAGGACTCACATAAAAAAAAAAAAAAGGTGCTCTCAAGATGGTGAACAAGTGTCCTTACCAAAAAGATTACGAGAAGAAAATCAATGACATCTCTAAAACAGGATATTGAATGCAAAATTAAATTATTTTGGAAATTTAGAGATAGTCAACACGGGCACCATCGGGACCCGATACTGCCCCCCCCGACCCTTTATGCAAAAGAATAAGAAAATGCCTCTGGTGAACGTCTCACTGACCAGACAAAGGACAAGTTTGTCACCGACGACCTTATAAAATAGCTTTGCTGGTGTCCAGTCAGGCAACGTGTTGGTTTTACGGTCTTAGCTCGTGTAAAGTAATCCTGAAATCAGCAAATCACCTTCATGCCTTACCTAAGTAATGTGCCTCACGCACGATCAGATTTTCTCACGTGTGCTGCAACTTCAACAGCACCTCCATTCACTGAAACAAAAAAAAAAACAAAAACAAAAAAAAACCCGGCAGCATTCTCCCTTTAATTATTACCGTTTCTTTCTGATGTTATACCTCTGAGCCACATCTGATGGAACAAGCTCCCTGAACGCATAAAAAAAAAAAAAAAATTCTAATCCCACCAAACTTTTTACCAGGCACTATACTCAACATCTTTTTGAAGTTACCTACAAGGCAGTAATTTCCGTCATGTACCGTTCTTCTGGTATACATTGTCCCCTTCCCCTCGTGTACTCCCTTCAAGTTCAGTTTCATCTCTAGTTGGGTAAAACCCTTTTTCCACAGCTGAAAAAAATCCCACTCGGGATTTATCCTCTTACTACGAAAATACATGCAATGAGCTCAAGAGTTCCTCCCAAAACTTCTGGAGCGTGGGTTTTCTGTAGCAACGAAGCAGCAACAATGTCAAACTGAAAGTACATGGTCAGTGAACAATGTTTTGTCAAATTGGCATCTATAGGTGTGCATATAGGAAGTATACATGACAGCCAGGTAGCATTCAACATGGTTATGACGATTATCACGCACATAGCAGGGTGCGTCTCTAGTATTGTTAAAAATGTGACAGGCATTGGTAAATGACAGCTGTAGGCGGCACAAAACTAATTGGCAATTATGATTCACAGGGTGTGTCACTAGGCTGGTGTTAAGTAAAATGTGGGTGTTAGGCATATAGTTACATAACAACCAGGCCGCACATTATGTAATACCTACAACTGTCATTTATCTAGGGTGTGTCTCTGGTGTTGTTGTAAAATGTGGCCGTTAACGCGTGTAGGTAACCAACATACAACAAACAGACATTGCATGACATCATACAACTTAATAGCCACAATTATCACGCACACACGGTGCGTCTCTGTTGTTGTGCTGTACACATGTGAATGTTAGGCACAAACGTGTGTAAGAAACAGGTAGGGGAAACTTTACACAGACCGGTTGTGTTTCTGGCGTCTTTTAAAATGTGAGTTTACGACACAGGAGCAGAACTTAACGTAATGCTGATCACTTCGCGGTTTCTCTGCACTTCTGCAGTGACCAACTTGGTAGGGCACACGGGTATACCGACCTGTGAATTAAAATAGCCATTTGCCTGGGTATGTCTTTGGCAGTGCGTGCGGAGGGTTGTTCATGATCAGAAATCATTGTGATTCTATGTATGTAGCCTCCTGTGGCATTCTTTGCTTTTGAGTATTCTTTTTTTCGTTACTTGGTAGTTTGGTTCAACACTCGTGAGGACCATACTGAGAGAATTAGATGAATGTGGATACTTCAACTGGAAGACAGTCTCACCTCACGCAATGTGTGAATCTAGTGGACACCTCTCACACGAAAGTCCTAGATTCGGCCCTGGTGGGCCCTTGATACGCCTTCACTGACCACACGGCTTTAGCTGGTACGTCTGTTGTACAATGAGCCCCCCCCCCCCTTGGCAGTAAAAAAAATGGTGTTTGATGTTATAGAAAAAAAGAAGGAAAAGAAGAAGGGGGGAGGGTGTTCTCATGTGGGTTTGTAGCCATTCGATGCAGTCTTTTCATGACTGCAGTGTAACTTTAAGGTATTTTGTGACAACGTTTCTCCGTGAACTTCACCCTGAATAAATACATCCTTTTCTGCATGACTTTCTCGCTTCCATACTTCTTCTGGTAAGGACGTGTACTACGGTCATACGTAAAGTGTACCCTAAAGCTGCAGAATCCTTCAATTCACCAAATCAAATATATATATATATGACATTTATTAAGGAATTATCTAGTCCTGGTGTCATATATTCTCTTTACTTTTCTTCTTTCTCTGAGCGTGTTCATCTCTGTGGTCAACGTTTAGAACAAAATTGACTCAGTTTTCCTCTGTTTTGCCTGAGCTTTCAGTTTTGTTCATTCATCATATTTGATTCCCTCCATGCAATCATTCCTGTGGCTAAAAAACCTACCGGTTAACATGCTAAGCATTTCAAAATATCTAAAATATTTTTGTTTCCAACTGTAAAAAGCCTGGGGCTGTGGGGGTGGTGAGGGTAAGCTGTTCTGGATGAATATTTTTATCTCTGTTGAGCAAATGTAGAAATTTAAAAAAAATGGATGAAATGCTTATATCTGCCTTCGGCTAATACGTAGTTTGGACAAGCAGCCTCTATATTTGCATGTGACGCTAAAGTTGTAATGTCAAATTTACTTGGAAAATGGAAAACCTTTCTCTTTCCTAAAAATGAATAAAATTTTTAACCCTCAAAGCGGATACAGTCAGTCTTTGTATGAATTTGATTTGGTGAGTAAATTTGTTGCTTACAAGAGTATCTGCAGTACGTGTTGTGAATAATACACAACCCACGTGCACATACCAATGCTTACTGTTGAGACGGGGGAAGAGGGAGGGGGGGGGGGGAGTAAGTATTACAACCAACGCTTGCCACCAAGTTAACCTTCGTCAGCGTCAAGGGAACAAAGGAATAAATATATAGATAATAATAATCCTTGTAGGGGTACTTCAGTACCCCTTGCGGACATGTCCCTGGGACAAAAATTGCAGTTTAAAAGCAATAGTGCTTTCTAATTATCAGATGAGGGCGAGGGGCATTTTTGGCGGTAATTACATGTTACTGCATGAAGCATAAACATTATATCAAAATAGTCATGACAGATATACATTAGTGCTGTTTCTCATTTTTTAATTATGGTAGAAGAGGTGGTTACAGGGCAGGGTGTAACATATCAGGGGTATGGGGAGTGACAATTATTGAAGTACGATGATTTGAAAAAGGATTTTACTTTTTTCCCATCAATTATAAGCAAAGTTTTCCCTACACAGTCTCATGTTCCTTTATGTTTGAAACAGTTTAAAGCACTGAGTTCATTTCGTTGGCTTTTGGAAGTCGCATATGAGAAACATTTGTGCTTTACATACCGCAAATTCACGAGGGCCTTTCGATCAAAAAGGAGAAGAAACTCACAGAGGCTCGAAATCAACGAAACAATCCCTTCCCCCTCGAAGGAGAAAAAATCCATCTTTGAAGGACACCGACGGGAAGAGGAGAAATTGAGAACCATCTCCGAGAATTTCTTCTTTACTTGTTTCTACTTCAGATAAAAATGTTTTTATTTTCCACAATTTTAGGATTCATTGGATCGAGGCAAACTCGTTAAATTTATACACTGAATGAGGAATGGGAAAAAAGAAAACATGGACTGGGTAATAGCTTTTTTTTTATTTCTTCAGTTTGGAACAAAAGAGGAACATGAAAGAAATTGATGGAGAGGAAAATTTAAACTTCACAGTAAAGAGGAAAGCGTACCGGAACTCATCTAAAAGATAACGGAAACTTTCCCTCAGGCAACGTAGACGCACATCTGAAATAATTGGACCTTTCTCTCTTTGTTGTTTTAGTATGAAGACAAAAGAGTAACGCATTTTGCATTAGTGTCAAAAGAAAAAAAGTAACGAGGATAGGAAGAATTATATATATGAAATTTATGGCCTATATATATATTCCAATATGCCTGTAGAATGCTTGCCACTATTATTCACGGAGGACATGGATATTTGACTACTTATCTGTTGCATACCTTCCTCGAGGGAAGAAACGTGACGTATGCCACGGACGTGCATGCGACCCCCTCCCTTCCACCAAAGAACCGAATATTGCCCTCTGCCTGTCGAAGCGAGATCATAACTTTGTCTTTAATTTCATTTTCCCATATTTATCGATGTATAAGTATAACTTCCGTTTTTGCTCTTTTTCTTGGTAAGTAATCCTTCCTTCGAGATTAATTCATATTGAATCAGATATCTGTTTGATTTCCCCGAAGAATTTTGAATGACTTTGCGTGGGTCATTGATCTAATTTTTGAACAAGTGAGAGAGATTAGAGAGGGATGTAGGTAGTAGGAAGGGATTGTGGAATGAAATCATTTCATCTATATTTTTTTTTCATTATGTCATTTAATAGAAAATCACTCCAAGAGACGATTTTCTTTTTGGCAAATTCAAGTAGGTCAAATCGTGACTGTACATGACCAACATTCACAATCATTTTTACGTACGGCGTTCCTTGCAGAAGAAAAAAAATGCGACCATGCGATTGGGGGTTAATAATTTGTGACTATGGACTATATTTTAGCCTAAGGGCAGAGATGCCGATGGATTGATTGGCGAAGCCGTCCTAATGCATGCATGTGTAGTGATGATAAGAAGACAATGAACGAAGAGACCAGTGACCAGCTGAGAGTTTTAACAAAATTCGACGATTCCCTCGTAACTAATGGTATGAGCCGGAGTCAACTGACTGAAAATAAGTAAGCAAAGGTAAAAATGCTCCCCTCCCCCCCCTCCACGCACATAGGCATCCCCCCCCCCCCACACACACACAGGCATACGGACGTGCTACAATGATGTGCTAACAATTTCTTTCCTCACGGGCTGCTGTAGGAGTGAAGTTTAGAGAAAGTATCACCCACATTCATTAACATGAAGTTTGAGGTAATAGACTCCGGAATTACAGAACTTTGGCTTAGACTTTACTGCACCTCAAGGAATCACGACTTTTTTTTGTCACCAAATCGACAGACTTTTATATCTCGATAAACATATTACCCGCAGTGCTACCACCTGACGACCTAAAGATTTCCAAGAACGTCACTCCACCCACCCCAAACAAACAAACATTTTGGGACTGAGTGTATTCACGTTTTTCCATTCATAGGCATAACCTTCGTCATTCGTATTGTGCTTAACCCTTTCCCAGTGAGATCTTCCTACAGATCACCGATCATATCCATAACATATACCCCACCCACCCACCCCCTCCCCTCACATGGCGTAGTAACTGGATTTGCAACATGTCGAGTGTGCTACTTTCTTTAAAGTTTAATATTTGAACACCATTTCTTCCTGTGACGTTCAAGGCGGGAGGGTAATTAATTTACCATTATTACGCACACCATCGCTTGCTGGCTTCGACTGTACCATGTCGGCATACCGAGCCGGGGTTTTCTACCCCATCATAAATTTCAACCTACGCTTAGAGTCATCGACATTTTACGCGACCCTATCATGGGCGGTTCCCGTCCATCTAACAGGTCACATTCTTTGTGCCCTTGACATGGTGTATCTTCAACTTTCTTGTGAATCTATTACTCTGCTACTTATGCCCATCACCGTTTTTCTTTTCAACAAATCGCTGACTGCGATGTATATGTATGTACCTTTAGCCTATTCCAAGGTGATGCTACCCGACTGCGGTATCATATCTTGTACACAGTTCACTCACCAAAAAAGCTATCACCATACACTATCATCGGGGAAACCTTCCTCGGTGTAAGATACGATAACTGTGACAACTTTGTACAATGAAACCTTTTGAAATGAGGGGGAAGATCACGAGCGGAAACTTGCATCTAAATTTCTGAGAGTACGAATATATCGTGTTCCTAAATAGACTTAAATAACTCGTCGTCCGACGATGGACATGACTTGAGCATGGACGGCTTTTGGATGTCCTCTGGTGAAGTTCACAGAGTTTCGCAAATCATGTCCTTTGGAAACGGTGGCCGTGTAGCCCGGATTCGTTTGAGTTAGGAGGTCACGGGGAAGCTACAAATACATCTAGGATGATAGTCAACTTATGTAGGACTTTGACTGAGTGTAACGCCACCTCCTTCCCGCTCCCCCCCCCCCCTGCCCCACGAGGTCGTCTTATTATCATGTGATTATCAGTTCAAGAGAAAGAAAAGAAGATTAATACGAGAATCTTATATGACTGAGTGGGGGAGGGGGGGTGGTAGTGTAATCAGTTTATGTCAAATGACTCAACAATGTTTTTATGAGTTGTATATAGATGCTGACATCAAGTATTTTAATTACCACGTGGGTGGATGTGTACTAGATGAGTGAGTCGAATAATTCAGGGTCGTATAAGTATTTACATGTTAACGATATGATCTGTGGGTGTTCTAATGAGGTGTAATTCAGTTTCAATATTAAGTGGTGAACTGCATGTGACCCAGTGTCGGTTACGATTTGCACCTGCCATTCAAAACCTCCAAGTAAGGGGTGAACATTCACTATTTCGACAGTGTTTACTGAGAGCCTTGCCTCCCAATCTTTTGGACTCCCCGTCCGCCGAATTTGTTATGTTATAACTCCTCCGACACCCTCGCCCACCAAAGGAAAAACGAAAAACGAATGCTGGACTATTTTCATGAATATTTTAAGCATCATGTTTACTGAGACCACTCACCAGTCTTTGTTAAATTTTCAATGCATTGGAACATAACTACCCTAAAAAATATCCCGACTCACACATTTGATTGTTACATAGCTCAAAATCTTTTTATATTGTCTGAGATGCTTCCCAATTTCCCCAAGGGGCACTAGTCGGGAAGCTGTCTTGGAAAACGATTTTAGTCTCTATTCGACAAGGACACACCCAGTTGCTTAATTGCACTCTTGCTTACAGCTGCCCCGTGGGTGCATCCTTCTCGAGGGAAGGGGGGGGGGCGATACTTAAAGTGGTGAACATCATCAATTGCATGATAGCTAAATCTGTGGGGAAATTATCCAAATGGGGCTCCACCAACTAGGTGCTGATCGTACCAGAGGACCTTTAATAAAACTACCTCCCCCCTTGGTCGCTTTAAACCACCTGACCAAATTCCACAGACGTCTTCCACTTTTGCGGTACCCCTGAAAATCCGATGCTGGAGGTGCTTCGCTGTCCCTCCCATGGCAGCACCGCCAATGCAATTGTGTGCACTCTAATAATATAAGAACTGAACTTGTCGAGGCGTCACTCATCGGGTTTAAGGTAAAAATCTCAGAGAGGACAAAGTTGGGTGATGGAAGGTTCACTCTTTTTGTTCAGTCACTCGTTTTCTTTCAATCGTAAAGTGCACCACCGTTGAATCTGCATGCAAATCCCAGTTCTCCGATTCCCTATTTATTTAAATTTAAAGTGACTGTCTGTCCCATTTGTTAAAATTACTTTTAGAGACGAAGGAGAAATTAAAGTGCACGATGTACACTCTAAATAACCTAATTGTAAGATTTTCACTCTTTTTAAAGTGTCAGTAGCAGAATGGGTCTTCTTTTGCAAATAGGGGGGATCATATTTTACTTAAGAAATACGTGACGTCAGTAAATACATCCGTCATATACATTCGAGTAGGAAAATACACAAAACCGAAATCCCTGGGACAATCAAAAATAAAAAAAAATAAAAAAGAGTTAAAAATACAAAATACCAGGGGCATCATCAAAAGAGTGAATTTCTTTTCATTTTTTAAAGTAGGTAAGAACTTTCGATATGCCAGCTATGTAAACACTGAGGTCACTGTGCTTAACAAAAAAAATTCCATTAGGCATCTGGCTATTTTACCGCTGGGTTTTCTTTTTTGAAATACCTAAAGACTTAAGAAATATGCTACTCGTCCCGATGAACTGCGAACTGTTTGTTCCTTTGACGTCCCATGTACCCATAAGAAATTTTTTTTAATGAAAATATTAATAATATAATATTATAAATTTTAATTGTCTTTGTGGTTTGAAACTCGGGATATGAGTAATTAGCTGATTTTAGCATGTACCATCAGTGCTGACCGAAATTCATCTCAACATAATGTTGAAAGTGGCCAAAATATCTACTAAAATCCATCAAAATTGACCATTTTAGAAACTAATTTCTGTTTCCAATTACATCATAAATAAACATAGGCAAATTATGGAAATCAAATGAGGGACCTACACGGTTTGCCTTATGTTGTTCTTTGTTTGCTTGAATTTATTTCAAAGGCCGGGTGAGAGCTTGTTTTCTTTATTTATAGGACAATTGAGATATTTTTTTGTTGTTTTTGCGAGGGTTTTAATTTTCAAGCATTTGTTGTCTTCTCGAAAGTCGTTGATATCACGTCTTACAAAAGGGTAATCCATATCGTAAGTAATTAAGAGATAATACGTAGAGGCCTAACAAAAGAGAGACAGTGAGTGACACTGTCCAACACGCCACGTCATCATTTTTTTTTTCTTTGGTCATTTTCATTCAAATTTGAAACGCCGAATCTCAACACGGCATAACAGAGAGAAACACAATACCCAACTGACGGTCGTTCATGATTTTACCCCGCGACTGATAGAAACTGTATCACGGGCGTGGTCTTCAGTTACAATACATGTGACATGAAAAACGCATTCTGGGGTATTGATAGACTCTGTAGAGTCTGCTTGGGCTGGAAAGTTGCTGTTCCTTATCTTGGTTCCGCCACCTCTGAAGGAACAACCATATATTTACTGTACTGCTCTTCCTGAAGAGTGTTTACTCCCCTCATTGATCGCTTCCCTCGCAGACTCCGGCGGACTGCGATCACAGGGAAACGCGATTACTAGATGAGTACATATCCTCGGTTGAGTATAACTAGGCTGCAGATCAAATTGTGAGGAATGTACCAAAGGAGGAGAATTCATTTGCCGGGAAAAACTTTGCAAAGTCTAGGGTATTGATCGAATTAAAGAAGTTGAAAGTAGTCACAATTTTCATGAAAATCCATCAAATATTTCCTATTTTGTAAACAAATTTCTCTTTTTACGATTGCATCACGAGTAAACATAAGTCAAATATGCAAATTTGTGAAGACAGGGGGGGGGGGGACTTGACTGATCTACCTTATATTATCCTTTGTTTATTTAGCCTTCATTTCAAGGACTACCGAGAATTTCTCATGACTTGAGGGTTTTATTTTGGAAGCACGTATTGCCTTCTTTAGAAATATTGATATCACTTACCAATGCAAAACCCAGCAATGAAGTAATTACGAATTAAAATGTAAAGGCCCAACAAAAGAAATACTGACACTGTGCAACATCCTACATCATCTGTGTTGCATTTTCGTCAAACTTTGAAATGTCAAATCTAAACAAAAACGGTAATAGATGGAAACATAATTCCAATGGTTCATCACTCAGGATTTCACTCTACGACTTCTGAATGAAGTAACTCTTTTTCATATGCATGTCGCTTTGTCTTTTATGGGCCCTACGGTACTTCAGTGCGTGTGTGTGTGCATAACTGTGTATAAGAATCCCAACAACTGTGAACTTGTTTAAATATTTACAGTATGTGATACTGTTACACGGTGTGAAACCTTATCAGGTTATACCAAGTTATATATCGTACTTACACAAGGGATCCAGCGCATTGCTTTTAAGCAGGTACTCTATGCTAAGTGAATCAAAAATAGCCTACACTAAGGTCAGGGAGTACATTAACACCACGTGCTCGACGTTACTATTTTATTGCTGTTGGTGTTGAGAAGCAACAGATTAAACGGTCCAGTTGACGATGAAGACCAACTCAAAACCTCGAAAAAAAAATGAGATGTTATTATCATTATTGTTATTATTTTTGGAGCAAAAATTCTCATCACAAAATGCCCCGTTGTGTATGTGGGTTACACCATAGACACAGACACCATAATGACTTCATGGAACACTAAGTGTAGTCCAATTAGCTAAACCGAGGAACACAAATTCAAGGGAAAATTTAGGATAACATGACTAAAAGCCAAACACTGAAACTCAATTCTTCTCTGTATATTAACAGGTTACCTAAAAAAAATCAAAAGGTTGCATTTGCTTTTATTTTCCCCAAAGAGATGAAGCTATATAGATATCGATGGAACAAATTCTACACGTACGTGATATAGGCTAAATGTTGAAAAAAAAAAAAAACGCTGTTTTGCCTTACAGGCAAGAACGCCGCCTATCATTGCTCGGCTTCATTTCTTCACTGTGAGTAGTCAGCCTGATTTCAAACTGGTTTATCTATTTCTATGGTGGCCACACAGAATCACAATTTGCACCACAACTCACGGACTGGTTTTCAAATAATTAAAGGACAAAGGAGTTTGACAAAAAGATGAAGATTTTTTTTATCTTGGTGAGGTAAGGACGGAAACTTGAGGCAAGCCATGAACACTGACACGCCAGAAACACTGACAGGCTGATAACACTTGCAAACCGGGAAACACGGCGCGAGCCAATAGCACTATGGCAAACCGCCGTCGGCTGCAAACATCGGATTTGCATTCCGGTGAATGTAGAGGCGGGAACATTAAATGTAAGTGTCATTCAAAAGGGTATGTTAAATATGACGTCAGCAATTTTTTGGAGTTATTAATCGGTGACCTCTTATTGAAACAAACGAACGCCAATGGTCTCCCGCTTGGAAACTGAAAGGCAATCTTTTGTTTGTTGTTACTAGTACTTGAGTGCCTGCAGGTCCCCGTGGAGACGGAGGCGAAGTAAAGCAAACGAAGTCAATCCCGGACACTCCCGTGCAACACGGTCACATACAGACGTGATACAAAGGTTCTTAAGTCGTTGCATGGAAAAAAATGTTACATCACTTACGAGTGATTTCACTCCCTCCACAAACAAACAATTTTTTTCGTCCATCACGCTGTCACTTAGAAATAAACTTAATTAAAAGGTTGCGAGAATTGGATCACATTTGTTTCTTTTTTTTCCCATTTGATTTTTTTAAAAGATGCTTTTAGAAACTATATGGTACTTCATCTAGATGACGTCAACCTCCAACTTTACTCCCATAGATTAAGATGGAGAATATATATCCCGGATGATGGAATGTCCCATTACGGGGAAAAATAACCCAAAGGACGGAGATTAGGAACTCTTCAAAACGCCAGTAAACTTCGAAATCTATATCGTTTTCTTCCCGAGTGGAGTATCGAGAGTAAGATACGGTTAGAACAAATATCGTGGATCATTAAAGGTGTCCTCCAGGTAAAAATGTCCCTTTGATAAAGCGGATGCAAAATATTTATATCTATATATATTAAGATTCAGAGTCAGTCAGTATTTGTTTTTCTTGATTTAGATTATTTTATTGTTTTAGAGTTGTTATATATATATATATATATATATATATATATATATATATATATATATATATATATATATACATAACAACTCTGAAACATAATAAAATATGTATGTGTGTGTGGTTAAATTTTTAAGTAAGTTACAGAAGAGGTTGCAAAAGGTGTAAAGTAGCAACATGTGTGCTTGAATGTGTGTGTGTGTGTCGTGCCTGTGAATGTCTTTTGATTGATTAGAGCTTCTCACCTTACTCCAGACATTTTCGACGCCTCGTCGTACTAAAGCAATGCCGTGTATCGTCTTATGTAATTTCGCAAATAACTAGAGAAAAATGCTTTCTTTTTGTCCTGTGATCAACCCGTACCGATTGTTATAATTTATACACATATATATTGCATCCTATAGCTTACACATCTAATTTATTTTTTATGTGGAGCTACATACAGTACACGCAAAGGCTAAGTATAAAGCACAGTCTGTTAAAAGAAGTTACTTGTTCATAATCTGCTTAGGCATGTTGAAGAATTATCTTTACTAGGGGTTACTAGGGGCTTGACGGGGTATCCAAGAGGACCGGGCTGGCCAATTTTCCTCCGTCCACCCCATCCCGTTCAGAGACAAATATATGCCAAACGTACTGTTAACCTTATACACGCAAATAAATTGTTTAAGAATGATGATCAAAGGGTGTAAAATACTGTACTAATCCACCTGAATTTTTTTTTTTCTCCTTTGTTCTATGTGGATTATAATGGTACATAAAAAATACAGAGAACATGACCATGAAGCACCGGTACTCCTTGTTACTCCCTGGCTTGTATAAGCATGATTAACTTGGAAGAACCAATGATATCATCCTATCCGCAGGTTCTATCCTTGGGTTCTCGTTTGAATTATTTTTATCGATTATGCAACATCTTGTCTTCGATAGATCGATTTCTTTTTTTTCCTTTTTTAATGTTTACTCATTTCAACCCCTAGCGGAGTGATGTGCACGACTTTTAATATGCTGGAAATACTGTATACGTACATAAAACTATATATATGTATATATATATATATATATATATATATATATATATATATATATATATATATATATATATGTATATATATATATATATATATATATATATATATATATATATATATATATATGTATACATATATGTATATATATATATATATCCAAATCTGATTTTTTTTTTCCTCGCAAGTTCAACTCAGATGGGTAAACCTTAGATTAGTCTTTCTGTGACCCGGCCGGGATCGGATCCTGTACCTCCTAAGCTAAGCTAAGCTTAATTGCTTCAAACGCCACCGCCTTTTGTCCACTTGACCACGGCACCGGTTAATCACGCATTATAGAATTCCTTTACATAAAACACTCACATTAAATAATAACCGAACCGGCCCATTAACGTTCGCTCATCACGGTAACGTTTGTAATGAAATCGTAACTAACCTATCTTGTAGGCAACTCTGAATGTGCCTATCAAGTATCCCACCGTATTTCTCCATCGCCCATATTTCCTCAAGACTGAATAAAAGCTTAGGTCAAGGTTACATGCATGATAGTCAGGTTTAATTACGGTACTGTGGCTCTATAGAAGTCAGACTTACAACATTAGCACAAATTACAGAGTAATACAATACAAATTACAGAGTATTACGAGTATACGTATTCTCGACAAGTACTTGCACAAATTCTTGAGTACCAGGGTCTTTGAGAACGAGGACACATCAGTGAATATTCCGCGAACAAGTACGATTACGCAGCCAAGTATATATGGATACAGGTAGCTATACTTAGGGCATACAGCAAATTTTTTGATACGAGCACAGTCCAATGTGATACTCGTACAAGTACAGTTTAATGTACTCGAGTACAAACAGCAAAGTTTTTACCCGTGTAAGCCTTCCAACAGTCTAATTTACAACGCACCCATTACTTTCGTTTCCTTTTACTAAGGGAGGCTAAGGGACCCAAGAGGAAAGCTTGTACAAAAATTCATTGCGTGTTTATCATAACCAACCAAAAATGTAATGGAGGGTGAGGGGGGGGGGGGGGGAGTAGGTTTCATGTCTGTATTTAGTATTGAATATTATCGAGACCGTCAGAAATAAATCTGAAGACTGGTAAGAAATTCGTTGATGGAAGGGATGGGGGCCAGGGAGGGGGACCAACCATTGTGCTATCTATAAAAAACTAAACCACTTTAAATGCCATGATACATATACAAACAATGCGAGATTGAAACGGTTGTTAAAAGCACCAAAATGTGTCCGTCTCTTGGGCATATTTACGTAATAGGCGTCTGAGTGTAAAATGCTACAGCAATGTACAAATGCGAGCATAAAGTTAGCCTCAGCTAGATTTGAAAATCGGGGGCCTAGATACCCCATCGCAACGTGCGATGCTCTAGAGACAGCAATGCCACGACTAAGAGAAGATTATTACACGAAATGAGAAATTGTTACGAAACCTAAAGTAAAAAAGAAGAAAAAGAAAAACGTAATAAACTCACCGATTCTGAAGATCTTCTTCTATTCCAAGGAACAACCAAAAGAAAAGAACAAAACAAATAAAACAGAACAAAAATGGTAATGATAACAACGGAGTCAAATCCCACAAAATATATGTTAAGAATCTTCCTTGTCGTTTTCCAAGTTCCTATCCAAACTTTTTTTCTTCCACAGTTGTAAGACAGAGAGAGCTCGCGGTGGGAAAGTATGGCAAAAGCAACCTGTAGACAGGAGAGCAACGTGGGCACTTCACTATGTCAGTACGATATAAAGCCAACGCACCAAGGGTAGTCGTTGTCTATAACAAAATGATCATATCAGGTCATATAGGCACGGCTGGTTCTTCGCTCGGGTACATCTGGTGTGCCAGAAAAATTCCGATTAACCAAACAAGTCCCTTTATTTTCTTTTGTTTCCCTTTCTTTCTTTCCTTTTTCCTTTTCGTTTTGTGTTCCTTTGGCTTCTGTCGAGGGTGTAGTCAACTGTGCCCGAAGTGGAGGCGTACAATATAAGGACTAAATACGAACAAGAATATACACACACGTCGACGCCAGATACAGAACGTTCACCAAGAGTAAAACAAAATTGTTTTTTCCCCCGAAGTTAAAAAAAAAAACAACAACCGATATTCCTTTGCATAGGTTGAGTGCACACAAGCAAATCTCTTTTCCTATTGAACACCGTTGCAGCAGTATATATCGCGATGGGTCCAAGGTCTACCAGTGCATAGCCTGTTTACGCCGTGCAAACAATTGCATCCTTCGCCCCCGAAAAAAAGTTGCTTTCTTTCTTTTATTTCTCTCTTTCTTTGACCGAAAAAAATATGTACACTTGGAGATATTCTCGTCTTATATATCAACTACCAAGTTTTGTCCTCATTTAAACAGGCGACAAATACGTCAGCTATTGGACGTGACGTCACATCGATTGCCATCCAATCAGGTCAAAGATAGTTACTTTTTAGCTGTATTTGTCTTTATGCGATTTAAATGTATATATATATATATTATATATATATATGGGCAGATATTCCCAGCATGTATATCGAGTTCAGCAGATATCGTAACGGGGACACTTGTAGTGTGAGCATTAATTGTACTCATTCACAAACTACTATTGATTGGCGTAACTGCGCATACGGCTACATGTGTAATTCTATCTTGGAAAGTTGACTAGATGGAACCAGTAATACGTGACGTCATAGTAAGGTATATGGCAAACACTGACTTATACTTTGACCCACTGATTGTGTTTGTCTCGAATGAGGGGTCTATTTATAAGACGGATCACCCATATTGCATAACTAGATATAGTTCTCTAACTCTGACGTTTAGTCCGCTATTCATTCCCATTGTTCCGACGTTCCACAGTGGGAGTGGCTTTTCCTCCCCGGGGAAAGAGAACGGTAACACAGTAACGTGTATAATGTTTTCAAAACGCAAATCACATTTCGAAATACAATGGGTAGCAGTGCCACGTACCCGACTGTTCCAAAAGTTCCCGCCAAAGAGAACCTACAATAGGCTGACGTTCCTGATCCACATCAGAAAAAAAGAATCTCAACCCTAGATGAACTCTTGATTTTTTTTCCCTTTTTGTTTTCCTCGCTTGGGTGATCATGTAATAGGCGAAAAGGGTGAAGTTCTCAAACTAATGCGCTTGAGTGTGACAGTGGCACAGAATGTTATTATAGGGTATTGCTACCTTCATGATATGGCATATTTAATAGGGAACTTATGCATCAGATTAACACAAGGGTGTCCTTTATTGGAACATCGTTGTGACTGCCAACCGCCAACCTTCTGGTTATAGTAAATTTAATGAACTGACTGATTCTAACATTCTGTGCCATGGCCGCCCCCTCCCCCCGTCCTAGTGCTACCATGATATCGAGGTTGCTTAAAACGACCACTGGACGTCACTTTTGTTTTACAGCCGTTTCATTCGTTACCCATCCCCCCCCCCCCCCAAACCATGACGACACCTCCGACTGGAGGGCTATCCCAGAACAGAACAGTATAACTAGCCCTGTCAATAATTTTTTTCGACTTCCGTTGCAGTAGAGTGAGGTCTCTGTTCCAGCTATATAACTCCAGACGCGGTAACCAATCAATTTTTTTTCGTCATACCCAGTGTTTATGTACACGGAATACGCACTTCCAGTAAGAACTGTAGTAAGGAGTCACAGCATAAAAGCGCCCCCCCCCCCCAAAAAAAAAAAACAACAACAACAAAACGTCGATGATTTCTTGTGTTAATCTTGTCTCTGCTTGTTGATTCCATTTCTGCCAATGTTGATTATCACAATCATCCGATCGACAAGCATTCCAAACGACCATCGCTTTACGGAGATCCATTGCACGGCGTGCGATAATTTACGTACACTTCGGGCGCACTTCAAAGACGTTATTGTAAATCAGCGTGCATTTCCCATATGCCATATTTTTTAAAGCAGAGAATTAAGCGGATGTGAATGGGAATAGAATACGATAATATGATGAAGTCGTTAACCACGACACACATTTCAGTTTTCCTTTTCGGTTGTTGTTGAGAAAGAAATACAGACTTTTAATTCTTAAATGCAAAAAGACAAATTGAACGTCAATTTATATGCACAGGATAGCGATGCATTAAACCTTCAATTGCTGAAAACAGGTGAAGACAAAGAGACTGATTACGGAAACGGCAGGAGGACAGGAGGGACGTGATGGATAAAGAAATGGGGGGGGGGAGGGAAAAAAATGAGAGAAAAAGGAAAATAGCCTAGTTCGATTACAGTAGCCGAAAAAAAGGGTTTAAGTTGGCATTATTGCTTTTATTCGTGTGTAAGTTTACATATACAATAAAGAGATACGATTGACTGAAGAAACCAACATGCTGATTCCTTGACTGAAATAGATTGTTCAACCATGAAACTACCTTTTATCACAGCCCACTAAATGGTCCGGTCTATCTTTTGGATTTTTCCATTTCCGAATGGCCTGCAGAAATTAAAACGAACGTTTTTTTATCTGAATTACGATAACAGACGGAAATTTGTTTTAGGGTATTAAAAACTTGCGTCTTACACTCACTGAATTATTTACCTAAATTATGTAAAATAAGAACTCCATAAATTTTATGTAAAATTAATGTAAGCAGTATTTGTAAATTCTACATAATTTTGGTAAATTTTACTACATTTTAGTGAAATTGTTAAATCATAATGTAAGACTTACATTAACTGTGTGTAAAATTTTACCAAAAAGTTATGGACTTCTTATTTTACTTTACTTTTGTGAGTGTATGCGGGGCGGGGGGGGGGGGGGCACTGTGAATGTGGTACCGTATTGATAACACACCTTTGAGCTGTGAGTTCAATATAATTGAACAGACGTGAATCGAATTTTTGCATCAGAAACAACTTATAAGTTTTCATAGTAGTACATATAAGAACTAACAGACTGCAAAACCATTCGGGTGGCCCGCATTATGCAGAAATTAAAAAAAAAAAAAAACACAGCACAGCACAGCCGCAGAACGTTGGAAAGGTACATGACCATCTCTTAAAGTTGTTTTCTTACACACTGGTTGTTATGTTTGTAAAGGCATGTGCACGCTCATGTTTGAATGCGTTAAACTGAATTTTTCGTTTTGTGGGCACACTTTTCCTCACCTCTGTCATTCATTTCTCTGACACAATACTGACACTTTATTTGTCTATTGTAACAATATCCATCTTCATCTCCGACCTGCTATATTTAACAAGATAGAAGCAAGAAACGTCTCGTTAAAGGCATCCGTTCTGACAGACACTAATGGCCTCAAAATAGAGTGTCCATCGGTTTAAAAAAAAACCGCGATAAGTTAGATACAAATTCTCATCAGTCATAATTTTCTGCTGAATACATGTAATCAAATCCCGATCATTGTAGCGGCGTTTCTTGTGACTTCGAAATGTTACGGTCGGTGAATAAAATATAAAATTAGAGGGAAGTGTTTCTATTTTGTGTTTTTCGTCAATCTATCTTTCCGTGGCGTCTATCTATTACCTTCCGCTAAGTTTAGTAAAGACGTTAACCAAAATATATGACACTGACCTATCCGTTTGTCAGATTCCTGTCTTTCCGCAGAACAGCCGATGTAATCGCAAATTACAAGTTTGAGCCTTTCCATCACTTATTGCTCATCGGATGTAATAGTTTTCTCCATATATCACGTCCCGGTGTAGTACGCAGGCGTATACAGTAATATCTACATATGACGCAAGACAGGTCTCGTCCAATCAGACACTTCGTGCAAAGGTTTGATTACATGCAGTAATCAACAGACCACGTACACGTACCTGTGTTATTTTATATTCTATAAAGATATTTTATCTCTTTCTGTTCTGAAATGGACCGGCTATTTTTGTTTTTATGTAATGGCATTTTGATCAAAGTTTTCCTCCTCCAAATCGTCATCATTGGCTAATATACTCATGGAGTAATAACACCGGGCAGGTAAATAAATTTGCGTCTTTTTGTTTCTCCCTCTTGCTGACTGTTATTATTTCTTTTTTGGTACAAAAAAAATGTTTTGTCTGATCATCAGTACCAATATTTCCTGACGTAGCTTCAAAGCGGGGTGTAAAAGAGACAATTTACAACCCCGGAATTTCACACCCGATAAGATATCGATAAAGCTCAGAAGCGACACCGAATGATACCCTTGGCAGCTTTCAATTATAGCGGAAAGACATGGCGAAACTATGTAAAAACAGAAATAGCCAAACTTTCCTATAGGGTTCGTGAAACTACTAGCCTTCGATTGCAATATGTCAAACTGACGCAAAACCTTCCTTTAACGCCGTGGCTAAATTAATAGTTTTAGACAGAGCTTTTCGGGTAACGTGTGGACCCCGAGATATGTATATATATATCAATATATAAAAAGCAACCTCGAGATAAGACAAGGGGGTAACTTTTAAGCTGTTAAGGGCAATATATCTGGCTGATGGTTACTGATTCTCGTCATATTCGTTCCCTGCTTATTTTTTTTTATTTTATTTACTTGTTTATTTACTTTTTTTTGCTGTTCACTTCAGCATAGGTTTTAAAAGACAGGCCCGTATGCAGCAATTTTTCAATGGGGGGGGGGGGGTTCGATTTTACCACACGTGGAACATTTTACCCGACAAATATGACCGACTAGTGCCGAAGATACATGCAAAGAAAGGTTATATGTTGCTAACGTAGGCCTGCTATTATAGGCTGAGCGGAACTCCAGATCTTCTGTGTGTGTGTGTGTGGGGGGGGGGGGGTCGTCCGAACCCCCTGCACCCCCCTGGGTACGGGCCTGAAAGATTAATATTTATGTGACAGACAATACTTGGGATAATCCATGGAATCCAAAAATGGCTCTCCGACGGGTAGGCTGACTTGGATGTCTACGTCCCGTCCTCCGGTGAGCGCCAAAAAAGTGTATAAAAATGTCATCGATTGACGCCATGCGTGTAGCTTTATAGCTTTAATCTCTTGCGAAGAAACACGAACTCGTTGCCCCGAGTCCTCCGCCGAAATATTGGAAGCGGAATTATGCTTTAGTCGAATCTCCAGGAGTTGAACGTAGTTGAAAAGAGTCTACGCCTGGTTTTGGATAAAAACAAAAGCGGCCCTGCAGTGAGAGACTATTTGGACGCTAGTAACAGAAACAGGGAATCCAAACGAGACAAACAACGTCATTTTGCTTCTCCTAGACGACTTAAAAAAGGGTAAATTCCAATTAAAAGGCGGTCGCGTTTGTTATCTTTGTTAATTAAAGGGCATTAACGTTGAAAATTTAAAATACCCACCGGCGAGGTGTCCAGTAGTGACGTTCATCAATGTTCACTAATGAACGACAGGTCGTGGTATTTACTTTTGGACAAATTTTTATTCATTTATTTATTTTTTTAAAAGGAAAATGCAGAGAAAATTTAGTGAGGATCGTCAGTGAAAACTAGGACGTAGAACTTCCCTGAGATAACAGAATAATGACCGGGAAGATGCAATCATTGAAAGAGACAATTTTACAGACCAAAACGAAAACAGAAAGGACGAAAATTGAGGAAAAAAAAAAACAAAAACAAAACAAAGCAAGGAATTTTTCCTTTGTTGTTGGAGTATGAAGCGAAGGTAATGTTTAAGATAATATTAAGATAATTCAAGGTTTAGATCAGTTGAAAACATTAATCGTAAAGATATCCCGGCGAAATAAAATGAAGCTGCCGAGTAAAGACGAGATTGGGTCATGTTTGTATAATTTTGTATACGCGAGGCAATTCTGCCATACTCTAAAATGACAAAAAGTGAAAGTCACTCTTCAAAGTGATTAATAAAGGCGGTCACTCTAGAAAGCATGGCAGTCAAATCACTTTCACTTGAAATCAAACAGACCAGCAGAAAATAGACATAATGTGCTAAAATCACGTCTCGAGAAGACCTTTTATGCATGATAGAACATGACGTGATATCCAGATATACCATAACGGCTAGGGTATGCTCCTCGAAGGCATAAACATTTATGATATCATGTGAGGATTGGCCCGACCAACGGGAATGGATATTAATATTCATTTATGGAAGAATGGGACTTTCCCAGTGTTTATTTTTTTTTTTTTGGTAGTGGCTATGACACATTCCGAGGAATTTTGACTTCCACTGATAAATATCCCATTCTTATTCCAGCTTTAAGTCTCTTTCTTGTCATAAGAAGCGCTGGAGGTAGCTAAGTCTTTTGTGTTCACGTAAGTTTTATAGGCATGCCACAGTGACCAACGTTCGCCCCCTAACGCTTACGGGCATGCTAGGCTAGGTTTGGATCGATCCACATGCATGTATCCACGATGTAATCATTGGAGTGTTCTACAGCGTAGGCTGTGAAGACTACCGTATCGGCCCTACATGTAAAAAATGTTACATGGCCATGTGCATGGAAAGGAAGTCTGTTTTTCTTTTTTTTTCTTTTTTTTTTTGAGGCGTAGTTCAGTTTTGGAGGAAGTCTATGTTTGGAGGTCCCAAACAGGCTATCACTAATATGGCTATAGTGCACCTTTTAGGAAGAATCGGCGGTATTGACAACTGAAACAAAAAAAGGAACGACAACATGGTTATGCATTATTGAGCTTCTGAGACAGTTGGACACCACGTGCTTACATGCGTGACCCACTTTGTATCATCTTCTTCGGCATTTTTGTTTGCCGATATAAATGTAGCTTTTAATCACCTGAGTGTCACTCGGTTGGTAGTCGGTGTATGGAGTACGCATGCGCGTCGTAGTCTCAGACCTGTAACATCAACTCAATGTTGAAGAGAGCGAGCAGGAGTTTCAATTGACAACTATCAGCGTGCTGTAACTATAGGAGTTTTCAAACATGTTTATGTTGATTTTGACATCTCGGTAGACATATTGGTTGTTTCCTCATTACTATCATATGGAAACACGACGCGTCATCGGGGAACTAAATTGTTACTTCTACGAGCTACGATGTAATTCGACATTCAGGCCAGAGACTGAACGTTTGGTTCTACATATACAACTGAAAATCGTCCTGAAACGGAGCAGTCTCTATTAAATCATCACCATCTTGAGTCACGAACAAAAGAATTGACGTGGGCCTGGTTTAAAATGCTATGGAGAAAGGGGTGTTACTCTTTTGTTTTTTTTTTTAATCCTTTTCTTTTTACCCGGGAATATTCCTTTCAACTACCGCTTTAATTCAAAATGAGCACCTTGGATATTCCTATTCAGTCCAGTTTGCTGCCCCTTTTATTTTTCTTCTCGGAGTACATTTAAGTAATTAACTTACGGATGCAATATTTAGCCAGTCACTGCACACTTCTGAAAAGTATGACAATTCTTATTGAGTTTTTTTTTTTTTTTTTAGTATTGACAGAAGTCGGTCTTCAGGGAACTTGGTAACATACATGGACGGCTAATGTCGCCCATTATATACTAAGAAAAGCAAAAAAAAAAAAAAAATGCTGATGAAAATTCTGTAGAAACCGTCCATTAGGAAATGAGTTAAAGTATATACACAGGAAATAATAGATAAAAACTTGACAATCTCGTGGAAGTAAGCAGCTCCGTTAGTTTACCAATGGGTGAGGGGGGGGGGGGTGGTAAAAGCAAAGCGTACGAGTCAGGTGACATGGTAACAAACATGGTAACAAAGTCCTTACACGGCGGTTGAGGGATTGTTGAGGGGCAGAGAGGGTGTTAAAGGGTCCTGTCTTACCATCTTCTTCGTGATGAATATAGTGAAATTAGTTTTGTGATAACGGAAAACCGGCCAAAGCGTGCAGGCAGCCATGTTCAATGCAGTTCATTCAAAGAATACATCTTCCTTTACTCATCACATGCATAGAGTTTTGAGGAGATGAAGCTTTTGTGCCGATGGTTATTGATGAGACTGTGTGGTTTAATTAAAGGTAAAGCAACGCTGGACCGTGTATTAGCTGTAGGATAATGCACGATCGGACCTTAATGCATCCAGCGATAGCATTAACCCCCGAAAGTGCATTATACTACAGTTAATACTCAGGTCCAAACGTGATTAACCTAGTTCATACATACCAGCGGCATTTTGATAAAAACGGACGAAAAAACAAAGGAATTTGTTTCTTAAATAACCGCATTTTTACTGAAAAGGAACCCCGAGAAAAGGTAAACAAATTTACAACATGTCAACAATATTCGTGGGCGAAACAGAAAGTAACACTTAAACAAAAAGAATAACAATAACAATTGACATAGCAACAATGCTTTAGTTGGTTTGCTCTTAAGTAGTGTACTAATGTGTGCACGTTGTGGTCAGTGTACGTGTATTCACTGTGCAGTGTGTACGTAACTGCGTGCTACAGCACGTTGTACAGGCTGCAAGGCTTGATTACTGAATTTGGATAAAGACAATGACAGATCTAGTGAATATATAATTTCGAGAAAAACTTGGACATGCTTGATGTCTTACTCTCAGTCCTAACAGCGGCAGTGAGTGGAAGACTTGTTGTGTGCGGACCCTAATTTTCCTGTGAGTGTGAGAGTTCTCAGTGGGCTATGCAAAATTTCGGAACTATAGGCCAAAGTTAGTTCAACAAAGAAGAAGGATTGCACATGGCCAAAACGTTACTGTCTAAACATTGCTGTGAGATCAAATTATGGCTGGTTTGTGATAACTCATGTCAACGCCTTGCCTGTTTAATTTTTTTCACCATAAATTGCCTAGCCTGACCTATCAATAGGCCTAAATTATTTGTGCCGTGGAGTTCTCTGTCCTTAAGAAATATAAATCCGGTGTTTGTAAGGCGACCCTTCAAGATTGCGATGTATTGCAGTCCTTAGTCCTCTTTACGATTTTATTGCATATGGGATTTTGAACATCTCAGCAGAATTTTACAAAGAAGGAAAGCTATTTCCAGTTGGCTATCAAACTTTCAAGGTGTTCAAAATATACTCAGTGAAGAAAGCTTTCACCCAACACAATTCTGATATTTAGGTAAGATTAGGCTACCCTACGTCGGAGGGATTACCACTGACAGTATACTGTGCTGTTGTTACGTAGATTTACCTACATTTACTTTTGAGCAAGCCGTATAGATAGCCCTAGGCGCGGCCAAGTAACGGTAGAACTACGAACTTCAAATCAAACGTTATTTCACTAGTGTAGGCCTTATACTAGTAATACTGTATATTAGCCATTGTTTTGTGCAAGATATAGCAGACTGAAAGCACACTGTTGATCTTCAGTTTTATTGTATTCATCCGCCGGTGATTGACCGTGGTTTAACAAGTTGGGTTACTAGCGATTAACCCACGGTCACCTGACTGAAATGGGCCAATAGGAGGTGAGGATTCTTTCCAAGTATGTATGAACAACGATTCAACGTAGATACTGTTGGGCCGGATCACTGTTATCGCCTACACACACAAGGTGTCGCATACATTCTCATTCACGCACAACAGTTTTCCCCAATGGCCAAATAGCCCTCTGGAAGGGCCACCTATGATTCAAGCTATATTCTTTGTATGCCATGCTGGTATATTCCAAGCGCCCTGTTTTCCTTTAATTTCGTTGAGTGCAAACCTTTTAGTTTGAGAAATTTAAAATGATAAGCCATGATGTTTTTTTTTTTTTTTTTTTCATTTTTCAAGTTTTTCAAGTTAGTGATTTTGTGAAGAACTGGCGCACATAGGAACAGAGTTATACATTGAATCAACAGAACCGATATTTGAAAATTACTCACTTCTGTGCTAATGGAACATTTTACAGAGGAAATTTCAACCACTGAGCTGTTCACAGAGCAATTCAAATGCCACGTCTGACATACATTTCAGAACATCGATTTCAGAACGGTAGACAAAAAGGACTGGACGCGCCACAGAAGTTTGAATTGCGCATGGGCAGAAGCCAGCATTCCTCCGTCTAGTGTTGATTTTCAGAACGGTCGTAAGCAGGACGGTACAAGAGTTGCCACAGCATCGTTGCCAGTTTGGCGTTTTGCCTCCAAAAAGGGGATTTGGCGTTTTCGGGGGGGGGGGGGAATTTGGAGGGACTATATTTGAAGGAGAAGCCAAACTACGATTTGGCGTTTTTCTGGCGTTTTCTTCAGTGTTTTCCTCCATTTTTTATCAATTGCAATGAGAAATTCGACTGATCATAGCTCTCATACGGCAAATTTTGGCAAACTATGCATTTACACCGGCACGTACTGTGAAAAATACGCACTACTCATTTTCGGAAGTCAGATCTCAGATGAGACAGCATATGTTGCTATTAAATCGTATTCTGCTTTCACACTGAATGTTTTACATCATTTAATTTTTTTTTTGGGGGGGGGGAGGGTAACATGCCGATGGGGATACTTATTTGCCAATATTTGTGTATTACTTTCTCAGGTTTGGCCTTCAATGGAGACAGGACTCTCAGATTGTCATTACAATTTCTAAATCGTTTTGATATCAATAAAACTAGTTTTGTATAAATGTGATGTTGCAAAAGATAAATTAACGTAGTTCACTCTGTAATCCATTTGTCAGTCATAAAAAATGCAGATGTGGAAGGCAGCCAGCGTGACGTTTCTAGTTTGACAGAAAATCGGAACCAGTTTTTAAAACCACCGACCACTAAGCTTATTAAAAATATTCATCGCGAAATTTGATCACTAATGGTAACGCCACTGTCAGAAAACCATACAGAATCTTCTAGAAAGATTCGAATGAAAGAAGAAAAAAAATGGGCATGTATAAACTGACCGAAGATCTCGAAAACGAAGATGGAAGATAAAAGACATGTGAAATCTACAAGTAAAGGCGGAATGGTTTATGATACGGAAGCAATATGATTCTATAGATGCAAAGTCTCATTGTATAGCAAGTAGGCCAGAGCCAATGGTGGGGATGAGGTACAGGGTATGGGGGGGGGGGATGAAGGGGGACGGGATGAAGGGGGACATAGAATTGCTAGCGCTTAAACTCTTCAGAGCTGCTTAAGAAACATCTCCAATCACGTTCATATCTCTTTGAAAGGTGTAAGTCTGACATTTTACTACGTCTTCGTTTTTCGGTCTTCGTTGTCTACATTAGCCCTATCATGCCAATCTCGAAAACGAAGATCGGAAAACGAAGTCATCGAAATAAAGCACCGAAACTTAAACGGAGACCGATCTATTCATTCCATTTATTTCGTTGATGGAAACGATGACATTTTTTTTTTTGGGGGGGGGGATGCCAATGCGTCCCCAGGATGGTGATCGACCAACATGTCCGCCCTCCTCCTTCGATCGAAAAATCTTGGTCATGGAACGATAAATGTACCTTATTCATTCGTCAACCGTTGGTGTGACAAAATCCGTCGATTTGCATTGAACGACAGAAAACTAAAATGCGGAAGTGACGTAACGAATTCCTCGAGGTCCTCGAGTCAGGAGAGATGATAAGACTATAAGTCCCCTTTAAAATTCTCATCTCTTCCATTTGATATCAACCTGAAAACAAAACGAGCATTCCAACGCAAAAAATGCGAAGATCCAAATATATTCTTGACATATCTCTATAAGTAGTAACAATTGTAGCAAATGTCAAGTTGATATTTTAAGTAAACAAGATCGTCTTTCATTTTTTTAATGAAGCTGTTAGTAAAAAAAACATGATTACATAATGACAGTATTATATGTATCTTGTACGGAACTTTTTAATGCTTGGTAATGTCTTTGCAAGGTTTGCTTTTAAGGATAATAAATGATCTCAATGAACTACAATAAATGATATCGAAGTTCAGTCATATCTTCCCGAAGAGAGAGATTTCCAATTTGAGACCCGGGTTGTATTTCAAACTGTTAAAATGAGAAAACCCGCATTCCATGTATCAACATTTTCCCTGGTGAAAATGTTTCTAAAACCTTTTTAAGACTTCCTAGGCTAAATTAACCGAAAGAGAAGCAAATCGATCAAACGAAAATATTGAAAAAACAATAATCTAGGAAAGTTAATGACATGCAAATAGGATAAAACGAAGGAGAAATACCTCTGGGGTATAGCCTATATACTGCTATGTATGTAACCAAATTGAGAAAAAAAACTAATGAAACAAAACAAAACGTAGCTATAATTAACAAAATTTATTTTTATTCAAATGACTGATTCTTATCATTTTCTGCTTTTTTTAACGACTAATGAAATTCAGGATCTAAAAGGGGATCATAAAATTAAGTTTTCGGCATTATCTCTTTATCATAACGAATGTTCTTATATAGTGATACGAGTTAACGTTGTATGCGATGTGAATCTTACGGGAATGTGGGTTATATCAAGGGGTTGGCCATTGTTCACGCTGGTCATCCTTGGGTGGGCACAACGCGTTTCTGACCACGCAGAGATTTGTGGGGGGGGGGGTTTATCGCTGATGCTGATGGCTACGTATGAAGTGCTGTAACATTTATCACTGTCCTACTTTTCACCAGACTGGGGGGGGGGGGGATGCTGGGGTGGTGGCCATTTTGTCTCCAAGAAATAAATGTAGGTTACACATATAAAATGATTATTTAAAATATATCTCAACAGAAAGCGTCTGTTTGTTGTTGCACTGCACAGTAGCAATTACTTAATCAGGCTTGGGTTGGGATTGGAATCTTGGCTATCGTATAGAGAGGAATCTTACCGCGTACTGTTAACTTGTAAGCACCTAGGTGTAGAGTGTCACCCCTTATCATGATTATGCATTATAGGGCTCTGATTGGATAAGAAGAATAACAAGTTGTAATTTCGTCCAATGGGAATGTGAAACGTGTCTCAGGGAGAATGGCTGCAGCTAGGAACCCCTGCGGTCACACATGGAGGCGAAAGCAAGAGTTTGATTAGACAAGCGGTTACAATCTGGAATCCAGGAAGATAGCACAGGATGTATTTTTGGTATTGTGCTGTGTACTCTACGTAGTTCTAATTTCCCGTTAAGTCGACCCTGACATTAAGTTTATGTTCTGTATTTCGTTTTTTTAACTCCAAGCATAACTTAGAAGAGAGCTTTTTTTTTTATTAAGACACGGATAAAAAACGTACACAACGTTTTCTTTCCTTTTCTTTAAGTTTCCTTGGACTGGCGGATGGCCTATTTTCCTGTATTTATTTCACGTCTTTCGAAGAACACGTCATCCCAAATCCTCCTGAACTGGCGCTGTTGGTCCAGTAAGATACAACACCTGAGGTCAAAGATCCCGACCCCACCCCTTCAAAAAAAATTATTATTATATGAAGGTCTATGTGTATATCCATGGTAATTATTTCATAATTAATCTGCTTGTCTGCATGTAGTTTTGTAAAACCTCGCAAAGACTCGTACTATTTTTTTAGCAAACCCTCTGAAATTATATCTGAGATTATCGGGGAAAAAAGTCGGTTTGTTGTTTCCCTGCTACTTACAGTATTGATTTTTAACGCTGCTATGTTGTTAGTTTCGTAGAGTTACCATGGATACGGTTCGTTCACCTATTTTACATATAAGATTAAAAGTAACGTACAAGCTGATGGAGGAGAGGTGGGCGCGAGGAGGGGGGGGGGGGGAGGGATCGGGGATTGATACACTATCAGATGACCAAACTGAAGCTTGAGATGATCGGCTAGAGTTTCAATCCAAGAAGGCTTCTCATCTGTCTGGTTGCCTATGAAAATCTACATGGAGTTACTCTCACCGAGAAGCGGGCCACTCACAGTGATGAATTATAAATCATAAGTATGGAACGCGACAAAGGTAAAAAACAAAAAGCATGGAGATGTAAGACAACCCTCGCGATCGAAGATATAGGCGTACCGTACCCTACCGTAATCATTGTAAAAATAATCGTAAGTATAGGCACTACTCATCGTTGTCTGCAGGAGACACATTTTTAAATTTGTTTTTAATTATGCTCGAAGTTCGAGCAGGAAACTGAACAGGTACACAAAGGGTCAACTGCTTTGAAGACCATGAAGTTAGAGAAACGGTGATGACCGTCGTTGCCTCCGTTGATAATAAAGGTTAGAATTTATCCATTGTTTATATAGATTTTTTTTGCATATTCACAGAGCAACTTAATTATTCTATATATGGGCAAGCCTTAAAGGCATCAGCAGTATAGGTTTTAAGTGGCGTATCCGTTGAGGCATAGTTGCCACCCCGCCTGCAATTCGGTATCCTATCGTCAGGCGTTATCACAGTGGCGAAAATATCTTAAGTTAACGCTTTCCAACTGAAATAAAACTTATGCACATATGCAAATTCTTATTCATTTTGGCGTTAGGTTATCTTATTATCTTCTGCACAGAATTCTCGAGAGACAAGAATAATTATTACCATATTTTTTGCACTGTCTTGCGGCAAATCAAACAACAACATGATCTTATCTCCATTTACAGGTTGTGTGACACGCATCTAAAAAAAGGCCTATCTTCATTCACAAGTTGCAAAGTAAGACCCTGACCCTAAAAATCAGTTGAAATTTTGTTTATACATACCTATTACCGTATTTGAGATATGACGCTTCAAAGTTTGATAAAAATGCAAAACAGATGAGGTGCAGTGTTGTACAAAATTTTCTGCATCTGAGGAGTAAATCACTAGATTGTTGTTCTGCTACAACTGCTCAGCCGGCAGCAGAGCGTGGACAGTGTATAGGTTGGGCTATGTGCGTGTCGTGTGTTCGAATCAGAGCCACAACCTCTCATGGCTCTGGTTCAGGCTATTGTTGTTGCTATTATTAAGCGCAAACGTATGACACTATTACACCCACCATACCCAAGTCATTCCCGCGGCACGTGACCCTCCATGCGGCGGGCAGTTTGACGCCATTTTGTCCATCGGCGCGCGCTTCTTCCAGCTATTAGGAGTCCGATTTCATTGGTGTATGTTTGGTAAAAACGCGATGTTTGGCCTAAGTATCTAAACATTATTGCCAACTGGGGATGACTTTTGCAACTTCGTTGATTTGCCGCTCACCTGTTTCTTCAGTTCTCGAGAAGAGGATATTTTTTTTTCTACGATTTTTGAAAACACTATACCACCTAGTTTGAAAAGATTGATCAAAATTCCCCAAATTCGCTGAATGTTTACTTCCCCTCCAGCAGTTCGAGGAAGCCAACGTCGTTGATGTTGAAGACCAAAAACGTGACTTTATCATGGAGGCTTTAATAATTTAATAAATGCCCGTATACGATACTATGCCATAGACGATTTTATAAAGACGAGAGATTTATGAAGATGAGCCTATCATTTAGTTTGACGGATGAGATATGAAAGTTAGAATCCCCACTCCCCCCACACTCGACATCTTTAAAACCTTCATGCTTTCTTTCTTTCTTTTTTGTGCAACCCTTCCAAACATGTCGTCTTTTATTGTCTACAATAGAAAAAAAAGAAGAAGAAGAAACATCCTAACCCGATTGGTCTGTCATGCCAAGTGAGATTACACTAACCCTGTAGAATAATAGTCTTTTAGCATTCCCACGTAGGAGGCTTTTCGCGAATCTGAATGACGTGTTACTGACTCTAACATCTTAGTGCCCAGTGGCGACGTAATTCCTTAATGGTTTCGCCAATGGTGAAGTGGCGCCCGTCATCATTAACGCGGTGAGATTTACAATTGTGGAAAAGACTTGGTAAACAGAGCGCCACAACCAGTTGACGCGGAGCGTACATACCACATCATTTTTTTGGTAAAAATACCCCCCCCCCACACACACACACACGAACACATGTTCGGGAATCGCCTTCCCAGGCTCCTCAGGGGCCCTCTGACTCTTTCGGTGCCCTGCTAAAACAGCTGCTGGAGGAGGCTTGGCCCACCAAACCACCCTCCACTACCCAGGCCGCGTAGCTCCGAGTCCTACCTTCAAATGACCTCGTAATGTCTATTAAGGCAATAAAATTTACGTTCTCTATGTAGGACGACAAACGGTGCACTTGGAACTTGCGATCTGATGTGGTGAGGATGTTGAGGTTTTATCTAATCATTCATTGCCACAAACTTTCACATCCTAAATCTAGAAAACAGGACAGTTCGATATTGTGGCAATTATGCTCGAATAGAAAACTTGTTTCGGTTAATCCCAAAACGCGACATGCATTGACACCATTCGATGTAGGTATCTCCATCCGTTTCAAATTCTTCTGAGGGGGGGGGGGGGGGGTGGCCAACCCTCGGCCCGTTGCACTTTCACGAACAATGACCTGCCTCAACTGCGCGCTGTGATATGGGTGACTATTTCAACAGTGGGTCCAAATTACCGGTGTTTTTAATTTAAATGTGTCCCATCAACCCACAAATACAACAAGAACAAGTCCTGCAATTTAACAACAACAACGACGAAGAAGAGGAAGAAGAAGACAAAATTGAATTCATTTCATCCCGGCTTTCATTATAATGCAAATCATGTCCATCGCGGTCGGCTAACACCTCAACGACGTTCCCTCTGATTGTAATCACGGCTTCAGTTTTATTCCAGACCGACGACGAAAAAAATCCCAAACTGCTCCCCCCTTCCAAAAAAAAAAAATGAATTTATGGTAAAGCGGTAGACCAAAATTAAATCTCTCACTTCAAGATTCTAACCCTTATGCAGCCTCCCTGTGAACCCTGAAGTAAGGTAGTAAACAGACCTCTGTTCGTTGTCTATCACTACAGAAATAACAAATCTGACCTTTTCTGCCAAAACAAAGTCCCTGCGAGTTAAGTGCTTAATCCCTCAGAATTCTCCAAGAGAAAAAGACGAGAGAAACCTATCACGGTTGAAATACAACTGAGAAATAATACCAAAATTTCCCCTTATTCTCGTATATGCGGTGCGGTATTATTGTCTTACAAAGCGCTTAGCATATGGAGCGCCAACTGATCCACTATCACGGATGGTACAGCGATAAAGACAATTTCTTTTGCGTGCATGGTTCACAGAAATGTTCCATAACCCATTAAGTGGCAAGCTTTAACTTACAGCTCCCGACACGTGGTCTGCTGTGATGTCGTACCGAAAACTTGTTGAAGTTTGAAAAATGCTGAAGTTTGTTTGATTTTTTACGCGTAGTTACATTTATTTAAAAAATATTACATGCTATTTTTCAAGGAAAATAGTGCATGAAGTCAATATCGAAATATTCATAGGAGGGAAAAAAACGCATGTTATCTATATTATATTAGCTAATATGATAAAAGAGAAAGCTACATAATAACTTCTCTTTGTCCCCACCCAGTTAGACCTGCATCGCCCTTCCCTTCTTTCAAAATCATGGTCAACCAGGTTTCTTCACTTATTGGTACCTCTGTGTGGACAGCTAGCTTGGTGATTAGATTGTCAGTTTTGCAACCTTTGAGTGCCCGGATCAAACCCCGGGGGAACGAACCACTTGGAAAATTTGGCTTTTCAGTAACGCTATTAATTACGGTGGTGCTGAGGGGTTATTTGGGTTCTTGTTGTCCGATTCAAGTCTTGTTCGCTATGGGCTGCTCTGTATAGCTGTTAGGCTGCTGAGCTGGGCAGGTTCTCCACTCCTTCCAGCCTTTGGAAAAGTGGCTGAAGACTAAGGAAGGGGGGGGGGGTATACACTCTCGTCCGTCGGATGGGGACGTAAAATAGCGGTCCCGGGAGCAGGTTTGGGTTTGCATCGGCTTACCTTGCGATTGCCTGGTTTCATCCCTTCATCCTCGTTATCCTCCAGACACTCATCTACTCTTATATTAAAGAGTAGATGAATCCCTCTGGTGTTTTTCCCCGATCAACAAGAAATAGGGTCCTTAATGAGCCCATATGGGCTTCCTGATCCTCCTTCAAATTTTTGATTTGACTTCTGTCACCGACAGTTTCAAACTCACCTATTTTTCTCTTTTTCGTCCAACCTGTCACAGGGGGGTAATGGCAAAATCAAGGAAGGGGTAGGGGGTACTTTTACCATCGCACCATTAAACGGTAGGGCAAAAAACTGTTTTTCAATGTACATAAGTCTGAGACAATATAAAAAAAGAAAGCACAAAAAAGACCCTTCACAATTGCACACTTTCATTGCTCAAAATCGCATCTGAAGACATCAGTTCTCCAAAGAGGATGGAACATGCCATGCCCAATAACTTGTATCCTCCAGAGGATTGGAGGAGACAAAAGTCTGAAATGAAATGGATAGTCTTCAGAGGAAAATGGAAGGATAAAGACGTGCATGGCTAGTCCAGTAAATATTTGAGAATGATTCCCATATCATTAAATTGAAATAAAGTCGTTCTTTTTATAGGTTGTCTGGAATCCAAGACCAAAGTATTGAAAATAAGTCGAAAAGGTAAAATATTCAAAGTACTATTTAAAACTCCACTCATCAGCTCCGAATTTTCTTTTCATGAGTGTTTTTTTTTTATTTATTGTTCTTCTTTTTCGTTTTTCGTTCTCGTGTTCTTCTTTTCCCGTTATTTTTCTAAATCTTTGCTTCTTCGCCATCTTTTCGATACTTGATAAATGTAAACATGTGAATATCCTATTTGTTCTTAAGAAGCAGCAAACTGTTTTTGCTTCGTTAAAGAGAAATGGGGCATTTGTTTGACAGAAAACAATTTTTAAAAACCAATGTTTGTGGACCTAGAATGAAAGATTATTCAAAATAAGGAAGGGCAGTAGCCTTCTTTTCAAGAAATAAGTTTCCCACGGATAGAAATTCAGTTATTTGTTGCTCAACAATAATTTGTTCACCCAAACTTTTCAAAATTCAAATGATGCACATTTTGTTACTCATCACATGCACAATGTTTTGAGGAGATGAAGCTTTTGCAGATGTTTATTTGTGAGACTGAACGGTTTAACAATGATTAAAGCTATTTTCTTTGTATGCCCATGTTGGTTTATTCTAAACGCCCTATTTCCCTTTAAATGTCACATTCTATTATTTCGTGAAAACAATTACGTCTTTGTTATGAATGATGTTAATGAAAGACGAAAAATCGATAATGGATGGACATAAAAGGATTAAGTCGAGATCGTTGGGCTATTGAGAGACAATTCATTATCTTGAGATAATTATTTCGATATCTATATATTATCTCGAGATAACTAATTTTCTCGAGATGACTTTCTGGAGAAAGTTGGAATTATCTCGAGATAATTTATAACCTCGAGATTCCATTATTCCGTGAAAGCACCTACCTCTGTCGTATGTATGATATTAATAACAGAAGAAAAATAAACGTATGGATGGAAAAAAAATATGTTCGCGATATTTTTGAAAACTAACTCGGGATAAAACTTATTATGATAAAATTAAGATACGTCCACAGGTAATGGCTGTTTTTGCTTCCTTTATAGATAATTGCCATGGTGAGGTATGACTATAGTTGGTGGGTATAAAAGATACTGGACAGCCGAGCGGGGGAGAAAAGTTTCAGTTTCAGTTTATTTCCTTCCTTTGCAGGTAATGATAACAAAGCAATACAAACAAGTATAGCATAAAACATGACTTACGATACAAAAAATAAACCTAAATATACTACACGAAAGGAAGAGGAGCCAGAAGGAAGTTTTCACTTTTCTAGTCTGGTCCCTATCAGAGCACTGTACAGTCTGTGATTTTATACATTCTTAACCAAAGAAAAGAAAAAAAAGAAGAAAAGAAAAGAAAAAAAATCTAAAAAACGAAGCCAGAAAAGAGGGGGGGGGGAGGAAAAACAAAAAATGCAGTGACGCAGTAAAACCAGTACTACTACTATCCTTCATTGTATTTATCGAGCAGGTGATATTTCAGTTTTTTCTTAAACACATTTAAAGAGCAAGACTGCTTGATGGGATCGGGTAATGTGTTCCAAAAATTTACACCTGTAATTCGTACTTGGGAATGAGCTAAAGAAGTCCAAGTATGTGGAAAGAGAAGTCTACCTTTGAATCTAGTAGAGTAAGAGTAGAAATCACTATTAGTCTGGAAGAATGAGGTGAAGTCGGAGGGGAGATTGCTCTGTTTGTGTTTATATAAAAAGATTCCCAACTGGTATTTATAAATGTCATCCAAGGTAAGAACTTGGAGATTGGAGGTTCAATGAAATTCTTCCGAAACTTCTTAAGAAGAAATGAAGCCCCTCCAATCGAGATTCGACAAGTTTGACCATTATGCTTGGTCTGTGGAACTGCTCCAATGCTTTTTCTCATCCGTTTCTTACATAGGATCTTAGCCACAAATAAGCTTTTAAATTTAATGGGTAAAGTGGACGATTCCACTTGTACTTTTTGTAAGGCTGAAACCGAAAGTATTGATCATTTATTTTGGAATTGCCATATTACTTCAAGCTTTTTGTTAGATACTGAGCAATATCTTTTAGGGCGCCAGTTTGTTTTCTCAAAAAAAGATTTTTTCTTTGGATATAATTTGCTTCTTAATCATCCTTTTAACTTTATTATTTTTCACTGTAAATATTACCTTTACGGATGTAAAATTAACGAATCCATTCCTGATTATTTACAGTTTTATAATAAGTTGAAGTTCATACTAAAAGTTGAAAATTATATTTGTTCAAAGAATAACGCCAAAAGGAAGCGTAGAAAGAATTATGAAGAAATTTATAATTGTCTTTCTCACAGATTAGCCAGTGATCCTTAAGCCTTAAGTCTGTATGGTTTATTTTCTTTTGTACTGTTTGATTTATTATATACTTAAGTGATTATATACATAGCAGATTGTATTTGTGTTGATAACGATGAATAAAAGATGGAAGAAAAAATGCTTTTTTTGGAACTGAATACTGGCCAACTTATACCTTTTTACTTTCCTTTTATTCTTCTATATTTTCTTTTGTTTTATCTTTTTATTTTCAGCTTTAAAAACTACAGAATGATGTTCACATGTTCCTTGAACAATCGACATTCCATTCTTCCTGTTCTTCTGTATTTTTAAATTTATTTAAATGTTACAATGTAAATATTATAATATTGACGAACTGCAGAAAGAATGAACACTCTTTTAATGAAAAAATATATAAAAAAAGTTTGACACGAAAGAACGAATACAATACATGAATGAATGCACATGAACGCATGTGTGCATGAATGACTGAATTGATGAGTAAATGAATGATTCAATAGGTGTACGAGTGCATGTGTATATATATATATATATATATATATATATATATATATATATATATATATATGTATATATGTATATATATATATATATAAGTGTGTATAAATTTAGGTAGTTTTTACTAAATGTAGGTAAAGTTTGAACGATACAATTAAATATGTCTCGTTCAAATGTACAAATAAAGTTAAAATGCAGCCCCCCCCCCCCTCCTCGAACATCTCAAGAAACATATAATGTTCGATATTGTTCTCTGTTGCGGGTAAGATGCATGTACAGTGGTGAACTAGTGATGAAGATGAGGGAAATGTAACACTAAGTTCCGTGTGCTGGTTGGGGCTAATTCACTATTTTGTATTTTGATCCCCCCCCCCCCCCCCCTCGCCTGAGAACACCTATAGCTAAGGCAAGGAATATATTGAAGACATGGTTATAGGGACCGTTAATGGCTAATCAGCACGGTCTGACCACACTAGTATAGTTGAAGCGTTACCGATGGCGGAAAAAAAAAAACATCGTTTAAGAGGATAAAAGTAAGACACTGTCAAAAGTTAGATTACACGTCAGAAGTTACTTTGTGTGACATAATTCTAGTAATATTTGACATACAAACCACGTACTCAGCTGTTTAGTTATTATTCAAGCGTTAAGACGGAGGCGCGACATGCATGGGTAAAAAAAAAATCAAAAACAGACTGAAGAAATACGAAAAGAAACCAACTTGACGAATAAGTCCGAATGTAGGTCAGAGGGCCTCATTGGTGCGTGCGTGATGAAAAGTGGGATTTTTGTTGCTTCTATATACACTCACCTTCGAAGGAAATCTCATTCATGGGTAAAGAAAACGCTGAGGGGTCAAGGCATACTTTCTTCAAATGCGTTCCGGTTTTAAAAGGAGAATAGGTCGTTGTGCCATGCATTTCAAATAACCCTTTTGCTCTTTCTTTCTCTTATGGTAGCGTACCCCTATTAATTTCCCCATTGACTTACACACTAAATCGCAAACGTAATGTGGTCTCTAAAGTCTTGTAGAAGTTTTCAACAGATATAAGCTACCACTCTTTAGAAAGCTGACACATTGGCCATTCATGGTTTCTTCAATTTTCCGTAACCTTAAGTGGTTAGATTGTCTGATAGCGGCCGTCGAAGTTACCATACCTTATCACTGAGGCAAATCACACAGCTCCTCGAATGATACTGCTCCGCCACCCAAAAGTCCATAACCTTTCCATAATTGCTTCAATTGGCACCATTTTCACACCTTGTATACCTCAACTCGCCTTCTGCAATATTCAATCCACCAAAGAACCCATCTCAAAGGATGGAAGTACCAAAAAAGTTGTCGAAATGTCCCTGAAAGAGACTTTCACCGACGGCGAACAAAATTCGAAGGGATCTCCAACTTCTACTAGGTATGCTACCGTATGAATGAGGAAGATTGTTGGGTCAAAGGTCACCAATGTTTGCTTTGACTCTGCAGGTAACCATCGATGACCTTCAAGGTTAGGAAAAGGCTTTAAACACATACTCAAAACCTTCATCTATTGGATGACAACAAAAGAAAATAATGTTTCTCTCTCCTGGAGAACGTTTTCTGACGGAGTTTGTCATTGGCAGTCTATTTTTTTTTTACCACAAATCAGATGAGGAGATATGCTTATACCCGAGTTAAAAATAGAAATGGCAAAAGGTTATGTAAAACGTAAATGCTTCTACCTATCCTTCCGATTTAACCTAGGCTGGGCGACAAGTTTTAAAGGGATACACAGAAGAAGGGTAAAGTGGAAAGTGGTTTTTAATAAAAACACACATGTTAATTGTAAAGAGGGTGACCATTTGAGCTAATTTTGCTATATAACCTAAATGAAGCCCACATGAAAGCTACATGAAAGGAAGTGGACATTTCTAACATATCGTGCTTCTGTTGACATGCAGATTCACGGAGGGGGGGGGGGGGGAGGGTTAATTGTAGACCACCCGCAATTCTTTTGAAATCATGCTCCCCTTTAGTGACACTGCCATTTGTTTTGGTTTTCTGCATGTTGAGGCTCTTTATCGTGACCATTCGATCTTTACCGATCAATAATCTCTTTTTTATGTAAGTTTTGTTCCTCTTGGTGATTTGATTACGTAATACCCGACCCGGCAGTCCACACAAATGACACGTCGGTAAGAAATGTTGCTTACATATTTGTTTTACTTTTTTTCCCGCCATGACGTTATGCAAGTATGACATGCCAACATCGGGTCGAACATACCTAGTGTACTGAACCTGTTCAGTAATTTTAGTTGGATAGCGCCACTAATTTATCGTTCCAGATGAAGAACTTAAGTCTCAGTGAGTGTTTGGCGAGAACATGTGAACATGTGTCGCTGATAGATTTCTCTAAATATCCAACGGCTATTGAAGGAGGAATGTTATTTACGGCATGGTAAAAGAAGAACGATACAAAGAAAGAAATAAATTTAACCAGCCAGTAAGTTCATCCGACTTAAAATTTATTAGCTGCTAATCAGTTAAACCTAGGCTATATGGATTAACCTCTATACTTCACCGAAGCTGTTGCTATATTCGTAGAAAGTTTGGCTCTCTGGTGCTATTTTGTAGCGGCGCCATGGCACTGCCCCGTGTGAGTTAGATGCTTGGCGAGTACACTACTGATCGAGTACAATATTCTCGAAAGCGGAGACAGTCGACGTAAGAATATAGTTGAGATTACGAATATTTGTTTGTATGGAACGCCAAAATAGCCAACCGTTAGCTGCCTCTCACTGCAGGGTAGAGGCTATTGAAAAAGTTGAGAAATCAGGAAACGGCGGATATGGATAAACTTGTCGTTAGGAAGACTCCAGAAGTAAAGTTCACTTGGGTTATGACACATTGTATGCTAAAGCTCGTAGAAACTTAAACCACCAGAAAAAAAACAAAAAAACATTTATACCGTTGCAAGAACTGAAAATATCATTTGAAATTGCTGACACAACTAGGGGGGGGGGGGGGGGTTATAAGAAGGGTGTAACATATCTGCAAATACCCGAAATGCTAAATGTAAATAAAATACCATGGTAAGGGGGAGACGAGAATATACAGCTGAGAAAGGATCTTCAAGTTCGGAAATGACCGGTAAGCTCAAGCCACTGTCAATTTAACCATAACGAAGTGAATGAAACAGATTTCCATCTATTCCACTTCCACTGGACTTTCTTGTCTTACATTTCACACAAAAGATTATCCATAGCGCCATGTATAGTCAATAGTCAATAGTGTTATTGACATCAATAACAGACCTTCGAAATCGGTATAATGATTCCTCCCTAATTTGCACACAGAAGTACGGTTTAAGTTGCTCAATTTTTTTTTTCATAGTTTGAACCTTCAAGCAATGCAGTAAGGCAATGTAATGGTCTTAGCATATTAGTGTTTGGACTTGGTTCGACAATGAGAATGAAGGAGAAATAGACTAACCAACCAACAAGCAAGCAAACCAACCGAACGAAGAGAGAGAGAGAGAGAGAGGTGGAGAGAGAGGTGGAGAGAGAGGTGGAGAGTTTGGTTTATGTGGGGTTTCGCCGGCCCCACATCGACCATTTTTTGCTCTATGTGTGGTTTTACCCTGTGCATTTGGTGGAGAGAGAACTGCAAACACTTCTTTAAAATGTCTGCAAAGAATAATTCCGTCCGGATCCCTCACAGAGTTTCAGATTCTTTGGCCGACGGATTTTTTTTTGTCGCCGTCGCAATTGTGACATCATTCAGGTACTCGGTTTTTTTTTTTTTGCATCTTTACCTTTTTTTCCCCATCTGTATTGAATCATTGTAACGATACCGAATTCGCTGACCAGAGTAGACCTATACGATATAAAATATATAAGCAATTTCAACACAGCTTCTGGGTTCAGTTTCTTGTTGCGAAGTTGTAACGCCGACGACCTGCATTTATTCGAAGTACTTTCCTGTTGAAATGAGAAGCTATCGTGAAAACGGGAATCAGTTGTTATGTTACTCATATCATTCAGGGAGTGGCTATTTAAATAGCAACTCCCTTTTGATTCTTCTCAACTGAAAGCAAAAGGTCGCAGTGAAGCAAGGGGCTAGCATTTAGGTGGCGCACTTCCACTAATATGTAGCTCATAGCTTTAGGTGGGACAGGTAACTATGTTTGTAAGAAAAACTAACTTTTTTTCCTGCGTTCCTGCAATAATGTTATTCGATCGCTAAACATGTTTTTTTTCTTCAAGTCTTGAATTTTTTCTGTAAAACAGAGTTTATCGAAAAGCATGGATGCTTTTTCGTAAACGTGATGTTTCTTGTTTAGTGATAGTTTCGAAGCTCAATTTTTTTTTGGTCATCACATTTTCTCTCAGATGGCTGGTTATGTTTGTGAGAAAGACATACTCAGAGTTCTGAGTAGTTTACCTTGACATTATGAACCATAAATATAAATTCTTCAAAACATTGCAAGTAAAAAGAGGGAAAAAATGGCTTGGCTTGGTGGCAGAATTCTTAGTAAGAAAAAAAAAATAAAAACCAAAGCTCGATTTTTTTCCTTAGTAGCGGGACACACAGACACATACGTAGAGAGACTGCATTAGGCCCGGAGTCATTTTAGATTCGGAAGGGGGAGAGGCGTGGATAGAAACAATGGGAGGGTTCCCCCCTGCACATGTGACATAATGTTACTAGCTTTTCTAATCCCCAAGAAAAGAAGACTGGGTTCTAAGGGAATAGTTGCATTCGCCTACCAAGTTCCTCCCTTGCCTACGGGCGTGCATCTTTGCAGGAATGATGGAGATCTACTGTAGAAGACTTTGAGGAAATTGTTAGTCATTCATCAAGAATTGCCATGTAAACATGCAATCAGGATGTCTTTTCATCTACGAGTGTAGAAAAAAAAGACATCATGTCCACTTTTCTTATTATTGCAAATGGACACCGTCAGTTGCTTTGTGAAAGTCACTAAATTTTCCCAAACCTTTCAAGTTCCCTTCACATACTAATGACAAGAGGTCACACAAAGCCTGGATGTCCATATAGAACAAGCAAAGGAACGTGGATGAGTGAGCAGTTAACGATTCGGTTGGATTTCTGAAAATTGGTGATCTTATTCATATGCAAATAGGCAGTACACGTCACGGTAAAAAGATTCAAACAAAACAATTGTGACAGTTTTCGTACGTACTGGATGTAACACGTGACTCAACATGCTATTTATAGGCATTAAGATGTGCTGTACCTTCCGAACTTAACAGATGTAGCCATAATAACTCCATTGGTGCCTTAAAAAAATCTAATTAAAAAAAAAATAAAAAATTAAATCAAATTTTTCATGAGCAGATCGTCTTTATTGGCCAAAGACAAACTGGTAATAATGTTGGAAATTTCCGTATAACGGTAGCAATGGTATTCTAAAAAGCAGCTTTAAAACGTGCATATAGTGACTAGGAACGTTGTTTACTAAAATAAAAATAAAGGGTCCTCCTTGCAGGTCAAAGAAAATACCTGCATAATCATTAAAGTGTGTGTGTGTGTGTGTGTGTGTGTGTGTGTGTGGGTCGGGGGGGGGGGGGGGCAAAGAGTCGACCAGAACAATATTTCAATGAAAACAAAAACATGAAGCCGGAAATATGTGTAACAGATTGCTCTTTTCTGTAAACGTCTCTTTTCTGTCTAAACTGATTAATTTTAGGGAGATAAGAACCCAACTTACGCAAAAGTAGTATTTTAAAGCCACTGTTGAAAATTATCTGCCCATCTTCACGTCTTTTTTATCATTACAGAGTTGTATTTCAGACATTTCATTTTCACTTGGCAAAAGTTGCTTTGAGCCCTCAGACAAAAGTATTCCAGTACTCCTATGGGTGTAAGTGCTGCCCCCCATATAGTGACGTCAGATGAAGGCCATGACGCAGCCGATTTAAAATAGCTTTAGAGACTTTCGCTCCGATGTACTAGATATGATATCACACCAAGTAAAATTTTAAATATGGACTTTTCCCCAATGCCGTCTGATGTGAATCTTCACGTTGGACACATTTTGGCTAGAAATTTGCATTTTGGAGCAACTTTCATAATTGCTACATCTTGGGTAGAAATTTTGGATGCATTTTGGAGCAACTTTGTTGCATTTTGGTTAAAAGTTACATAATGGGTCGTAACACATCCTGATTGACAGACTCAGTCTTTGTTGTTTTTTTTTGTCCTGTTTTTTCAGCTGATCCAACGCCATCTTCATTTACATATAGCTCTAAGGCTATCGACTGAAAGCGTGCAGAGGGACCATGCAGCCCAGGTATACAGTGTGCTAAAGTCGATTTTAGTTATTAAGCACCGCCTACCTCGGGAATAGACCAATGGCCGTTAATAGTAAATTTGTCAATTTTCGGACTCTGTGAAAGGATTTTTGGCTATCGCTGGCAGGCTCTTCGAGGCGGAAGACACATGCAGGGGGAGCAGTCACAGGAGCACTACGCAGGCTACCTAAAGAACGTTTCCTGTTCAAGGATGATATGGTAATTAAGGTGGAGAATGCCTTCATTAATGAAGTTTAAAGGAAGACCATGCTTTATTTAGACGTATAGGTCGTCGTACCACGAGCAAAGTTCTAACAGGCAGGTGGGATGAAAAAATCGTATAATAATGTCCACTGGCAGCACGCCTTAAGGGAAGTTGGACGTTTCACAGAGCAACAGCATGGCCATTGAATAGCTTTAATCATGGTTCATACGTACTTATTACGAATCCTCAACTCCTATTGGTCCATTTCAGTAGAGTGATCATTTATTATTCGATGGATAAGGCACTGCCAATTTTTGAGTAAAATCACCGGCCGACGAATGCAATAAAACCGTAGATCGACCCTGTTTTGTAGTCCGCTTTTTAACATGTACGTACTGGCTAAATGAACAACATACGACTTGGAGTTCGTAGACCTAGGCCTAGCCTAGGGGCTACTGAAGAGTGAAATATGGCCACCTACATGTAAAATAAAAAATAAATAGGCCTATACGTAACAACACAGTGATAATGTTAGTGGTAATTCTTCCTATGGTAACCTTGAACTCTTTAAGTTAACTTTCAGAATTGTGTCTCGCATAAGCGTTATTCAGTAGATCTGACATAGCCTATACCGGAACTGGCATTTCTTCTTTGTCGATTTTAGGGAGAAATCCAAAAGCAAGTCCTTGTGCAATAAAATCGTACAGAGGTTTAAGGACTGCAAACTCCGACAATCAAAGGCAAAGCGTTCGTACACAGTAAGTCAAATGACGTAGGACTAGGCCTAACGAAGCCCCCCCCCCCCCATAACGTGAATGTTGTTCTTTCAACTAACTCAACGTTACTAATAGCTTAATGTTATTAATAGTAGGGCTGAGAGTGGGATTTCAGACTTGTCCAAGCTGTCCTCTTAATGTATCGTTCCAAAGTCTGCAACTGTTTGTATAAAAATCAGTCTAGTCAATCTGAGTCAAGTTCCAACAATTTGATTATTTGATGAGGAAAACAAAGCTCTCTGTAAGTGCTCCGTCACCCGAGGTTACTACTTGTGCACGGCTGTGCGACATTAGTAATAGTTACTGTACAAGCATATATGAGTATCGGTTGGTAGACAGTGGATACTAGCACACGTACCCTGAGCCACAGAATGAACACATTATATACAGCCTGGCGGACGAAAAGTAGTACACAACGTGTACACTGAGTGCAAACTAAGCCGCATTATACCATGTTGTTGCTATGCTATTGCTATTCATTTTGTATTTCATTTGTTTCTTTGTGTATCGAGCAAGAACATTGTTGATATGTTGTGAATCTTGTTTACCTTTCCTTGGGGTTCGGTTTCAAAAAAATGCGGGCGGTTATTTAAGTACCAAAAATTCCTGTTTTTTTAAGCATGAACAAGGTCAATCAACTTGGGACCGTGCATTAACCGTAAGATAATGAAAATTAAATTAATGCAGGAGACGCACTCGAGCTGCGTCCCCCCCCCCCTCTTGCATCTCTTGCATTAACCCCCGACCGCATATTATCCTACGGTTAATGCGCGGTCCAGCGTTGATTAAACTTTCATTCAACCATTCAGGCTAGTCGACAAACATCTGCAAAAACTTCACATTCTCAAAATATTACTCATAAGATGATTGACGGAAGATGCATCTTTTGAATGTTGGAAAAGTAATTTGGGTGAACATATTATTCTCGAGCAACAAATAACTAAATTTCTATCTGTAAGAAACTTATTTCTTGAAAAGGCAACTATCGCCCTCGATTATTTTGAATAATTTATCATTTTGAGTCCACAAATATTGATCTTATAAATGTGATTTTTTTTTCTTCTGGGGAACAAAAGCTGTGCTTTCCCTCCAACTATACTTGGGGGACGCTCTTTCAAAACTGCAAAGGGAACTTGGTACCAATGTTTGAACATATCGGTTGCACTGGCAATCGTCTGGTCATCTGCCTTTGTTCTTCGTCGGTGTTTCGGAGAAGAAAAGGTAGGCTAATAGATCATCTGTCACAAAATCTGAAAGAGACCTATGCACCCATTCTCCAGATATTTGAAGGTGAAAATCGTCTCGACATTTTTGTTGGCAGTACAAAATTCAAACTCTCTAAGAAGGCATAGTAGTCAATCACCGCTACTTGTAAGCAAAGCGACCAATGAGAATCAATACGATCGATAATAATATTCATGTATGCAAAAATGGGGCTGAAACGTGATTTTTTATGTAGTGGCTATGACATTTCCAATGGATTTGATTTTCTCCAAGTGGAGCAATACCCTGAAAATTCCTAGATCGGGTGCCTGTTTGACCAAAAAGCGCTCTAGTGTTGGTACTATATTACACATTATGAGATTTTTTCAGCATTCTCTCCCCCCCCCCCCACCCACTGCAAGAGAGTTCTGCCCTTTTATACCTTTAACCCTCCCCCCTCCCCAACTGTAAGAGGGTTTTCCATATTCACAACGCATCTTAATCTTGTATCTATAATGTGAAAGTTATGGAAGCATAGAACAAAGACAAACGGAATTAGCACTGAAGTGAAAGTCGGCTGGTGAAAAGGATTACGAGGCATCATATGGACATTACTAATTACGTTACTCGAAACAATATGAAATAATAAGAACTGTCAAGTCAGCAGTTATATGGTTTCCTTATCTCATCGAAAAAAAAACAACATTAAGGTTGAGAATACTTCATCAACAGTGGAGATGGTTTGAGATTTGAATCGGATGGAAACGCTAATTAAAGCAATGAATAAAATTGCGTAGAATATGTTTCTGTGGTAGTTGTTGTAATGCTTTTCTTTTCGTTTCTTTATTTTTTTGTCTCTTTGTTTGCTCTTTTTTTTCAGTGCACGTCAGCCAGTCTTTTCTCTTTTGTTCCCTTAATAGATAACTTCTCCCTGAAATTTCCCTGAACATATAATTTGCTTTTACTTACGGCACGAACACAGGGCTACCTAACCAAGATGTATAAACAATGTAACAGTGTTGCCATATTTAATTTGTACTAACACTTGCACATATTTCTTTTGATTAAAAGAAAAACAAGAGGGCAATCCACGTAGTTGCATATCTCATCGCCAACATTTCAATACAGAGCCTGCACATGGGAATTTGTAATAGTTTATTGCTAAGTACTTACAAAATTGTAAGTTAATTGATCTAATAGTTCTCAAGAAATGCTGGAAATACAAATTATGCGGCAAAAATTGGCTTTTTTTCTAAAATATCAGCAAATTTCACTCTCTTTACTACAAAAGTGATATACTTTGAAATTTTTCATTCTCAGGTAAGTTTTTGCAAAATTTTGCAGTAAATGCTCAAATACTTCTCAAGATATGCTGGAAATAGCAATTTTGGGGCAAAATAGACTTTTTTCCTCAAAAAATCAGCAAATTTGACTCGATTTACCATACAACTAATACATCTTGCACATATTGGCATTATGCACAACCTTAACAAGTTTCAACTTAATCGCTCATATGCTTTTCAAACTATTCTGGAAAAACCACAATTTGGACAGGTTCGGACGCACACACACACGCCCACACGCACAAACACACACACACAAGCACCCTCACTGACACGGACACGTTTTCATTTATATCACCCAACAGGACCCTCCTGTACCTATGGTCACTCTACCATGGGGTTCCCCTGGGGTGTCGCTACTCATCCACTCCAAGCGTTTCCATGGTAGCCATTCTCCCATGGGTGCACAGTACAATATATAGCTCCACTAGCCGAGTGACTACAATATCTCATCTAGCCCCCATAGGGCGATGAGATAATAAAGTGGAACGAACCGGAACGAACAAACGAACGGCAGGATATTTTTTTTCAATTTGCACGTACCGTCGATACAATCCGTAAGGTAAATGCTGCCATAAGGGCAAGAGATTCGTTCAGCTCTTCTGGCGGTTAAGACGATTAATCGACAACACGCCGTAACGCCATCGTGATGTCAATTGTTAAGCACAGACAGCAAATTAGTGTCTTTCATGATCTTGGGGTTTTTCATTTCTTCTACAGATTCTTTCATCATTAATTCAATTCATGTCAAATGTTCCACCGGAAATCTTGAAATAAAATCTGTTGACACTGAATAGCGTCAATTCGTGAACTTTTCTCTGCTTGCAACCTACTTGCAAGAATAATTCGATAACAGTTGCAGTCGAGAAATTCCAATAAAGGTTTTAAGTGCGATTAATAATGCTTTGCGAAGTGTAATGGGAATACTTGCAAGTGATCGATTGTGGCTGTTTTTGACACACATATTCTCGATATAGAGTTCCACGTGACGTCATTGCGTTTCAGTTTGCCATACTGGCCCTCAACGCCCACACGCAAATGGTTTGTTATCGATACGCGTGCGCACGACACGGTCTTGTAGTTGCAATTGTTGTACAAACAGATCACTGGCCATCAAAACAGAGAGACTCGCAGCGCAGTGACGTGGTTTCCACAACATCATTTGGTCACGTGGTCTCATGTTTCTTTGATTTTGGAGGGCAAGCGTACACTTTGTCACAATAAAACCTCCCTTGCATTGACGTCATACAGCAACAAACAAGGGCGCCCTCCTTGAGGCAAACAAAGAATACATATTGCTACGATAGGCGCGTGTAGATCGAACGACTGAGAGTGCCGCACGTGCAGACGAACACGTGTAAAATTCATGGACATAATATACCTAGACACTCGGTGATGTACTGTTTTCCAATGGGCAAAGTGAAGCTACCGGAAGTGACGTTTTTTCACCTGAAAGATTACCCCCCCCCCCCTCCAAGTACTTCGGAGCAAATGCTCTTAACCGACGTCTTTGTGCTGCGCGTCTCTCTATTTTGACGGCCAGGCGTAAGTTTTGCAACGAAAATAATCAAGACCGTGCCGTGCGCGCATCTCGATAATACAAAGACGGTCAATGTGGCGAACTGTATGTAACGCAATGAACAACCAGCAGGGTGTTCGAAAATTCTTATATCCTTTTCAATGGTCCAATAGCACAGTGTGACCAAGTTCTTAGAAAATGCCGAAATTGTGCGCATAGTTGAATTACACAACACAATCATCTTTGAAGAGTGAAAGCGCAATGTCATAGCTAATGATCTTAATTTCAAAGGAAAGAACACTGTTTGTGGGGGGTCTTTTCGGCAAACTTGTCGTCACTGCACATGCGCAGAAAATGTGTTATTGATACGCGCACACGAAACGGCCTTAATTACAATAGTTGTTCAATAGATCACATGTTTTGACGTCACATAACAAAAAAAAATGGCGTCCTCCTTTGGGCAAACAAACGAACAGCATGTAAACGATGAAGTTCTGTTCAAGGGCTTAACGTTGCAACTACGGCCTATAACGCCGGTCAGCTAGAGGCTCACGTGAGCATATCCTGGGGATTTTCTCTGTGCTAGAATTCCGGGAATCTCAGAGATTTTTTTTCTCTGAATGCCTCAAGGAGGGCGCTGTACTGTGTCATTGTGACATCATACGCAATGGGTCTATGAACCACTGAGGTAAGTATATCTATCTAGAAAGAACTGAAATAGAAAGTGGCGCCACTTCGGTTTTCAAAATGACCGCCCACTTTAAAATCATCGAGCAACTGGTCATTAATGATGATAGATGCGGAGTTTCGAAAAACCACGCACAATCTTCGAGAAAAAGGTTATGAAAAACTTTCATTCACGGAAAGCCAGGGTTTAATCGATTGAAATGGCATATAGACCATTTCAGTTATACACAGAATGCATTTGTTGAGGTTGATGACAACTAAAAATACTGTTTTCTATTACCTGAATTTTTGCCGAGTGCTTTGCACTGCGCAATCACTACCTATGCAGTGCTACGCATGTATCGTACATGATCGATGAAGTCAACATCTCACTATTTGTTAAACTAAAGCCATTTAAATGCATTTTCGATACGTCTTCAATGATACCATTTCTTTCTAATAGGGGTGGGGGGGGGGCACCGATCCAGGGATATGGAAACTGGAGGGAAAGCACGCTGTGATAGAACTGTTGTAGTCACTCCCTGGATGACTACAAAACAGGAATACAAGATGCCTAAGTTTAGTAATTTTTTTGTATTGTTAAAAGCCTAAGAGGTGGGGGGGGGGGGGAGGGGGCTATGAAGGTCCAACCATACACACACTGCTCACCATTTGTAACTAAAACGTGGTCAACTTATTGAAACTGTTCTAGCGCCATGACAAACATTTCCACCAATTTTGTCATTAATTAGCCACTTACATCCCATGACTAGACTGCGCGTAGAAAGTTATGTGGACCTGCATGCCTGTTACAAAATTCTCAGCTGAAGATGAACTGAGTCTCCTCAGACTAAATGCCATGTATCAAAGTTCCAAAGGGGGGGGGGGGGGGGGGGGAGGTACCACTGCTAATTTATCGATCAGGATACTTGAACTTCTTACGATCATTCCGACCAAAAGTCATTATATTATTTTATGACGTCATTCCAGAGTTTTGGAATCTTCAACTGATTTCATGGCGATTCGAGGTGTTTTTACAAGGAAAGTCTTCGAGGTCTTGTTTAAACGTCATGTAATGAACTAATGAAAGGTGAAATTAATTCCCGGATGCGTGTGAATGCCAGGATTTAAGATGAACGTAAATGAACTGGTTTCCCTCTTTTGTGATAAGTAAAACATTGTTTTGTAAACGGTTTGTCTCTGTTTTTTATTGTTATCCATTGTACCCTGCCATTGAGTATATTGTGAATGGGACCGGAAGTAACCACTTTTTTTCACACAGCACTCAAGTAAAGTGCCCTGCATGTGTAGGCTAATAAAGTAACCGATCTGGGGACATTTAGCGACTTCAATATCAGTTATACCATACCCTATGAAACAATGCAAAAGGCCAATAAGTTCGTGTTAACGTATAGGTGGAACCAGTCGATGGGGAGAATTAATTTACCGAGTCAGATTTCTTTTTGATTGGAGTGAACCGGGAGATTCATTATCTTCACCATCCTACAATGTGATTATAACGTAAACTGGCATTAAGTGTGATAGATTATGTTACAGAGTTAACTTTTGAATTTACTTTTGCAATGTTAATTCCATAAAGGGTGGGTCATTCATGCCACGTTCAATCATATAGTCAAAAAAGTGAAAAATACGACACTGGAGGGTAGGGAGGGCGGGGAAGGAGTGAAGCCTGAAAAAAAAAAAAAATAAAAATAATTCTGATTCAATCCACAATTTTGACTGAAGATGAGATGAACTGGTCGAGATCTCGCTTGATCGGTGGCGACATCGCAAATTTAAAACTACGGACTGTCACCTCATGAGCTGAGGTCTCATCATCGAATTTATATTTCAGAGGTCACGTGACCTGCAGTTATAAAACAACAGGCTGTACTCAGTCGTGAAGTGAATCTCGAATGGAAAATCCGTTGTTTTCGTGTCTGTTTTGATGCCTTTTCCACGTTTGAAGGTTTATGACTACCTTTTAATTACGACGGAATGCGTTACACACTGTCAGTTTTTTTCCCTGATTATCCCTACACATACATTCTCCCTAATTATACCTGCCTTCTAAGTTTACGCATTGGGAAGAAATATCCGAATATTTTCTTAAAGAAGACAAACGGCCCCTGTTCAAAAATATGTTGAAATATTTCCTTTACTTAAAGGACCACGTGACTTACATTACCGTGACCACACAAAAGAAAACGAGAAATACACGAGAACATCAAAGTCGAACGACTTCGTCTGTTTTCCAAATATCCTCGCGTTGACACTCACTGCAATATTGTTCAATATTAGGCAGCATTTCGAGTACAACAATATATCATACAAACTCGAATCAGTCTCCCCACCCCCCCCCCCTCCCCGGCGCATCACAGTGCAGTATAGCATTTACTCCTGCCCCCTTTCGAGTAATGAAGCTATTTCTTCTTCTTCTGCGTTTTCTTCTCCATCTACATTTCAGTAAATCAGTAAGCATGACTTGCAGTGATTGGAACGAATACTTACTTAGGATGAACCAAGTACATTTAACGTTCGACTTTCGTCACGAATACTACAGCGAGCCAATCGTAGTCCAATTGTTACAGGTCTTGCCTTCGATCAAGCTCGCAAAAATTACACAAATGCCTAGTCAGTGTTGAAGTGCACCGAGATATCCCTAGGTTGAAATACCTTTGGCATATTTCTTCAATTGCACGGGTCTACTCGTGACCCAACGCTGTAAGAACACGACATGAATATTGCAATTTTACCGACAAAGTTGCTTTTCTACAGCAGTACTTATAATGAATTATTGGGCATTTCGCTTATACGTATAAAAACGACTTGCATGCAAGTCGGTCAAATTGTGAACAGTGCAAAAAAAAAAGAAAAAAAAAAAGAAAAAAAACACGCTATGGTAACGATGAAGAGTAACGAAGTACAAGCAAGGGACGCCAAAAACAAAGTCGTGGATAGGCACTTAATACAACGATAAAGTAGTATGTGCAGATGTTCACCCTTCAGTGAATCTACACTTAACGTACATGCGTGAAAACCTGCAACACATTCATTATGATACAAGTAGGCAGACGAAAAAGGTGAAAGCAAAAGCAAATACAGAGCTCTGCATTTCCGACAATCGAAGCAAAAGAATGAAAGACTGAAACTGTCAAACAAATTGGATAACTCTTTACCTCGATTTACCTTATGAAAGGACAAATACCAATGTTAGGATTCTTTATGACGTGTATTTCTTCAAGCAATTCTTTTGAAGGTCCATTGTTTTAAACAGTTCGCGAACCCTTCTAAATGTCGATGATCTATGTTCTTCTTATAACAAAAGACAAAAGAGCAAAATGAGGTAATTACTGAAAAAAAAAAATGAGAATAGCGAAAAGGTCTCTGGTGACGCACGAGTGCGTAGCAACGCACCCCAACAATGAAAACGTCAGAAACTGTAAAACCTCATATGATGAAAGGCCAACGGTTGAACTCAGAACCCTTCTAATTTCTGGTACTGTGGCTCCTTTACCGAACTGAGCTATGGAGTCCTGACGGCAAATCCCTAAAGCTTGTCCAATAACTGATGCAGCGTAGACGATTTCAATTCAGAAGAGATGAGCATTGTTTTTTGTTTTTTTGTTTTTGAAACAACATTTAATTGTATCGCACCTTAGGTCGACAGTTCAGTTGACTTACACGATAAAAAAAAAAAAAAATGGATTTTCACCTTGTATATCCAATAACTCTGAAACTAATATCAATATAATCAGATCAACTTATATGTTTTGCAAGAGTGTATAATACAATGAATGTATTTGTGATCATAAAAATATGCTGAGAGATGAGGACTCAACGACTAGGTCGACAGCAAAATGTCGCCCTAAGGTACACTGTTGCCTTAGTGTACTTTATTAAAGTGTAACGACCAAAGGTACAATTCATACGTATATTCCCCCATCCTTCGCCGGTTAAGGTTACTTTCAACTTCCAACGGCAGAATCGTGGTGTCGTGTGGACTCCATAAAGTGTCCGCAATATAAATCACTTTCATTTTGTTCTTTCATGTCTCTAACTGCACTGTTTTGAGGCATTCGAGGATCGCTGCAGGCATATGCAATAGCCAAAGCACTTCATTTAAAAGATTGCACAAAATGTAAATGTTATTCCCGTCCCAGGTGCTTCAAAAGATGAGATTCCAATCACGGGAATCTTTCTCCACTTCCCGTTATAAGTGTAAACGCTGAACGTACTGTCATATAGTGGGCAAGTTTCTGGCTCCTGGTGGCGTCGTGCCAGTCCCATGTTACAGCAGTATCTCAAATTTGGCAGCATGTTTCGAATCAACCATCCCACAGGCTGTCGCTGCTCGCCGGCGACCCTCGTCTCCTGCTCGAGAAAGAATTTGATTCAAAGTTGTCGAGGAAGGTCGTTTGCCACCAGTTTAGTACTGAGACACAGATCACTGGCTCTAGTGTCACGACTGTCCGATTTCCCTTGGCGCTGATACGCTTGCTGGGGTAGCAGTGTCTCACGAACTCCATTTTGAAACGGTTGTAACACATATCGTGAGCTACGCTCAGAGACACGGAGGCCAGTTGCAGCCCCATGATCTGTTCACAGGTGAAGTACTGAAAGACTGGGCATGTCACCTTCAGCATGACCTCCCCGTCGCAGGGATTGCTCCACAGGGACGGGGAGTCGGTCAGACTGTTCCTCACATTCTGCTCTTGCGCAGTCGGAAGCCGACGGAATTTGATGAAGTGGCAAAAGTTATTACCAACGCGGCCCTGGTAATAAGAATAGAGGCAGGTAGATCCAATGATGTTGTAAGATTCTACTTTGGTGAAGTCCAGCATTCCTGGATGATTCCGCTCCCGGAACGGCGGATACATTCTATAGAGGGCGCCAATCACTTTTGCCCTGAGGCATTCCTCTGAGTATTTTATGTGGTACGGACGTAGCGGAGGTGGGAGAAAGTCTTTGTCCGCATACCATCTGTATTAAGAGGAATAACATCAATAAGGATCACAGTAAGAGACCAAATAAGGGATCACAATGGATCCCCCGTTCGATCATAATCATCACAGTAAGGATCACACTGAGGGAACTTGCTACGTATCTGATCAACAAGGATCATAGAAAGCGTCACACTCACGGATCACAAACAATATTCAGACAGATGAATCACGCAATGGACCACACTGACCAAGAATTACACTAACAGATCCCGAAACATGGATCAGATACAAGATCAGTCAATGGATCGCAAAATGTAGCATACACATACATCACAAACCAGGATCAGACAGTAGCGAAACTATATATGGACCAAAGAATGTTGAACAAAAATGGATTATAAACAAGATCACGCAGTGTAAAAAAACAAAGAAAAAAAAAACACTATGGACCGCATAACCTACCAGGCTAATGGATCGCAGAAAGGAGAATCAAAAAGCTTACAGAGGAGAAACACAATGGACCACAAAAGGATCACGACAAGGGTTACAGTAATAAATCACAAACAAGGATCCAACAGAAAAAAGTATGCTACGGATTTATTACATTACTGGATCACAATCAGGAATCCACAAATATCACACTGAACAAGAATTAGCTTGATCATCATATGAATTAGAAAAAAAAAAAGAAGGTTCAAACAAAGGTTCAAACATGTACCAAAGAGTAAGATTACGGCAAGATTCAAAGAGGATGAACACAAACGTGGGTCTCACTTAGACTACACTTTTAACTGTCATCCTGAACAAGACAAAGGAGGACGACTGTGAAAGCTTCAAACTACAGGATCACACGAAAGCTTGCCTCACACGCTTGGAGTTTTCCCCTACGATGGGAACCGACGCGGTATCTTTGAAAGACTCAAGTCTACCCATGTTACTGTATCGCGGACCAGTTGTCCTCGCGCGCTGCGTTCTTGTGCGTATGTGCGATGATTTTACTAGTACATTAACTGAATCTGGCGTTGTGAAAACTGCGCATTGTAAGAAAAGAAAGCTGTTTTAAGGCAGGCGCAGTAGCACAAATACTTTCACTCTGTAGGGGGTCTTTTATAACTTCCTACTTCCACAATACGCCGCTATTGTCTAAAGACTACGATCCGACGCGCTAAGACTGAATTTTTTTTTAACATGTTGAAAAATCTACGATACGATAACACACGTTTGCTGGAATCTAGACTTGCCCCAAGTCGCTTTCGTTCGGCTCTCTTCCTTTTGTTCCTTTTGTAAAAGAGTTCCACATTCTGAGCATGCACACAAGCACTGTACAATTACAGCGAGGACCACTTCTGTTTTAATATCAAAGGTAACACATTATGGATCTAAGCCCCACACTTCACTTGAACGAAGGGGGCTTCAGTACACTTGATCTGATTCAGGATTTTAGAATTGTTCAAGGTTATGATAAGTTGGTTTACAGTAGGTTTTTTTTAGTTTCGCCATTAAATGGTAAGACGACAAGGCAATTGCCCAAAAATTCCACAATGTGCCCAATAAAATCAATGTATGTCAGGACTTCTTTTCTCAGTGAGACGGTTCATGAGTGGAATGAATTACCTGAGGATGTGGTTTTTCTAGTGGGGTGGGTGAATTGGTTTAGGGAAGTGGGGTGGGTGAATTGGTTTAGGAAAGTGGAGTGGGTGAGTGGATTTAGGAAAGTGGGGTGGGTGAGTGGGCTTAGGAAAGTGGGAGTGGGTGAATGGGTTTAGGAAAGTGGGGTGGGTGAATGGGTTTAGGAAAATGGGGTGGGTGAGTAGATTTAGGAAAGTGTGGTGGGTGAGTGGGCTTAGGAAAGTGGGGTGGGTGAGTGGGCTTAGGAAAGAGGGGTGGGTGAATGGGTTTTGGAATGCCTTGAACCATTGTGGTAAGGTTAGTGGCACGGTATAGGATTTAGTCCTCAGTTCTTTTTCTTCCCACGATCCTTTATATTACCCTACCACGTGCATCCTGATCCTTTTTAAACTAAACTAACAACAATAGCAGGCTGCTTGGATTAGTGGGTATGCCATGGTATGTGTGTGTAACTGCAAGTAAACAGAACAAGGTTCCTGCACCGCGAAAATACAATTTCATGACTTTTGAATGACTAATTTATGACATTTACATGCCATTACATGATCGAATTTGATCGTTGAACAAGAGCCCAGGGGCACTCTGGTTCCTTGCACAGATGGAGAGCATATAATGTAAATTATGAAGTAAAAGGGAGCATATTGTATTATTTTGTATGACAGCCTATATGGTCCATTTCTGACCATGAACTCTCACTTTTGTAACATAAAATCTGTAGAGAGAGAAACATATTTCATGCTTTTATAAAATGGCCCATTTCAGACATTAGATCCCAAACATGCACCCTCATGGAACCACTTCCATAGCTCTAATGTGACCAACCATCAACAGTGTTACATACAATCTGCAAGAGAAAAAGTATTTTGCATGATTTCACAACAGCCTATGAGCACTATGGTCCCTTGTACTTGAAATGTACATACTGTAAAATGATATTCCTGAGTTCATAAATATCAAAAAAGCCATTTCAATTGATGCAATGAATTGAAGATGTTGATTTCTGCAATATACAGCAATATCCCATTCATTTTACAAAACACAAACAGCTGTGCATCTCTCATTTAAAGAAGGGGCTTTGCAAATTGCAATATGGCTTATCTCATCTATGCCCCTTTAAAGTCCAATGAACTGATAGCATGCCCTGGAGGTAACTACTGGGGTCTAATTTAAGCTGGAAAGAACACCAACTGACTTATTTTCTTTCATTGTGTTCTGCCCTCTTCACTAATTGAAAAGACACTTACATGAATGCACACATTAGCACTCAGGCACGAGGAGGTAAACTGATCCAGCCAAAACTTGTCTGGTGTGACCACCTACAGTAGTGCAAACAACACTGCTTCTTTTTCATTTGATCAAGAAACTGCTAACTCAAGAAGTACTTCCATGATGCACTGGAGGGGGACTGATGGAACATATGAGCATCCATAGCATAAGGTTTTCAGACTTTTGCCCCCAGTTCCTCCAGATGACCTTTGACCTCCACCAAAAACGATAGGGACCACCTTCTCAATATGACGGACCTACATACCAAGTTTGACTTTCATCTGACTTTCCCCTATTGAGTTAGAGCGTACCCAAGCAAAACAAACTTTTGCCCCCAGTTCCCCCAGACGACCTTTGACCTCCACCAAAAACAATAGGGCACACCTTCTCAATACGGCAAACCCACATACCAAGTTTGACTTTCATCGGACTTTCCCCTATTGAGTTAGAGCGGACCTAAGCAAGTGTCACAGATGCACACACACACACGCACACACATGCCAACCCGACTGCATAGGTTCCTTTGCTGACACAAGGAACCAAAAATGGTGAAACAACTACAGCACAATAGTAAGCAAACGTAAAATATTAGCAGTCTGTTCTACATGTCAAGACTTCTCCATGTCTTGAAAGGGAAAACAAAATTTCATGACCATTTTTCATAACTTTGATAGGCCATGGGAACCCTGCTAGAAATTTCAATGAGGGCAACTTGCAATGGGCACGTGCTGCACTCAATTCATACACAAGTTGCAGCATATCACTGACCTCTCTAATTTTCCACTAGTCTCCTAATTTTTTTTTTTGTGTGCTCTGAAAAATGAAGATCATCCTATTCTGCAGTCAGGAGTACGAATCAACTTATAATCAAATTGAACATCAGATCAAAGAAATGTTTCACCACCATCAGGTGGTGGGTGAAACATTGAATCAGCAAAATTTAGATGCAGACGTCGGTCGACGTTCGGTAACCTCAAAATACATTTGCACCAGGGGAAGTATGAATCCGTGAACCAGGATAGGGATTAAGTTACGCCCCCTGAGGGCTACTTTCCGTCTGAAAAATAAAGAAAAACCTTTGCGAATTTGTTCTGGGGATTCTTTTGTCATTCACGAGGGCTCTTTGTCTCACACCTGTAAAATTTGCAATGATCTTGGAATCGTAATCAACACACTCCAGAGAGTGGACTGCGTCATATATTAAAGGCTGAAATGCATCACCCCAGACAGTTGCAATTCTCCCAACCACCTACCTGTAGTCCCTCCCTCAGCCTGTCTTACATTCCTCCACATGTGTAATCAAAACAATGGATCCCTGTGTACGCTGTGTAATACAAGCTGCTCTGCATATTTCGAATTTGCTGGCAATCTAAGAGTACTGTAACTCAGAACCAGTTGAGAATTTTCCTTTCAGGAAGGTAAAAATATAGCTTAGGGTGATGCAATACAGCCTTTAAATGAGGAGAGACCAACCCTGATGGCAAAAAATATCAGATCGGATCAGATATCGGCAACACTTGTGATATAAAAAGCATCGGCCATCGGATCGGCAGAGAAAAAAAACCACACCAGTTAATCACTAGATGGATGGCATGCAAATTCACACTAACAAACACCAGATGGATAAAATTCTCTCCTTAGGTAACTAAAAGATCTTACCAGCATCACCAACATATTCACTTCTGCTTTAATGTAAACAAGTTAAAGTGTGACACCAGAAATTGATCCAATGTTACCAGGGTTCCCACTAATCTTTTCATCGGGCGCATGGGTCCCTGACGGATGGCAGGACCCAGTTTGGAAATTGTGACATAGGCCAAAACTTTCACTGATGTACATTGTACGTGCGATGGAAAGAAAGTAATTAATATGTTAATTTTTCTAGACTGAGAATGCCTTTGTCCCCCCCCCCCCCCACTTAAATACACGGTGGTACAGTGACGTGCAGAGAAAAATGTTGTCTTATGGATTCCCAAAGATCTTATAGCCTAAAGGAAGATGCATTTTGGGGCACTCAGATAGATGGGTCCGACTTTAGGACCAAGTGCAAAAACTAGGTCATAACTCTTCAGGGAAAGGTTTGCATGCAAGTTTGCGTAACACCAACGTTATAAAAAAATAAAAACACATTTTTTTCACGTTGATTCTCTTTACCCTTTAGATGAACTCTCAAGTAATTGGAAGGATGAGAAACCGAACAAGAAGACAGACGAATCAACAAAAGAGCGAACAAATTAATTGGAAAACCCAATTAATTTTTACAATGGATACTTATGTCTTGCAGGGATACCTGAAGTAGAGTTTCCGCCAGAAACTGACAGAGTTCGTCACGTGGAAAGAGCCTCTGCAGAGAGCCGAGAAGCGACCGACGTCTTCCGGAGCGATGAAGTCTGCAAGTATGTACCAAAGGTCAGCTGGATAATCCCTCCCTTGTGAGACATCCACATCTTCGTCAGACTTGCTTCTGTTTCGGTCTTGAAGTGACGAGAAGAGAGAAGTAAAATAAGGATGAAAAGAGACTACATGCACTGTATGGAGAAAACACATATGTAAACACAAGACGAGAATACACGGATTACAAGACAGGCAAAATCCAGGGTAGCAAACAACCGTTGACACCGACAGCAAAATGCTGGCATGTCCACCGAGTGTGCCAAGTTGTGTGCCCTGAAATTTCGCCTCTCCAGCCGACCGTAACGATTGGCCTGTTTTTTTGTTTTAATATCAATGACCTTCTGTCCAGTGCTGACAATTGAGTTCAAATACTGGAAGTGCCATAGAGTATTTATTTTTCTGCTGTGAGGAGATCTAAGCCAATTCAGCGTAAGTCGTTGCTGTCATTTTTTTCTCGTTCAACAAATCCAGTTTCCATTGAATGCTGTGGCAAGTCTGGTGGTCTGCACATGCGATAACTCTGTCACTTGATACAACTTGTGGCAAACAGGTACTCAGTGTCCTTTTCCAGGACTGTCCTTGCTGTCCAATTTTTCTGAATCTCATTTCGAGGGTATAGGAGCATACTGATTGACAACAAGATGATACAGAAGAAACTTTCAATAACATTGCTGATGACACTTTTAGTAATGTTTCGCATCGGGTGATCAGATACCCGACCAACGACGCCAAGGTCCGGTTCTGAAATTGCAACTTGGATCCAAACTTTTAACTATTAAACGTACATTGCACCTATTAAAAATTTAAAAAATCTTACTTTCCAACCTAAGAACACTTCAATGTCATAACCCTATGTAAGATACATGCTGTTATAATATGTTGCATAGCAAAACATTGTAATATGGATTCAAAAAGAACTTACAGTACAACCAAAATAGAAGTTACATTTTTTTTAGTAATCTGACTGACTATGGATCTCAGGTTCGCCGTTGTGATTTTTGGAACAGGGTGCAAGCACTGATATTCGGTTCTCCAGTGTATAGGAACCTTTCATTTATCAGTAGAAACAAGCACTTCACCCAATAGGTCACAGCATCGAGAAAGTTTCACGAGCATGTAAAAATCGTACTTCTCAGTGTAATAAATTTCGTATTAAGTGAAAGAAAATTGGTTGGGCTAAAATGAGAAAAGTTACTTGCTCTTTAATTTGAAACTGTATCCCCTGAAAAAGTTTAAGGTTTTCCAGACCTGTGTGCTAGAAATAACACTGCTAAAAAAACTTATAGGCGTGAGAGGTGTGCTGTTTGATCAAACTTCACACTGGTTGTGAACAGGAAAACAAAAACAATAGGATTATGTTTGATCTTAAGTATTTACTTTTACAAGCACATGCCAGGTTGTTGGTGGACGGAATACTTCATTCAATGAACAAAAATGAGAGCAACCAGTAACCACTTTTGAAAAGCAACGCAAATGGCATAAAAACAGTGAAAAACAACAGTATTGATTAAAGTACAAATACCTACGTAATCAATATGTAACAGTACAGGTCTCCCTGATGTATCTAAAACATACTACTCGAGCCTTGATCGGCATTGGGAATCGTTGTATTTAGTGAAATGAAGCACTTGTTGCTTTATTGGAAAACTTTGAAATCATATGGCAGAATTTACCATCTGAAACCTATTTGTTATTCCAATTTTTTGGCATAGTATTGTCTGAATGGTGTAATTAAAAGACACTTTGGACATGAACTCTTAATGTTCTTACTTTTTGCCTACAGACACAATCATTTTAACAGAATTAACTCAGTTGGCATTCTTCATCTAAGTACAGTGGGCAAAAATTTGTACTTCTCAAAAGGACTTGAGAGGGAGGGGGGTGGGGATGGTGTGAAATTGTACTCGCATGCCTCGGGATTGAAGGCCGGGGACTGAAATGAGTCATATTGTTCTGTTCTTATTTCTAGCACCCACTGCTTTGCGAGTGAACAAAATCTACAAATTTCAAACAAAACGCACCGGCCAAAACGTCTGATTTGTACAGTACGATGCTGGTGACCAGTGTCCAGCAAAGACTTGTTCCAAAGATCCACAGCCTTCAAATTAAGCAAACAATTTGACTTTATAAACATCATTAAAACTACTGTGCAAGTTACCATTTTTCTTCGAGCCTTGGTCCAGCGCAGACCGTCTAAGCTGCCTCTCACCCAGGTACTCATCAAAATCTGTGACATCCCGGTCGTACCAGTTCTCAAATTCTTTACCGCCTTTTAAATCCAAGTCCTCCACTTCCTCTGGGACCTCTTCCACGTCTGCACGACGAGCCAAATTCAAGAGCGAAGAAAGCAAAAGCACAATCAAAAAAAAAATGAGATAGTTATGCCGACCAAGGTGCAACTTAAGGGCTTGAGAGTACAAGAGTAAGGTGTAGTGAGTAGTGCTCACAGAGAAAAATCCTAAAACCTAAGATCGACTGTGAAAAACTTTCCCATTTCTAGCCAATTTTATTTAGAAAAAAGAAAGACACTGGATAAATGTGTAGAGAAAACTATCTAAGTTTGAACTTATCTGGTTGACATTGAGCAGTTTTGGTACAATTTGAGGACTGCAGTGGTCTTCAGAAACATGTATTCAAACAGGAAAAACATCTTTCACTTGAGCCCTTAATAAAATGAACATATATTCTATGGTTCTGAGACACAGGGATAAACAATGTCAAATTTGACAAATTTGCCCAAACTGTACAAATCTTCTGTACCAGTACTGTATATCAGTGAGGTTCTGTACACTGTGGGTACTGAACTAGGGGTGTTTCTAGGTGCATTACTGTAGGTTAGGTTGCGCCACAAATTAGTCAGTTATTTTATTGACACTCTTCTAATTTACCAACCACTCTGAAAAGCTAAATGGGGAACTTCATGCTACCATAAAATACAGTACTCTACTTTGTAGATTGGTTATAGTCAGACCAAAACAGAAAGTTTCAGAGTACATTCACTACAGTAGCTAGCAAAACTGTACAGTATGAAAGTATTGTGTACTCCGCATTAAAGTACCGTATATCAGTGAGTTTAATATGCTTGTACTGTACAGTAGGCTGGCTTTGCAAGATTTTGACTAAAAAACTTCACACCAAGGTCACCAACCCTATCAACAATCCTCTGGCAGTTGAAAGGGTTTCTTTTATTATCAATTTAACATCAATCAGCATTACTTCATGTGCTGTTCATGTTCTGTTGTTGTTGTACTTGTTGCAGTCTGTAGGATGGGTATAGTAGCTGATTGTATTTGTTTGTTTTCTGTTCTTTTTGTCTTCTTTTTACGTTGAACCTGCAACCAATCAAACTTAAGTTTGCAAGCTCTCAAGATATGGAACAACTTAACAATTGAATACAAACCAGTATGCTTTGTTAATACTGATGGAGTCATAAAGTGCTTCTTCCTGCACGACACGACTGGTCTGGGATTGTGAGCGACCTCCTGCACCGTGACATCGGTCATAGAATGAACTGGAAAAGGGAAAAAACAAACTAACACGTGCCCAGCTGTCAAAGGTAAACTAGCATGCACATGGCAATACCTTCCATGTCATCAAGTCAAATGGCTACACTGAACTTGCACTTGCTTTCAGGTACAGTGGAACGAAAAATTGGGGAGAGTGGGGGGCAAAGGCCGAATGCCAACAGGAATATGCACTGCAAGCACCACTATCAGTTAGCATGGAGCGTACAAGAAAGTTTTTGGATTTCGTTTTTTTTTTTGTTTGGGCCACACAAATGGCCAGAAATGGCAATTTTCCAGATGTTCTGAGCTGTGAACTACAGAATTTACCCAGCCTAGGATAAGGCATCTCATTTACCGTATGTCTATGTACAGTATAAACTGAATGCATCCTTTTTAATTTATTCTTCCTGTATTTGGGCACAAATAAATAAGGGTGGTCTAAACATACTATCCCATGTCACTATTCTTACTGATTGGGGTTGAGTCCCAAGTCAACAACCCCCCCCCCCCATTCGACCACCACTGCTTTCACACTTTTCGAAGCAGAGACTGAGTGTGTACACTCAGTCAGTGTAAACAATTTATTACTACAAAAATTTGTCCGTGTCAGTGGCAAAACATATAAGATTCAAGTAGCAATGTAAGCAACCATGAAGCTAAATTGTATTACATGCTTCCATACAATATTGTACAGTGTACATAGTACATACACCAAACTTTGCACACTGTCAAACTTCACACACCCCTAAAGTATAAGCCTGAAAATGCAATGGACTAAGCAGCTTGACAACGTTTTGAGCACCATACAGTACCTTGAAATGACTTAAATAGAAAGCTGAGACACTGTTTATTTAATCGCACTTTTCTGGTTGGTCAACATTACTGTGTGGCATTTGTACAGAGCGTTAGAGATTTCACCCCCACCAGACCGGAGGTTCATGAGACCGGAGGTCCACGAGACGGAAGGTTCACAATACCGACATGAAACGCCCAAGTGCGCAACCAGGAACTACAGTACAAGGAATCGTGGAGAGCTGTTTATGCAGAACTAGTACTGATGAGATATGCAGAGTGGGGGGGGGGGGGGGGGGCATCTATCAGACCCAAGGCTCACAAGACCGAAGGTTTGCGAGACCAAAAATCAAACAAGGTGAGCCCAGATCAACATGGAATAGGATCCCTTCCTGAGTATTCATCCTTTCTGATCCTCAAATACTAAACATAAACACAAAACTTCACTCTCACTAAAAGAAGATGGCACTACAATCGTTTAATGAGTCAACTTTCTTTTGGCACAGGTGGTGTCTACTGACCTGACGCCGACTCTATTATTCAGGTCTTCTTGTTATTGACCCCGACGTAACTTTGGTACTAATTGAGAATTAAAAACTCTGTAATTTGTGTAATGATAGCATAAACATTGGATGCAACACTAACGGAAAGCAAGTTGAAGTTGGCGAGCTGATTCAGATGACTACGACTTCTAGAATACCGTAATTGTGCCATAACTTCTAATTTGTTTGTCAGGCTCCATAGATGGAGATTTGAGACAATTGCGTCGGACGCCGCCTCCACTGTCAAACTTCTCTTGTTCCATGTTCACATGGCTGCGTAAGTAGTGAGACTTAAGCCAATTGACTCAGAATTCGAAGCCATCTTTAATGTAGGCTACACCACTGATCTCTTTATTAATAATACAGAGCTATCGCTGGGCTAAATTTGGCGCTTATATCTCACACCGATGTCCCCAGTTACACTACATTATATCATTTGAGTCCAGGTGAATAGTGTTTGGTACTGTGTTATTCAACCGGCGTCCGGGTCAACAGACATAACGTTTTGCATATTCTCTCTAGCACAATTGGTACTTTTCAATATCATTACTACGTTAAGGCAAGAAACGAAATGTACTGTAGTACTGGGCTAACGCCGGTTCCATGGCCTGCTGTAGTGTAACTATCGTAGTGTAGGCTACGTGACTTGCAAATTGATCTCCCATGTTGGGACAAGTCACGGAGATATCCTACGTCTGCTATGATACAAACCTTCACGACGTTCATGAAGTTGATAATTCTTGTTTCTGCCCTTCTTTTGTTTTTTCTTGCGTCGGTACATTCCTAGGAATAGGCTACATTGGAGAGGAGTTGTAGTTGTTTTTTTTTCTCAACTTCGTGATAAGGGCGCAGCCATTTTATTATATGTTGGTTAGCACAGTAACAACATCAAACCTGTTACGACTTGCTTGTCTAGAAAGACAGCTAATTGTACTATACACTGTACACTATAACTACTGTAAAACACTGCAAAACACTAGATCAAATCCCGGTTGAACCACTTGGAAATTTTTTGGGAACTCAAATTTACTTGTTCAGTAAAGCTGTTTACAATGGTGTCGGCTGAGGGGGTTGGGCTACTTGGTGATTTCCTCGCAGGCGGGTCTCGTTCGCTTCAGGTTGCTCGGTAGTACAGCTATAGTGGACTGATGAGCTGGTCCTCCACCTTTTAGAAAAGTGGCTTAAGACTAGGGGACGATACACTCTCGTCCGTAGGATGAGTCACTACACGTTAAATGACTGTCTCGAGGGGGGGGGGGGGGGCAGGTGTGGGTATGTATGGCATTGTTGGTTCACCCCATTCTTCGTTTCCCTCTGAACACTGATCGAAAAGAGACGGCGAAATTCGCCGGTGTTCATCCACGATCAACATGGAAAAGCATCCCTCTGTGGATATTCATACCTTCTGATCCTCAAATCCTAAACTAAGCCACACTATAAAAGAAAGTCTCGCCAGCAAATACCGTCAAACAACATAAAAAACAACGTATCTGCAGTGTTCTTTTTCATTTGCGAGAAACATTTCACTCACAAAGTTTTCAATATTACGTTCCATATACAGCTTCTTATAGCCTAACCATCATTTTTTCAAGGCATATCATGAAATATTAACATGAAAAAAAAAAAAATATTGTCCAACATAATGCAACTCTCGTTGAAAACTTTGATAACAATGACAAACTTTTATTGCTTTTTGACATTGTTATTTATTAATAAGATAATAAACAATTTTGTTGGAGGTTAATTTTTCTGAACACTCCGTTTTCAATTTGTGTTGCCCACCTACAATTCAAACTATATTTTCAATTCGATCACTCATTCTGGGCCCAACCAAAATAGGCGTTTCAATGAATGTAATCGTAAAGTTCCTATTTTAATTATGTTTTTTTTTATAATTTTACGGTCAAAATTTAGTTTCATGATACCCTCACTTGCATGTGTATACCTTTTTGTCAGCCGGATTACTACGAAACTGTTCAAAATGTGTCCCAATTCGTCATCATCATCATTAGCACCATGATCCACCATCATCATCCTTATCATATAACTGTTATTATCACTATCACCAATACTTTTTATCATCATCGTCATCATTATCATCATTTCGCTATCATCATCAACATCGTCATTATCAACCTCACCAACATTAACAGTCATCGTCATTGTCAGCATGATCATCATCATTATTATCATCAGCACCATCTTTATCATCATCATCATCAGCGTCGTCGTCATCATCATCATCATCATCATCGTCATTATCATCGTCATTATCATCGTCATTATCATTATCTTCGTATCATAATTACCATCATCACTATAATCAATTAAAGTTATGATCATCATCATTACCGTCATGCATACTGATAGTCATCATCATGAATTACATTATCAATAACATAATCATGCATGGCCCAGGTTTACATGCGTTCTTTTCTAACGATAAAACAGCTTTTTTCTTCAACGATACGGTATACCTTCAGCCGAACCCCTCTTCTTTATTCCTATTGAACACTAAGTGCTTTATTTCCTACAGGGACTTATCGAATCAGTATAGCGTAACAAAAATCCTCTTCCCTTACAATCAAACGGAAAGCAATTTGTTTTTAGTACGCTCTAGACGATTAACTTTATTCATGTGCTGATACGAGTCTAACGAAAAAAATGTGGTTTTAGGTTTCCTATCTAACTCGTTCCAGAGTTATTAACAATTGAAATTTCTCTCTTGTATAATAACAACATTCAAATTTTTTATTGACTGCAGTCTCTGACTCAGTGGCGGATCCAGTTTTTTATGGGAGGGGGAGGGGCGCTCCCGTGGATTCAAGTGATCCCCCTCACCTCGAATCTCTTAAAATAAATCAATTGTGCCAGTAATACTTTATCGCAGAAATCTCACTGTCGCTCTTCTCGACACGGCGTTTGTTATAGATACTCGTACACTATGTTGAAAGCGCTGTTTTAATGTAAATCATTCAAAGGACAGACTTCTGAAATTCGTGAATCTTAAGCGCCTCTCAGAAAAAAAAACACACACAAAAAACCCGGATCCTGCCCTGCTATAACTAATGTTAGACTTTGTTTTATTTACATTCCTATCACAAGATGGACTGTTCCATTTTTCCGACAGCTATTCCAGCCAACACTTACTCTATGTTTTTTTTCTAATATTATCTAAAGAATGTCAGAGATACTCAATCAATACAATGAATACATTACAAGTTATTTGAGAAATCGATACAAAAGAAAAGTAGTTACGTAATTGATGAGTAGCAGAGCCAGGAATAAGCAAAACATTATCTAGTCTGGCCCATATGGCATCATACATGCCAAGTAGTACTATCTTTATTTTTGTTTGACTTTCCAAATGCCTCTTGCGTGACCTAGGTCAATTAATGACATTTGGCATGGATGTACGCTTATCATTGCAAACTGATAGAGTGACGTTTCCACTGACGTATATAAACAACTACATACTAAAATACTGACGCCACCTACTGTAGAAATTTAATTGATGGAATCTTATGAAGTCTTAAATGGAATTTCTCGGAACCCCATATAGATAAGCTCGTTAGAGCGGAAGCCGTATTCAGATAAAATGTTTATGGTAACGTTCATTTATCAAGCAAACAGAAGCTCTATATATACCTAGAAAGTACAATGGTCATATCGATTAAAGTGCGTACACAGTGGAAGTGTCTCGTGAGGATCAAGCAATTTTTGCTTGTACTGTGGATCACTCAAGCGGCCCCAGATGTTTTCGTATCAGGAAGAATACTTTGATTAAAAACAAAATTTAGGAAAAGTTTGAGAGGAGCGATAGCTGTAAAAAAACACAAAACAAGAACAACACAAAACAAAACAAAAAACCACAACAACAACAACAAAAAAACCAAGGAGAACCTTAAAACAGAAAATGAAACAGTTGATTAGTTGAACTGTATTTAAATGACAGCAGACACTGGAGGGTTTATCCCCCATAGGCTCTTCAAGGGCTGCTCCCTCCATAGACCTCAAATCAACTATGAAGTATATATCCTGCAAAACAAAGAGAAACTACCAACAGTGAAAAAAAATCATTTTATCAAGAAAAATGAAATACCGCAGCTAATACTTCATTGCCTGATAGATAGATAGATAGATAGATAGACAGACAGATAGATAGATAGATAGATAGATAGATAGATAGATAGATATGATATATATTCTTAATATGCCCTTGCTAACTTCACATCCCAAAAGACGAAGATACCCTACTTTTACATGAGTTTCGATAATTTAATTTGTAGATTCAAAATGTATTTAACAAAAGACTGCCATTATTGAGATGACTTACAATATCATCCCCAGTTCTCTATACCCAGCTGAGAGAACGCTTCAGGGGATTAAATGAACTTTGAAATTATGATCGAAATCGACAGGGATTTGTCCTTATTTCTTTGAAATTAGAAAATTTTCTTTTCTAACCGAAAATTGTGTTCGAGGTGGCACCATCTCATTTCTGTAAATGTGCAGACATTTGGTTAAACTTGATTATTACTTCTTTTTCTCGTCCCACAACTATCGTGGATTTACAACCTAATTTTATTTGAAAATCAGTATTCTTATACATTGTGTTTTTATGGTTTCTCCCCGCGAATTATGTCAGATTAAGGGAAGGATTCAATTATTCATTGAGTTTCGGAGGAAGAAGATTGAAAAAAAAAAAAAGAAAGAAAAAACGGAAAGGGATGAAGACCTCAGACAAATTGTGTACAAATATCTTTGTACTTTCAGTCAATATGTAAGGTTACTGTATTTACAAAAACAAGTCATCATTTTTTCTTACTGTTCTAGTCTGGATGTGTGGTTTTTTTGCGATCATGTGTCGCCAATGCCCATAATCTGCAGTAATGTGTCACGATGCCATTTTAGAATGGTGAGAAAATCAAATTGGATAATTCCGAGATTTCCGAAAGGAATTTGAATATTGGAATGTCTTATCGATTGCTTTTATTATGTTCGGCAGAAATAAGCGTTTAAGAAAAGAAAAGTGCATACCATATTTGACTTAGTCAAACGGTTTGTATGTATTCGGAAGGGTCAAATGGCAATAATTTCCTCTACTTTATTTTATCTTATCCTCGGGTGACTATACATTTTATTTTGTTTATTTCTTCCTTTTTTCAGTGGAAGGGGCACTAAGTTGAGTATATCGGCCTATATTTGTTTGGAAAGCGACTCTTGAACTTGCTAGCTATTTGCTATGTTAACGACCCCATCATAATTTATTCGTTGTTTCTTTTTTTCTTGATTTTTTTCAACATATAGAATAATTGATTGAAAGTAAACCGTTTTAGTAATAACTAAGTAAGGGTTACTGCTCTGTCTACCTGTCTATTTATTTATGTTTTGTTTGTAGCCATGTCTGTCTGTCGGCTACTCTGTATGTCAGTCTGAAGGCCTCACTGTCTGCTTGCCTATCTTTTTAACGGTTTCTCATCTTTTGCCTGTTTGTTTCATGTCTATCTGTCTGTCCGTCTTAAAATCTTCCTGCCTGTTTGCTCGTGTGTCTTGTCTGTCTGTCTGTCTGTCTATCTGTCTGCATGCTTTGATTGCCTGCAGTATCATTGAACGTCTGTATGGTGGCTCCGATTCAAAGTATTCATCATATTCACTATAACAATTTGTCCAATATCTGTTTGTTTTAGTTTTCGATAAACTTTTTTTTTTGTCTCAATGTGGTATTTATCGGCCAGCGAGTTGACTGACCATTGAACGATTATTACGGTTCAATTCAACAGTAACGAATGTTTCTCACAAATGACCACTATAGGTGTAAACAGTACTCAGATGCCATTTGACACCCATGGTAACGAGGTCAAAGGTTACGGCATGCAGATTTATGGTGTGACTTTCTTCAGAAGAGAATTTGGTGACTATGGGAATGTTATGTAGGCATTTCTTGCCCATAAATGATCCAAACAACCCCTGCATATGTTGGTATATATTTATCTATTCTAACTTGAACATGTAACCATACTTTTCATAACTCACACTGCATGCCAAATTTATAGGGAACTGCGTAAGAACTGACATGAATTAAATTAGGTTTAAGGGGAGTAAGTAAGAAATTACTGACATGAAAAGGGAAGCAGAGGGTGGGAACTCTCCAGTCAAGCATCCTCCCCTCCCCCTGCCCGGAAGTGTACCACTTCCTGCAATCTGAATTCCGTTATTATCAATTTTTTTCTCCGAAAGCTACGTGACGTCGATGGTGGCGCTCCGCTTACATTGCGTCGTTACTGCATCCCTTCCCTCTTCGTCCGTTTGCTGATCGCACCACCCGGAATGACTAAGCCAATTACCAGGTTACACCTCTGTAAACAAAAAGGCAGAGGGCATGCTACTCTTCGCTAACCTGTCCTATCAATGCGGTCCTATTAACAACAAACAAAGGAAAAAGGGATTGGGGTATTAACATTCATGTCGTCATATCATTGTTTCCTAAAGGTGGAACATGAATTGTATTTGCAATCGCCTGGTTATCTATTTTTGTTCTTCGTCAGAGATTCAGGAAAGAGAAAGTGGGGGAAAAGATCACCTGTCACACAATCTGAAAAAGAACTATGCGCTCATCTTCCAGACATGTGAATATGAATATTGTCTCGAAAACTTTGTTTGGCCCTACAAAATTCAGACTTTCCAAGAAAGCCTAGCTGTCGATCACTGTTACTTGAAATATCAAGCAGACCAATGGGAATGGATATGAATATTCATATATGCAGACTCGGGGCTTAAATAATGTTTTTCTGTAGTGGCTATAACACATTTGACTTTCAGTGGGAAACTATATGACAAATTTTCAACTCATAGTCCAGCTTTAAATTGTCTTAGCGCATTGTTGCCCCTCGCCTATTTCCGCCGTTGTTTCCGTGTAACGCAGACGGCCCGACATTTGTAGATAATTAACATGTTTACAGCTCGTTCCCTATATCGTTGTTGTTGGAGACCTCGCTCCTGCCTGTGAATGTAACAGACACAGGAGATACTAACTGTAAAAAAGAAGAAGAAATCTTTGAAAACTTGCCAAGTTTATGATTTATCGTACCTTAGGATTTGCATAGCTTCAATGGATATACATTGACTGAGATACCAAAAATAGCATGAACGATTACACGAAACTGCTAATTTTCAACCGGTTGACCTCATCTCAATAAGTGATATCATCAGGCCCTTCAAGTTCACCAACCTTTTTTGGTTTTTCTGGAAAGTGGGTAGGTGTTTTTTTTTTTTTTAAAGGTCGTGTGACATGCATTTAGAAAAGAGCTAGCTCCATTCAGAAGATGCAGAGTGAGGCCCTGAATGAAAATCTGTTGGAAATGCGTTTATATATGTTAGCCTTTTTGAGATATGGCTTTTCAAAGTTTGATTATTACGTAAAACAGAAGATGTGGTGTGTGTCAGGCCTATATATTTTGTCTCTTAATTATTTAATTAGTGGGATTCATATTGATAAGTTACATCGATATTTTGAAAAAGAAAATACATGCGTCCGAAATAAAAACCCTTTGGGCATATAAAAAAGTTCTCAATTGTCCTTGAAATAAAGATTCAGTAAATAAGGATATGACGACGATGACGACTGTGACGACGACAACGACTGGGAAAGAAGACAATGATGCTGACGACAACGACGACGATGATGATATGTCTTGACGTAACAGATTTGCAACTTAGCCAATGTTTATTTATGATGCAGGTGTGAGACCTTGCCTGTAAAATTGTCAATAGGCTATTTGCGGATGGATTTTGATAAAACTTGCGGCTCTCTTCAGCGTATTCAATGATTAGTACATCTTATACTCCAAAATGCCATTTTCATGTCACACGGACCTTTAAAGAGATAATTGTTTATGGGCGGGGCGGTACCCATAAAATAAAAGATGGTCTACCGGACACGTGATTAATGACTCATGCATACTGGAATGAAGGGAAAAAAGGTCAAAACTATGGAAAAAAGCGAGAAAAGTAATCTGGGCCAAGAACAATACCCGTAATAGAAAGACGGAATTAAGAGACCGCTATCCCACAAGAATATGTGAAGAAAAATCAAAACAAATCGAAAGAAAAAGAAACATAACATCCTCATCGAACTCACCCGTTTTTGAACAAAATAATCCGAAAATGTGACAGACAAGCAGTTAATGGTACGAAAAAAAATCGACCGAAAGGGCCTTCAATTGTATAAATGTTTGAATTGACCTGTTTTAGGTTTTCGGCTTTTTTTTTCTCTGGGAAATTGAAAAAGAAGTAAAAAAAATGGACATAAAATGTTCTTATATGAAGAAGAGGAAAGAAAATAGGATAGCATATATGCGAGTGAGTGTGTTTGTTGAAATACATTTAAATAAGGCAAAATAAAATGGTGACGTCATTTATGCTTTCATTAATTCGATTTACTGATATGTGCAAATGCATGGTAAGTAATGATACCATCGAGTCGGTCATATATGTAATCAATAAAGATGGTGAAATTGTCCACATGTACGTCATATTTCATAACAACATGAATTGATTTACGGATAGTTGTAACTGCGGTATGACATCATCAAATATGACGTACGGATCGATACCTTTGATTATCATCAAATGTAGTTAATGACGTAAACAATTCTTTTTCTGACGTTACAAATGTTGAATAATTAAAGATAGATTTAAATCACATCTGAAATTCCTATGGAAGATATTAAAAACAAAGAAAAACAAAACATGACGTCATAAAAAAGGCATTAAATGAGTCGAGACACCTGAACCACCAGACACCCCGCTCTCCTCCTCTATAGTATCATCGAACTAGAAACTCTTTTTGGCTTCAATGTATGAAACCTAAAATGTTGAAAAGAACAAAAACCACCTAGCGATTGTCTCTGGTATAAACCCTCTGGGGAATGTTCATAATCTAAATTTTCATAAACCTCAGAAACTTGTCCCTTCGACAATGAAAAACAGAAGGCGTGAGATGTGGAAACTCTGCAGAAACCAGTTCAGCGATAATAATAACTGATTTGAGCCAGAAACTTAGTACTTCACTTCAAACTAGTCTCACCTATAAAGTTTAAGTCTCACCCAGTTAACTCAGTCTCACCTATAAAGCACTGACCTGTAAAGTTTCCTCTTGAAGGTAAGGATTGAGAAAAAAAAGGGGGGGGGGGGGTGGGAGTAAATACAAACCACAGGATTTTCCTCCTCTCCGTACTTCAGTGGATTTGGTGGTTGAAATATTGAGGGTTAATATGATCGAAGTTGCGTATCGGAAGGTTCTTGACCCCAATCTATGGATGTGAAGTGAGAGTTTTACTATGCAATTGACGTTCAAAACAAAATGAAACTTGTTTTCATCGTACGTTGCCTTCTTCGATTGTTAGGTTAAAAATGCAAGATTTAAAGTCAAGAGAACCTAGAGGGGTAGATGGCTAGGCAGGGCGGGGAGGGGGGAGGGTGGTAAATTTTATTTCATGCCATGCGATCCACCACCGGACAACCTTGCTGGTCAATGGCATTGTAACATTGCAGCTACAAATTCAATTACAATAGAGAACTAGATACCTGGCAACCGAGAGCGCAGAACGAACTAATTGGACCAAAGATATTGTGTAAGTAGTGCAAGAGATGTCAACGGACCTTAGCTACATTGACAAGTCGATGTGCTCTGTACACGACCGATTAGATTGAACTAAGTCTTTATCTGTACACGGTGAAGTTTTGAAGGAACGCAATTTCATTTTCTTCCCCTTTTTTTTTCTTTTTTCTTTTATTGATTAAACTTAGGCATACAAACGTGCTTTCGATCAAGATTAAAACAAAGGATTTCAGAATTAAGAACCCAAACGTGTTCTGTTACCAAGGTTGAAACACTAAGGTTTTTCAAGATTAACCAAAAAAAAAAAAAACACAGATAAATAAAACGCAAGAGGATACAAAATCGAAGCTCCACAGATAATTCATTAAATTAAGTATTCCACGTAATTATCAAAAAAAAAAAAAAAATGTAGAGTTTCACGTAAGACGTGCACAGCCAATTCAAGCCAAACCTTAAAAGCTTGACAAAGTATTCCAACAAAGAAGAAGAAGAAGAAAAAAAAAAAGAAGAACTAAACCAAAGATGATCATCAATTTCTGAAGAACGTTATTTATTATCAAGTTACGTAATTTCTGCACTTTGTTTTCTGATTTAGTTGAAGTCCGTCTTCTTGTTGAAAACTTATGCATGCACTTTCTTCTTTATTTTGAACCTTAACGGTCGTGTGACGTGAAAATTACATTTCTTTCGTATTGGCTTTATTAATCTGGGATGTGCCTGTAAGGTTGTCACTATTTGATAGCATTTGTGGCTATTCTCAGCACATTTTATCTTTCATACAAACAGTACGGTACTCCAAAAAGTCATTTGTATGTCATACCACCTTACTTAAAAGGCCCTGTTACATGCATCTAGAAAAGAGCTGACTTACATTCAGAAGTTGTAGAGTGAAACCCTAAATGATAATCCGTTAAAAATTGTGTGTGTGTATATATACATCTCTGTGCCTGCATGTGGATATTAGTTCAGTGCGCCTATTGATCGGGTGTTTGGAGATTAAGATTTGAGCTTTTCTTAATACTCTTAATATATATATATATATATATATATATATATATATATATATATATATATATATATATATATATATATATATATATATATATATACATATACATATACATATACATATACATATACATATATATATATATATATATATATATATATATATATATATATATATATATATATATATATATATATATATATATATATATCTTTGTGCCGTTTTGAAGACATGGCTTTTCAAAGCATGACGACAATGCAATGACGTTGCACAGTGTCAGTATTTCTTTTGTTAGCCCTATACAGTACGGTATATGTTGTCTTATGATTAATTCATTACTGGGTTTTACATTGAAAACTGAAAACAAATATAAATGTTTTTTTTAAGAAGACAATACATGTTTCCAAAATAAAACCCTCAAGATACACAAACTTATCAATTGTCCTTGAAATATAAGTAAAGTAAAACACGAAAGAAACAGAAGGAATATCACAACGGTCCATTCATTTGAAGGTCACAAATTTGCTTTTTGTTTTCTTTCAGTCTTTTGATCTACAATGCAATTGGAAAACAGAGATGTTTGTTTTGTAAAATGCTCAATATCTGTTGGATTTTGATGAAAACTTTGGCTATTGTCAATGTATATGATTAGGATAGATTCGGTCAATTCACACAAACGTGTTTTGTCACTCGCAGTCGATGCTACAACTTCTAAGGAAAGCCAGCTCTCATTGGTTGCATGCCACAATACTTTAAAGGGGTTTCACCAGTAAAAGATTAAAATTTCATGAAACGGAAGTTTCCTCTGTTTATTGGTTGTTAAACCACATTTAAGTAGCATATTTCAGTAGCATATTCTGTTCGAAAATTACTGACTTTCATACAATTTATTTTTTAGTCTTGCATTCTTCTTCATTATGTCTACTGCCTTAAAAAGAAATGATTTCGGTACCTTTAAGAGCTGTGACCATTAATTACTTTTCTTTTTACAGCGTTTTAGGCCTAGTCTACATTAAAGTCATCGTTCGCTGTCGTCAAAATTCAAGGTTAGGTATGCGCTTCAATTTCAAAGGACAAAGCAAGACTTTTGAAAGAAGTTTGCTGGTGCCTATGAAAAAAAGAAGCAATTTTCTTGACCTGAGCTGATTTTCATCAAACAATATCTTCTAGAAAGACCTTTCATTATATTTGGTGCTACGTCATCGTACGTTGACGTTCTTGAATCTTCAATGAGAAACTTATTTTCTTAAAAAAAGAAGATTACTGTCCTTCCTTATTTTGAGTGAAGCATCTTTCTGGGTCCTCTGGTATTGAAAGTATTTTTTTTCTCTGTAAAACTGGTGGAAAGCAAAGCCCTCAACTGGTTTTACTCTATAATAGACAGCAAATTCAAAAGATGGCAGAGCAGCTCATATTACACAACATATTACACAGGGGCCCATTATTTTGATTACCAATGTGGACTGAGGAGTTTTAGACAGGCTGTTGGGAGGGAATAGACGTAAATTGGAATTGTCTGGGGTGACGAGTCTCTGCCTTTAAGTGCCTCGAGGTGACCCGTGGACCTAGACTGAGGTGGGTGAATGCGTCCCATGACTGTCTTTTTTTTTCCTCTCTTCTTTTTTTTTTTTTTGACGTACACATTAAAACAAGTTCCAATTGAGGGCCCTCCTGTTGGTGGTCTCACAAGTCCCATTTCCCACCGAAAGCGTTTTCTGCAGTCGCGGAATAGTTTGCCATCCCCGATTTTTGCCATCTCACAGTTGCCAGGCCTAAAATGGTCCGATGGGAAGGAGGTCCAGGGTTTATCAACACGATCTATTGCAAAATCTCTCAATGGCAAAATGCTCAACATTGCTGTATTTCTTCTTCTCTTTTTACTTACAAAAAAAAACAACAAAAAAAAAAAACAAAAACAAATACGAAATGCTCAGCATTGCTCTGTTTCTCGTCCTGATTTCCATATCAAGTGTTCTCTCAGCTAGATGCTCATCATTCAGTGGTACACCGTTGTGAGAATCCTGCACGTAAGGAAGCCCTTTCGCGTTGTAAGTTAAATATGTGCAGTTTCGTTTAGCGCCACCACTAAGCTGGTTTGTGTGCGCGTTGTATTTTGGTTTGAGGGCTCTTAAGTTGAGTTTAAATTTTGATAGGTCAGTGAAATGCAGAATGATGATGAGGGTGATGGTGGTGATGATGATGATGGTGGTGGTGATGGTGATGATGTGGTGATGAGGATGGTGATGATAATGATGGTGATGATGATGGTGGTGATGATGATGGTGGTGATGATGATAAGGGTGTTGCTGATGATGATGTGGTGATGATGATGTTGGTGATGCTGGTCATGATGGTGATGATAATTGTAATGATAATAACGACGATGGTCAGTGTCGATGGTAACGATTATTATGTCAGTTAGGAGGATAGCTCTGCTGGTGGAAATGTATTATAATGGCGATGATGGTGATTTTAGAAATGACGGTAAATGATAACGAAGACGATGGTGGTGACGATGAGTTTGATGTTGATGATGCTGAAGTTGCAGAAGATGATGATGGTAACGGTGATGACGGTGATGACCAATAAAGGTAACGATGATGGTAATAACGGTGATGGCGATAATGGTGATGATGATGATGTTGGTGGTTACTTGGACATGGAGTGGATTCTGAATCAGCTCCTTCCAGTGGTACCTGTGAAAACCGCACCACTCGGTTCAAACTGTCACATTCTCATAAATACACTTTCCATAGCATAAGGTAAAATTATTAGGCAATTGTACACTCCCTGGTTTGCTCACTGCGTTTCTTCTGACATATTATGCATAATATCTCAACGATAACAAGCTACTTACATCGACGTTTCTGCTTGTTCAGTGCACTCTCTGTTATTCAAATATGAGTCAAGGTGCTGTCGAAAAGTTACCATGAAAGGACTAATAGAGCCAAACCGATTAGAATAATCGCTAGATGAAGAGCGATTTCTTATCTGGTTAAATACATTCAAAAGATTAAAAAGAAACTCATCAAAATTGAGAGAACGAGAGAGAGTTTGCCCTCAGGTTTGCTATTTACTGACTGTAGTCTGCAATTCCAAATCACATTAGGAACGCATGATAGTACTCATCGGTTAATAACATGAAGGCCAATGGACCATTTATTTTGTGATTTCTTACGGGGTTTATTACGGAAAGCTAAAAAGGCAAAAAACAAAAAAACAAAAAAAAACAGAGTAAGGGAATAATTTTCCTTTCTTAGAAGTTATATCTCATTTTCATGATCCGAAACCATTGCCTTTTAATTACCTTTCAAAATGACTGCTTTTGCCATTTGAATTACACATGCAGACGGAAACATTCAAGCAGAAGAGTGATGTGGTGTACATGTGATACTCTCATTGCTTGCATTCCTTCGGGTGTGTGTCTGGGTGTGCGCTTGAGAGTCTGATGCGCAGACGGTGATTACCCGACCAAATCTCGTCTTATCCCATTTAACCCGACATTGTGCTCTATTTGTAGCCGTACCCGCTCATGCGCATTGAATTTTATCCTTCTACTTAACTTTTAGATACAATAACCAGACAATTATATATATATATATATATATATATATATATATATATATATATATATATATATATATATATATATATATATATATATATATATATATATATATATATATATATATATATATATATATATATACATACGTGTGGTGAGAAGTACGCTCAGCCAGTGAACCGACAACGACATTAATTTATATAAAAAGGAGTAATGGACAAATTAAGTCACATATAAGCAGCATAAAGCTAATCGGTTTGACTCCAATCACTTCATCACGCAAACTTCCCACAAGTCGGGTTTCTCTTTCTGTCTCTTTGTTTCCGTTTGTCTTCGCTCCTGGTGGGAGAAAGATACAAAAGGAGACGATTTGTCATCCTCTTTATCAGAAGTGTTTTCGGAGAAGAGCTGGAACGATGAGGATTGGTAGCATTTCGAGAGAGTTTTCATAAGTCAGTCGTCGGGATATCAGTTTGTTTGTTGTCGGTCCTCGCTGCAGCGAAAAAGACGCGAAGCGAGAGAAGAGGGGGGAATCGATAAAAAAAAACGAACCATAAACAGCCAGGAAAGGAGAAAAACTGAGAAATTAGCAGAGACAAAAAGGAAGAACGAAAAGAAAAAAAAAAAGAAAGGAAAGAAAGAAACAAACTGAAGCAAAAGTAAGGAAAACAGAAAGCTCAGCATAAAAAAAATTAAAGACAATAAAAAGGAAACATACTATAACTTCTTCGAGCTTTTTCGTTTTTGTTTTGGACATTATTTCTTTGGTTTCTTTAACTTAATCGTAGGAGGGGAAAGCTCGATCCGTTGAGTGAGATTACGAGTTGTCTGTTTCAAGGACAAACGACAGAGAGGCAAGAGGGTGAAAGGATATTTCCAACGTGACATCCCCGCGGAAAAGGAGTTGAAGAAAAAAAAAAAACAGGGAAAAGAAGTTTAAGAAAGGAAATTCATAGACCTGCTGTCGTAAGCCATCGTAAGCGATCGTTAAAGCCTCGAGTATTAAGTTATGGCTCGTCAAAGACCTAACAGATTTTGTTATGTTCTTTATATAGTTTTTCTGTCGTTCATCCTCGTCTGTCACATACCGAGTACCAAAGCCAGACGTAAGTTGCGTTCTTTTAATTTTTCTTAAATATTTTTTTTTTATTTAAAGTCAGGGATGGGTAAAGTAACACCCGGTGGAGGTGAAGGGGGGGGGGGGAGTAGACGTGTTGAGGGTGTGACCCGCAGAGATGATTTCGTGGAGGGTTGCATTTGCAGAGAAGGGGTGACAAGCGCAAGCAAGCAGTGGAAACAACAGGAGGAGCAGAGGTGGCGGTGGGAATCTGTAGCGTGGGAAGGGTAGAGATATAATGAAAACTTGAAGAATGGAGGGGAATGGAAAGAGGGGTGGCAAGGGGAGGGGTAGGGTGGTAAAATTATAGAATTTCTTCATCATCATAAAAGCTCTGTATCATAGTTCTTTACATCTTTTCGAGAAAAAAAAAAACAACAACAACGGAAGTGCCATGACGTTTGGCGATTTATCTTTCGAACGTTTCGTTTTTTTTTTTTTAGTTTCGTTGTTTTTGTTCTGGTTTAGGGGAATTCATTCTTGTAAAGGGAGAGTAGAATTAATCAGGAGGGGGGGGGGGGGGGTAAAAGGGGTATCACAAATATAGGAAAAGGAGGATCTAATCAACGTAATCAAATTATGACTCTCTTGCCAGTTACAGTCAGTATCATTACTTTTGTAAAAGAAGTTTGTTGCTTTGGTCACCATCCACGTGTTCTTACATTTTAATCTTCTTTACCCCGTTTCTCCGTCCATTATGTCTTTGGCCATTATTTACTTCAAACTAAGAATATGTTCCACGACAGATGTTAACACAATAAAAACTGTGACATATGGTGAGCGGATTTCCAGTCTATCCTCTGAGGTGCGGTAAAACATACAGAAAAAAAAACAATAATCCAGCCAAGGTCAGTTTTCAAAATAAGTTATCGGAAAACTTAAATAAGTTAACGCAGTTAATAAAAATAATAATAATAATAAAAAAGAAACTTTCACAAGCATAGTGTTTCGCCTGTTGGTGGTGCACCTTGAGGCGGATGACTGGATGTATTCAGCGCTGCTGGAGTGCTGACATTCCACATCTCTTAAAGGCTACCGGTACTTCCTTTACGTTTTTGTTTTGGTTTCTCACATTTGTTTCTTTTTGTTTTTGCTCTGTAAATAGCGTAACTTTATGAAATGTATATCTGATAAAATTCGGACATGTCATCGTATCCCCCCGTTTTGCTTCCCCCCCCCCCCCCCCGTTTTGCATAACCGTGTTAAGGTATCTTCTCCGAGATGTTTTAAAGCGCATTTGTAATAAGTGTGAAACAACCGACGACGAATGGAGGGGTGATAGCGAAGTTCTAGCCGGATTAATCTGGGGATAAACGCGAGACGCGGGTAACCGATTAGCTGCATTTCCATGTATATCCGAAGTACGCCGTATGAGACTGATCGGTTAATTAAGTGAAAGTACAGCGTCTCGGGGTTCTGCGACCTTCCACCAGTTCAATACATCACGCACTGATCTTCATAACACTATCTGCACAAAAGCCACGATTTTACCTACACGAAGCTATTATCTCGCTTCGCCTGTAATGGTTCCCTCGAAAATTTATGTGACGTCTTCGTCAGGACTTCTTGGTTTGTTTGTGTGTATGATGCACACTCCGCCGTCGCTGCCCTTCACGGTTAAAGTAAGCGCAAAAATAGTATGCATTCGTAAATTTCGAAGGAATTACCATATCAAAACAAACTCGGCAAGGAAAGTAAAATAGCTGAATTTTAGGACGAAGGACTTAAATAATGGAAAATAAAACAAGGTCAACGAAAGAAAGAAAAATTAAAGAATAAAAATATAATAATAAAACGGCAGACACTCCTTGCGTTTGACGTTGCTATACCATTTTAAGGTTGGTGTTAAGTTATGAGCAAACAAATTATTTCATTGTCCAAAACGTGCATTCGTGCAAAATGTGGAATAAATGCTTCAGCTACATACTTTCACATTTTATATTGAGTATTCACGTTTTTCTGGGGATTTTTTCCCCTTTTTTTCGAGCTGTTTCTATGGGCAAGACGAATCGATATGTTGCGATATGTTCAGTTTCTCTCTTTATTCCCAGTTTGTCTGGAATCGATTCCAATAAAAAAGATCCGAGTCGTATACCTCTAGACTTGATGTACGTAGAGACCTTTGATTTAACACGCAATATTTAGCGTCTCAATACAAACAGATACACAAACAACCTTAAGTACGCAAACACGATATTAAATGTATATATATATATATATATATATATATATATATATATATATATATATATATATATATATATAAATGTATAATTTTGCTCGTTGCAGCTTCCATGTTTTGATATTTTGATACAAAAAGTTCAATGGAGCTGATGGTGTTGATGGAATGCCTTTAGGGTCTCCTTAAGATTTTTTGCGCGTATAAAACTGAACCAAATTCAACATTTGTGAAGTATGACGGGGTGAAGTATGACTGAGCAACTCGACTTCCAGTGACTGTCGCAGTGGGAAAAGAATCTGATTAAATGAGGCCATGTTTGTCGTTTTTTTTCAGGATCACAGATTTTGGCAACTCTGGTGTCAAAGGTGTTTAACCCAGAGATTGATTCGGAGGAGAAATGGGGTGGATGGTGGCAGTGCTGAGGAGGGGGGGGGGGGGTTAGAAGGTGAAGATAAAAGGAGTGAGCGTTTCATAGATCCTAACGCTACTCTGAAAGTAGGGGTCCGGTTAATCTATTGTCTGCGAACTCTTTGTTTTGCTTTCAATCTGCTTAGAGAAGAAGTGTTCAGAAGTGGTTGGAAATCAGCTTAAGTATACATAGGCCTACGTCTGGAGTTATAAGCCATTCCTTGGTAAAAACAGTCACATATTGCAAGATGAGACCTTGCTTCAATAGGACAACGATGAATGATTGAGTAAAACTAGAAGTGAAATTTCTGAATGTTTACACCGTGCAAGCAACAAAATGAAAGAACAATAATGACGGCACTTACTGAGACAATAGATCTATTGTCAATGCAAGAGGTCGGGGAGGGAGAGAAAACTACAGAATAATTAACGAACTAATGAATTCAATTTTAACTGAATTTTTCCACCTGAAAAACCAAGGTCAAAGATAATTTGAATATGAAAAGGATTTTTTGTGACTGGAGAAAATGAGTGTGAGAATGAAAGCTTGACATGCGTTCCGAAATCAAGAATGTGAACGCTTTTAGGTAATGTAGTAGACTGGAAAAAAAAACTTACAAGGAACTTGAAACAGTTCTTTAATTTAATTCAGCAATGGAGTTGTGAGACGAGCTTAAAGGACATTAGCTGTATAACTCGTAATTTATGTACGGTACTGTGGGCGAAGGTATCGGACCACGAAAATGGATTTTAGCTGTACAGATGTGAAATAAACAATAGATATGCAAAGTAAACAATAGGAAAACAATTAAATATTATCTATTATCTATTATTATGGACAGTGGTTAATAATGCCCGAGATATCAAGAATAAGGAAATAAGGAAAAAATATCCCCCAAAACAAACAAACAAACAAACAAACAAACAAACAAACAAACAAACAAACAAACAAAGGGTTTTTGTTTAGATTTAGTGAATACAAAGAAAAGGTCATGAAGGATACCGGTGTATCTTTAGTTAGGAGATCAACTGACTTCTGGGGGAATGCAATCGAAGGGGGAAATATTGAATGGGTATAAGGTAATATGTTTTACATACGTAACCTGATTTGGGATATATTGCTGCCCAGCAAACAACAATAAAAAAATCCAAACAATAGATTGGTTGTGTTACTAAAAGATATACTAAGCAAAATCGAGAGACGCAAAATAAAATATGTCAATTTACAAACAGTGACACCCACACACAGACACAAGAAACGAAGAAAGGACGGATTTTCGGTGAATGATAGTCAATTTGCTTCGTGTAACAGGCAAAGGACTTGCCGAATGTCACTACAGCGAAAAATAAATAAATTTGGAAATCAGAAATTGAGTCGAGGAGAATGGCAAAAGATTACAAAAACAAAAAAGTCAAAGACAAAAGAAAAACAAATGAAAAAAAAAGAAGAGAGGGTACACCAACGTATTTTACCTTTCCTCTCCCGCATACCAATTTATTCCCATTTATTTGTTTCGAGCGGAAAATCTCGAAATATGTCAAACATCAAGCCGTTGGGGCCGCCGAACTTGTAATACTAACTCTCTTATCTGCTCGCTTTGCCGAGAGACATCAATCAAGAGTGGCTAGTTATAATTATCCGCAGTGAGCGAAATTTCTGATAATAAAAATAAAGTGAAAATCCTCGGCGGATTTTCTTTTTGTCAGTGACGATCTTTCATAGAAAGTCGGTCTGTTGAATTCTGAAGTAGGCCCTAAAGTGCCATAGGTCTTTTTTTCCTATCTTGCAATATTGGTTTAGAGTGTGTGGGATTTTTGTTTGAATTTTTTTTATGTTTTTGCTGGGTTTTTTGTTTTATTTCTCATTTCGAGTTGTTTTGAAAGATCACATCTCCTAACGTTCCCTTTGATCGTCAATTTTCCTTGAACTTTCTTTCCCTGTTTTGTCTAACGTTACGTTTGTGCCATTTGTTTGTAATTGCAATCGAGATTTTTCGTTCACCCAGATCTCTGACCCACGTAAGCAATGTGGAAGTAATGACCCCGCTCTCTGATTTTTCCAGTGGATGTGATCAAATATATTTATATATATATTAAAAAAAAAAACGACTGTCATAAACACTGGCTTATCAAAGTCTGAGGGAGGCTTAGATTGTGGGGGCCACCGTCCCACCCAAAGATATTTTAAAAAATCTCTCCTGAAATCAAACACAGAAAAACGAATTTTTTTACTACAATTTCTTTCACAATTGCAACCTTTGTTGCATCGAATCTTTTATGAGGGCATTCAATTCACTTAACAGAAAAAAAAAAAGCCTTACCCTTCTCCCTCTATACCTGCCACCACCTCCTCTGTTAACGAAAGGAATTGGATCCGCCAATGGGTATGTCTAACCTACACATATGTGGACATGACCATGTCCAACGCAGCAGGACGCTTTAAGGTGACGTTTAAATTACTCATCCAAGGTAGATGAATCAGAGCCTTCAGTGTAAAAAAACTCGGAAAACTAACTTAAAGGCAACCGATCGTAGCATCATCTCTCACAAATCGAGAGCCTCAGAATTCGCTAGGTCACTTCCGCATTTCAGTTAGAAGGATGGTCCAGCCACAAATATTGCTTCGATATGCTGAAGAGTAAGTAACTCTGACCAAAATAGTGAAACTTCAATTCAATTCAAATGTGTGGTTCCCGAGATATTGGCAGTTGAAGGTGCCACATTTGTTACTAAAAGTGAACTTGAAGCAAGCAGCAGTGATGTCATCCCCCACACTGATTTAAGCATTCTATTTTGTTCTTTAAACTTTACACCAAATTTAATACTTCAAACTATAGTGCTATCATACTGTTAATGAATAAGGGCTATAAGAGTTTTGGGACCTTCACATAACCAGCGCTTAAGCTGATCACCTGTTGACTTCAAGGTCAAAATAATCAATTCAATAATGAAGAAAACAAAAGAATCTTCATCAATGTGAGGAGATGATATCACTCCTGCTTTCTTCAAGTTCACAGTTGGTAGCAAAGGGGGTAACTTCAACTGACAATACCTAGAGAACCATGCATGGGAACTGAATGAAAGTTTCGACCGGATTGGGTAGGTGGGTACTTACTCTTCCACATATCAAAGCTAAATTTGTCGCTGGACCATCCTTTAACGGTTCACTTCAAATAGGCCGATTTGTCATTGGCGACTTACACGCACTTACAGCAACACACAGTAACGTACACACAGTAAGCGGAACTACACAGTGCACACGCCCCGGACGTTTAAGCGTCTGGGGCGAAACGTTGTCTTTAATTAACGCCCCAGTCTGACGTGGCCAGACTGAGAGGTGAAATAGCAATGAGAGGTGTTGTGCCATGTTCCTCGAACAAACAAACAATCAAACAAACAAACAATCAATCAATCAATCAACCAATCAATCAATCAATCAATCAAACAAACAAACAAACAAACAAACAAACAAACAAACAAACAAACAAACAAACAAACAAACAAAAACAGTTGAACGGTTTTTAGGACAAACGAACTATAAACCTTGGTTAAAAACAATTGAAAAAAAACATTGTCATGACGGTAGAGGTACCATTCGCAATTTCATTCTGCAAATAAAATTCGATATTCTTATTTCAGAGAAAAAATGATTCTACTGAGAAGCTAAGAAGACACATGTGAGTAGGCGCTAGAAACTTTTAAACCGTACTCAAGTTTTACAACCCAGAATGGGGCTTTAATAATGTGCATGCGGTTAAAGTCATAAGTAGGGCAAGTTTTTCAAGTATCGACCTAGACTAGTCTCACGCGTGAAGTTTGAATTGAACACCGCATCTGTAGCCAAGTGTGTGTACCTAAGAGCAAAATGGTATAGTGGTACATTTCACATTTTAGATTATCCTACATTATCCCCCATCCTATCGGTCGAATAAAGAACTTTAAATAGGTGGTCTGGTACCCCCCCTCCTCGCCACTAGCTTTTCAGTCACCACAATGAAAGAAAAATTTAAAATAAAACAAATGTGAGCGATGGTTCCCCCCTAGGCGCCAAAAGTAGGTCTGTGCATGTTTATAGGTTGTCGAATTCACTGGTATTTGAAAATTTCACTGTGTTGTTTTCCGGGGGAAAAAAATAACAATAAATACAATAATGGAATATCCCATCTAGTCGATAAATACCGAGACTACAACGGGAATGTTTACTGAAAGTATGATTTACAAAAAGATTCCACCAATTTTCCTGTTTTAGTCGATGACAAAGAACGACAATCAAATGGTTTATTAGCAATTGTTCGATATTTGGATTTTTACCACTTTGACGTCAAACTAATCGACTGATTTTATCGATCTCCGACCTTTGACTTTGTATCCATGATTTTCACCAAATGCTGTAGTACTGAAAGCGCGGTGCAGGAATCTATTTCACTTCGCCGTATGTACGTAGGTAACTGAAGCGACAGATAGATAGATAGATAGATAGATAGACAGACAGACAGACAGACAGACAGACAGACAGACAGACAGACAGATAGATAGACAGACAGACAGACAGATAGACAGATAGATAGATAGATAGACAGACAGACAGACAGATAGACAGATAGACAGATAGACAGATAGATAGATAGATGCTCAAAGTACTTAAAAAACGTATAGGCATTTAACACGAGTTCCTGTGGGTCCTGAAATGCATATTAGCATCATGTTATTCATTCAAGTATATTATTTTGTTGTTTTCTCCAACTAAACGGTTTACCTTTAACTTAATTACTATACCTCTTTTTTTACGACAACGTCACCCAGGTAACTAATTTCATTTTTGATCTATTGCGCTAATTTTTTTCTTTGGTAATCAACTTTAGTCAGTGTCACGTGAGCATGTAATACTCCATTTGTGATTAATTACGAGACATCTGCTCCTCTCCGCTATGAAAGAGACTAGGAATTCACGGCAGACGTTAAATAGCAATAGGCCTATAATTACGTCGGGAATGCCCCAAATTAAACACACTAAAGAAAAGAAAAACCCAACAACAATAAATTAATTTTCGATCAATACAAAAACATGATACGTAAACATTCGTAGGACAATATGGGACGATACAGGGCAATAAAGGGAAAGCAGCTAAAGGACTGACATGGTGTATACGTAAACGTGAAACAAACGATCCCATGAATTTTCCATGACAGCCTTAATGGTTTTTGGAGTACTGTCATTATCTTTTACAATATGTCTCTATATATACGGTACACACATAAACACACGCATACATACATGCATATATATATATATATGTATTTATATATATATTTATATTCGGTCATCATTTCTCAAATAGTACCGCAACAGTTCATACCTTAGCAATTACAATCAATGGAGGATGGGATTGAAAACGACGCGAAAACAATTGCACGTCAAACTTCACTACATTTTCACCGAGTGATCAACTAGTGTATGTTGTTAATGAAAATTATTTTCAGCCCATGGATTTCCCGTGAAAGAAATCTCGATCAAACGCTTGAGCTTCCTTCGTGCTTTTTTTTACGTTTTTACTACTTGCATTGTAGTAAAAAGTTAGGTGTAGTTATCCATCAAAACGTTGTTTTTGATCAGTAGCTAAGCGCTACCATTTCAAAATGATTAGGTATACTTCGAAAGTAAAGAGCAGTTTTCCTCGTGACCTTGTGAAAGTCCTTATTCCTCTTTTTTGTAATTAACTGATTCAGTGTACTTGTAATTCCTTGTAACCTACTACGTATACTAAATGGCCCTGCTATTTTTTTTTCTTTTTGCTCGTTGAAGCAGAGACAAATGTCATTGATATTCTTGAACAGTTACATTGACTTCCTGAAAAAGATCGCATTCATATCGAAATGTAAGTGCCCCGCTTGTTTGCAAAATCTTAAAAGTTGTATCTCGCCCACATGTGCTTTTACTCTCTATTCTACGGATAAAGGCCATGACTAGTGTTAGGGCTTTTGCTGTTTTTTGGAGGAAAGCTTTTTAATTCATTACACTTCTTGGCTGGTATGTTCGAGAACCGAAACGTCTTCAAACGTCAGTTCCCGTATCATATATGGTTGTCTTTTTCCCCTCTTAATATCAAGAAAGCAGAAGGGCTAGATAAATTTCGTATCCACTCTATTTTAATCTATGTCAATGGCTTATGTGGCATATTCCGTCGAGTTAGTGAACGTCAAGGCTTTTTTTTTTTGTTTGTTTTCCTTGTTGATGGTTGTACCACGTGACATTTTCCTTTCCGACTTCGAAAAGTTTCGTATATTCTCCTTGACCCTCAGCGTTTAAAGTGAAGAGCTCACACATAATTTAAACCTCTCAACAGATTTTGCATTTATATATAGCTACTGCTTAATGCCACGAGGAATACAAATAAAATATAGAAATGTAAACTAACAAGAAACAAGGGATTGTGAACAGTGTGTATATACCTGCAACAGTGAACTACAGAGGGGTGATGGACGCCATGACGTCATTACTATCAGGCGAACACGATATAGGACACTCAACGTGTAAGGTACAACGATTACTGACGTGTTAATGGAGAAATATCAGCCACTTGGCAACTTCATAGGTTGACTTTCTCGTTTTCCTTAGATGTGATTTGGAACGAGGTGGATTGCCTTAATTTTCATAGCCGTTCATTGTACTATCCATGCATGTCTAAACTTGTCATTTTGTTACATTTGCTGGTAGTTTTGCAAGGGAAAAAAATCATTCAGACGGATAACCGGAGGAGCACGTTACCAGGGATTATTTCAAGTTCAGTTCACGTCCATTCATCAGAGAGAGAAAGAGGAAACAGTGAGATAAAGGGACCAAAACAAAAAAGAAAGAAAGAAGAAAAGGATGAGAAGATGATGGTTAGGAAGAATAAAAAATTAGGACGAGGAGGAGTTAAAGATGTTGAATGTTGATAAAAAAAAAGGTGGTCAAGAGATCGGAATACCCAGTACTCGCTACTTGACCCGGGATTATCTAATTAGGTCAAGTGTTACCGATATCACTCGGTGAAAAAGTGAAGAGAATTAAATAAAACAAAAATGACGAACGGATGCTGCGATGAAGGATGGAATGAGTACAAAACAAAATAAAAACACGAAAGCAAAAGAAAAAAAAAAGTGGAAGAACACCAGAGAAAGCTGCCAACGGAAAATGTAAGTGAATAATCACTTTGGGTATTATTCAGAATAAAAGACGGTACCATTGCCACAGATAATCTTTGAAGTTACAATTAAAAATGAAGTAAGACCTTTGTCACTCACAAGAAAAAAGAAACGTGGTATTTTCATCATGACCAACATTTGTAAACACAGAATGGTAGATTATTCAAACTAAGGAAAGACGAGGGCCTTCATTGAAAAAAAAAAAAAATAAAATTCCTCGCTGATAGGAATTCCTTTATTTGTTGCCCAAGAATGATCCCTTTGACCAAACTTTCAAATGACATTCAAATGATGAATCTTCCGTATAACTGATCTTGTGCATAATACTTAGAGGAGATTAATCTTTTTTTCGTACGACTGTCGATGGACCTGAATGGTTTAACAATGATTCAAAGCTATTTTCTTTGTGTGCTATCCCGGTGTAAGTTTAAAAAGCCCCCTTTATCTTTTAAAGGTGTTCATTCAGTTGATAGTGATACACTTGAGAGGATATGAAGGGTAAAATAACGTATGACAGTGCTTCTTATTACCATAAGTCAACGGTTTCACATCCACAAACTGTCAAAAGTTGTGAGGTTTTGAGCCCGATTTGTACTGGCTGTGTATACATATATGAACTGGCACTAATGTGAAAAAAAGTGTTCTGTCACGAAGTACCAAAACTCAAACTGAATCGTCAATCGCTGAAATGTTCCTTTTGTATGTGACACATGAGTGTCATCTTCTCTTGACATTGTGTCATTATCATCTGAGGGAAACTTGACTGAAAGGTCTGGGAAAATTTAGAGAAGTTTAAGAAACAAGTCCTCTTTAATCTGCTTCTGTTATAACTGATTATCTGATTCGGTACATCTTCCAGGCAAAGTGGTGCTTGCATGCACTACTGGTGCTGTGTTGTAAAGCGGCACCGTGTAACCGTCCAAGCGTTTGTTGTTATGTACCCGTTTTCCAACGCACGGTAACGACTATATACGAGTGCAGTCAAAGCTGGTGCAGGAGTAATACACGTCCGCTGAACACGGTCACACTACGTCACAGGACAAATACCCCCCGACGGGGGTACCCGAAAAATAAAAAATAAAAAATAATAGAATAATGATACCCCTTGAAATGGTAGGTGCTATTTTACCTGGAATAAAAACGGGGGGGGGGGGTATTTGTGAGGGGATCTTTGTCCGGGGGAGGGGCTGGAACAAGAATAAAACACTCATAATAAAGGAGGAGCTGACTATCTTTGTCACGTGGTTGATATCATCGGGAGGGATAAATGTCCATGGTATGAAGTTAAATCTCCGTACCAGAAAAGAGCACCAACAAACATTCAAAAGAAAGGAAAACAAGAACGAAAAACAACATAATATAACTAACAAAAAAAAAACAAAAAACAAGCAAACAAACAAGCAAATAAAAAGCAAACAAATGACTAAGCAACAAAGAAATAAACAAACAAACACACATCCAATACAGAACAAAAAAAACTACCAACACAGGAAAGCACCTGACAAAAAAAGAAGCCACAAAAAAAAAATAGAACGTAAATAAGGAAGAACAAAAAGAAATGAAGAAATATCAACAAGCAAAGAGTAACGACCAACATAAACAATCCACAACAACTTCCAAGAAGTAAAGACAGACACAAGTAAAGAAACAAAGAACAACAAACCAAAAACAACAACAAACAAATAACGGCATTAAAAAATAATCGATGACAAGAATAAACAAAAAGAAGTCAGTGTTTTACATACTAAAAATATGTAGTGAACATATCACACAATGTGCTTGGTTTTCTTTTTTTATGTAATTTTATGTCTATGTATTTAAGTTTGCATGATGATGGGGGAGACATTTGCTTCAGCATTTATACTTAGAACCATTTTCTCTCCAAGACGATTGACCATTGGTTATGTAGGTATGGTGATGTAGGTATGGTGATGTAGGTATGGTGATGTAGGTATGGCTATGTAGGTATTCTTATGTAGGTATGGTTATGTAGATATGGATATGTAGGAATGGATATGTAGGTATGGTTACGTCGGTATGGTTATGTCGGTATGGTCATGTAGGTATATGGTTATGTTGGTATGGAGGAGCAAGCATCCCACAGTAATTGGTTCAGTTCGCCTAGCAGTATTTTTGGTGTCGTGAACTACATTTTGAAAAAAAAAAATGTGTCCCAGTGGATAAAAGGGTAGCGGCTTTGAAGCAATGAAGCTTAGTCTGGGGAGGTTCTGGGTAAGATGGGCTTTTCGTCCAGTTCTGCTGCCTGTGGCGATACCTTCCTACTCTTCCACTGGCAGATATAAATGTCAAAGTTTACTTCCACTGACAACTTATACTTCTTGACAAATCAGCTACTCCCTCCCCCCCCCCCAAAAAAAGGAAGGTTAGATATGTCACCGAAAAAAGTGTAGCCTGAGAAAACTGTTTCTACTCGCCATCAACTAAGACTTACATGTTATAATGATGTCCTCGCCTTGTTTCGTTCTCTGCAAACATTTTATTTTAACGCTTTGTATCCCGGCAACAACTACAGCAAACGAAGTTAAGTAAGAGCAGTTTTATGTTTTTATTTTCCTTATTATAATATCATTCTGAGTGACGTGTATTTTGGAGACTCTGGTAGATTGAAAACCAAACTCCTCTCCCATTAAGAGGGTAGTTTTTTTTATTCTTTTGTGTTTCTTCTTTGTTTTAGCTCATTTTACTTCCAGGCTACTTTAAGCGAATGGTAGGATGTCCTTATCTTTTTTTTCTTACATTTTTGGAGGTTAAACAATCATATGAAAAAAAATACAAGTGACTAATACACGGAATAGATGCAATGAAAAAAATGGGTAGGAAAAACAAATACCAAATAAACTTAAATGAGATCTTAAAAAAGAAAGAAAGAAAAGAACAGTGGGATGGTAGTAGACTACTGAATGAGTTTTCGAGTTAAATTAAGATAACTTCAATCTTTTTCCAAATGATGCACCGTTAGAGAATTACAACAAAACGAGAAAACTGTACCTGCAGGGTTCATATTTTTACACTTCAATACCAAAAAAGAAAACTAACAATGATAAGAAAGGGAATAAAAAAGATTTTTTTTTTGAATCCTGGAATAGTTATTGGTCCATTTCTGACGTGTATTTTGTAAATCGCAATAGTTAGATACTTTTGCTTTATACCGTTTTTTAATCGATGATTTCTTTTTTTTTACTCTGTAAAGTCTGTTTTCCGCAAACTTGAAAGAGCATGGAACATTAAGCGACTCCTTATCGACTGTGGCGTATTCATCTCGTGTGGATATCTCATACGCCAAATCGGGGATTTTCCTGCTTATCAGCAGGTATACGTTACGATGTGGTCTTTCCATTCCTCCGGCTCCACAAACGCACCATATCCGGTCACATGTGAAAAGTTTATTCCCTAAAAATGACGTCCAGCTCAGTGTGACGTCCCCGTGTCAACAGAGCAACGCCTTCGATTGCGTTGAGTGGGCGTGATCCCAGTTATAGGACTACCTTCGATAAACAGCCTCTTTGACTTTATGCTTATCGATAAGTATGTGTAACTTACGGCAGAACGGGCAAATCAATGGAAAGTTTAAGTTTTCGCTGTATTTCAAGGTCTACATTTAGTTTATTTTTATCCCACGGGTTAATGAAAAATTAGATCTTGTGTCATCGTTACAATTCTTCAACGTTATTTTAGTTTTGTTGCTGTTCGTAGGTCGTCGGTCAATTTTTTTTATTCCGGCCAGCAATGCTCCGCTACTTGACTTTGATGTTGACGCAATTATGACGTAGTGCGTGGTATACAGAAGTTCCCTTGCGTGCTTTGACCGTGTCGTTTGCCTAGCATGTAGATTAGAAAAAAAAAAGAGGGGGGGGGGGGAGAGGAATAAAATGATCAGACAGCTACTGCAATGACGTAGCATAAAAGCTGGGGAGGGGGAGGGTCCGCAGAATGATAATTCCATATGTAGTGTATTTCGTGTGTGTGGGAGATGGGGCGGGTGTACTATGGAGTTTAATTTTCCTAGTCGTTGTAATTCGAGGATCTCTAACATTACCGTTCCATGTCATTTTTCACCCTTGAATGCAACTCACCTTCAAGGTATATTTTTTTTTAAAACGTCGAATCAATTAATTGATAGGCCTACGAGGAGCTCAAAGGGCTTTGCTATTAGCCTATGAAGATCATCAGAAATTTAGTCTACTGTGAAAAGATCATCATTAATCGATTTTTATTCACTCGTTTTCAGAGGGGATCATTTTCTTTAGCTCTCGAGAGTGATGATGAACATTTTAATTTCACGCTTGACTTCATGGCCAAAAAAAAAGGAGGAAAAAGAAAAATTAAAAAGTAAAGACAATCCAGTCTCTCTGGTTTTCCTGATCATTTCTGTTTGGAGGATAACTTCCAGGGCATGTTCTCTCATAAAATGATCAAGTAAATTATTAAATGTCACAGAGGTTTAAAAGAAACGTAACTTATCTACGTGTAACGTCACTCATTAGAGCAAAAGTTATCGACAGAAACTGATAGCACGATTAATGCCTCAAAGGGGAGGGGAGCATCAAGGAATGAGTTTATATTTGACAATAAATTTATTAAACATGATCACGATCTTCATGACCGTCTCCGCTATCACCATCATTATCATATTCATTATCATCATCATCTTCATCACTATCATTATCATCATCATCTTCATCATCGTCATCAACATCACCATCTTCATCATCGTCCTCATCGTCACCATCATCATCTTCATCATCATCATCATCATCATCATCATCATCATCATCATCGTTATCATCACCATCATAATAATCATCGTCATCACTATCATCATCATGACCATCACAATCTTCATCTTCTTCCTCCTCATCATCATCGCCATCATCATCATCATCATTATCATCATCATCATCATCATCATCATCATCATCATCATCATCATCATCATCATCATCATCATCACTATCCCCAAGTTGATTCCCTCTGTCTCAAGTTGTTCCCACTCTCTGTCCCTACGCTTTCATTTTTTAAACAAATTAAAACACATTGCTTGGTGAAAAAAAAAAAAAAACCAAGGGAAGTATGAGAGCAACTAATCTTGCCAAGATTAGAGAACTGAGCCGTCTCTCGTTTTCATATATAGCGTCACTGATTGAAGCTAATTGGACCTAAATTGCTAAGTTTACCTTCAAAAGCACGTTTTTTATGTGTGTGTGTGTGTGTGTTTGTGTGATTGTCTGTTACCAGATATTGTTTGTTTGTTTGTTTTTGATCGTCCTTTGTTGGTTCCTTTAATAAGCACGGACTCGAATTGTAGCGGTCAAGGCTTTTGTATTTCTGGTTTGTTTGTATTTTTGGCATTTCTAATATTATCAGTTCCCACAGTAGGAATTTTACCCTTTGTGACGTGAAGTATAGCATAGGTGTACCTTGACTCTTTTGTCCGTATGTGCAAGTTATAACAGATTTTAACGTTGCTATGGTACTTGTAAGGCATATATGTACGTCTTACGCCACAGTGTCGGAGTGCCTGTTGGTGTAATTTGATGGAAGTGTGTATGTGGGTTTGTTTCGAGTTTGAGCTTGTGTCTTCTTAGTGCGTGTGATAGGGTAACAGATGGACAGAGAAATGAAAGGAAGAAGGCATTTTCATATATTATGTCAAATATACATAGTGATCATAAACGGGCCTATTTCATCAGCCAATGATGGCATGCTATGATACAGGGATTATGCATTCTCGAGACGAAATACCATGACCCCGAAAATATGTTTTGTTCATCACATTATACGGTATCATACAGGAAATGTCTTCCAGAAAAAAACAAAAAAAAAAAACAATGATTTGAAAAACAAAGGGAGAAGGGAAATCTTATGCAGATAAAGTTAATTTCATCTACTCTTTCTAGGGTATCAAGTAAGGCAACTTTAAAAGTAAAAGGGGTAGTATTGACAAAAACTTTGATTAATGTGTGGGTCTGTACTTTCTTCCAAACCAGCCATGCATTTGTGTTCATGAAGAAAAAAATTAAGCCATGTCCACACATGATGTATTTATCAACTCTATTATTACAATTGACGGGAAACACAATAACCGAAAATGATTTGTCTTTCCTGCTCGTTGTTAAACATTCTTTTTCCCCAAGGTAATTCACGGATTGAGCTTCGCGAAATATCTCAGACTTCGCTTGATGAATTCTGCACCAAACTGAAAAAGTTTAACTACCTGCGAACGGAAAACAAGACAGTGATCCAGCCTTTAAAACGCCAACTTAATGTTAATATGTCGATCATATGCAAAAACTAGGTAATTTCTGTGCACTGCCCAGGCAATCTCCCTGAAATCCAAAACTGTATTCGGGAAGGGAGGGGGAGGACTCTTAGAACACTCTAGTCACTCATGACTCTATGTCTAAATTTACTCTAGGATGGGACTGGAGTTAAGTGACTCTCAGTTTATAAGAGAGACAATTTTAATTTTCAACATCTTCGTCCTCAAATGGCAAGCGAGCTTAATTCAGGGATGAAAGGGAACTGCCTTTTTATTGTTCGACTGCGGTGCCACAAAAAAACGTTTGTCTGTCTTTGTTTTATAATTGCACTTCATAATCATTGCAAGACGAATGCTTATGGTAACTATGAGAGAAGGAGACTATACCTACAGTATTTCTTCAAAGTTAAGGCTCCTCGCTTTAAAACAACTTCCTTAGGCCTAAAAGGGCTATTGGGTGTATATTGTTATTTATATGATATCCTGTAATAACACTGCATAGGAAGAGTAGCAGGCCTGACTTAATTGTACTACTGCAGATCGAAGGTCATTCTGTAGGGACAGTTGTCCGTTTGAGGTGTAGGCCTGTCAATGCTGCCCAAGATTACCACGATAGGCTAGACCGTATCAGCAATACTATATATAGAATATTATAGACCTTTGCAACTCCATCGATGGTGCTTCACAGACTACGACATCTGGGTGAAGTGAAAAGAAAAATCAGAAATTATGTATCGATTTTAAGTCTGTGAGCCAGGGAGATAAAATGTAGCATTCATAATGTCAGTCAAGTATTTTATTGTTAGTTCAGCAAATCACAAAGAAAAAGGCATTTAAGACCTGGTCGCATGCATGATCAATAATTCAATATTGCATACTTTATTAAATATTTTGTTGTGTGGTAGACATTTATATCAGATGTAACGTTGCGTATGAGACTTTAAAGAAAGCAACAACGACAAGAAGAAATAAATCGTCTTAGCGAAATGAGTAGTTCAAATGGATAATTTACACTCATATTCTCTGATATATGTTAGACTGGAATTTACATTTGAAGAATAGCTGAGTTCGAACTATGCTTCCCTTTGACTGTTATAAGTCGGTTTCCATACTTAATCCTTGAAAGATGCATATTTATCAGAGAGGGTGTTGAACAATCCAGATAAAAGATATGTAAAGCCTTATTCACAACTTCGTATCTCCATGCCACTTTCGAATGCTGTCAAAATCACGACAAGGCATCCTTGGATCATCGGTTTAAAGAAGGAAAAAGAGGGCGTTGAAGGTTGAGCTATCGGTGTACTCCCATGTAATGCGTTCTCCTCACTCACCGTTGACGTGGTATTAGTAAAAAAAGACTCTGTCCCACTTTGGTAGAGTTCCAACGTGGGCGCTAAAAATATATGTGGAGCCTCGGAGAGTTGTGCTTCAATCCATTCACATATGTTTCTACTGCTTCGTGAATGATTTGGACTGATATTTACAGCATACCTTGAACTCTGCAAAAATTAATGACAACCAGACTTTTCCGGTAAGAGGATTTTAAGCTGAATTTCGCAAAGCATGACTTCTCGTAGTTGTTACAGTGCCGTAAGTCAGTTGAATCATGCCAGTATTAAATTACTCACTAAACTTCGGCTCAAACGAAAATCACCCTCTCCCCCAATTTTAGTACATGGTTTCGGTTTAAAATGCAACATGTAGACACAGATCATGGAAAACCATATGTACGTTACGTACGTAAATGTCGACTTAAGCAATAGGTCTGGCTATGGATGATGTGGATTCAAAACATGGTTTTGCGATTTATTATTATTTCTCCGCAACCAGGCTACGAGAAGTATGCAGAGAAGATATGAAATAGACAGAGGTAATTATGACGTTTGGTATGCGTCATCCTTCTCTTTTGTTGCTACTTTACACGCAGATGACGGTTTTGTTACTTCTATGAGGAAAAAATGTAGTTTTTCGAAAAGTATTCGAATGCCTTGTTACCCAACCTCCCCAAAACGTTCTTTCGTCTTTTTAATGGATATGCAAGGACATATCGTTTTATCTGTTGCTTTTTTTTTTTTGTTTAATGTATCGTAATTTCTCGGTATAATTTAATCAAGATGTCCGTATCGTTTTTCCGTAACATGTTCTTTCAAACGGAAACGGCGTTTCTACTGCAGTGTCTGGCATTAAATTCGTTGACTGTCCGTCTCTTTATTTTTGAACAACAAAATAAAGAAATGAAATATCGAACGAGAAATTTGAAACATTTTTAAACAACGTAAACAAACATTCCATTCCAGAAGGTTTTTTGCCCTACAGGTATGTAAATAGAGTAGAGCTACTCGGAGCAAGGGATGAATGGTCTAAATTAAATTAATTCATATGGCGGAGAACTTAACACCTTTAGTGCGGTATTGGTTAGACAACTCTCTTACCATGACAAGCCTCTGTGCAAGTAAACTGTGAAACGTCCTCCGGGAAGAAAAAAATGTTAAACAAGATGTAACAGACTTGTTAAAATCATTGCGTATCTCCTCCCTAATTCTCTTAGATGTCAGTAGATTTTACACATTAAAACACATACGAAAAAATGAAAAAAGGGAAAACGGCAGAATAAATTCAAAATAAGTAATCAGTCGGAAACAGAACTTCCCAAAGTGGTAACACTGGAAACTGAATACCTTGACTGATGAGGCTAAGTACAATAAAGATTCAAAAGCTTCCAGGGCCTTCCTATCCTTCTTAGCATGTATATATATATATATATATATATATATATATATATATATATATATATATATATATATATATATATATATATATATATATATATATATATATATATATATATATATATATATATATATATATATATATATATATTCTGCTCGGTAACGTTTACATAAGTGCGAAAGTAGAAACGAATAGTAAGTCTCCTTCAACGTTTTTCAAATGTTTGCCATTCAGTTTTTTGAATACCGTGTTACCATGGTAACTTAAATCCTTAATAATGGTCAACATTGTTCTACTATCAGAGATGAATGAAGAAGACATTATGTTAATCACTCTTAAACCAGTAACGTAAATGCAAATGCAATTCCCTTCATAGAAAAGGTCATAATACCTCTAACGTAATAACAAATTTAATTTAATATATGTTAGGGCAAAATATCGGCGGTCATTACTTGAATCTTTTTAACTAGGCCATTCGTGTTTCAAACTTATTCTATTCTTCATTTTTTCTACTTTATTGAAACTACTATCAAAATATGAGTTCGATTCTCTAGCACTTATAAAACGTTTTACTCAAAATATAAAATAATTAAAAAAAAGGGACAAGTCTCCTTGATTTGTTGTTTCAAAATCTTTGCTGAGTCTCCTTTTTACAATCGACTGCTTCGTCCATTTTTTATATTTTTTATAGCGCTGAAGCAAATTCTGACTGTTGTGGAAAAATTTCTTCCTCACCTAAATATCTAAATGAGAAATAAATTGCCAATTATTTGCGTTATCTTTTCGTCCGAACATTGCGTGACACATACGTCATGATTTTGAAGACCATTCGAGGATGTTCGTCTGCTTCATGTTCTAATTTTAGTTGCAGGAAAAGGACAAAAAAAAAAAAACGGTTCCTTCAAACTATAGGAGAGTTTCATAACAGTATATACAGTATCAAAATCATATCGTTTAAGTTTCAGGGCGTAAGTGATTTACATCCCCAGTGGCGGTTTTAATTATTTCAGATATAACAAGAGTTGCCGGAAGTCGAGGCTGGTAGGGATGCTGCCCTCTAAAGGATTTATCACCCCCTAAATTTTGGAAAAAATTAAATTTTGTGCCTGTGGACCAGAAACACATATTCGTATTTTTTTTTTTTTTTGCCCCTCAATTAGCCGTGAATATGACCGCCGGGTTGGAAAGCAAACATATTGATTCCTTCTGTGGCATTACATATCCTAGATTTTCACACCTTTCCATCCGTTTACGAAAGGTGACAACGTTATGAATTAATTAAACCATAACATTCAAAACATTGAAAGTCGTTCCTCTCCTTACAAAACCAGGACAGTTCCCCGACAAGACGTATCATACAGGGGGCTTAACGCGTTACCGTTTCTGAGAAAACAGATGTACGGGTGAGTCTTTGTAATCTTGCTGGCGTATTCCGCTACTAATAGTACAAACCTTGACCAAGACACCTAGTCAGCATTCTGAAACTAAGGACAAAGGTGTGAAAGGTATGGTTTAACCTAACCATTGGTGTAACGATATAGTTTTTTTTTTCATTGTATGTCTTAAGTGTGCAGAGTGCCAATTAAAGGCATCGTAAAAGTCGAAAATTTCATGGGAAATAAAAGGCGCAGTGAAAATTATTTCAACATAAATAAAGGGGAAAAAACGAAATCCAAACTAATTTCAAGCATGTTCAAGGTAACTTTAATATATTAAAACAAAAGTCAGCATTGTGAAATTATGGCCCTTGCAAGTTGTTTCAAAGTAAACTGAGAAATTAAGTCACATGGCACTCCGTAACAGTGCAACATTAGCGAAGCATTGTTTTGCACTTATCGATAAACGTTCTTCTAATATAACATATAGGTTACGTACCCTGAGAAGGATCGGGTATGTGATGATGTGAACAAGGGAATTGAGGTCTATAAAATCTCCCAAAGTTGTGACAACTCTTTGGCTCATTGCTGGTCTGGATTTCAAATGACAGAACGGTGGCAAGTCGAGAAGACCGCAAGCTGCCAGTCTTAGTCCTAAGTCAAAGCCTAACGTACATGTGTATATATGTATATGTATATAAACAAAGCTGGTTCTTTCCTGTCTTATGATGACATTAGGCAGTTTCTCATCTTACCTAGGAGGCAGCGAGGAAAGGGTAAACAGTTTGTGTTACGCTCCATCGATCTGCCCCTACCAATTTATTGATGTCTTTAACTTCCAACCTTGCTCCCAGGAGACGTAGCACCCTCTAGGTGGTATACATTGCTTTGATTACCCCAAATTTCAGTAATTGCTCTTCAAAGTTGAAGTCCTGCAAGTCACAAACTTCGACAGTCTCAGGTACTAACCTTTTTGTTAAAGGGAAATATTGTGTCTGAAATGCAGATTACACAGCATGTAAAGAAGATGACGTTAATCAATCTTAACCCATACAATATCACCACTAAACATCAGCAATAGTTTGATACCCACAAAGCTTTACTACTGAGGATGCATCGTGTGAATTTGTGTTTCGTGGACAAACTATTCTTCAGCAAGAAATAACTGAATTTCTGTCTGTGGGAAAGTTATTCCTTGAAAAGGTGGCTACTTTGGTGCCTTATTTTGAATAAATTATCGCTCTGTGTCAGTAAGTAATGGATTCAAGGATACGATCTTGTTTTTTTTTTTTTTTTGGTTTTTTTTTGCTGTAAAACAAACATTTTGTTTGCCTTGAAAATGAGCCCAGTTCATTTTATTTTCCATCGAGCCTAACTTCCTGTTACTGTTTAGTCAAAACACCTATATATGTATATGTCTGTTGCGCATTTGTGTGAGTGTCCCCCCACCCCCTTGACCAGATCTATGAATATTCATAAAAATATTCAAGAATATACACATGCGCATATCATGATATGTCACATATCATGATATGAGCATGCGTATATTCTTGTCTTTCTGTGTGTGTGTCCGTAATGTTTTGCGTTATTTAATACCTGCCATTTTCTCGACCCGTTATCTTTAAATCCTGTTCTATCGTCTTTGCCACTTTGCGAGTCAGTGACGTTAAAGGAATGAGGCTGTAAGTAACACGGGAAGTCATGCTTTTCGGCACTTTACTTTCACATGGACACATTCCCGACATAAGTCTCATGTTTAGACTACTTACCTCCATTTCTTAACCCAACCTCCTTTTTTTCTCTTTTCACCTTTAGAGATAATTAAGACATATAAGAGCTTTTGATCTATTTCCTCTAATTACCCGCAATGCTCTTACTTAAATGTCCTTAAGTTGTTACAGAACGAGGTCGTGATGGAACAAGTTTATTATGTAGACACACTCACCCAGAACCTAAATACTTTATTCAAAAATTCTCGTCAATGCGAGAAATTCTTCTTCTTCGTCCTTGAATCTTTTCCTTCCATTTCTCCTTTTCATCCGTTATCCTTAACTTTGCTGTCTCTTCCCTTTTCTTCATCATTTTTTTACGACCTCTGCCAGTTTATATTAAAAAAAATGAAGAAAAAGAATAAGACGGTGGAAAAAACCAAAACCCTTTAAAGCATTCGTCATTTGATAACAATCGTATCCTTGTTGTTGTTGTTCTCTTTAGGTATTATATTCAACGATGCGTACAGTAATCGGAAATAAGGGCCTAAGAGGTACAGAATGAGAGAAAGAGAGAAATAAAGGAGAAAAAAAAAACAGAGAGAATGAGGGACCCTTCGATTGAAATGATAAAAACGAAACGAATGTAGAAAGGAGGAGGGATTGAGGGAGTTTCCTCCGAACTTCTATTAAATCTCTGCCTCTCTGTCTGTCTGTCTGTCCGTTGGAGAACCTCTTTCACAAATTAATGTCGTACAGTACTTTAAACAAGAAACTAGCAATCGCTATGAGGTGAGCCGTACGATACAGGGATAAGACGTAAATAAAGACGAATGATGAAATCATGAATGTCCTTAATCTTTGTTTTCTCCCCCCACTTTCTTTTTTGGGGGGGTTAAATCAAATAGATTTGACATAATAGATGACGTCAACATGTCTGAGTGTTTGAAATAATTAAGCGCAAAAAATAATGACACTTTAAAGGTAATTTAGTACACGGTAGAGGAACGGGGTAAAGGGGAAAGATCAAGAGGTTTGACATGTAGAAAGAGAAAGACGAGAGAAGAGGAATGTAAGGTAAAGGAATATTTAGTAACAGTAGAAGAAACTGAGTTCCTCATCATAATAAAATACAGCCAGAAGATTGCATAAATAAAGAAAATAAAACCACCAGAAACGATGGTCAATACATGAAGGTACCTACACTAAGAAATACAAACGTAAAATGCACTCAGTGGAAATGCAGTGACACAAACGTAAACAAAGAAATGTTCGTCGAACCCAAGACCAGTTACTCGCCGGACTTCCACGGAGGGGGGGGGGCACTGGGGGATTTTGCCGGAGGCATTGCAAATTCACCAAACATACGGTCACCAGTGCAAGCAAAGCGCGAGACCTATGAGAGCTAGGGCCCAGGGGCTTCCTTGCGTATCCTGGTGGGGTCCAGTAGACAAATGACATTGCGAGAATTCAAGTTGATGAGGTAACCGGAGGCTCTTGAGATTTAGAGCATATACTGTACTGGACTTAACTTGTTATTTACGCATACGTCTGTAGACTAAACACAGGATGATTTAAATCAAAATGGGATCACGTCAAGTAAGATTTTATTTGAAACCCGAACTACATCGATAATATACACTGATCATCAATACCAGGATCCAAGCTCGACGGATGGCCACTGGGGCTTTAATCGGGAGATATAAAGTAGGGCTTACGCCATCCATCCTATCCCTTTCGGTTTGCGGTCTAGGGGTGAAGGTAAGGGCCCAGGTGGAGGGGAAGAAGTCCTCTGCAAGTCTAGAGACCTTAGACGCTTAGAGATCTGAAATTTACCTACACTCTGTTGATTTTGTATATGCGTGTGTTTGTGTGTTTGTGATAGTTGTCGAATAGAATACGAGTCTGTATGCAGTCAGTATGATCCCGAAGCAAAAACAATTTCAATGAAATCCCATGATCTTCGAGGGATGTTCGCTCTGAGGAAAATAGTTTCTTCATCTGCAACACATGAAAAACACCAACATAGGGTTCTGCTTTCGCAAACATTCAAGAAATTTTAACGAAGTCTGTTCTTGTGGGATCTACTCAGCGGGAGGCCGGGGTGACTGGGCTCTCGGAAATTGTAGGCCGTTACCTTGAAAGATGATGAAAAATTCATAACTTTGTTTTTAGGTAGGGCTAACTTTGTATAGATTTGACATTTTGACAAGCCGAAAACACTGAATTTAGACTACATTTCTACCCACTAAACTACAGGTAGGTTACGTGTTTCGTCGAAAATCGATGCATAAGACTGTGCGTCATAGTGCGTCCCGTGCGTAATACGCGGACCACGGCGGTCCTAGGAGGACATATAACATAGTTCGACCACAGTGAGCTGTTAGCCAAGATTTCATTTTTTATGACCGACGGTTTCCTACGCTTAGTACTGTGTGGCAAAAAGTGTCGGGTCACAGATTTTCAAGAAGAGATTTCAATATTTAATTACCCTATCTCTGTTGCTTCTGTTGTGTGCCAGATCTTTAGAATCTCTTAGTTCGACCATTTGCCATCAACGTATGAGTCAAACTCAACACTTATCTGGGATATTTGTGAACCAACTCAACGGAGCCCCTTTAAAGGTTTCAGAACTCGTACTATCCTATACTGCAGCTTCGTACCTACTGATAGTGATAACTCGATCATCATCTCCATCATCTCGTGAAGTTAGAACGAGTCCTTGAAAAACGTGCTGCTGATACAACGATTATTACTACCGCAATGCAAATCAACGGACACATAATTATAATAGCAACGCGCTACATACGTCACCGCTACCGTGAGGTAGTATGTGCAACCCTGACACTCCAGATCCTACTGATACAGCTCAGCGCTGAACTTCTACTGCTCTGTCGACTTACTGTCAGGAGAGTACCTGTACGTGTACATGTATTCTTCTAGTACTATTAACCTACTACTAGTACTACTATGAGTACTACTACCAGCCACTAGCCTACTACGGCTACTACTCTTAGCCTAATATTACTACTACTGTTAGTCTACTACTAATAGTACCACTACTACAACTACTATCACTACTGTCACTACTTCTATTAATAATAATACTAATGACACTAATCCTATTAATAATACTAATACCACTGATAATAGTAATACTAACAGTTGTACGTATATTAATACTAATAATACCAGTACCAGTGCCAAAGCTAATGTTAATTTTTATGCTAATATTATTACTAAAGGTAGTGCTATCAAACTAGGATCATTACTCTAAGTGACACTATCATTACCGTTTTATTAATGTTACTACTGTAACTACTACAGGATTTTGACAAAGTCATTTATGTCGTAATTACAGAAAGGCATTACTTAAGAAACTATCCACGTAAAAATAGATTCACTGTGTTATCACTTGAAGATTTCTTTGTATTGTGGTCACGTTATTAGGAAGCCTACCAAAATACGAGTCCCCCAAAGATTAAGAAGAAATCGAACAAGAGCCCAAGGGCACTCCGGAGAGTTGCGTGAAGATTATTTTAACTGTGGTCATTTAGTTTTAACCAAAGCTCATCAACGATTTATCACTTCCCCAGAAAGTGTGGACCCCATTTTGTCCATATAAATGCTGATCAGCACTCGTCTAGCATAGTACTAAATTGAAAAACCGTCAGCACTGTAACATAATATGTAGAGAAACTCTCTCTTTGCACAATGTGATAATTTATGGTCCAAATGTCCCATTCTAAAGTTGGACCCACAAATGTTGAACATTGCAAAGGGTCCCAGTACCGTAATGCTAATTTGACAAACCTTCTACATTGTATAGCAAAATAGACAGACAAAAAAAAATAAAAAACATTTGCATTATTTCATAAAATGGTCCATATGGCCCACTAAAATGGCTAATATGGCCCTTGGACCCAAAACTCTTAAACACCCCGAAGACACCACTACCATAGCAGTAATGTGACATAAGCTCAATTTACTACTGTGCAATCTGTAGGAGAAAAACCGTTTGGCATACATACAAAAAGTGGGCCCTTTACATCACTTCATGATACACGGGTGGCCTTTGATGCCCAAATTTTCCACACTTGCTGATGGCTCATAACCCAAGGATCATTGCCCCCAACTTTCAAGACACTCATCAAAGATTGTTTGAGAGAAAATAATTGATAGCAATTTTGAACAAATAGATAGAAAACCTCGGCAAAATAGCTTGTACTACATGAATTACATGGCGTGAGCAAAGACGTTCAACCTGCAGCAATAATAATTGTAACTAGATCAGTATTTCTGCAGACAAACAAAATCGATGACTACATTGGTAGCCCATATAAGCATCCGTAGCATGAAAGTTTGGCGAAATCAGCTGTCTGACGAAACTGACATTAAAGTAGGATGTACTGTTTGAAGGAATAAAAATAGTGTTTACGGTTGATCTTTCATCATTTTCCGTCATTTGATACCAATGTGAATAATAACATACTATGCCAGGTTTCTTTTATTAAAACTTGCATTAATTAGAGTATTAAAAACGGTAGAAAGAAGAGCGATTTTTTTTTTTCAGCTAAAACTTAGCGGAACTGGACCCTGTGGCAAAAGTGCGGCACTGCCTTGTAAACACTGCTACAACGAAACTCCTATGCAAACGCATTTCCTTTAGAAATTAGGCTATACGTGGACAAATATACCTCTGCGTAGGAGTTTTTATAACTTTCTGCAACTATAAGAAGTCCTCAAGTATACTTTGGAAATGGGCCGGGGGAATAACGGCACAACCTGTTTAACCTACAGACCTCACTGAGAGTCAAGAATTTTTTGTACAATCTCACCACACTAGAATAAGTAGTAATGTCAATAAGGAATGTACGGTAGACCAATATTGCCATAAATATCGTGGATAATAACGGTTTTATATATATATACATATGTATGTATATTTATATATATATATATATATATATATATATATATATATATATATATATATATATATATATATATATATATTATGACAGTGTTTGATATGCTGTTTATAGTTTATAGTGGACACGCGTTCATTATAGTGCCTTATTTAATCAGTTTTCAGTGGTATCACCGTTATTATCCTTGATATTAATGAACCAGGTGAGGTGAAAAGACTCGATATCTTTACTCAATGAACCTTAATCAAGGAAACAAGGTGTTGATGAATAACGTTGTTGTAATGTCAAAGTCACAAGTTTCCTGTTTCTTCTTCTTCTTTTCTTTTTCTTTTTGTGATAGTAACTATTTGGCAAGGACTCTCCGGGACTTCCTTCACCTTTGTTTTAAGTTCTATTTTATTCTTCATTGCATATTTATCGTTTGTCACACTTTCAATTTCACGGACTAAAAAGTCACTCTTTTGTTGTACTTTATCTCAAAAGTGATCGCTCATTCCAAGTGTGACGTCAAGATATTTGCTGGTTTCCAGGTGCCCTTAAATATATTTTATTTATTTATTTATATATTTTACTTATATTTCTTTGACAATCCATAACTTCCAATAAGGAACATGTTATTTAGATATGACTGTCACCAATAAAGAGTGATAAAATATTGCTAATTTTTAGGAAACATCATTTTTCCTCAGGTGGCCAATCCCTTTGAGAGTACCCCCTTTTATTTAAAAGAACAAAAGTGAGGGAACGTGTATTTGTTCTTAACATTTTTCCCCCATGAGGGACTGGTGGGGAACTGGTGGGAGGGGGGTTGTCTTCAAAAGGAGATATAAATGCTTATTCTTCCTACACATAATTCCATCTACGTTATACCACACGTATAGAACAACTAACGCAGTTTGTCAGCCATTGCCAAATAGCCATAACGCTTAATCTTAGGGCCTGATGACTTCATACGATTGCGTCATTCCAGTTTTGCAACGTACGAAATGTTTGTTCCGCATGTTGGTACCTCTGTGGTAAATCCACGCTATGATGTCCGGTAATTATTGTAAGCGTATACGAAACCGTAATGAATGCCCATTGAACATGCAAGGAAAAAGTTTACAGAGATACTACCGTGCTTAAAGAGCAATAAACAGTTTCCGACAACGGTGATGTAAATATGCAATCAAGGAAGCAAAATTTAGACTAACAAATTACAAAAAAAGAGATAAAATAACCTTCCATATAATGACGTCAATTTTCGGTATGACATCAGCAAGATTTCATGGTAGAAAAAGAAAAAACCTCAGAACAAAAATTCTCACTAGTAATAGTATCAAAGAGTTAATAAAGAGTTAAGAAAGGAAACCCTGCATATCCACCTACAAAACTCTTATCCGACTAACCCTTCTCTCCTCCCCCGTTTCCTCAGCCTTACCACAAACAAGTTAAAGGTGAAAAAAAAAAATTGTCGCATTTCTTATTGGTAGTTAAACTCACGTGGTCAGACTGAGTGACAACCTTCGCTCCTTCCTTTCCCTCCCTCTTCCTTACGCCCCATCTCCCTCCTGGCCTCGCCCTTCTCCTCCTTCCCTTACCACTCATTCCTGCTTCTCCTTCCATCTCCATTTTAACTGTTACCATTCCACATACGGCCTAGTATTTTGTATAACGCTTAGAGCTCAAGTGCTTCCTGGGTCGAAGAAAAAAAGTTGAAAGAAAATTTATTCATAGATTCTAGGAAAGTTAACGACCGTCTTGTAAGTCAGGATTGCCTCAGCAACGATGCGAATATGTCAATCACGTGGTTGAATAATAGTCCAAAGAAAACCAATAAAATAAAAGAGAAAAAAAAGAGGAGAGTAAGAAATAAAAAATGCGATATACAATATAGGCAAGCACTTACATACATTCACACAAAATGATTCAGAATGCACACTGTAGTTCTCACTTTTGATTTTTTTTTTTTTTTTTAAACAAAACGGTCTCCTGTAGGTTTATTGAAATCATTAATGCAAGTACGATGTACGTGATAACATTTCGGTCGATACGAAAAAGGGTAGAACATGATGTCGGCTCAAGAAATGTTAAGAGGTAAGTTCATCACTAAAACACAGTGGTTGGGCTAACAACATATACCTTTGAACACTTGAATCATTGTAAAAGTGTAATTTTGTTCAGTCCACTACTCAGTAAGGTTATTGCACATACAATGTCAAATACAAATTTGGCATTATATATATATATATATAGCCAAATGTGAATTTGACATTATTGTATAGTAATATGCATTTATAATCATATTCATTCAAGTAGTTGGACAGTGATTCATCTGAAACGGAAGTAATCGTACTGTTGACTGTATGCTAATTGCATTTCATTCCATTTCATCATACCTGTATATTATTACCTCATCAATTATCTCGTCATTATTATTGCCCTAGAGATTAGAGCGGAAAGATCAAAAAGAACAAAAGAAAGAAAAGCTTGGTAATGTATTTTTCTTTCACCTCAAACCTGATAAAAAAGATTTCTATACACACATATTAAATCACGCGTCACATTTCTTACGGACCAATACGGAAAGATATTAGTTGAAAAATTAATATGGATTGTTTCACAATTTTTTATGTGATATTCACATGCTCACCTCTGCCAGCATGCAATCCATTTTTTATTTTCTGGGTAAAGTAGTTAGTCATCGAGAAAGATCATTAATAATGATGCCATTGATGGGAGAGAAAATGAGAAGGAAGTCATACAGGTAAACGCCAAAGCGGCTGCCCTTAAATATGTTTTTCAAATTCCAAGGAGAAAAAACAAGAGGATAATAACTTTGTTCAGTTCATTTCGTTCAGGCCCTTTTCCTGTAAGTGATTAATTTTTGTCGGCTTTTAATTAATTACTTTGTAAGACATTCTAACCGTGACCACGTTATCATGCTAATTGCTTTTTCATCGTGCTTATAATGTCACCGACGTAGCGTGTTTGTCAGTCAAAGTTATTGTCTGTATATTATTGTATTAGGACAATGAATTATCTAATTTGTACCCCTTGTCCCCCCAAGAAAAAAATGGAATGTAAATCTCCAGACGTCCGGTAAATGGGATGGAATTTCGATCATTTGTGACTACTGTAAAATGTGATTGTTTTAAAATGTGTCTTTTTAAGACCACTGACTTGCATAATGTTAAGCAGAAAGTGACTATAATTAGGCGTAATGAAAAGCACCGTTCATATGATTTGAACCCGTGGGAGGTCAACAACCTTGTTGTGGTCTCATTGTTAAAGTTAATTAAAATAAGAGAGTATCTAATCAATTGCCTACTTCGAAATGGTGCTTTGATAGTGATTCGACCTCAAAATTAAATCATCTCAAAAATTAAGGTACGTTATCAGTTATCATACAAAAAGGTCGAAAAGAAGGAATAAAGTGTTGTACCTATATATATATATAAATATATATATATATATATATATATATATATATATATATATATATATATATATATATATATATATATATATATATATATATAAATAGTACAGCAATTTTTTAACCTCTTTCTTGTGTGCTAACGTAATTTAATTTTAATTATGAGATCATTTGGCGTTCGAAATATTTGTGACGTTAAGAACTATATTCTGTCAGAGAAGTTATCATTGAGCAGGAACTTTTCTTTCTTTTGTTTTATTTTCCTTTTGTTGTTTTTTTGTTACAAAGGAAGACGGAGAGAATAGGCTTTTAACTTTTTAGAGAGGAGTCAATGACTTTGAGGGTATTCATCAGTGAGATGACGGATATCTTCCCTCTAATCTTTCCGAAAGAGAAGTTCCACTTTGCTTCTCTACGGTGTTGTCAAAAATTCATGTGTTGATAATTAATATGGTGGTCGTGTTGCAATTTTGTTGTGTAAGAAAAAAACAAAGATATCGTCGGAGAAAAGGGATGAAAAAACGAGACGTATAAAATATACAAAAGAAAGTTATACAGGAAAGAAATCAATAATCTCAAGGAAAAATAAAAGGAAACAGACCCCATACAGAGTGTAATGTTGTAACGTCAATTTAAAACCTTGAGAGTTAAAGTTACGCACATATAACGACGGACCGATGTTAACAATCATCAAGTCAGCAAAACTAAAAATAAGAGGAAATGTAGAAAACTTGTTGCTATTTGTATGATATTGTCTGTAAGAATTGTAAGGTCTTTCTATGTAATCGTTGTTCTAAATTCTTTAGTTCTGTATAGTCGCTTCCATGCTGCAATTCTGGGATATAACCACTTTGTCAAGTGAATATAGATCAACAAATAGAAGCAAAACAAAAGCATCTCGTAGATATAAATGAGGTTTTTCATGTTTTGTTTGTATGTGTTCTTCCTACATATCACTCTGTCTGTCTGTCTGTCTGTCTGTCTGTCTGTCTGTCTGTCTGTGTCTTGTCTGCCCGTCTGCCTGTGTTTTTGTCTGTCTCTTTGTCTGTTTGCCTGTCTGGTCTGCCTCTCTGTCAGTCTGTCTGGGTGTTTGTCTGCCTATGTTCCTTTCTTCATTTTTTTTTCTATCTCTCATCCCTCATTTCTCATATTACCCAAAACTGTACCAATAGCAAGAAGTAAATCTGATGAACAAATAATCCCTACAAGAACTTTTCTACATAATATTCTCGAAGATTCATGTGATAGAGACGTTTACGAAACTGATTCATGAATATTCACGCATCTCATTGATAAGCTACTACCACGGCTTGTCTACATCGCTATATTACTTAAGAGTCTTAAACGCTTTGGTTTTTTCCCTTCTCCCCCGTGGTAATTGGCTTCTTCAATTAAGACGAAATAGTAGACGGTAGAGTAAAGCTCAAAACATTGAGGGTGGGGGGATACCAAACCACGGAGCGCCGAATGCGACCTGTCAAATAGTTTACCCTCTGTGTGTGTAAGCAGCAAGTCGTAAGCGCAATAAAACAGTATAGCAGAATAACGGACTCATCATGGCAGCCTTAACTTAATGACAGACGTTGTGTATCCTAATACGACGCATGAGACGTGACGGGGCAAAAAAAGAGAACAGTTTTCGCATCGTTTAGTAACCCGGTGTTTTTAATAAGTTACTTTCAATGCAGGTACAACCCCATAAAGACTTAATCAGCATTATTTGGTATCTAAGATATACTGCATAGCGGTAAAAGACCATAAAAGGAGGCGAAAAAAATGAGTTTGAACTTTGGATAATTGTGCAGTCGGGGAAGACACCAAAGACAGGGGAGCAAGAGAGTGTGAAACAAAGAAGGAAAGAAAGAAAAAAAGACAATGAAATAAAAAAAACAAAGATGAGGTTATCTCTAGCGTTATATTCAATGATTAATTGGTTGAATCGAGGTTAAATACGAAGAGATGGTGATGCAATGTGCCTGGACAGTCATTCTGTTGTTGGTCCCAGGATAATATCAAGTTAGCGGTAAATGACCACGTAACATGTTGATCTAGAACAGAGATAGCCTTAAGTTGAGAAGCTGTAAAGTGCACAGTGTACAATCCTGAAAGTGAAATTTATTAAAACTGTATTCATCCTTTAATAGAGATATGCATTTTCAAAAGTTTTATGGAAATGCAAAACACCTGATGTAAATCGTTGCCTCATGGCTATTGTCAGGCCTTCGTAACTGTTCTTTTAATTACTGGTTTTATATTGGTAAATGATATCAGTGTTCAAGAAGACAATACGTGCTTCCAAAACACAACTCTTAGGGCATATAAAATTCTCAATTGTTCTTTAAAGTAAACAAAGGATAGCAAAAGAACATATCAGGTGTGTTCCTCCCTGGACGTCACAAATTCGCATATTTAACTCATATTCATGCATGACTCAATTGCCAAAGAGAAATACGTTTGTTTTTAAATGGTCAATTTAAATTTTTATGAAAACTGTTGCTATTTTCAGCATTTTTACTGATTTCTTCGGTCAATACTTCAAAATGTGTTTTCGATGTTACATGTACTCTAACTGCGTGGATGAATCATACCTGTATGATGCGAAGTGACGGTTTTATTTAAGAGAATAGATCTGAAAAAAAGTTATTTGATAACATACTGCAATCGAGGTTCGAAACTGGTCACTTGTGGGGAGAGGTTACATTTTTCTATGCACGGTATCGGTACTTTAAATCACACAGTTTCTCACCTGTAACTGTGTAATGTGATAGCGAACGGCCTGACTATATTTTTGACTCTTTTTTTTTTTTAAATCAGTAATAATGAATGTTTTGTCAAAGAATAAACTTTTCGTTTCTTTTTCCTGTTTTCTTCTTTTGAGGGGCGGGGGGGGGGGGGTCTGTGGGAATATACGAGCCTTTAATACGTTGTGTAAGTGGGTAATTCTTCTTATTTTAGGTGAAAATAATTACGAAACAAATTAAATTTTTATTAATTACTCATCAATTCGGTATATGTGATATACCATTTGTTTTTCCGTTGCATGATTTACATCTGTCTGTGTTGGCGGTCGTAATCCGTTAATCGCAATTACACTTCGGCAGTCCGGTTAACCGATCGCAAAAAAAAGCTGTGTTTCTACGATTTCTAGGAGTGTTAAAAGAGCAGAATTATTTCGAAACCGTTTGCGAGAGAAAATAAATATTCACACTCTACACTGAGAAAAAGTCGTACCTCGATTTTCTCTCCAGATTTTGCGCTATAGTCACAATAGTCGCTCTCATCAGGACCCACAGATGGTGTAGTATTGACGATAGGCGACTGGGGGGGGGGGGGGGTCGGCTGTGGCATTGTTCCCCCACATGGACATGAAGAAGTCATAGAAGATAATGTTTCTTCTTACGGTTTAAAATAGTAGCTTCACAATTTTTCTATGCGGTGAGTGATCTTGTATTATCTATGAAAAATGATAAAAGGCATACATTGGTGATTTTTTTTTCTCGTTTTTAATTGCTTTCCTCTCAAGCTCTCTCTACGAACAACGGTATAGTGCCATTTTGTAGACCGTGAAGAGAATTCCGCTGGTTGGTATATGACGCTACATGTCGAATAATGCCAAGGAACGCTGTCATAGGAATTGCAATTCCATTTTTCGTTCATATAAAATTCGGAGATAACCTTGTCCCGAGAGAGTTGGAAAATAAGAGAGAGAAAAGTTAAAATAAGAAAGACATCTTTCGAAAGAGGAAAGTTAAGGTTCCCCTAATTGCATTCCTACATCTTATCCTCAAGGACGAAACGTTAATATTTTCGGAATGATCTTTTTAATTGCGCAATACTCCTTTTGTTATTCATGCAACTCTGAAATACAATTACGGCATAAAAAAAAGAAAACATGAAAGACACCCATTGCTGATGCTTGGGGAAAAGCCGGTAAAATCCTAGAACTAGCGCAAAAAAAAAGAAAAGAAAAGAAGAAGACAGGACAAGACAAGATAAGAGAAGGGAAGAAATAGCTAGAAAACAACAAAATTCAAACGAAAGAGAATATAATACGGACCGTTCTGAAGGTTTACTTGCATCAGCCTAAGAAATTCCCGTCGTTACCTTTGTAATATCTTCTGTAATAATTCCACAAATAGTAAACATATCTCTGTTAGTTCTCTCAACTAATGTGTATTGGAATCGAGGTTCGCCGTGCGTCCCGAAGATCGCACGTATCGTTGTGACTGTGTGTTGATACGATTCGGAACTTGCATTCGAAAATGGGGGAGGGGATAAGGGAGGGGGTGGGGGGCACAAGGGAAGTAGAGCTGCAATGGCTTGCCATTAGGCAGCATTGAAGAGTTGTAAATGAAGTGGACAATTATCAGCATTTATATGAAATTACTACGATCAAAAAGTAGCAGTCTACAGTTTATATATACATACCAAACATTTTGAGAATTCAGAAGTCTTTTCTTTTCTTTTTTTTGACAATATAAAAGTATACAAACCTGGCAACCTGGCCTAACCTAACTCTGCAGGGACACCATGTGTGGTAGGATATTCTGCTGCATGTCACAATGTGCCAGGAAATAATTGAAAGAGATCTGGCCATCGTCGCTGCATTGTGCTATTAACATCACGTGACCTCAAACATGATTGACAACAATTGTCCTTGGGAGATAAGTTTTATCACACACATTAGTAAAGTCAACACATATAAATCCATTGCCGCACGGTACTTTGTAAACAGACGAAACTTTTTGTTTTCGTACAGTCAACCTGAAATTCGTTTAGTGGATAAAAAACAGAACTCAATGCAGTCTAAGTGTTTTTTTAAGATCTTACACACTTGTCTCTGAAAACAGTGATTGCCTGACCTTGTTAGTCATTAAAAAAAAAAATTATCAGATATCAACATTCCTTTCGTTTCCTTAATTATTGGATGGAAATCGGATAAGTGCCGTTATCGACTGATCTTTAAAGTTGTTTTCACGGCTAGTGCCATATTCCATATCAGGCGCATTAAGATGGCGGCGTCTCATCTAGATGTAGCAAACTAATTCCGACATTTTAGTGCGCAGTACAATAACTAAACTGTCCTGTTTAACAAAGGACATGTGTAAAATTGAAAATCCATAGCTGACAATGTTCTGAGAAAAAAAAACACAACAACAACAACAGCAACAACAACAACAACAGCAGCAGCAACAACAACAACAACAAAAATAAAACGAGCACGACTTAGGACGACTGACGCGGAGTTAAGGTAATCAAAGAGAAACAGATAATGAAGTTATTTGCCAACAAAATGAATGTGCCAAGAAAAAACAAGATTTGAGTGTGGGTGGGAGAGCAGAGTAGAAAAATACCCCCATCCCCCCTCATACCCATATAATAAGGAACAAGAAATGACAAAACAGAGAAGATAGTGATGTATGATGGGCTCTCACGTGGCCATTCAAAGAGAACATGGTTTAATGGTGTTAATTGGCAGATCACTTAACAATTCCTACGTTATTTGTGCCACATGTCACCGATTAATTGTCATCCGCAAGCAGCGAGGGGGGCCCATTCGGGTTATTTTTGACGGACGAAAATGAACCACGATGAGGTAGAACGGTGGCATTTGCACAACTCATTCAGGTTGTCAACGTTTCACGTTAAAAATTTAGAAGAACGGAACCTAAACAGCAAAGACGGATTAATTCACGAATCCGTCAATCTAGTGGTATAGTTCACTTCTTTTTTTTTCTGTATCACTGTAAGCTCCCCCCCCCCCCCTCTACTGACGTGTTACGAAATAGTAATTGGGAGCGGTTAACGAATCCCAATGCGCATGCTCTAAGTGAAGGCAAGTAGAAATAACGAGCAGCTCGTCCCACTAGGCTCGTCCTTCTCGCACAAGATTAAATAAAACAAAAAAGTCGAAGTTTGTTACACAAGCAATCACAGGGACAGTTCAAGGAGGTAGGTATTATATAATATGGTTACCGGGCCGGAAGTGAATTGTGATTACCGTATTTCAAAAAAAAGCTGGAAAATCGAGTGTGCAAACCAAAAACCAAAAAAACCACGATGGAGTGGGGTTTTGACATCGTGAATAAATCACGCCCACCCGCTTGTAACTTCCAAATCACTGCACGAAAATTGTGTTGAGTGACCGGACTGGTAGGGAGGGAATAACTTCGTCTGAAAAAGATCTTTTCTTCTGCATCAGTGTCAGAACAAAATGTCGTGACGTCAATTTTAAATTCTTTGGGTTACAATTCTCTCCTCGAGAGCGTGAGTCGTTTTAGAGACCACTTTGAAAACAGCCCAAACTTTTTTTCTTTTCTCCATGTATGTAAACACCTCACGTAATGTTACCGCGGTTGAGCTGAACACCTCATATGTAACGCATAAAACCCAAGCGTACTACGGAACCCACGGCAAGACAGCCCGTGAGCATCCAGTTTGTCCTGTTAAGTAATATCCACATAGCTATACGCGATGCCTTCTTCATAACAGCATGACAAACCCGACCTCATTAAGTCTAGAAATCAAATCGTAGATTAAAATCGGCTTCTGTCAGTCTCTCGACATTATTCGATTCCATGGATTTGACAAACGTTGAGGTAAATGAGAAAAAAATCGACTTGTCCCAGTTTATTCTACATTTGTCAGTTTCCAAGCAGTCATTCGTTAGAAACTGACCAATATCGGTATCAAGGGACAACTTCAGGAATGTTGTTGCGTCATTATTACTTCTTTTGAAATTCATTGTCCCAGAAAACGAAGAAAATACTTAAAAGTGATTTTTTTTCTTGCCTTTGATGTTTATTCTCTTTTCATCATTTTTTTTCTTTTTTTTTCCCTCTCTGCTCAGTGTGTTGTGAGATGCATGTTGTTGAGATGCAGACGCAAAAGTGCATAATAACCAAATCCCGAAAAAGGTCTGAATTTAACCGTTTTTCACCAAACCTGTCGAAAGCCCCATTGAAAGTGTTTCCTTGTGTTTCACAATCGTGATTTCCGTAAATACATAGAAAGAGATTGATAGGGAGAGGTAGAGCAAAATAGCGAGTACCCACTAGATGGATAGGAAGTGCCTTCATGCCTGACAGAGCGTGGTAGGATTTAGCGTGACTCCACGTGACGAGGAATGGCGGTCGAGGCGTGGTCTGCGGAGATTGACCGATCGTGTAGGCTGCGGTGGGTGGCAGTGTTAAGTCAGTCTTCTGTTACTGCACGGCATAGGCTAAATACGTAAAAAAGACAGAAAGACAGGAAATCCAAGCCGCAATTTAGTAGAGTAGAAAGGATTTCCCTGTAATGATCTCGCCTTGTATACATTTATCGGTAAAGTCCACGGAATGACGTAGTTTTTATTTTGTTTTCCTTGGGTGAAGGAATTGGAGGACGACGGAGGAGACACGTGAGGAATGGAAGCAAGGGGGTCAAAGGTCGCAAGATATATAGAATATGTCCGTGAACATCGCGTCACATAGAGTTCCTTCTATAAAGGAGAGTAATTTTTTTTTTTAAGGCGGTGACTCTGTCAACGCGTCAAAGTTATGACGTCATCGTTAGTGTCCTTCGTTACTTTTTCGTCAGTCGAACTTTGTCCATTAAGCTGTAAAGCCGTAACTTAAAGATGTCCAGATCCACGTCATATATAAATTGTTTCTGTCATTGGTTGATTATATCCATTAATTCTCTTTTTTCCCCTACGTGTTTCCTCTGTGATGCTGTGAATGTCTGCAAAGCGTAATGTTGAACTTTTGTAGTTGGGAAGTAAATAAGTCAGAAAGAAAGAAAAAAAAATGTAGAAAGACAGAAAAAAAATGTAGGAAACAAACCTAGAAGTCTAACTTGAAATGCTAGTTGACGGTTATCGTTTTATATTTGACGGACAGGTATCTGAACAGTCAGCGAAAAAGAAAGTAATACGGACGAACATACAGTATGTAACTTGCCAGGATTTTATGCTTAACCCATAAATGACTCTGATGTTGAAATTAAATATGAACATACACTCATAAACAAAATGCATGTAGAAAACACCAGAGAACATAGCATATGTACATTTTTTTACCTACGGCACAAACTCAAATTTGCGACTATTTGGCTTCTTTTAATGTTTTTTGCGCTTACAACAATAATGGAATTGAGTTTAAAAGCTCCGACTTTGATCATGTGCGGTGCTGAAATAGAAAGACAAAAGAAATTAAAATGGCGTAATGAAACATTTCAGACTGGTGAACACAAAAAGTGAAAAAAAAAAAAAACCATCACTGAGAATTATAATCATTGCCAAGTAAAAGAATATGTGAATATGTGCATATCCCGACCTTACTGTTTCCTTCGCAGCATAACGATTTAAATAAAATTAACATAAATTTTATTTCCTATGCGATGACTAATAATCGTATACAACTGGTGCGTGGCAGTATCCCATTACCCATTACTCATTTATTCTGAGTGCTTCACTATAGCAAAATTGTGTGTGTGTATATATATATATATATACAATTTTGCTACAGCTACTTTTTTTGCCGACAACCACCACGCAGATATCTTCATTCCACCTTCACAGGTCTCAGGAAATGACCACCCCTTGTATGTTGCTTTTATTAGTTTGTCAGACATCACAGTAATTTGTTGAACTTCAAATCTGTCAACTTTGAAAGATTACTAATTAAAATCCCAAATTTAAAACGAGGGGAGCAAAGACAAAACCAATAACTTCAAAAACTTTGTAACCCTTTGTAACCCTTTCACAGCCAGTGTCCATTACTAGGACGCCGGCCTTCTCAGCCAATGATGTCGTAATGTGCAACATTGACATTGTAGGTAATAGTACGTACGTGGCTGTTAACGAAAACTTTTTCAGGATACGTAATATTACGTTAGTGGTTGCAAAAGTATCGTTGTCTCCTTCTGTATTTCTAAACGTATTATGTGTCAATGTAGCAATATTTGAACATGTTAGTCAATACTCCGATGGTTATTGCAGTGCGTAGTGATCCAGCGCGCCCTGCTTTCCTGTACATACCTTTAACGGATTATTTGTTGCCGTTACATATCTGCATACTTACATGCACCTTTACATACTATACACTAGATTTCGACACGTGTCATTGATAATAACACGTGATCATGAGACAGCCTCGGGAGAGTGGTGACCTTGCCATCCGTCAAAGATCTGATCTTCAGTAGATGAATATAGACGCAAAATAGCCTCCTAAGTACACAGATAACTTAATTAAAGTCAAGTGGGAGAGACCCGTGGTGAGTCATTTATTGTCTAAGCTATTTACGGAAGGCCAGCGACATTTGTTACACAGCTTGGTCGATTTTTCGCAGCATTAACTTTTATAGCATCAAAGATACAATTAATCTCGTCTGAGGTTTAATGGGGAGTATATAAGTACCTTTTTGACAATATTAAAAACATGTATACATAGGAAGAAAAAATATGAAAATGATCAATTTGTCCTCCACGTAGTTTCTCCTGTTAAAGAAATGATACATTGTGATATGTGTTCTTAATCAATCAATCAATCCATAAATCATGATCCGTCAATCAATCAATCTATCCATCAATCAATCAATCAATCTATCCATCAATCAATAAATAAATCAATCAATCGATCGATCGATCGATCGAAATCAACCAATCAATCACCTCATCACACGTGTATACTCATTACCCTACCGAACTAGTCAGAATTACAGCCGATACGAAATTTCCCTCGTTTTGAACGTATAATGTGGCGAAATGACTAACCCGCGGTTGGTAATATGGAAACAGGCCTTTGGAACTGTGATGTGCTTGACAGTACGTACGTAGGCAGGTTTTGCCATTATGTTGTTAAGGAGGGGGAGGGGTGGGGGATACAGCGCAGTTTGCGAATGTTGTATTTGGTTGTAAAGTCAGTCTCATCCCTAGACTGACAAGTGCCGTGATACGTTAAATGTGACACTTAACGCGCAATCTGCCGACTTTGGGTTGATTATAAACCTTGTTATCTCTCGTTGAAAACTGAACGAAATGCCATATGCTCAATGGCTATCATTCTCAAAAGCTCAAGTCATGTGACGAAGCATTGACGGGAACGTTCGTCAAATAGAAACTATCAGTTTAAATTATCTCTTTATCCTTCCCTACATTCGGAACATACGGGTCTTCCCAACCTACATTTAAAGGGAAATAAGGCGTTTGTTTTACAGAAAACAACCATATTTTTAAAACGAATGTTTGTGGATATAGAAGGATAGATTACTCACAATTAGGAAGGACAGTAGCTTTCGTTTCAAGAAATATCTTTTCTGGTATATTCAGTTATTTGTTGCTCAACAATAATTGTTTCACCCAAACTTTTCAAAATTCAAATGATGCATCTTCGTTTCTAATTACATGCATAATATTTTGAGTGGATGACGCCTTTGCAGATGTTTATTGATGAAACTGAATAGTTTAACAATGATGAAAGCTATTTTTCTTTGTATGCAATGTTGGTATATACTAAAAGCCCTATTTCCCTTTAAATGTTTTTACCACTACGGTACATACATGGAGGCTTAAAAAAAAACATTGAGGTTCATTCAACACAGACATGCGAAATGGCGAAATACGTAATATGCAAGGCTGCCAATCAGCAAGCAGAGGGCTCAAGTACAAACAAAAGAGTGCGGCAAGAGTGCTAGAAACTAGACAAAAAAAAAGCATTGGTACATGCGTGAGGGCGTGCACCTGATAGTAGTGGTAATAGGACGCCTTCTCCTGATGAGTGCCAGAGAGGAGACGAAACCTGTCGTAACGTGGAATCTTTGTGGTGTTGTCAAACAGTCTTCTGTATTTGACTGTCCACCGTCCGAAACTTTTATTCAACATCAACCGACGGGTAGTTCTTCAGTTAAGCTTCCGTGAGATCATCGAGAGGATACTCGTTTTAGTCTCAGTACCTCTCAGTACCAGTACCAACTCAAGTTAGTCCCTCATGATATACGTAAGGCAGCGACAGTATTAGGTGTGGAGGCATCGCTTTGTGAAGCTGGTAACGTACGGGACGAGAGAGGTCGTGACGTGGATTTTTCTGATATTGTTGATTCATTTTCTAAATCTATATAGGGGGTATATTTTACCTCATAGAGCTATCCTCACCTCATTGTATTCATTCCACAGGCGTGGGTGAGCTTCTCACGATGTCAAAACTTCTAATCAATACTTAGTCATCGAAAAGTGTCGATTCATCTGAATAGTAGTTTTCTTTCTTTTTCCTTCTTTTCCTATTTCGTCTTCTCTTTTATTGTTCCTTCCAATGTTTTATTCTTCCTCCATTTGTGTAACTTCGCTTATCAATCAGTCAATTAGCTTCATCTTTAAGGGGGCCTAATACTGTCCTCTCCGATCTCTCATCCTTAGTAGTCGGTATACGCTGACCTTCGAGCCCCCCTTTGACGGGCTCCCAGTATTTTACATCCAGTTTACACGAAATGCTAAACAGAAATTAGAAATGGTCGCAAAAGACTAGGAATAACGAGCCCTCTCATTCTTTGAAAGCGATAACACGAAAAAAGAAAATACAGTGATCCATTACACAGAGACACTAAAGAATCGCCAAACTATAGATAGATAAATGTTGGTAAAACAAATGTCAGCAAAAAGGGACAACTTACTTTCAAGTTGACTTTTATTAGGAAATATTTCCTCCACCAATGAGTCACTGTGACCGGATCATCCATTAAAACCGTTGAAGTAGATTGATTTTGTGTAGGCTTTGTGAGTATGGCAGCATATATATATATATATATATATAGGAAAGGAAAAAGGAAAACCAGTCGAGCCATAATCTGGAGGAGATTAAATCTACAGTAACCTCACTGACACTCATGAATAGAGAAGCCTCTACTCATGGTGGCCTTTCCTATCTAGGTATAAGCATGTGTGATGAAAACTGTGTAATTTAAGTACGAGGCCAGTGCTAGCGAACGAGGAAAAACTTGTTGATCTTTGATATCATCAAGTTATTGGAAAGGATAATTAGTATGATAAAATTGTGAAACTTGAAACCAAAATCAGGGCGAAAATATACGGGTTCTCGCAGAAATGCCCTTTTGCCTCCGTTACTTTTTCAGAACGGCGAATGTTAACACCACATGTGCTTCCTTCAAAACCAACCCCTCCCCAGGAAAAAATGAATATCATCTCGCCAGCTGGAAGATAGAAATTTGCAAATGCTTTCAAGAATCGTTCGTGGAGAACTTGAAATGACCTTTATGTAAAATAGTAATTACTTTGAGAGGACCAATTATTTGCTAATAACCAACGAGACAGATTTGATTCTGGTCTTTTCCAATTATTATCGAGATCGGAAAAAAAACTGGTGTAGTTTGGATATTTGTAATTGTTGCATGTCGTTACGTTATTACCTTTTTGTCGATACCCTTGGCTTGAGGTCATGACTTTGTAATTTCATCCACCCCACCAGGCGTTTGATCTACAAAGTATTTACTTTTGGCCGCTGGGAGAGAAAGAAGAGGAACAAATAGAAAGCCATCATTTAAATGTATTATTTTAAGCGTAACTATAAACCATAAATACTTTCTTTAATGAGAGAAAGGCATTAACGGGATTACACAAACTTTCCTTAGTGTTCAAATTGAAAGGTTAGTTTTTGAATTTTTTTTTTATGCTTTGATCTTTCCTTTTTCGCCCCCCCCCCTTTTTCTTTTCTTTTGGAATCCAGGTCAAGGTTTGAGGGTGATGTACAGATACAGGACAAAATAAAAGCAAAAATAAGGTGCACGGCGATAGATGAAAAAAAAACGAAACAAAATGAAGTCTCATAACAGGAGGAAGAATGCATTATGTAATAATGATTAAAATGTTTTGTAAGCAAAAGTTTCTTTTATTATCTGTGTTCTGTTGCGTGGTGTATGTGAGTGGTGATGTTGGGGTTAGGAAGTTGTGTGACAGACCTTGGAGTAGAAGGTGTAACTTTACAATCGAACTAGTCTTTTTTTTCCGTTGTGTACTTGTGAATGTATGCGAGAGGGTGGGGGTTGGGATCTAAGGGGTGGTAGTTGAGTGTTTATAAGCTAAGGTGAAGAAGCGAGGGGTAAAAAAAGATTCTGTGTGCTAATGTGTGTGTATGGGAATGGTTGGAGTGTGGGTGGGGATGCGGTGTTTGTTTTCTTTCGATGTAAGTCAAGGAAATGTTGTACAATTCTTTTCTTTTTGAACAATGTCCCAACAGCTATTAGAGCAGTTCCATTTTATCAAGAGAGCCGATGTATAAAGTGTTACAATACTTCTACACTAAATTTTCTTTAAGCATACGAAATACCAAACACACTAACAGAATAGTAAAGTGATTTACAGAAAATAGCTGGGTAGGGGTGAGAAAGCGTAGAAAGGTGAAAATACATAGTAGTGACGTAATGATAACGTCACTGAATTGTTACTATTGTAATTAACATTACTTTCCTCTCCCTTCTTTGTATTCAGTGTTCATATTTTCTCATAATAGAACGTGGCGTGGTAAAGTTGTTGTTCTCTGTATTCTATAGTTGTTTTTAAATCTTTGAATATGTAACCATTTTTTCTGGTTCATGAAATATTCAGACGTTTATATTAACCTCGATAAATCCACATTTGCATCTCAAAGTTCTTTTCTATTGTTTTGTTTGTTTTTCGGATTTCGGTTTCTTTTTCTTTTGTCTTGTCATAAATATGGTCTATGTATACACAAAGAAAACAACAACAGGTTTCAAAAATTGAACCATTTTGTCTATATTCTGTATTGCTTATTTTTTTTTCATTTTCCTTTAAGTTTCAAACCTTTAATTCGTAGGTAGATAACGTAGCAAAGAACGGCCACCCAAAGTGGCACACACAGACATGACACACACAAAATAAATTAAAAAAAGCTTTCATTGATACATAAAAAAAGAGCTTGGAACACGAACAAAAACAAAACAGAAGGTTACAAAACAATGTACTGAGAAAGTATATTTTGTTTAACATGAGTGCCACATTTTCGGCGATGTTCTAGTTTACTGTCTTTGAAATGAATAAGACTTGGTTGATGTATCTTTACGTATTCAGTTTGTTTTTCCAGTATTCAAAAAAGAAGACATTACTTAACGAAAAGATGACGTTAACATTGACCTCGAGCATGTAACCAATAAACCATTGATAATGTATTCGTCTTTTACATTGAGCTATATATCATCAGCCATTATCTCCTGTCACCTTTCTACCGAAGATCGCCGCCGGCAGTGTTACACTTGCGCCGTTCCTTGAATGTCTGGGCTCCCCTCAGTGATCTGACACTAATATGCACTAAAAAATACCAAAATGTTAATAGGTCGACTTAATGCCCTCTCCTCTCAAGTTGATGGAGTGACAATCGAATACTTTTTTCGTGTGTGTGTTTTACCGTGACAGGAAGATAAAACAACAGTGGTCAAGGCAGTTTGTAATCTGTAGCATTCAATTTGTAGTAACGTTCACCGGTGGGAGTGTCACAGGTGACAAATATAAGAAATGTAAGGTGTTTATATATAGATATATATATATATAGATATATGTATATATATATATATATATATATATATATATATATATATATATATATATATATATATATATATATATATATATATATATATATATATATAAGCTGTGTATATATAAGCTATACATACATAAGCTATATATATATACGCTATATATATATAAGTTATATATATATAAGCTATATGTATAAGCTATATATATAAAAGCTATATATATAAGCTGTAATTATAAGCTATATATATAACCTATATATATATGAGCTATACATGTAAGCTATATATTTTTTTATAGTGATGTGATTATTGTTTGCCTCGCCTTTTTCCTTTTTCTTCTCTTTTCTTTTTCTCTTTTTCTTTGTCTCTCTTTCTTTTCGTTCTTGTCTTTGTCTTTGTTTTATTTTGTTTTTCTTGTTTTTCCTCCCTCTTCTCCTTTCCATCCACTACTTGTACCTGATTATTACTGTCTTACAAATGTGTTTTTTCTTGTGACCGTATTGCAGTAAACTGCTTTAAAAAAATTACTACATTGATTTTCTACTAAATTGATAATCTAATTTTATAATAAGAATCATGTCTTTGTTATGCAAGAAATGAATGAAAGTTGAAAATAAACTATGGATGAAAAAAAAGCTATATATATATATAAACTACATATATAAGCCGTATATGTAAGTCATATATATAATCTATATATATATAAGCTATATATATAAGCTACATATATAAGCTATATATATATAAGTTATATATATATCAGCTATATATAGCTTATATAGCTTATAGCTTATGCTTATACTTATGCTTATATAGCTTATAGCTTATGCTTATAGCTTATAGCTTATGCTTATATATATATATATATATATATATATATATATATATATATATATATATATATATATATATATAAGGTGTATATATGATATATATATAAGCTATATATATATAAGCTATATATATATAAGCTACATATATAAGCTACATATATAAGCTACATATATAAGCTACATATATAAGCTACATATATAAGCTACATATATAAGCTACATATATAAGCTACATATATAAGCTACATATATAAGCTACATATATAAGCTACATATATAAGCTACATATATAAGCTACATATATAAGCTACATATATAAGCTACATATATAAGCTACATATATAAGCTACATATATAAGCTACATATATAAGCTACATATATAAGCTACATATATAAGCTACATATATAAGCTACATATATAAGCTACATATATAAGCTACATATAGCTTATACAGCTTATATAGCTTATATAGCATATATAGCACATATATATATATATATATATATATATATATATATATATATATATATATATATATATATATATATATATATATATATATAGCTTATTCATAGCTTATTCAAAGCTTGTTCATAGCTTACTCAAAGCTAGAGTGTGGACTGTGCTGGTAATCGATTAGTCTGTGTTCTTCGTCAGTGCTTTAAGGAAGAGATAGTAGGGGAATTTAACGATCAGCTGTCACAAAATCTGAAAGAGAACTATGCACTCATCTTCCAGATATCTAAATACGAATATTTTCTGGACATTTTTGCTGGCCCTGAAAAATTCAAAACTCTTTAAGAAAGCATAGCAGTCACCGTTACCTGAAATCAAGCAGACTAATGGGAATGGATATGAATATTCATTTATGCAAAAAATGGGTCCTAAGAATGTTTTTTTTTTATGTCACTCATATTCGAGTTTCAGTACATTCGAAACATTGACATAATATAATTATTTGGTATTAGTCGGAAAGTTTAGGGTTGTGCTTTTGCCGAAGAGTGTGTCATTGATAGGAACATGATTTATGCTTCTTGTTTTGTTTCAGATGCAACGATCAATTGATGATTTTTATTTTTTCTTACGGGGGAAATGGAGTTAAAAAAGACGTTCGTTTGATATTTTCTGGATTATTTACCTTTTTCCTTGAACAAAAAACAGAACCCTTCTCTTAAAAACGATTTTTTTTCCTGCCAAGAAGCACAGAAACGTCTCCCGATAAAATAAGAGTCCATTCGAAAGGGAGAAAAATGGTTTTTACTAAGATTTGAAGGTTCAGAATATGTAACTGACTGTACGTGCACTATTTCAAGATCATCGGGTACATTCTGTTTGTGGTTTAAGTTAATAGTTCACCAATTAGAGAAACGACCTGAGAGTGGATAATGTGACAGTCGAGAGATCGAATTTCCGATAAATTTTTGAGAAAATGTCCCTGGCGGGGATGAAGCAGATGACGGTGTGATTACAGCCAACGCGCCGTCGGTCAACAGTAACTTTGAGAGAGCATCTACTGTCTAAACGAAAACATTGAAAAAACATTGAAGAAAGAAATGCATTAGTGAAGTTGGACCTTCGAACTGTTTAGTTCTTACTGTTCATCTCAGTAGTCCATGGTTTCAATTTACAGCAGAAACAAGTAGTTACTGTAATACAACTGTTTCAAATTTTACGGTTCTCCAGGCGCCCTCATAACAAAATATATCTCCAACTCTTTTAAGTATCCCCAAAATAACCAAGCCCCATTTAACTCTGGTAACCCCATGAAAAAGGGCACTCTTTTAGTTCGTCCGATAAAACCTGACCTTTCCAGTTCGTACTGTTTATCTCGGGAGCACCTGCTTCCGATTTCCAGCATAGACCAGTAGTTACTGTAATGCAACAGATGAAAATTTAATGTAGTTACTGTAGTCGCTGTGTGAAACGGCTGAAAAGATAAAAGTTACTCTTTGAGAGGATTTCCTTTCATTACAGGCCCCGTTATAATTGAGTATATCTGCAACTCTTTCAGTATCTCCAAATAACCATGCTTCATTTTACTATGGTAGACCTGTCACAAAAGAGCGCCCTCTTTTAGTTTATCCGATAGAGAACATGGCCTTTACCAGTTCTTAATATCTCTGTAGCACATGCTCCGAATTTTCAGCATACAACAGTAGTTACTGTAATAAAACGGATTAAAATTTACAGTAGTTGCTGTATCCTCTGTGTTTAATTGGAAGCAGGGAAAGAAGTCACTCTTCGAAAATATATCCATTTATTTATTTGTTCGCAACATCAATTAGTAACATTGTTTACATTTATATGTGCAAGTATAATGTTATGAGTATCTATATAGATTAAAAAATGAAATCAGTTGAACTCATAGAGAAGGAAAAGCATTATCCATTATCATTATTGTTTTTTTTTTTTCATTTTTCAGGTTGCAACTGTAACCTTTCTAGTCGCCGATGCCAGATTGCATGTGGTACTGTGTCTGGCGATACTGGCCTTTATGTGTTCCCATTCAAGAGAAATGGTGCCTTATTGGTGAGTAGATTAACATCGACCTCGAAGATACCTCAGTAATCATATAGTTTCACAAGGGAAGTTAGTGACGTTCCAAAACTAAAGAGGTATACTCGTAATGTATGCTTAGTCGTAACTTTATAAGCTTCAAAGGAAAAATTGTGTGAATATAATTGCTCGCTGTTTGCATTGATAGTTACGAAATCAGTTCTTTACGAAGACGAGATGTTAATTGGTTGTGAAAGAGGTTGATGTACTAGACAGAGTGGATGCGATGGATACATGGATGAATGGCTATATGGATGAATTGATAAGTGGATGCATATGCAAATGAATGGATATTTAGTCCATCGCATGGGCGTATTCATAGCTGCTGTACTCACGATTGGACGGATGACTGAATGAATGCATTGGATGTATGGATATAAAGTTTATGCATGGGAAGATACATTTTCATATATAGATGGATATGCATGAATTAGTGGTTATAATCGTATAGTAGGTGGATAGTTTAATGCATGAACAAATATATAGATGAATAGATGAACAGCCTGACGGGTAGATAGATGGGTTAATGTATGGAGGAATAGACAGTTGAATTGATGAATGAACAAATGCTGGGTAGATGAATGAATTTATTTTTGAAGGAAGAGACGGTTAGATAAAAGATGAATTGATCGATGGATTAATGCATGGATGAACACATATAGGTTGATTGATAGAAGGGTTGACGGATGAACTAAAGCATGGATGAATAGATAGGTAGATTGATACATGGTTAGATGAATATATATCAATGCATGGATGGATAGACGGATGGATTAACGAATGGCAGATGGATGCATGGACAGTTAGAGAAGTCCAGAAGAAGCACAGATAGTACAATTAACTTTTTGTTTGTGACAAGGACAAACAAATTTATTCTACGAAAAGAATAAGAATTTTATACAGCTATCTGTTGCATATGAATCAGTATTTTTGACGTTCGTCGTATTAGAGGAACGTATAGGAATTTTTAATGTACCCCGTGGGATGCCCCAGGACAAGGACTTCTAGAAGATAGAAAGAACAATAGAAAGAACAATAGAAAGAACAATAGAAAGAGCATTAAACATTCTTCAGAAAGTTGAATGAAGCTCACCATTCACGAGAATTGAACTTTAAGAACAGTACGATAGGGAGAAAGAAGTGACAGAGGAAATATCACAGTTTGTAGATCCTTTCTGAAAAGAAAACAAACATACAAAAACAAAAAATAAAACATGGTGGTTACCCATCTAGATTCACCTAGACTTACTGAATGTGCCTATATATCATTCAAATAAAATTTAAATACTTTTATCACTAATGTGAGTTAACAGTCATTCTTGTGTCCCTCAAGATGCCCATTGTCTAAATTTTAAATGATCTTTGCAACTGACTTATGCCTTCGTATGCAAGATGAAGTGAGTTCGAGACTGCTTTGTGTGGATTTCTTTTGCACTCTTTCAAACAAAAGTTTGTATGTGAAAGGTTTTCCCCGATTGGTCAAGTGTCCTCAAAAGACGGCTATCTACTTTGGATGAATACTCGAACACTCAATTGTCTTCCGTCACGCATGACACTAAAGAGTCCGTATCCAACTGGTGTTAGAAAACAGAAGGCATTAATAATATCGTATGACCAATTCACATATTTCACAAGATGGCAATATATGTGAGCATTTTATCTCAAATTTTGTTCAATGAGTCTTGACTAGGTAGTAAAATTCGTTTTATCTTTCGTTTTATCAGCTCTCCTATTTCCGCTTCTCAACATTTAGTTTGAATGTCTCTTTTACTTTATGTATTTTCTGTCCTTCATTTCCACCTTGTATAACACATACGAAACTTACACCTAGTGTATGTCTGTGAACGCTACCACATGACGAAAATTAAAGACCAGTTTACCATGGAAACTAAGTGCCTAACACTTCAAAGTGGGATCTCATAAATTTTTAAATGACGATAAATTAGCTGCAACTGTCCAGCAGATCAGTTTTCCGTTTTTTATGTTGTTTTGTTAATTACTAGTTTTTTCACGTGTGGCGTCTTCAGTGTCAATCTCAGTGGTAATATATATATATATATACATATATATATATATCTGTATATAATATGTAAAGTACACCTTTTTCTTTTATTTAATTTTCTACGACTTAATTGGTTGGCCCCGAAGGAGGGTCGAGGATCCAAATCCTAAAGGAAAAGAACGATTATAGTGATGGTTAAAAGGGCAGGGAAGACATGTGCTGTTCTTGTTTTTTTTAACTCTTCTCTAAGTTGTTTACAGTTGTAACCCAAAGGTCAAATGTTGACCTTTAGATGTCTGCAGGTGCAAATGAAAAATCTGGATAAATGACAAAAAATAGAAGAAAGAAACAGAAAACATCGTTTAAATTGCCGTTTGGCAAGGAGTTTTAGATTTATCATCTAATTTCATCGCAAAGAGTTAAGTGGCACAGTCATGTTTACTTATATAAACTGACTCACTTTTCTATAAGCAACAACTATCAGCTCAAAATATCAGCTCACTCACACTTGTCATGCAAACCCAAACATGATGAAAGAGACAAGGTCTTATTTAAGAAAGCAAGATCTACTTTTGAAAGATGGGGGAATTAATGTGACGTCAGAGTATATATTCCGGGCACTAACAAAATTTGCATGATAATGCTCTTCTTCGTATGTATTTCACTGACGTCACAAAATTCTCTTATCTGTTCCATCATGAGACGAACAAAAGCAGCCAAAGTTAGAACACCACAATCGCTTATCATTCCTTCGCTTCCCATAGGATGTTTAAATTTTGCTTCAGGGGAAATGTTTTTCAGGAGGGCCGATCAGATATAGTAACCCTCTCGGTAAAAATATTCACCCAGTTGGGAATCAGGAAGATATACCACAGAAATTAGTCATTCGGGCGTTGTGGCTCATTGAGCGTGTGTGAAGTTGGTTGTTTTTGTTTTCACTTTTTTGGCAGGGAAGGAAGCGAAAGTTTTCATGAAACACCTTTCTTGGCATCAAACAAACAAGCGAGCAAGCACGATGGATTGTTTTGACCTGTATGTACTGCAACAAGTGATACTCATTGCTACTCAGTTTTCGGCTACCTGTTTTAGAAGATGCAAGTGTGTCAACTGAGGGATGTGGGATGTGACCAGAAAAACCTCTGCAATTTCGTGTTGTGAGATACGTATTGCCGGAGCTCATCCCCATTGCATTATCCCAATTATAAATATGTATATGTATATTCCAATACATGAACATTTCGTCATGACGTAGTCACCATTAAAACTGTTAACTGAAGTTTTTGACGAAACATTTTATTTCACACCTACGGCTGTCTTTCTTGCATTTATTACTTCTTTAGTAAATGCATCCTCTCTTCGTTTTGTCTCCGTTACAGACCAGACTCACCGAACTGGAGCCCGATGACATGTCAGGGGTACCTAACGTGTATGAAACAGAACCGCGAACTGCCTTAAGAAACGAAGACGACGAAAATCTGATGAAATATTACTCGTGGCTTCTCGAGGAACGTTACGGCCAGAAACGATGATTCGATCTACCTTAGCGATGACAACGATGACGACTGTGACGACGACAACGACTGGGAAAGAAGACAATGATGCTGACGAAAACGACGACGATGATGATGATGATGCTCCCATTTAAAAACATTATTACAGGGTAATCATGAGAAAACAACGTCAGCCATCGGGGAAGCCAAACAAAAAGCAATTTACAAATGCAACTGCAAAGAAATTCCGTTTTTAAGAAGTTGGTACACGCAGACTCGCTTTCTGTCAAATAACTCTAAGGTATCAGAAACGGCCCTTTACATGTCCTTGTTTATCATTTTCCAAGAAAGATCATTGGAAACGTTAAACTTCAATTCATTTTTCTAAATCAGAAATCAAAATGTTATTCTTTTGTTCCTTTTTTGTTGATGATACTCCAAATTGAGACAATTTCACATATAAAGTCAAGTCGTAAGTTGTCTTTGACGTATACCATTAGATTTCAGAGGACAAATAAAGACAATCTGCAGGACGACGTTCTGCTGGCTTTTGTTAAAGTTCTGAGAGATCTGGAGTGTAACATGTTCATTACGTCACTTCTGGCATGTAATAACTTTACATGTTTTTATGAAGATTATTACATAGGAAACATTTTTTTCTGGATTACTATTTGATGACTACAACCATTTCCTCAGTGTGCCCCAGTGGGTGACTATCACACACGGATATGCAATTCGCACTGTGTGCTTAGTTTGGATTTCCCTATTTTGGGGTGGTTAATTTTGTGTCTAAGAAACTGAGCGTAACGGTGTGACCAGTTTTTGTCATTTCTACATACATTCGCGTAACATTTGTATTGTTAATGAAAAGTTTTGTCAACCCTTTCATTTCATGCAGATGAAAAATGTTGCAGGAAATGTCGCAATTGTCAATATTAGCTCACTTTATAACCTTTCCATACCTCAGACTGCAGCTAACCCGTTCCCATTGATCCCAACAATAGTTAACTATACCAAGACTCACTTTAGCTCAAAGAGTACTAGGATATATTTTGCGTGCGAAATGTTGTTTGTGTGGTAACATGGACGAAAGTATTCTTAGGACGAAACACTAAACAAAGAGCTAAAGAGCAAAGACAAAGGAACAATTAAAATTACAAAGACGACAACAAAGAGGACAAAGACAATGACAACTTGACATCCGGGTTTTTTGACGAAAATAGATCTTCTTAAATACTTGGCCTGTAACTTAATATGTAACGATTACTTTTTTTTGTAAGACTTACCACAAATTTAATGTGTCTGCTTCTCTTAGTTCATAAATGATCAAACTATAGCAGAATGAAAGCATTTCTCAGAGAAGACGTTTTGCTTTCTTTTGAAACCAACCTGGAAATTATGAAAAATGGAATTTGGCTTTTTCGACACGGGATGCAGTGTGGAATTACATCTGATAATTTTGCATGAAAAGGAAACTTATGTCTCAATACCTTAAGGGTTGTTCTCGAATTATATTTTCGTTTCATTTTCCTTTGATTTCTTTTTTTTTCAAAATAGCATTAAATCAAATTGACAATCATTGTGTGCCATTCAAACGGTTCTTTGTAACGAGGTAAATCGGTGCAAAGAATTTGTTATTTGTGGTCCGAGATGGGCTAAAAGAACAGCAACAAGAACAAAAAAACCTTGCTATTGTCAACTAAAGTAGTAATCACGATTTGATTCTTTTGAAAAAAAAGAAACCCTTCTTTGACGAAAACTTATCTCGCCATTTGTCTTGTTAGATGTAATAAAACCTTTCCAAAAATCTATCACATTATTAGTAGTCCTATTCAAGAAGAATTTAGACAACAACCTACATGTGTTAGTATAGACCCCCCTGCAATGACGTCACAAAACAACAACAAGGGCGTCCTCTTTAAGGCCAAAATAAACGAACAGTATATGTGGCTACGCTACGTGTAGATCGAATAGCAGAGAGGCAATGTGCAGACGTGTTAAAGGGAAATAGGGCGTTTGTTTTAGAGAAAACATCCATATTTTTGAGACCAATGTTTGTGGACGTAGAATGATAGATTATTAAAAATAAGGAAGGACAGTAGCCTTCTTTTCAAGAAATAAGCTTCTCGTAGAGAGAAATTCAGTTATTTGTTGTTCAACACTAATTTGTTCACCCAAACTTTTCAAAATTCAAATGATGCATCCTCTATTACTCATCACATGCATAATGTTTTGAGGAGATGAAGCTTTGGTATATGTTTATTGATGAGACTGAATGGTTTAACAATGATTACCGTTATTTTCTTTTGCATGTCATGTTGGTGTATTTTAAACGCCCTATTTCCCTTTAAATTTGTCTACCAGCTTATCATGAAGGTGAGCGCTTCACTACATCATCGTAACGTCTCATGCCAGGGAGGAAGGGGGGGGGGGGGTGGGAGTGGTCCATTAAACGCGGTCACAAATCGTTTGTCGCATAACTGGTACTGTCATTTATCAATCATGTTTTTCTTTTTGTTTTTACAAATTAAGATGGTAACATTCATTACATTACATTACATTTCGCATGGTGCAATGAGTTATTTGTTTAGCCAGTCGACATAAAGATAACACTGATTGTTACATTAATGGAACATAGGGCGACATCGCTGCGGAATGTAGTGTTGTTCCATATTCAAAAACAAGAAGCCATAGCGAGAAGAAAAAAAAAAAAACAACGAAAATCAAAGATAACAAGAGCTATTCAGAGGCGTTCTAGTGGCACCACTAATACGTGTACTATGTGATTGTCTGTACTTTGTGCTTCTTTTCCCCCGCAAATTTTGATAATAAAAGTGGTTCTACCGAATTCTTGATTAATTTCTTCTCTTTTTTTTTCTCTCTTGTAATTCATGTTCTTCATTAAATGATAAAATTGTAAAACTGCAACTTTGATTCAGGGGGCCTAGCTTCATTCGAGAATTGACATTCCTTCTGTGACAGGCGAGATCTCGAACCTTCCACAGTGTAGATCTATATCACCGATGGTAACAGGGCTAAGGTATATGAAAAAAAAAAAAAACCTCACATTTTGCTTTCTTTCCTCTAAAGTTTACTACCCCAGTTTGGTAAGATAAAAAAGATCTTGTTTCTATCGCGCGTTGCCCTTGTTCTAGAAGTGTTTTTTTTTTTTTTTGCAGGTCAAATGAAATCCCTTTGACTTCATATTGTTGTAACTAAATGACTTCCTTTTCTTCAGAAAGGTAAAGAAATGCCCCCTCTTTGTTTGTAAGCATCTCTCTATTAGTGTATGAAGTGCACACCCGTTCGAACGCTAAGGACAGCTTGTCACGACCGACATAATGTACGTCGAATTGAGAATATGGTGATTTCAATTTTTTTTCAGCTAATTAAAATTCAGTGGTCAATATAAACGCCACCTGCTTGGTAAACCCCGCAGTGCTCTTCTCCCAAAGCAATTGCCACACGAACCAGGGAGGTATTAGGATCATGGGTTCCGTGTAACGTACGGCTCGTTCTCAAGGTTATGTGAGGTAAATCAGCTTTCACTTTATGATTGTATCGTGTAAAATGTATTGTCTAAGGATTATTGTCATCGGTTGGGGGGGGGGGGGGTAATGAAATGTAACATTTCATCTCCCTGGTCTAAACACGCAACTAACGAGAACATTTCGATATAGAATAACAAAAGGACAACAAAAGGAATGACTAAATAAAATAGCAGAAAAAGTACAGGGAATTACGAAATATTGAAATAAGCTTTTGTCTAAAGTATTACTTTCAAAGTGGCTGACTATAAATGCACGACGTCACTTCCATAGCAGTAAGAAGAAAGCAAAAAAGAAAAGAAAAAACAAAAAAAAAAAACCCAATCAAGAGTCCATCTTAAACTGGTTGAGAAAAATATCGCTTTAAAGTATCAGAATATTGCCAAAAATGTTCTGAATTTAGTTCATCTAGCATTATTTTTTCAATTCCATTTAATTCATTTCAGCCATCATCAAAGAATATCAGAGATGCATCAAGTATAACAAAAACCGAAATATGAGTTAAAAATAAAATAATGAGGTATTTGAAAAGTTGAGACAAACGACAATTAAGTAATCAATGGGTAAGGTAGCCAGGAGCAAACATAATATCTCTAGTCTTCCCCCCCCCCCCCTGTTATGAGGAAATTACAAGTGAAATAACAAGGAATAAATGAATGAAGCCATAGAAGAGTGGATACAAAGGAAACGAAAACAAAAGGAGGGATAAATTCATTGTAGGTATCTGATGCGATTAACAAAGGTATGGTTAAATGGTCGGGGGGGGGTTAAAGAAAGGTTAAATGTCAATGACAAATAAACCAAGAAAATGTTTTTTAGAAGATTGAAAGGAAGGAATAATTTGTCATTTTAAAAAGCCTTGAATTTCATATGGTTGTATCTTCATTAAACCATTGACGACAAGTGACTGTTGAGTTGAAACGCTCGGGAAATCTCCCCTGCTTATAGTAGAGATGTACGCAATCCTTCGTCATCGTGTGCCTTGGCTCATTATCTTGTATGATTACTATTATTGCGTAAATGGTTTCAAACAAGGTTGACTGAGGGAGGAAGGGAACGGGGGATAATTCAGGGACACCCCCACCTTAGAAAATTCTCACCAGACTTTGCCCTCAACTCCCCCCCCCCCCCCGTCTGAGACAATTATCAACCAGGACAACTGCCCCAGATAATTTCCCATCTGGCAACTTTACCTCCGACAACGGCCCCACCGAGAAACCCACTCTAAAAAACCTCACTCTCTTGGAATTGCAAAGACGGGTGGATTCAACATTTAGTAAGTTTGGAGGTGGAATACATCTCTCGTGATCCGATTTTCAGAAAAGAGACCGATATACATTCTTACGGCAACAGCGTGAACAGCTGTTGGCACTTATCGCACGTGAGGTACAAAGTTGCCAGAAAATGCCTCCCAGATTGCAGGAAATTGCACTCAACGTGCGTTGCAGAAGTAGTATTTCTGTCGGATTAGGTTGGGTTTTAGGGTCTAGAAAGAGCGAGAGAGACGTCAGAACGGAGAATCCAGAGAAAGATTTAGCGATTAGAGTCCGATTTATCTGATGATTCGACTGGCGCGTAAATTAATTTAAATTAGTTGATGATGAAGATTGAAGGAGAGAAACGAAATGATGGAGAGAGAGTTCACGTTACAGGGGTGACACATACTGGCCTACATAGTACACGAGAACGATGGTGACAGTTCGATATCCAGAGAGCCAGTGGGGCCCAGTTGCTGAAGCTTAGCCTCGTGGCTTCCAGGGGTTAGATACTCACGTGATCTACCTGAGAACGTTGACCAATCACAGAGCAGCGATTGTCTATGACGACGTATGCTAATGGTCGCTACCCGTGATCTACCAATCAGCAAAGTATAGCGAAACCTTTCTGAGAACAGGGTCTACGTTTTCTATTTTTAAAGTATTACCTTGTCTAATCTGACTGTCTGAGGGGAATAAAGAAAAGGTTCATGACCTCTAGTATAAAACACCGGAAGACACCTTCCTGACCCTTTTGAGTACGGTGGGGTAGAATGACCATCTCTATACAACATTCCAACTTTTGATTTTAAAGGCTTCTTGTTTTGAAACTGACATCAAAATGTAAAGATGAAATTTGATTTTTCTCATTATCACTGTACAGAGTTGATAATTTACACGTGAATTACGTCAACGACCAGACGCAAGAGAAACTTGAACATTCTAATGGATGGCGTTATCTGCTCAAGGGATGCCATATGGGACATGGCGACTGCAGAATAAACGGCTCTGCCAAGGTCAATATTTACATTGTTATATTACAAGCAGGGCAGATAAAAGTTCATGATGTGCATCCCAGATTCCGAAGGACACTCTATTTTGATCATACGTAAGATTGCCTTTATGGTAAAATATGGGTTGACCCGTAGCATACAACTTAAAGGAAGATAGGAGATTCGTTGTAGCAGTGTTCACACGGAAGAATTGCACATCTACCACAGAGACCAGTTTCGCTAACTTTTAAGCCGAAAAAATTAAATCGCTCTTCTTTCTACTGTAATTAACACTCTAATTAATAAAACTTTTAATGAAAGAAACCTGGCGTAGCATGTTATTATCCACATTGGTGCCAAATGATAGAAAATAAAGGAAAATCAACCCTAAGGGCTATTCTTATTTCTTCAAACAGCACATCCTACTTTAAGTGTAGGATGTTGGTAAATTCAGCCCGAGGCGAAAAATTAAACAAAAACAAAAAAAATCCTTACATGCATTACTCTGCAACCACGTCACTCCGTGTCATGTGACGTCATATTCAATGGGGTCTTTACCCCCCCCCCCCTCTAGAATCGTGTTATGTAAGTGATTCACAAATACGTGAACATTTCACATTACCATGCAGGGTGAAGATCACAGAGAGGTATACTTTTATGAATTCTTCGATGGTAATTTATCAGAAGGGGGGGGGGGGATTGCCTGGAGAGAAATTGTCGAGGTGGTTTCTTGGCTGTGGGAGGTGGCCTGGTGGCAGTATCCCTGGTGGGAATCAAATTAATTTCTAGATGATTGAGCAACGAAACAAATTGCATGTTAGCAGTATACGTCGAGGCAGGAGAGGCTGGTATGTCATTGCTACGATCATGAAGTTCCGATGTTCATATACCGATGTTATGGTTTTCTCAAAGTATGTGGGGTTTTTTTTTTTCGTCTTTATTAACAATGCAAATATATTGAGAGAATGTCGTTTGAAATCTTAGAAAGCACTGTCACTTAAGAGAAAACTCGATGAATTAGAAAAAAGAAAGAAAAAACAAAACAAAACCGTAAAACCAAAAAATAAAGAATAATAAAAAACACCATGAGTGGACGTAACTTGAAGCTCATACTTGTATGACAAACGATTCTACCATATCTTTAGAGCATAACAAACATGAACTTGATATTTTGGTCGGGAAGACTTATCAAGTCGGTGGGACGACACCTTCTAACTCAAAATTTGAATGGTCAACATAAGGACATTTTTTTAAATGACATGATAGGCCAACTGAGGTCGTAGGCAATCACATGATAGATTACTCGAATCTCTGATATGATGTAGGCCTACCCTTCACGCACGATGGACCATCGTAGGTTGGTAGTTTAATGTAGGCCTATGGAAGGAATGATTGGTGGTATGGGACCATGGAAGGTAGCATACCTCCACAAATTGCCCACATTAACTTACCCACTATATCAACAGTAGTGTAATCTCCAAATTCTTGGGTATAGTTTTCCGCCGTGCATGGAAAGATGACATATACACGTCACTTTCGTTTCTTTTTTTGTACACTTGAGAAGGTTTAATTTTGAGACAGATGTCAACAAACTCTTCCCAACATTTCCCAAAGTTAGAGAGTGAAAACAGGAAAAGCCTCGTACAAACTGTAAGTTCGTTCTACCAGCCTAACATGCAATAACATCGCCAAAATCATTATACCGACTGCCTTCAAACCTACAATAGATATACTTCGACCAGACTGCCTCATTACCCGGGAGGCGAAATGTTGAACCGAAACTCCGGTATGTCACTTAATGTTAGTCAATTATTTTAACAAAGCCAGTTTTGTTCATGGCAAGGTATTTGACTGTAATGGTTATCATGCGGTGCAAAAAATTGAAGACAGACTGACCAACCCAACTGCATTGATCCGTAGCTTATACTCCGATCCTGTAGTTTCAACTGCTCTCTATGGCCCCCCATCCACCGAAAGAGGGCGATATTCTCATTTAACCCGTGACTGTTGCTTTGGATTTTGGTTGTTTTGATTGTAATTGCTTGCTGAACCAGAGAATTGCAACGGCAACTGGTTGCTTATATTGGAAAAGGTCGATGGGCAGACACCGTGGTGAAGGACTTGTGACTTGAAAACAGTCCAGACGGGGTGGATGAACACAAACTAAAGGGAATGATGAATGCATAGTGATCGACCATAAAAATGAACAAGATGAACGCGGAACACTTGACAAGGGATATGTTTCAACTATTTTAATTTTCAGATGTTGACAGTTTACTTTATCGCACATTCTTTTGCCGAGTTAACTCGGGGCCGCAAAAAGGTATGGCGTCATTGTTGCACACTAGTACGTAATCTTTTGCTTCTGTAATTATCTATCAAAATTAAACACTCGGAGCAAAATAAAACACAAACATGCAGTTTGAGGACAGGATCAGTATGGCAGGTTACTCCATGGGAGTCTATTGGGGGGTCCCCTCCACTTTTTTGAGAGGAGGAGACACTAACACATTTGTACCCCCCCCCCATTTTGTAAAATTAAGTAAAAAACAGTAACATGCATTATTCGTGGGGGAAGTGTAAATTTGCTAAATTATGTTCTAAGGAATAAACAAAATTTAGCAGAAATGACAAGCCGGCCAGAGAGACTGAAAAGTACCATTTCGATTTGACCGACATTACCTACATAAAGCTATCCGCATAAAGCCCCTCCCCCCCTTTTTTTTGCTTTATCTTCGATATCCCTAACGTCGCAGTCACCACCCATTTTCCCCAGTTACACTTAGAACCGAAAGACTCTTTGTTATTAGTTGTCATTTTTGCTACTAAATCCGTTGCAAAACCCAGAATGCGAAGCATTCCCACAGTCACGCAAAAATGGTCTCAATTGCAGTTCTAAACGGGACTGTGGCATCACACAAGTGATTCACGGCGTTTTGCTGCTCATGACAAGCGTAGCACTAGTGGTCTAGGGTCTTGAAAGAGCACCGATATCCCAGTTATACCGAAAAACGTACAAGGCACATAATTCAGCCTACGACTAGTAAGACTGCGAGCCCGTACGCTAATTTAGTCTCGACTCGAGTTAGCCTAGCTAATTCTCTACACTAATCAGTTTAGTTCCAGTAAACGTCTACGTCTATACGATTCATACGAACTTCGTTTGGAAAGACGGTAACCGTAAAAAGCACCATCTCCAAGCCTAGAGTGAATAAAAATTTTGAAAGAAAAAAAAAAAGACAGCACTGTATGACACAAACAGTTGCCAGCTTTGATCTTCGCATGCCCTCCTGAACTGACGGTGAGCACGTGCAGTACTTACAGTAACAGATCATTGGACGCTGTATGCAAGCAACACAGCAGTAACGCATACGCCCACAGACATATTATGGTGATAAATAGGCAAAGTTATAGAGAAAAGCTCGACGTGTTACCACAATTAGGATATAAAATAAACGAGTTTGTGATCGGGCAGTACTAACCTGCTTAGTTGAAATATTTGACGAACAAATTTCAAGATTTTGTCAGAATGAAGTAGATGCACAAGTCCACAACGATGTATTTTAGACTTTTCAGAACATTGGCAGTGAAGGGTTGACATGTTCAGCCCTTCTCTTACAAAACGGTGGTAAGGGTGCTATGCATGTGTTACGGTCGTTTGTGTGTGTGTGTGTATGTGTAGGTGCGTGTGTGTGTGTGTGTGCAAACCCACAAACACGTTTGTATCTACAACCCAATAGTCTATAGACTGTTCTAAAAACCGTACAATAATTGTTTCACTAAATTTAAAAGTTCTTTTTAAGTAATTTTCTCTAGTTTGAACTGAAAGCAATTTTGAGTAATACAAAGAAAAAGGCTGTCAAGAGGCAGAAACACGACTGCCATACTTTGCCAAAACCAGTGTTGCACTTTGGACGAAAAGCCGTGGTGCGTGAGTGAGAGTGTACGAGAGTCCTTGTGTGCGTTTAATCTTGTTAGGACCCTAGTAATGTAGTATCACACGCACCATGCTTCTTTTGTACAGAGCTGATTGCGCCCTCTGTATTCCTCGCCGATTTTTCCTTCACACTCTGGCAATCCTCACAGAATATCATCCATGATAAGGCTTCACCGAAGGAACGAACCCTAACCATGATGGTGTGACTCGATATCACCTCATGTTCTATCATGCAGAAAAGGGTTTTCTCGAGACATGACTTTAGCACATTATGGAAATTCTGTGTGGACTAGATGCAGGCACAATATAGGGTCTTGTACATTTGTTTGAAACTTCTTGAGTTTTTCTTTATTTTATGGACGTTTTGCTTCGAAAAAGTGAAGAAACCAATCAGATTTTATCATTTAGTTAAAACCCCAAAATATATGTTTAGTCATGATTTCTTCGAGAACATTTAATTAGGGTGAACAGTGAACGAGCACTTCGCTGTGACAGTCTGAGCACCCCCTACACAAGCGACTGTGTTATATATATGAATAAAGATCGAGAGCTGTACATATGGTTGCGCCCCATTTTTGGCAAATGTCCAAGTGTTGTGTGTAACAGATCCTAAGATGTACATAACGCGGTTGGATACGGAGCTCGCTTGTTAATAGACTTTGCAAAGTCTTTCTCGGCGAATGAATTCTCCTCCTTTGATACATTCGTCACAATTTGAGCTGCAGCCTACTTATACCCAACCGAGGATATGTACTCATCTAGTAATAGCGTTGCCCTGTGATCGCCGTCCGCCGGAAAGACTTTGGACACTCGATATAATTATGTACAAATGAATAGTCACGTTTGACGTTAGGGTTAATACATATTAAAATACTACGCGTTGGTCTCATGAAATGAGCCAATAGCAGCGATCGAACAATGAGAGAAAAAAATGGTACCTAGGCTAACTTTCACCGTATCACCAGATTTGCCTACGGCAGAAATAGGATATCGCTAAGAGAGGCCTCAAACAGTTGAAGGAGAGTAGAATATTGCCATGATAGTTACGTAACTAATCAGTCGTATGTCCTTTCCCCATCATCACTCCCATCATTTCTCACGATGGCCGTGATTGGCTTCTACCGAATTCGGTAGCGAAAAACAATGGTGTTAGGTAAAAGTTGTGTGCATAATTAAAACGAGTGTCCAGAGTCTGCGAGGGCAGCTATCAGTGGGGGGAGTAAACACTCTTCCGGAAGAGCAGTACAGTGTAGGTGTTCAGAGGTGGCAGAACCAAGATTTACAGAAACTTTCCAGCCCAAGCAGACTCTGCAGAGCTTAACTTGTAAACAGCTGACGAACAGGACGCTGTTAGAATAGCAGCGTGATTTCGTACGTTGAAATCATTGCGTGTGGAAACACAAACGAGGACAAAAATTACAGACCTCTTGACCAAGACCATGTGTGTATGCTATATCTCATATCTGTTATCAAAAAACCAAACGGGTCTTGGAGCCTTGCAGAAGTCGATGACGGTTGTCCAAACATTATTGTAGCAGGGAATAGCTGAAGGACAGCAGTTCCATGTTCTGAACGTTAGACTGGGTAACATTCTCAGCAGGTGTCGGTATGCAGTCAGAGGTGATGTATGAGTAATACATGTCCGTCGTGAGGGCTACTGATTGGGTCGAAAGCTCCTGTGGACACACAGAGCTTTTCATTAAAATCGAGAAACCATACAAATGCAGCAAGAAACGATAACATTTGAATGAGGCTCCACTCTACGAACCCTCCCCCGTATAAAAAGTGCTTTTTGGATTATACGTAATGACACCCTTATGCTCTGACTACGTCAATAAACCAATTAAACACCATGTGGATTTTACTCGAAAACAGTGCATGGGTATTTTTTTATATTTTTTTTAATTTTTTGACGCCCTCGATCAATTTCTTCTTGTCACGAATGCACGAAATATACAAACTATAGAAAAACGAACCCAAAGGGAAGGTTAAAGAAACAATTGTTGTAGGGTTTTAGGGTTTATGGTAGCTGCGTAGCTATCCTGGACTATTACAACAAGGCTATGGCAAATAACATTTACTTTTATTTGTTATTCACGCCGAGGATACCTACTTTCATTAAGGCGTCTCTTAGCCTTGGTTGACTGAAGTGATTCAACCTGACCAGGTAAACTGAAAAATTGTAGATTAGAGTTGGAAAGCCTTTTTGAATCAAAGAGCTTTATTGTCGCCACCTTTGAACTTCGTGGCCTTCCCTACAGGTTGCAAGCCCTCTTGTAACTTGCTCGATGAAATAAGAAATAACAAGCATATATGCTTCTGACAGTAAATATATATATATATATGTATATATATATATTTATATATTTATATGTATATATGTATATATATATATATATATATATATATATATATATATATATATATATATATATATATATATATATATATATATATATATATATATATAGTAAATCGTATACCCTCTTAATTTGTGTTAATCCGTTGTATTTTTCCCATTTTCACAAGCCCGCTGAAGTGAAAACTGTGTTAATCTTTGCTCTATAACTGAATTTAGGGTTCGAATGCATCCTTGAAACGTTTGGAAACTTACCACGGTTTTCTTTGAAAGTTTTTTTTTTATTTCGAGGTGAGAGGCAGATTGGCAGAACCACACATTCTGTCAACGTCAAGAGATATCTTAAATGCACGATTTAAATCGGCTTTTTTTTTCACTCGATTCTTTCTGGTTGGTTTTGTGTGTTTTCGGAAATCACACATATTCTTATTGGTGAGTATAGCTTTGCGATGAATAATATCCCAAAGCTATAATTGTTAGCCTTTCTGAAAAAAAAACAAAGAAAAACAAGTGGTTCTAATCTTCGGTCGATTGCAGAGGAAAAGAAGAGAGATCTAGGTGAATGCATACAAGATTCTCATTGTTAATTACATGACTAAAAGACTTGTAGCGTGTCTGCAATCCCTATGGCATGGAACAATCTATCTCCGGATTTAGTTTGATTTGGCTTCCCAAAAATAAGATTATTGATATTGGACGATTCAGAATTTGAATGCCAATATCCTGTAAAAATGAGGGCACAATTTAAGAGACTAAAAGGTGAATGATCGTACTATTAATATCTCATGTGACGTTTTTCATGTCACTCTCTGGAAACAGCTACTTTCCGTTTATGTCTTCCACGTACTCGTGTACATTCGCCAATACTATTATGATAGCAGTATATATATATATATATACTTTTATATATATACTTTTATATATATATACTTTTTATACTTTTATATATATATACTTTTATATATATATACTTTTATAAATATATACTTTTATATATATACTTTTATATATATACTTTTATATACATACTTTTATCTATATACGTTTATATATATACTTTTATATATATACTTATATATATATATATGTTAGTGACATGATGCTATGGGATGATTCGCTTGCCTTGATTGTTAGGCTCTCCCTTATTTTTCGCCTATAGAAATTAGACGCGCTTCTAAGAGTATTACAATCGGAGGGGAACTGTGGTAGAGAGTTTGTGCTGTTTACAATGTTGATAGATAACCCCCTTTTGACTACCAAAAGATTTCATGAGATGTACCTTAAATCTGTCTGTGAGCCTTCTACATACTTGTTTCTCCGACGTAAATAGAATTACAGTCAGGACAATTGATTTTATAACTTACATTGTTAGTCATAATGGAGACCATACCGTTCTTTGAAATTAAAAAGAGAGGACATCTTCTTCTGCCACACTACAGTCCACCCCGTCCCAGTTTGATGTTGTATCCCTTTTTACTAATGTTCCTCTCAAATTTACTATTGATATCATTCTTGATTATGTTCATACCGAAAATCGCATTCCTCCCTGTATAAAGCGTGCTGATCTTAAGAAACTGTTGATCAAGGGGGTTCCTTCACACTTTCTATTCAATGACTTTATCTATCAGCGGATTGATGGTTGTGCCATGGGTTCATCCCTTAGTGTCAGTTTGCTTTGCAGAGATATTCATGTTTCACCTTGAGGCCAAGTTAGTACATATTTGTCCTAAACTAAAATTTTATCGTAGGTACGTTGACGACATTTTTCTACAGATTACTTAAACGATCTGTTATTTTCATTTAACTCGTTCATAACTCAATCAATTTCACTTATGAGGTGAAACTGGATGGTCGTTTTTCTTTCTTAGATCTTTCTCTGCTAAGATCTGTCTGCAATGACAGTTGTAATCACTTCGGTTTTCAGAAAACCTTCCTTCACTGGACTTTTTGTGAATTGGAATTCTTGGAGCCACAAAAGGTATGAGATTTCTGTAGTTTAAAGCTCTTCGTGAACGTGCTCGCCGACTTTGCTCATCCTTCGATTTATTTTTAAGTGAATTATTGTACATACGTAATATTCTCATGTTGAATGGCTACCCTAAACGTTTGTTATGCCAGATAGAGTCCTATACTAAGAAATTACGGCTCTAATTAGGAATGGGTCCTGCAGCCACAAGAAGCTGTATCACAGGGGAAAATATAAAACGTTATCTGAGCAGAAGAGTCTTTTGCAAGTTGCGAAACTGCAGAAGAGAACGGCAAAATGCCACTCAGTCAATAGGTAAAGAGGTAATGTAACAATCATAACACACTGAAAATCGACTAAGCTCTTTCCCAGTGTGCGGAATCATAATCGGTTCTTGGTTTACCACCAAAGAAGTTTTGCTGTGACAGGCCGATACAGTTGGCAAGTTTCAGCGTAAAGCCCACGGAACGTACAACCACGCACGTGTAACCAAAAACACACGCATAATCACTCAATGACACATAATCACAGAGGCATGGCTGTAAACACAGGATACGTCATCGTGAAGAGAATGTTCATTGTGCACCTATTAAATACAAAGCAAGAAAGCAAGTTGAGTTGCTTTTAAATCTCAAATTTCTTCATTCTCTTTGTCGTCCCATGCACTGAGGTGAAAGCCTCCCTTTTTCCTTGGTGTTCCTTAAAAAAAGTCTAGTGTGATATTATCTGCATTTTACTTAAACGTTGGCATTGAGATTAAGATTTCACGAATGTCCAGATGTCATCGCTTCTTTCCAGAAACAGTGTCCAGCCTCTTTGTATCTTAAGGAAGGGTCAGAGGTCAAAAATGTCGTTTACAGTTTTGTGTCCATAGCTATCTTTGGTGGATGACTTTGCAAAAGATGCAACTGGTGAAACTAAACATTTGCAAGTTAATCAAACTTTTATAGGTCGTCGAACTTATAGAAAATTAACATGTCATTGACCTTACAGAAAATTAACAGACGATCATGGTAGTCCAACAGCGATGGCGCTGTGCGGTGGGGGTGTTTACGTATAGGGGAGAACAGTTGTAAAGAAACTAACACTTTGATCAGCAGCATTTGAAACTGAAATATTAAGGTCTACCGCCTTGATGTCACAGAATCTAGTGGCTTCGAAGTTACTGGCTAAGCCGAAAGACTTTGTTGACAAATTCCTGTCAGATCCTTAAAAATCTTACCCACCCCTCAGTCTCAAAGCCCTAGGGCGATTGGCAGGACTTTTAATTCAAAGAGAAACACTACTTCCATAGCAGGTAGCTGAGTAGATCGACAGTGGAGGAAGATGTTACTGGTACTCCGTGGTACCGTGTGTGCATTGACCAATGGACCAAAGGTCATCAATATTGAAGCTGGAATATGAGTTGAAAATTGCCAGTGAAAGTCAAATACCGTGGACTATGTCACAACCACTATCAGAAAACATTGTTTCAAGCCCCATTTTTGCATACATGCATATTCATATCCATTCCCACTCTCACACATTCACCAGAAAGTGCTTGTTCACTGTTAAGCGTGATTGGTTGTTCTAAATTTTAAGGTGTGAACTAAACGGTTTGGTTTCTTCAAATTGGCTATAAAATAAGGAAAAAAGTTAAGCCAGTTGGGAAAAAATGTACAAGAACCTACTATCGAGTAAAATTCGACGATTCAGGGACAGAGGGCGCAGTCAGCTCTGTTCAAAAAGAAGCACGGTGTGTGTGATACTACATTACCAGGATCTTAGCAAAACGTAAGTACATCATGTAATAAAAATCGACATTGCAGGGGGACTAATTACCTTCTCAGCAGGTGTTGATATATACATATTTTTAACGTATTTTTTTTTTAACGTACACACCGAAACACCCCTGGACAATTGGAGATGTCTCTAAGACATAAAAGATCTCTCAAGGTCTCTATATTTATGAGTCTTCCTTAACGTCAGATGATTGGCTCAAAAGAACATGAATATTTATAGCCTATAGCATGAGTAATACATGTTCGTTGTGCGGCCTATAGTACTATAAAGGCTCTGCTTGAAATGGCAACATCTCAGAAAAACAGGTTAAGTGCCTCTGTGTCCTCTAAAGTTTGCTAGTGAGATGCGTCTGTGTGTTTCGGAGGTTTGCGTGGGTATTCTTATGTCCACTTTAGTTTTTTTCCGGAAATATCTTGCAAAGTTGTAAATTGATCAAACTTTAATCTTGTCAAGACTACAAAAACAAGTTGGCCCAGTAACTTGAACTAGTCAGTGTCTGACGTCCTGTGACTGTGACACGTACCCTGCTATTTACTTTACTGTCCTGTGACTGTGCCACGTACCTTGCTATTACATTTACTGTCCTGTGACTGTGAGATGTACCCTGCTATTTAATTTACTGTCCTGTGATACTTTCCCTGTTATTTAATTTACTGTCCTGTGACTGTGCTGCTATTTAATATACCGTCCTGTGGCTGTGGGATGTAACCTGCTATTAACTAACTTCTTCGTCAGTTCACATAGCATGTTCCCCTTCCAGTTTGAGTCAGAGAAAAAAAAAAGATATGTGAAAGCACAATAAAGATGATAAAGAATTATTTACGATCGTCTATGGCAAAATTTGTCTGCTCCTCCAATAAAAATCATGACCCCCTGATAATGAATGGCACGTCTTTTCAACCACAAACAACGAGAAAAAATGTTGCTCTCGAACCCACAGCAGTCAGATTGTTACAAATGTTACGGTTGAAGGGATTTTAAAGTGCATGATACTGTTACCTTATTGCGACTCCAAGAATGCTTTACTGTAATATGACTTTTAAGGTAGCATTTTCATTTCATCTTGTTTTTTTTTCTAATTGAAACATAATCGGTTATTGTGCATTTCATTGTCTGTCCCAGATATCTCGGTATCAGATTATTGTTCTTCCTGGGCCCGTCACCGTTTTGATGTAGAAACAGCATATTGCGACTCATCAACAACGTTTTTTTTTTCTCTTTTTTTTTTTCAATGTCCCTTGGAAAGTAAATGACACTGTTCCACATATGAATGACTGAATTCAATGCACTGGCAAGACAGAAATTATGAATAATGATGATGAGCAATGGTGCATACACTCATCTCCATTCTGCAATTTTTCCACCCCCCATTGCAATCGTCCGACAACTCCTTCAAAAGAAGAAGTTGTTCCCGTGTTACTTTTGATTGTTAGTTGATGTTCCTTAAATGATATTTATTCTGCTTCTTTATTCCTCGATGTGTAAGATAGGAACAGGAAAACCAAGTGAAATGTAAATTAAGTTCAAACAGAAGGGAGAAAGGAAGATGGTGAAAAAAAAAAAGTTAAATTGTTCAGGTTAAAAAGTTTTCTTTTTCTTTCAGCATATTTCTCGAGAAGAATTAAAAAAAAACTAACGTCAGACTTTGGAAACAAAAAAAAAAATCATTCCAAACCCCTAGAAATCCTACGCAAACTTCATTGATGCAGCTCTAAAGCGATTGGCTCTAAAATGACTCATTAATATTAAGTACATCAACTTTTGGGCTCTATTAACGGAATGTTCGGCTATCGCCAGCAGGCTCTTCAGAGCGCGGCAGCCACAAAGGCGCTTACGCAGGTATTAGAATCTTGTACGAGTATACCGTTATTTGTACTGAGCATAAAAAGCACTGGTTCCACGAAACTGACAAATGGAAAGATTTAACGTTAATGGTAAGTAACGATCGAATGTCCGGTTATTGACCCCAAAAGTGGAGGTCGCAGAATTGTTACACCCCTCATATACTCTACATTCATATTATGAATATAGCACTAGATGATGAAATATTAAATTTGGCGTAAAGAAAAACATAAAATGCGTCATTAATGTGAGGGAGATGACATCACTCCCTCTTGCTTCAAGTTCCCCTTTAACTTTTAATGAGAAAAATGTGACAATTTCGACTGCTAATACTTTGAAAAACACGCATTATTATTCACTGTAATGGTCAGATTAACTTACTCTTAACATATCTGTCAAAGGTAAATTTGTCTCTTGACCATCCCTTTTTAATGGGAGAAGTCCTTATGGGTTACTATGTTGACCCATAGTGTGCTGCGACGTCACCGCGCACTGTTCTGATCAAATACCACTGTAACCAATGGGGGATTCATTTGCAAATCTGTGGAAGTGAAATTCGCCGTATACCTTGTGTTAGGAATTGAGGGAAATTAATGTATGAAAGTATGTTGTCGCACTGTGACGAGACTATGCGCGCAGAAGTTGTGGTGATGGTGGTGGTGGTGGGGGGGGGGGAGGGGGAACAACCAAAGAAGAATTGGTCTGGCTATGGCTAGTCTATTCAGTACCTTCTCCCGGTGACAACATGGAGCTTTCAATTTGTACCTCCGGATAGTTGACTGTTACGAGATTTAAAAGGCAAGTGGCTTCAAGTTTTAGCAAATGAATACCATTAGCTGAACCACTTTCTTCTTTTTCTCGATTACTGCCATCGAACAGCAGAAACCCCAACAAATTTACCACAACTTGCTTTTATACCGTTTTATGAAACTTCGAGTAGCTAAGCGTCTCCCATGCCGTTTGTTGTCAAACGCCTCCTCTCTTGTTTTTTTTGGGGGGCAGGGTGGTTCTGTGTCACATGTGACACTGAGTCTCCTCTCCTCCTTCAAATTCATGTCACATACAGTTTAAAGGCATATTTTACTAACAATTGAGAGCTTCCTTTAAATGAAAAAGAGATTAATGTTTCACGGCATTCGTTTCAAACCCGGCGATACCAATATCTTGTCCTTTAACTCGGCACTTGAATATTGCTGTTTGAAGGAACTTGATTTCTGTGGTCAAAGAAAGACTTCCGATTGCTCCAAGGTGACCAAAATGCCATGATTGTAACAGAGGCAAATTATTGCTAGGAGCATTTGGTTCTCTTTGACATAATTGGTGAAGTTTAACAAGAGTGGAAATGTAAATTGTATATATTGTAGGTTTACCTTAAACTATAATTGTGGAAATTAAATCCACATCTCTTAAACTATCGTAATGTTTCTTTTAAAACAGTCACAGGATGTTCATGTAGTTGACTGTGAATGGGAGAAGGGGGGGGGGGGGCATACAAGTTTTCCATTGCGCGATGTACCGTTTCGAAATATTTATTTTGAAAATTGATAATGCCGAGCCGAGAATGCTATTGACATATGCTTTTCACCAATTTACCACCAATAAAGAGAGAAAATTATTCCTACTTTTTTATGAAACATAAATTTCCTTCAGTGACCAATCTCTTTAAGTACATACTTGGCGGCCTACTTTCAACGATTCGTCACATGTTATCTTTACACTGAATGTTCGAAGGCAATAGTCAGGGGCCTTCAACCTTACGGTTAAAAGCGTTCGAGTCGAACATGAACCAAATGTATTCGGTGAGATCGTAACTTTGCGGGAAGAGCGTACTTTTTTTGCCAATAGGTTATTAGCAGACATATTGTATTGACTTGTCACCGCAATTACACGCATACCAAACTTCCCCCCTTCTTCTCGTTTTCTTTCTAACTAGTAAAAGACAGTTACTCTTAGTTTATTTGAATGATGTGGTTTTGACATTTTCTCTGTTAACTGTTTCGTTCTAGGAAAAGGTAAAAAAAAGTGATGTTTCGTGAGAAAATATCACTCGGTTGCTATGGATATTAGCGGTCGGAACAGCTGCGAAAACAAGCGGAACGGAAAGCCATTTTAAGGTTGGATACGTTCGCCGTGTTTGACATCAAATATTTCTTTTTTTGGTCAGCCTCACATGTGGCCCGTTGATTAATTATATAGTATATATAGATATATATTTATATATAGATGAGTATTGTATTCTCTCTTTTCATTATTTCTTGAACTTTTTATGTTTTTCATTTTTAAAATCGTAAAAAAAAAATATATATCAAAAGGACGTCAAGTGAAAGTACTTTGTTCTCGACTCACTGATGATATTATCGTGCATGTCTATTAAAGGTATTAACCGTTATGGTCCATTACTATCTATACTTCAGCAGAGAGAAAAAATAATAATAAAACAAAGAGCAATAAAGAAGAATAAACGGAACAAATAGTTAACAATTATCTGGCTTCATGAACATAAAAAAAACAATAAACAATAACTTATTACTGTAATGTATCACCATCTGTAATATTCTCTTTGGTAATTCACCGTGCAATTAATTCCCGATAGGCTTATCATTAGGGTAAAATAAACAAAGAAACGCCCTCCTCCGTGCAAACGGGTTTGCACAAAATTGCACTAATTATGTTGTCATAGAGTGTTTCAAGGATACCTTGTAATCCCCTCTCCCCTGGTTCTATAAAAAATTTAAGCTTCGTTTTTTTTTATAAAACATCTTATGCATAAACAAGTAACGTGGGAGAGCCCTTCGCCCTAGGGTTACATCGCATGAGCTGCAGGTGTTCAACTTCTAGCCACACAGGGTGGGCATGGTTAATATCTGACATTTCTCAAGTCAGTGAAGTAATTCAGGGACTTTCTACTGTGTTCATGACGTGTTTATTTTTTTTTTGTGACTTTTTATGCCCTCTTTACGTACGGCATTGACTCACTTACCGATATGAATGCGTCAACAAAATATGGCGTCACAGATAATGACGTCATCAACCCGCGGACTGGGCATTATCAAGACAAATTCATGCAGTGTTACACTGAGGATATACAAGATACATCTATATATCTACAAAACTATTAATCGATGTCAAACACAATGCACCATCTATACAGGCCATCTATTAACCGATTAATCGATGCCGAACAGAGTACATCATCTGCATATTTACAAACCGATTAATCGTTGTCAAACACAATACACCATCTATATAACTACAAACCGATAAATCGATGTCAAACAAAATACATCATATCTATATCTACAACGCCGATTAATCCTTGTCGAACGCATATTCCACGGTTTCAAAAATCGGCAATGTGTCTTGCACTCCTGCCTTTTAAAGTGTGCCTCAGGTCTAGGATTTCAAGAAAATAAACTTTAGAGGGTGTCAAATAAATCCTTTACAGTCAACTTCCATCTTCATAGCTTGTCCCATTGCTGATATATAAAATTTTGACAGGTATTCCCCCAATTTGAAATGATCAATATCGCAATCATTTAATAACGGGTCCTTTTTGTCCTGCTTTTTGTTGCCTTTTGAAGTTGAAATTGTTTGTGTAACCTTGAAATTTTAACCCTTTTAACGGATAACATGTTTTCTGTTGCTTTGTCGCACATAACATGTTGTGTCGAGTCACCCCAGTCACCTTTTGATAATGGCTTTTCTACAAAAATAACGTTAAAAAAGAAAGTAATTTGACCGGTAATAGATGCATAACAGGTTATTGTGAAATCTACCGTAACATTTTATATTGAGTGGTTAAGCTTCAACATTTTGTTGAACACGTCAACACAGGGAATGCCCTATGAAGATTCATTTTGTAAGCTTTGTGACATACATTTGTTTTATAAGGATCACAGCAACTTTTAAAAAAGGTATCCACAAAAATGAGTCGCACTTTAATTAGATTGAAAAAAGTCATCTCTACCAATGGTGAAGACCGTTATAAATTTTGTTAAGACTTTCTTTTAGGTCTTCTGTCTGCATAATTCGTAAGCAATTTGTTCTTTGTTTTTTTTTTCATACAGAGTAGCAACCTAAGAACGAAGAGTGGAAAAAAAGGTGGCTGAGAGTTTGGATATATATATATATATACACACACACACACACAAATATACAAAAGTAGTTTCCTGCAAAGTGACTCTGTATACGAAGTAGGAAATATCAGATGTCAATACAGCTATAACAACAAACATTTAAAGTCCCATAAATATTTATATCGTTAAAATTGGAACTACTTATGAGCAAGGAGACACCGGAGAACTCGAATCAATAATACGTATCATACTGGTATTTTCTTCTTTTTTTAAACGATATTTCCACATCACCATGCATGATGTGTGATCGGATGATATCTTTAAGGTAACTGATACGCATAAACAGGTATTATGAAAATGTGAAGCTTTTAATTTTCTCGCCAATGAGACAATTTAATTTTATTTCCCCAAATAGATCACAAGAAACTTTTTCTCTTTGAACGAGTCAGCTATCTAATCTTTTTCTATCCCTTCTTTTAAGTGTACCGTAATTGATACCTTCATGTAAAATGATAATTCAACGGACTCAAAGTTATATTACCTTTCACTTAATAGCCTCCATTAATTAATTACGTAATACATGGGATGAAAAATCCGAGACATAAGCACGTCATATTTTTCAATCAATTGCCAACCGTGACGTCATAGTTGGTGATATTGTAAGACGGTGGAAGGGGATGTTTGGTACTAATTGCCTTAAATACCGTACGTATTTAAAAACTTTTTTTCTTCGGTTGCTGATATCAAAATTTCGTCTCTACTTTTTTCCGGTCTGTAACAATCCCACAAAAGCAGACTGACCGAAAAGTTATGTAGTCTTTACAACTGAGATACCCACTTTTCTTTTGATGTTTTTTTGGTCTTCGTACAGTACATTGATGACATGATAGATGACGTAATTGATGACGTAATAGAAATAAGATTTCAAAGTCATCATATCGACCTGTGGAATTTTCTAAGTCCTTACAAGAATGAAACAAAAATGTCGCAAAATAACAAGAAGCTGTGTCAGTACCACGAAATGAAGATGAAGGACAGTAATACTCGTAACTTGACTGTTATGAAATGTTTTACAAGGAAAAACCTCCTTGATTAGACTAAGACGGCCACACAATCCAAACATTGTAGATGTGGCCGTACCGAACGATACCCACATAAAATGAGAAACAGCGGAACAAGAGAAAAGATATGATATATCGAGCGAGTGGCTGTGTGAGAGAAGAAATAATTATAGTAATAATAACAATAATAATAAGAACAATGATAATGATGATGATGATAATGATGATGATGATAATGATAATGATGATGATGATAATGATGATGATGATGCTGCTGCTGCTGATGATGATGATGGTGGTGATGATGATGGTGATGATGATGATGATGGTGATGATGATGATAATGGTGATGATGATAATGATGATGATAATGATAGCTATGAGGAGGAGGATGATGATGTTGGTGGTGATGATGATGGTGATGATGATAATGATGATGGTGATGTGAAAGTGTGCATGGGCTGCTTCACCAATCAAGAAAAGAGAAGTTAAATTAGTTCCATTTTGCTTACTTTCGCTGTACCGTTGATTACCTTTGCTTATTTATCTTGTTTTTTCTCTTTCTTTGTTTTTTTCGAGGGGGGCTCATATCGAACGCCTAATGAATCTTTAATCTTCTAATGTCAGGCGGTGAAGAGAACCTCGTAACTTGACACGCATGCGCTAATATGACATCGCACTCACCGTTTCTCTTGTGTACGAACCGTGTCGTGCAGTACAAGGAAAACGTGAGGTCAATGAACAGCAGCTCCGTAGTGAAGCTGAACTTTTATGGAAATTTCGGGAATGTCGTCACACCTCCCCCCCCCCCACCGAAATTCACCAAAGGGAAGGGGTCTGCATATGCACAGGACTGAAAGCGGGTTGTATTTGCCACAAAATTATTTGACTGGAGTAACACAAAAAAAAAAAAGATATGATATTTATCAACGTCTGCTTCTGTACTCAGCCTACAAGATGAAGCAGATGAACCACGGAAAGCCGTTGTGTTTGGAAAATAATCATATTTTTAAACCAGTATTTATGGACAAAGAATAATAAATTATTCAAAATGAGGCCAGACAGTACTCCTTCTTTTCAAGAAACAAGTTTCTAACAAAAATTCAGTTGTTTGTTGCTCAAGAATTTTGTTCACCAAAGTTAAGAAAGAATCAAACGATGCTAATTCTGTAACTCATCCTCTGCTGATGTTTATTGGTGAGACTGAATGATTTAACAAATGAGGTTATTTTCTTTGTATGTTACTATGATACAGATTGAAAGTAATATCTTTCTTAAGTAGGAGGAATGGATATACTTCTGGGAAATTTCATTTCAGTTATTTGTTTACAAAACCCTTTCTTTTTCGGAGGAAAAAGATATAGTTACAAAACATACTCATACTCAACATACATTGTCTCCTTGATGTCACAGAAAAAAAAAAAAAACATGAACATGTAATCAGTAAGACTACGTTATCAAGACGTAAAATATGGAGCAATGAAGACAAAAGAGGACAAGACAAGGGAATAGACAGACTGAATTGGAGAGGCAGCTGGGAAAGAAAACAATGACAAGCACTAAAATGAAATTCCGTCTCGGTAATTGTTTAGATGTTTATTCTTGAGACAACAATTAAAACTAGTTGACAAATAGAGAGAGAGGTGGAGAGAGAGAGAGAGAGAGAGGTGGAGAGAGAGAGAGAGAGAGACTAACTAAGCCAAGTTTTATGAGCTGAGCGAGCCAAGCCACCGCCAGAGGTCAGCGACAGCAGTGACGGGTACAGGGACTGATGGGTGGGGGAGGGGGGAAGGGGGAGCAGAGTATCCGATTCCCTCCACTGCGAAAAATTTAGAATCGTACCATAACGAGATGAAAAATGGTGGCAAAAAAAAAAAATGGTGAAAAAGCTCTTGTTTTTGGAGGTTTTCTGCAGATCAGATGGCAGAGACGTGACGTGCACGCGTTTAAATGAGTAGGTTGCCCTCATGGAGGGCGCTCAACTGTATCAGGTGCAAGAGGACCATTGGACGGCTCAAGAACCCATATACAAAACACGCTCGTCTCTCTAGTTTGACTACCAGGCGTATATTGTATAGCAATACGGACCTTCCCATTTGAAACATCACTGATCTCAAAATTAACTGAATTGGCTGATCGGTGTTTCTCAACACTAATCGGTCAGTCTCTTCTGAAACAAAACCAAAGATGGAGCACTAAGAGGGAAACCGAAACGGTATGGGGAATGATTTCATATCCCTTCAGTTTACATCCCTACTATATCGTTTTATATCGCTATCACTTCAAATCACCCCTCTGCCGATTCCCTTTACCCTCTCAGCATTTTATAGACACCACTGTCAGCCATATTGGTTCACCCAAAACACTGGCCTGTTTCCGGTGGCCTCACAGCAACCAGCTCGTCGCAGATCCAATTAATTTGGAGATCAGTGATCCACGTGGTCGACTGCTACGATTTTTTGTCATATTGAGTCTCTGCGCATGTGTCTCCTTCTTCCCCCCCCCCCCCTCCACTAATCAAATCGACAACGCGAAAAACCGTGATTTTTGCTATCCTAGATTTGGATAGTGGACGAGGAAAATTACGTCACGCATGAGCAGACCCTCAAAATGACGAAATAATCTTAGCAGTCGACTATGTGGCCTTACAAATTTAAAACTACCTGATTGCAACTAAGGCCGCGCCGTGTGCGCATGTTGATAAGACCTGTCACTTCGAAATCCTATACTTTATCGGGAAGTATTATTCCACAATAAGAAAATGGCCGACATTGAAGGGTCAGGTACTGCGGGAATGTAATCGTACGGTGAGTATAATATGTTTGTGCACCCTTGCACAAATTTTCTACATTTGAAGCGCAAATCACTGGACTGTTACTCTACTACAACCGATGAAATGTCTCAGTTAGCAGCCCAGTACTGTTCAGTGTATGTTGCGTGATGTGTGCGTCGTGCGCGTCTATTGCTAGGTGCTATTATTAAAGCGCGAACGTATATTACAACCACCATCATACCACGTCATTCCCGTGGCACGTGACCCTCCATACAGTTTGACGTCATTTTGTCCATTGGTGCGCTACTTCCAGCTACTAGGATTCCGATTTCTACGAGAATCTCTATATTGAACGACTGCTATATCCACACAGGGGCAGGAATGAAAGAACACGCAGGAATGCTGCTGTTCCTATTGCATGGATGTATAAAACTACGCCCATCAAACGTAAAACCCTTGGAATTTCTAGCTGTTGGAAATTAAAAATCCCTATATATCTACCCAGGCTTGTTTAAGTAAGTCTGAAGTTCCCTTTTAATATAATTTGACCTAATCTGGTATAAAATGTACCTTGAAATGTGTTATTTTAACCAACATTTGCTTGGGTTAACGTTACAATGTAATCCTGCCAAACTTCGCGCACCTCCCAGTGTTAGCATAACAATCATTGCATGAAGAGTGTCCGTTTGAACAAATCCTAACCGGAAACCTTTCACATTTACCTTTGAACAGGCTAGCAACAAAAACGGTCTTGAACAAGTCCATTGAATGGTCAAACTCATGATTTGGAAAATTGTAAAATTAGGCGGCAACTGCAAATAGGATACATTAGGCCTAGCCTCATGTGCAAACGCAATATACCTATAGTTCACTAATCAGGCAAAGGCGATTAAATTAATAGTGTTCCGGTTAGTTTAAGTCACTAGGCTAAACTTTGTCAAGCTGTTTGGCCATTGCATTTCAGGCTTATTTTTCAGGGCAGGGATGCGCGAAGCTTGGCAGTGCGCGAAGTTTGGTGCATGTACTATACACATAATGCCAGATGAACGTCAACCGGACGACTTGCGAATGTATACAACAGGGACGGCTTATGAACGCCTCATTATTCCACATCTGACATCCCTTTATACGGTTGGTGAACTTTTGCTGGACGGTTGATTGGAATACGTACAGTCAATCCAAATGGTGAATTCTTGGAACAGAACGATGGTACACTGTGTGGGTGCAGAACGATCAAAGAGAAGAATGCGCATAGGACGGTTTAGTGTGCGCACAACGATACATCAGATTTAACCCCCTGAGTACATGCAAACGACGAAACCTTATGGCAGAACCGATGAACGCACCCTGGAATTATGCAGGTGAAGGTACCCAAATCGATGAATGAACATAGTACGGCTGATGAACGCATATTGCACCCCTGAGGAGAGCATCCGTAGTGGCTCGATCGGTCTGCATATTTTTTTTTTTGTCTCTGCTATTTGCCCCTGGTAACGCTACATCGTGGTACGTAACTTAAGCATGCACACTCATTCTTTTCGCTCTGCATGTTTTGTTGCTTGTGGCACATATGTCACTCTTCATTGGGTCACGCTAGAGAAGATCGGCTAGTGCGTGCGACTGCCATGTTTCTTAGCATTAGGTAGGTTTGCATGCTTATTTTCGAGAGTCATATTTTGTACGTTGTTCTATATACTGCATTTTTTAGCATAGTTACGATAGGATAGTATTTCCACGTTTTCACAGTTACTCGTCAGAGCTTAAGGCAGGATTTCAGATCAGGGAGTCCAAAGAGACCGGCCTAAGGGGATGGGGCATTGCCGACTCATGATGTAAATTCTGAGTCCGTTAGCGCCTGCTCCTATGAGCCTAAATAAGGGTCACAGAATAAAAAAATATTAAAGAGTGACTGAGTGCCCGCGAGACTAAGCGGAGCGCCACCATTGGTTGTCGCGAAGCGTATATGAAAATGTGACCCCCAGATGGCCGGAAATGGCACTTCACCAAGTTGCATGTGCCCAGCCCTGAAATACGGCGGCCATGCTCGCAATTTCTCACTTAAAGAGAGAGAAATCAATTTATGAAAAACGATATTCCATATCAGATATGTTGATATGATACAATATCAGTGCTGTCAGATACCGTTTAATTTGCTGAACGTTGAAACGGTCGGAAAAAGTTCGTATACCGTTTAAACGTTTTAAAGAGCTATCATTTTGGAATAAACCTCACACTGACCTTTACTTCCGGGTTAATCTTGTGCTTGTGTCGCGATCATGTGTCGATCACACTGAGATAGATTACGTCAGAAAATAGCTGGTAAATAAATCCATTCAAATATGTATCTCAAAATGCTCCACCCAGGTTCAACTTTTATCATCTTATCGAAATAAATCACTATTTCTTGTAAATAAATCCCCGTATTTTATTACTTCTCATGATCAATATTTTTGAAGCTATGTAAAAAAAGAAAACGTTAGCAAATGTTTCCTGAAGATTCTGTGTGTAACTCTTGCACTAGGTGCAATGTCAATTACAAAAAAAAAAAGAGCGTAGACCTGTATGCGTACACCATCTATTACAACCCACAGAAATATGAACATATATCTCTGCCATTAAAACCCTTCAAGAAGACAACATCCTGCTAATTCAAGCCTTTAATCTTAACAATTTTTAAGTGTCTAGGATTAATTAACAAACCAACATTGTTTCTTGAAAAAAGTAAAGTTCGCAACGTACAAAAAATTATTTGTATCCTGTGATATGGAAATATTAGTTGCCAAGGTGGTTAGGATATTCCCTATATACCCACTATCATTACTTAAATTTTTTTTAGAAGGATGTACACCATCTCACCTTTTATTTTCACGAGACCTTTGGGGACATTTCAACTTCAAAAATGTATGTAATACAGTTTGTTTTACATGACATGTAACGCATCATGGTGGGTTTAGTTTTTAAGCAATATCAGCTTTGTTCGGTTCGAGTTTCACTCAATACATTACATCGTTCAAACGAGACTGACGGTGAAAGAGACTTAGTAGCAAAATCCCCATTGACAGATTTTGTTACTTCAGACACGCTACTGGATTTTATGTCAATTGGAAATGGGAAATAGGAAAAGAATTAGCGGGAATATGGATGTTGAAAACAGAATTTGTTTTCTTTTATGCCTTTTTTTGTGCTTTTTATCATTTACATAGAATTCAAGAGTCAAGGTGCGGGGGGTAATTAAGATAAAAAATAAAATTAAAATAAAAGGGGGGTAATTTTGGGGACTAGATACTTTGTCTCGCTATACGAACAAACTGGCGTCTGGGCGTTTGTATAGGGGACCTCCAAAGGTGACCAGTGATTACGCAATAAAAACCGTAGTTTATTCCCCGCCTTCACATAGTTACATGGTGACTGATTATATATAAAGTTTGAATGGCTAAAATTGGACAAATAGGACTCGTTTGAAGGTGACCGCTCGTAACAACGTGACAGCATGTATATAGCTTTCCGTCCACAACATATTGATTGATTTTTTTTTTTTAGATTTTCTGTGTCCAAAGTCAGGCAGTCCAAAATGAGGGCTCGAGGGGTGGCTGGCTTAAGCCTTAGTACTACCTATTTCTGATAGTTGTTTGAGGGCTCACTCTTGTCTTCCTAACCGACCTGTTAGGAAGACAAGAGTGAACCCTCCCTCACCAACGCTGACTACATTCAAATCCATATGTAGTAAACACATATGTGGTATAAGACACATACAGTACCAACTGTCGCTTCCTTTTTCATGGCACTGACCTCCAAATGCATCAGCTGTAATGGCGAATCTTTAGTGGAATGTGTAATCATTATCAGAGCCAATTGCAGTATATTCATTTATGCTCGGTGTTAGTTTCACCTACATTCTGTGGCGAATATGCAACAGGGACGGATCCAGGTTTTCTCCAAGGGGGAGGGGGAGGTTGACGACCGATTCGTCATGGTGGATGAGTGTTGGTCGTTCCCCCCTCCCGGGGAGAGGTCTAAGCAGAGGGTGTCCAAAAATTTAGCTATTGTAACAGTCTTTGTCAGTACAGAGGAAGCACCAGGAGAATTGGGAGCAAATGGAGAACAAAAAGCTGTTCGGGGAGCAAAAAAATTGTCGAACGTAAAATTAAACTCCGAGGGTGAGCTTAGCAAGTGGCGTCCAGTGGTCCTTGCCCCGTTGGAGATTCGGGGCGAAGCCATCACAAGCTCTGAGGTTTCTGCATATCTCTGGATGAAAAATTAAATCGCAGGATATATATATATTTACGTTGGTTCAGAAATGCATCATCTGTTAAATGCAAAGATTCCAAACGATTTTAATTAATTCTTATGTTCATCTAAAGTTGACAATATGGAACACTTAAGACCCCTGGTGGAGTCAAAAGTCCTGTTGTGGACTTCCTAAAAATTATGCTGGGTGGTGGGGGTAGCAAACTGGGGGGAGTTTTTGATTGGGGGACAAATTTCCCCTTGCTACCGCCACAGTCAAGATTTTTTATTTTTTAAATTTATTAACTTAATTATTTCATTTTTCGTTTTGTTCTCTGAAATATTCATTCTTACCTGGGTGATACAAAAAGAAAATGTGCCATGTCGGTGCACAGTACTGAAAAGATTTTATAAACATCTCACACACTGTCCCAATTCTGCACCCTCTGTCACGGGAAAATGAAAAACTCAGTGCCAGTCGATATCTCAGCCCTGTGAGAGTGTTATGCTCATGCACTAGAACTTGAAGTTACCATGCCCTGTGGTGAAGTCTTCACAAAATAATAGTTTACAACTACCATTTTCAGTAATTTTCAGATATTATTCTGCCTTACACGTCGTTGAGCTTAATCCCTCAATTTAAAATCTTCAACTCGGTCTAGGGTTGGCTTACTACTCTGATACTTAGACTCTTTGTTGTTCCTAGATGTAAGGACACTGCTGCGTATAAAAAGAGTATCCCAAAAAGAGAGGTTGAGATCTCACTGAATGTGAAACTAAGAATTCTCGACAGCAGTGGGCTGTGGCTAACATGAAAAACAAAAAACAGGCAAAACTCTCTTTTGCAGTAATACAAAGGTTTTATCGACGCCAGATCTAGGAAAATTGGCAACAATTATCCAGATTTTGTTTGGACTGAGTTCAAAGGGAAGATATGATTACAACAAATAATAGTTACAAATCTGCAAAAAAGAGTTTATCTAAAAAAAAAAGTCTATTAAAAAAAACACACCGAACAATGGATACGCTTTGGATGAAAGATGGATAAAGGCACACTGAATGACCGTTGAATGCACCGAGGAACTGCCGATGAATACAAAAGTGGGAGGGCGCTATAAGCTATTGGTCCCTAAATAAATGGATGCGTTACAGCCTGTAACTGACGTACACACGGTGGACAACTACTGGTGAACTTACGACAGAACAGTTGATGGATGCCTTGACTTGACTCTGTTGACTTGATGGACAGAACTTTGAACAGCATTAGGTAAATTTTTAATTGCATAAGTAAATACAGGTTATAAACTTAGAGGTCAGCGGCACTAGGATGGTAATTGATGAATTGGTGAAAAGATGTAAACGCTATAGTGTCCTAGAAACAAAGAAGAATAGATCACAAAGAACGATGACAACAGGAAATTGAAAAAAAAAAAAAACAATTGCAATAAAGAAAGATATTCTACAGAGCAATCATCAGAAAAAAAAGATCTTTCGTAAGCGTAAATATCTTCAAATGTCGATGGCTGTTCGTTGTAAGAAAAACTTGCAGCTTTTTTTTTTTATCTCTTTCCTTTTTTTTTAAGTGTTAGAAAAGGACTAAAATGCTATATGACTGCATACTAAATCGGCTTATGAGAGCAGAGAAGAGGGTGGCTTATGATTAAGCTCGCTCGGTAATAATGATAACGCTCTTCGAGAATCGTTTCGGCTGACACATCAATTCCACACCAAGTCATGCGAAAATGTGTGCATACATTATTCAACAATTCAAACCCTAATTTGCGTCACACATTTCAATTTCACGAACGACGCGGAAGTTGCATCGTCAGATATCCATCGCTTTTCCGGGTTGTCGAGAAAGTAGGTGAAGTGTTTTCAAAAGCAATCGCCATATTAGGGATTTATTATAACGTTTAGTGCTTCCAATACATATGTCTACGAACGTCCCTGTGTGTTTAATATCCTCCTAATGCGTGTTACTAATTTTACGCATCAAATACCCTGAGTGTTTAGTTCGGACAAACCTCTATTCCCATAACAACGGGAATACGGAAAATAAATCATCGTTTTGAAGGTACATTTTTATCGGTTTATAATAATACTAAGTACTTCTCCTGACGTCACGTAAACGGCACAATCCTCTAATTTGATGAGATTTGCAAAAAACGCTTTTTTACCCCTTTCTTCTTTTATTTTGTTATCCTTACCTTACCTTGGAATTCGTCAAAGCAAAGACAACTGCTTATCAGTCGTAGAGCTAATTGCGCTTGTATTCGTCCATTAACAAGGAGCTGGTCAGACCAGCTAATATTTTCTTTTACAATCAGTTCCAGAAATTTTCTCACATTAGATTCTTAGATGTGTACATATCTATATACCTACATATACATATATGTATATATATATATATATATATATATATATATATATATATATATATATATATTATTCCACCTTGTGTCATCTCCATGAGGGTTCCCACCGTGGGTGGTTATCTTTTCTTATTTTTTTGTTTTTTCGTCTTCTTGCTAATTTGCAGATTTAAAGTATATTATGTAAGCCTAAAAGAAGATGGTAGAAAGCTATGACATTGTTTGTAATAATACCAATTGCAGGAATATTAAGAACAGCGATGCAGTGGAAACATTTGTTACGCATACATGATATGTTGCTTTCCACTCACCTTTAGAATTTTCCCTTCATGCATAAGTCATTCCATCCCATGATGGTACCCATGAAGTACTACCATAAGCTGTTATCAAACAATTACACAATGAATAGCTTAGATCGGTCGATTGTTTCAGGATATGTGTGACTTACAAATTATCGCAAAAACAATGTGTGCATGAATGAGATCCCCTGTAAAGTGGGCTCCTTCCGGATTATAGGTAGGGGGGGGGGGGCTGAGGAGTGGTTATATCCATCGTGTTGGGTAAAAAAGGGATAGTAGGAGCACTATTGATATGTTTTCAGGGGCGTTTGTGATGGTTACGTTAAGATGTTATGTACGCTGTTACACTGGATTTACAAAAGGGAAAAAAAAATGTTTATATCTTTGTTTGCAGGATGGAATATCTTGCAGCACAATGTACCTGAGACAAAATCAGAGCAAGGAGGGGCGGTGATTTGGTGAAACTTCCGGGGGGGGGGGGGACTGCATCTTTGGAAACAGACAAGTAAAACCCACTATGACGAGAGTGAACACTAACCTCTGTTCCCACTTTAATTTGTGACAATTTGGATAAATGAGACATTTACATCCTCGTGTTCCGCCGCACGATCATCTAATAGCGCCACCTGCAAGATCTATAGGTGCAGTTCCTTTAATGACGGTCTTTCAACTAATTCAAACAGAAAAGACAAGTTCTGTTGACTTAATACGGGTGTCATAGTATGGTAAGTTTCATTCGCTATTTGCTTATGGCAACAATGATTTGATGATATCACCAATTATTTGATGATATCACCGATCACGTGATGATGTCACCTATTATTTAACGAAATCACTAATTCGGGTAACGATATGCAATTGCTAAGTTGATATCATTGTATACTTGAGAATATCAACAATCGATTTGATGCTATCAACAAATCAATCGCTGATATCTTCAACCAGATAACTGATCTTGGACAATCAATGACATCAGCAAATAATTGGTGATATTAGCAAAAAATGAATAAAATAACAAAGTACGGTTTGTCATATACGTCAGAGACATACGACGATAATGCAAGTGAAAATTTAAAATGTATAGCAGGAAAACAATAAAAAAAAAAAAAAATGAAAACGGCCGGATTTAAGAGTGGAGCTTTTTTTTTTCATCCATAGTTTATATTTAACTTCCATTGATTTCTTGGATAAGAAAGACATGATTCTTATCATAACATTAGATGATCAATTTAGTAGATAATCAATTTAGTAAATTTAAAAGCAGCAAACTGCAATACCGTTACAAAGAAAAACATATTTTTGAGGAAGTAATAATCGAGTAACAAGTGAATAGGATGACGTGGACAGTGGACCTCGAGGTAGGCCTGTTTGGAATATTAATTGATCTTGTTGCTGGTCGAATCCTACTACAGCACACCGCTGATAGTCATCGACTCCAATAATTAACCAGCGTGAGAAGAGGAAGCCGGTAACCTATATTCTCACTGAATTAATTTGTTTGCCTCCGATCTTAAGAACGGAGGGGGGGGGGGGTGACAAACTTGTCTATATAATCCATATCACCATTTGCTATTAAAATAACACCGTAAATCTTAACAAAAATTAATAAGAAAAAAAAAGGAAATAAGATGTGGGTAACAAGCTCGACAAAATCGTGTGCACTGTTGAAGGAAAATTAAAAAATGTCTACAATAGGTCATTTTAACCACTTCGCTGTCGTTCTTCTCCCACTCTGATAACAACTAATAATACAGCCAATAAGACATTAAAACTGTCTGGTTTTTTTTAAACTGATTCCGTATTATGATATGGGGATAGTCGTTGCCAAGCCCATAGGCAAAATGGTGTAATTGAGAAAGGAAGCGGGTCTCCTGACTATTTTAATGAGACCAATTTATCATGTTACAGTCCACGACTTTGGCTCAAACTGCGAAGAACGAAGAGGTGAATGACATAAGAGCTTAGCTTAACGTAAGTACATCACCCTCTCTGCCGTCCTCACAACCGGATCATCGCACAAACCATAGTATCAACAATAACTGAAGGTGACGTCAGAAAAATTTGACTAACATAACAGGGCAGATCAAATCAGCGAGCACAACCATAGATATCACAACAATCAATACCTATGCTATCGACCTATCAAATACACCTAACCTATTACTAGCGACCGACTAACTAACATCAAATAGCTACCTATCTACCTATCTATCTACGACCTATACTATCTATATCACCTATCTACCTCTACCTATCTACCTATCTACCTATCTACCTATCTACCTATCTACCTATCTACCTATCTACCTATCTACCTATCTACCCATCTACCCATCTACCTATCTACCTATCTACCTATCTACCTATCTACCTATCTATCTATCTATCTATCTATCTATCTATCTATCTATCTATCTATCTATCTATCTATCTATCTATCTATCTATCTATCTATCTATCTATCTATCTATCTATCTATCTATCTATCTATCTATCTATCTATCTATCTATCTATCTATCTATCTATCTATCTATCTATCTATCTATCTATCTATCTATCTATCTATCTATCTATCTATCTATCTATCTATCTATCTATCTATCTATCTATCTATAACCCATCAAAGGTAAATATATATTTTTCTCGCTAATCAGTAAAAAGGCGTCAGATAACCTCACTTTAATGTATGTATATCTATCTATATGCACATACATGCATAAAGTCATATAGGCAAGAACATTCATATACGTGTACTAGGGGCTCCTCGGACGAGATGAAGTCCTGTTAAAATTTTTCGTGTCAATTTGTCGTGGCTTGGGTACGGATAGCGTTTCTCTGGCTGCCGCTCCCCTTGTGGATGCTGCCTCGGAAGTTAGTTTTTCGTAGGGATGAAGCTGAACGAAAAACAAACTTGTTCAGGAAAACGGTATCGCAACTTGAGAAGTAAGAAGCTATGCTTGGTCAGCATAGTCTTTCAGCCTAGTTGCATACTATCTCTGCCCCTGTCAGGTTTTTAAGTACCTTCTTTAAAGGAATTTTACAATGACAAGGTATTTAAATTCCCTGAAAAGAAAAAAAAATAGGAATTTTTTTCTCTTTATAGATAACAACCATTTCTCAGTAGCATGTTCTGTTTGGAAGTTCTGGACTTTAAGACAAATTCCTATTTTACAGCGGTACGTTGCATTATGGAAAGTCCGTGATGATGCTAAAGCCAACGAGTTGAGTATAATTTATGTCTCTTCATTATCTCAACTGTACGTGAAGCAACTTAACGATAGTTTAAGAGTTGTTGACCTTTATTTTCATACCAAACTCACTCTACAAATACATTCAGTTCATTTTTTATTTCACTCGTGTTGAATTTTACAATTAAATAGCCTCCTCAATTTTAAGGAACAAGAAGGTTTTTCGGATATATCTAGGATATTGAGTACCTGGTACCCGAAGGAGGAATCCCTTATATCCACCGTGAGGTCCTTGCTACAAATTGTTCCTTGTACTCCCCTCCCCCACCCCCAAAAAGAAAAAAAGGGTACAATGCTACATAAGCAACCCCTCAACTCATCATACAATTGCAGTCTCACGCAAGGAAATGTGAACAATGCAAACGAGAAAACGCTCTATTGCATACAATTGGTCCAAAACAAAGACATTTTTCGGTGGATATCCACAGAAAGTTTGCTCCAGGTGAAAGGGGCTACAAACTCTTGGCAAAAAATCATATAGGCTTAGTTTTAGGTCTCTTATATTCCTTATCCTTTTTTATTAACCGTATGCAGTCAATTCTACGAAGAGCTGAAAGAAAGTATAGCGTTGGATATTAAACTGTAGACGTCAGGGTAATTGCCACGGGAGAGGGTGAAAAATCGTTCTCCTATCTACCCCTGACGGAGTCTGTGCAACATTGCATGAAAACTCCCTTGAGCGAAATACGGTAGTTTCTCCAGCTATAGTCTGGCCTTAAATAATTCATTAGTTTTGAAAAGATGAAACTGTCTGAGACATTCAGCGTTCGTTATGCACAATCAAAACCATGTAGCTACAAATAATTCTGTACGACACCAGTGATCTTTGTTCCTATTTGACTCTTTTTTTCCGCATTTGTCTTTGTCATATCCAGTCTGTTACCGCACAAAACATTTGTCATTTTCCCGAATGAATTTACCGAGCAATAAATAACCCCTCTCAGGTTTTCGTTAACCCCCCTTAACCCCCACCAAAAAAAAAAAAATACAGTTATGTGAATTTACGTGCAAGCTTCATCATAGTTTTGTCTCTTATAGTCTATCCCTCGGCGAAAACCTATTTTAGTTGAAAATATGCTTAGCGTAACGGTTGCTAACCGCTGCCATGAGGATATGTTTTTTTTTGGTTTCTCAACGTCACAGATGGAAGAGCCTAAGTTCATTTCCCCCTTCTCTGTTCCCTCCATGAGGCAAACAATATCTTTGAAAATTATTTTGTACCCGAACATGATAGAATCAACTTCCATCAAATCCAACACGGAAATGATTGATCGGCAGCTAAAAGGCAGAAAAATCTGCAGTAGTTTTTTTTTTTTTTTCTGAAAGAACGGTAACTAAGAAAGAATTTACTAAACTAAAGAGAAACAAAAGCATTAATAACTTGTAAACAATTAAAGTATGAAGTCAAATGACGCCAACCTACCACAAATCAATCACGCCAAACATATCAACACCGGCGAAGATATATCATTAAAAGAAGTTACATGTTGCAATCTTGCTCACATAGCTGACTGCACAGTCACCGAAAAGTGTGTTAGAATATACCCTGCGTGTTCTTAATATTTTAATGTAAGTTGTAAGTGTACTCAGACTCTTGAAATCCAAAAGAGCCAAATTAGGGATGGCTCCACAATTAAGAGTGAAAATTCACTCTATGGGAATAACAATGACTCTTTTCAGAGAGCCATTCTTACTCCTATATAAAATGTGAATATTCGCTCTTAATTTTGGAGCCATCATTAGACCGCTTCTCTTCGATTTAGAGAATAACTGTACTCTTTAATCTTCAGTCTTAGATATTTTGTTATATGATCTGATATTAGTCAGAGATGATATTGACGAGACAAAAAAAAGGGTTAATGGCAAAATTCGCATACAACTAACAGACCCTATTGGTTCATAAAACACAACCTCCCCCACCCCCTTAACAGCTGAACTCCGCCTAGCTCTTTAGTTACCCCGTGTACGGTATAACAAAATTGTTTTTTAACATTTTCATCCCTTTCGTTAACTGAGGGAAGCATTTTGATCCATGTTAAATTTAATCGCCTACACCAGTCTGGGTATGAATACGGGTGTCATCTATATGGTTATCTACAAAGACCAATCATATCAACAGTTTTGCCCATGCTCAACGTTGCTGTCGAGTTTACGACACCAAAGGTAACTGTAAATTGATATGTAAGCAAATGAAATGCTTCAAACGCCGTCGGCTTCGTACAGCAATGCAATACTTATGTGAGTCCATTATTTCGAAAAATATCGATCCTTGACCAAGTTTAGAAAAACGTTTTTTGGTTCGGTCGAGAACTGTCTATGAGTCAATATACATACCGTGCTTGGCAGACATTTTTTTTCTTTTCGCCCAGCTTGGTATTAGCCTAACGAGCGCAACAGCTACTATGCGGACGGCTAGGTCAAAAACGGTCGTTGTATTCAAAATGCACGCTATGTCGGTCACTGCCATCTCTCTGTGTGAGGGTTTTTTTTTTTTTTTGACAATTACAAAAGAATTTGCATAGTGACTTTCTCTGCAGTAAAATTCACATTTCACTCAAACCATGGCGCTATTGCAACTCCGTGATCAAAAATGTTCTTTCCTACTTTTGCAACTAAACTTCGTTTCGAAATAATGTGTACTTTGAACTGCGACGACGCAATAACGATAAGGGTTTTAATGCCGAATCCACTCTCATTTATTCTGCAAATGTCGATTTTGCTGAAGTTTTATGCAGTTCGGTGGTTTTGGGCTTGTTCATTAGGTCGCTTTGGACAAAATTACCATACGTGGAAGCAATTGACTTCAGCACTTAAAAAAAAAACAGGATGGAATTCCACAAAGGGATGCGTAGTCAATATATGTAGTGACGGTGGAGAAGGGGTTGGGGCTAGGGTAGGGGAACGATGCACCCTGGGCTGTTACGTTGCCACGCGGTAACCTCAGTCTGCCGCTATCGACTCCACGACGAGATCTAAAGTAGCATAGGCAGCACCACAGCAGTGGAAAACATTTAAACGATGTCTTTTGGATGCAAAGTTCACATCAACGAGATAAACAGGGGGTGGGGCTGAACGAAAAATTTATTTGAGCAAACGCTTGCAATACTTCAAAGGAGGGGGGGGGGTGCTACTACTTTTCTTTTTGTTGATAAGGAGCATACATCAAAACGCCTTTCCACTGCAATGTAACGGAAGTCATCACAGAATGGGACAAAGAAATCTATTGTATTGAGTCGTCTTAAATGAGAAATTTTCCTCAAAAAAAAAAAAAAAACATTTCTTTCCCGTATTAAATTTTAACGCTGTGTACTGATGTTGAATGCGAAAAAAAAAAAGGAAATGGAGAAAGAAAAAGAATACAACGTGAAACCTATGTATGGAGGAACTATAAAGTGCAGAATAAAGTGCAGAAGAAAGTAAAGGTGGCGCTCTTTATAAACAGCAAGATAAAGAAGACTAACTAAAAGAAAAGCTTTTAATCTCAGAAACAAACTTTCCCCGGTCAGCCTGCAAGTTCTGTTATGATTGAATAAAAAGTTAATTCGACTCAGCCGGGAGCGGATTTAAATTATATGTCTCGTTCGATTCAAAAGTCTTGTGAAAACTGCTGGGTTAGATATATATACAATTGAAAACTGGTTGGCTAGATTTACAACTTGTGACATACGATTTCCCTCAAGTATTGTGTATTCAAGACACACATGAACTAGTGTTCCTTCACCTAACATTTAATCCTCCCTCAGTCCACCACCCGCTCCTTCAAAAAATGACGTGGTTAATGACGATAGCAATTGAACAAAGGTAATAGTGAGAGTTGAAACAATAGACATTTTCAACTTCAGCATCAAACGTAGTACGGTTAACGATCATTCGTAAGCTACATGCAAGAAGAAAAAAGATTTTACAGCTAATTACCAAAATGGGACAACAAATCGCTAAATTAATTCCACTCTGCGACATTTATGCAAGTCAAAAAAGTGAACTGATTTAAAATTTTAATTAATGGGGGTGACAGAGGTAATTTTTCTTTTCTTTTCTTTTGCCTTTTAAGGCAAATTACTGTTCGATGCTAGCATTAGTTTCTCCCACATGTGTAAAATTCTAACATTTTACGTCATAAATTTGATGGATTATCGAGGGTAACCACTTTCTGTGATCAGTTTTGTGCGTTTAAATTAGGTTGATTAATGTAATCTATCATTAGAAGCCATGCCCATTAATGGCATTGCGAAGAAGTGAACGTCTACAACATTGATTTCGCCGTTGCGCCACCACATTTACCGCTTATTGCATGCCAATCAGTACCCGTATATGGCGCACAATAACAAACGTAAACTGACATATACGGGAGGAGTAACGTGTGCAAACAAGCCAAAGGAATCTCTTTTCTGTGTTTTGTTTTTCGCCATACGCTTTCTATGAAGACGGTCATCAGTTCAAAATGCCACTTCTTTTAAATTCAAAAGTAAAATTCTGATACCGACCGAAGTTTGTGCCATGATGACATGTAAGAATCTCAACTACTCATGTTAACGGTAGGTAGAATGTTCCTGTTAGGCTACAATCTAACTAAAGTGATTGCGCGCGTTGGCAAAAAGTAAAAAAAAAAAAATCATTGAAACAAACACTGAAAGTTTGGCAAGGCTTACAATTGCACCATTCAGACAATCTGGGAAAATAAATAAGTTTCATTTGGTTAAAAAAAAAGGAAATCAATTCAAATGACCAAAAACAAAAGTTGAGATAACGGAAAATCTGCATCTTAAAAAAAAAAGTTAAAATATTGTTTTAGACTAAAAGTAAACAAAACTGTTCTTCACCGTTTACAGCCAAAGTTACCCTTTAGTCACTGTGCGGTTCAGTTTGTAGTCTTGGTCAAAACTTATTTAATCTTTCCCCTTCCTTTTCGCATATCCCACAAGGGCCATATTTTCTGAAGTTCTTGCGCTACTCCTGAGTGCAGCCGCCTCTGTGTTCTGGCTCTGCTTTGAGCTGTTATAGCCTCGAATTGTTTTTCGTTCACTGATGGTGGACAGTGACTCGTAATGGGGCCATGATGTTTGTATGGGTTTCTGACTGAATGGGGTGTATCAATACGTCTTAGGATGAAGAAGACACTGCCACCGTCTTAACACAGGATTAGACTTAGTTTGATGCCGTTCTTCAGTCGCACATCTATGACACCTACACAACTAGCCTCAACAAATTTACCTGAATATGATTAATTTAAATTTCAGCCCCGTCATTTGAATATTAATGAATGTGACTTAAATGTTGTGGTACTTTTACTTATTCTTCCGTGAAATATGGCTGAGGGAAAAAAAATATAGCTTGTTACGAGTTGTTGATTTAGGTTTATCGCATGACTGCTTTTTGAGAACGTTCTGATGACAGTTTGTCGAATGTTTACGGTGAAACCTCATTCACCTAATATTCGTCATTATCAATCCATAAAACTCTACCCGTTGGATGAACTGTGCATAGATCGCGCCAGTCAAACATTAAAAAAAAAAAAAAACAAGATGAACTTAAACAATATTGTAATGGTCTTTACGAGCTTCCTTAGGCTTATTAGGAGGCGACTCCACCTGAATGGGTCAAACTAGTTTCAGGGACCTGCGAAAGAAAATTCTATAGGTCCGATACCACAATGTGTCTCTCCAATTGACTAACACACCGAAATGGTGACCTTTGACAGCCACTCGTGCATGCGTGTAAGGTACGCTATATCAGAGATTTCCTATACCTAACATCTGATTGGTAACTGACTGGCCCATCATGGCGTTTCAAAATTTTCTCTTGTCGACCATTCACGTTATGAAATTGAAATGTGAACTTTCGAGATGTGTGTTCTTGACCCCTTGACAAAGACTCTCGGACCGAAAGTATCACTTACCAGACCCTCGATTTCTGAAAATAAGTAAATTCCCTTCAATCGTCCTAATTTTCACTTCATCTCTTCTGTAATTGGTGCCCTTCAACATCCAACTAATTAAAAATAGTGATGATAACTGAAACCATAATGAAAAAATAGATGCCCGTGGTTCAATTTATACAGTTTTTTTTCCACTGTTGAAAAATCCTTGGGCAAAAAAGAAAAACAAGAGGGCAATCCACGGAGTTGCGTATCTCGTCGCCAACATGCACATTGATTTCAATACAGGGCCTGCACATGAGAATTTGTAATAGTTTATTGCTAAGTACTTACAAAACTTTAAGTTAATTGGTTTAATAGTTCTCAAGATATGCTCGAAACACAAATTTTGGGCAAAATTGGTTATTTTTCTAAAAAATTAGCAAATTTCACTCTCTTTACTACAAAAGTGATATACCTTGAATATTTCATCCTCATGTAAGTTTTTGCAAAATTTTGCATTAAATGCTCAAATAGTTCTCAAGATATGCTGGAAATAGCAATTTTGGGGCAAAATTGGCTTCTTTTTTCTCAAAAACCTGCAAATTTGACTCGATTTACCATTACAGCAATATTATTTTGAACAATGTGTTCTCAGGTAGGTACTTACAAAACTGTAAGTTAATTGATCTAATAGTTCTCAAGATATGCTGGAAATACAAATTTTGGGGCAAAATAGACTTCTTTTTTTCTAAAAAATCAGCAAATTTGACTTAATTTACCATACAACTAATACATCCTGAACATATTGGCATCATGCACAACCTTACCAAGTTTCAACTTAATCGCTCATATGCTTTTCAAAGTATTCTGGAAAAACCACAATTTGGACAGGTCCGGATCCACACACACGCATTCCCGCACACCCACGCACACCCACGCACACCCACGCACACACATTGGTACGGACACGTTCTCATTTATACCACCCAACAGGACCCTCCTGTACCCATGATCACTCTACCATGGGGTACCCCTGGAGTGTCGCTACTCATCCCCTCCAAGCGTTTCCATGGCAACCAGTCTCTAATGGGTGCACAGTATAATATATAGCTCCACTAGCCAAGTGACCACAATATCTCACCTAGCCCCTATAGGGCGATGAGATGAAAAGAAAAAGAAAAATCCCACGGACGAACATTATCCGACGGTGGTACGTGCCCTGTAGTTGGAATTCAAGACGGTGGCGCACTTTCACAAATGATAGTGTACACCGTAGGCAAACACGCACATAGATGTCACTTATAGCCTAGTAAATTTTGAAATGGTTACCATTTTCTGAACACACAACAAGTTTTGTACTTCTTTTGTATCAGACTGCATAGCCTACTATGCACATAAATGACTATCAAACAAGAAATAATTCAGCCACCGTGGAAGTTCAAATTTCTCACTTTAATTCTAAGTCTTATTGATGAATCACATGAATATACATATTGTTTATATTTTTGGCCTGAAGCCGATGTTGGTCGCCGCAAATGAGATCCAATAGGAAGGTGGGAAGCTATTGTATCGTACTATGTAAAACGTAACTGTTGTGTGTCGTTGCAGGTTATTTACAGTAAAAATGTCTGCTGTAAAGTACATACGAGAGCGACGTAGTCAGTGGACCATTATCAGTGCTCATACCTGTCACAAAGAATCTTTTAACTCTCTAGCCAATGGCACTGATTCACCCCATACATCACCATTTGAGGCATGCTTCATGTAGACATTGATTGACCCCCTTGTAAGCTTAAAACATTCATGTTTCATGCCTGGCGGAATTTTCCACTAAAACATTAAATTTTACGATCATTGCTAAAACGTTACTGTGTACTATCTATATTTAGCATAATTAGTTGAAGGAATAACCCCAGGGCGTTGATTTGTTTACTATGCAGTTTTTGAGGTGAAAGAGCTGACTTTTTTAACTCTGCCGAGTTACTCTTATTCTTCGTTGATAGTTATTATCACTATGATTTTAGAGCTTGTGACATCATCTGACGAACGGGAAAGAATTTGTGAGGAACACCAGCAAAGCCCTTCGATCTCCTGGCCGTCTTAATAATTTAAACACAGTGTAAATGATTAAATACCTCTACGTTTGTAATTTTGTTTCAAATTGACGAAAATCTGTATTTTTATGATAAATATTTGCTTAGAGTAGGCCCCTGTTTCAACAGAGACGGAGGGGATACAGTCTCACCCTTACTACACATTAACCCCACCCCCCATACACACATCTATACAAACACATAGGCTACACACACACACATCCTTTCATATCTGATTCAGCCATAGACATGAGTCTGGTTGAGGAAAAGGTATTACGTGGCCAAGGAAAAACCCGAGACCCCCCATTACAGGAAAGAGAGGGTAGAAGCTAGTTTATTCTATAGATCAGTCCCGGGCCCTTCCCACACACAAAAACATCTTTCTCCATGTGATTCAGCCATACTCGGGATTCCACTTGAAGAAAAGGTTCATTATCCTACCGGGTTGGTCGGTGGGAAGAAATGTTCAATTCGCGGAAGATTCAGGATTAAAAAATGAATAAACGTACCAGATATTGCCCGTCAGGAGACAATATATCAACGGAAAAGGAAACAGACGATTTCTCTCGAACTAATTTTCGTTTGACTTTACCAAAGTTATTAATTTTTTTTTTTACAAAATTAGTTTAAAAAACTCCACCTTCCCTTTGACACCTTCCCCCCCCCCCCCCCATGTCAGTCACAGAAAATTGACACTCCACAACCCTGTCTCTCCCACCTATTTGACCCATGTTCACGTCACTGGATAACATACTGCGTGTAAAATGCACATATACAATACCAAGTCAGGACAATAACATACCGTGAAAGGGTCAAAACAATTGAAACTGAAAAGCTGACAAAAGGAAGTGAAAACAGGATTCTGGGAATTTGAAGGAAGGCCGTGACTATAGCCATATATACTTCTGGACCGTGTTCACGAATACGAGGCTGCCTTCCATAGGTCATCAGATAACGTGGTTCCACTGCGCGGAAATGCAGACCCAATAAAATCTAATACTCGACCGTTATTTCTCTCTTGTTACATTAAACTGCACTGTCAAACAATGGCGTTGTATGCATTTCATATACCATAAAGCGAACACTCTGGAGGATGGTTTACATGCATCCTCATACCCCCCCCCCCCCCACTAAGGGTTACTGTATCTTCATCTAACCACTCTTGCCACATTGTCCACAAAGGGAGTAAAAATAAGCGCTGATGGAAAAAATATCCGAGAGTTAGAATGAGAGATAGAAAAAAAAAAAGAAGAAGAAGAAAAAACGAAAACAACTCACAGTCAACAGGCTGTCGGAATATGCGAGTCCACGATTTTTTGAGACGAAAATCTTAGCTGATGCACGTCAAAGCGACGTGCTCGCTTCCTTTTTGCTCAAGACAAAAAAAAACTTTCCACCGCTATCTTTGGCTAGTTTGACCGTACGCTCGCATCGAGTGTTTTTCCTCTAACGCATGATTCTGAATGTCTTTATACATTGTTCACTCTCCCCCCCCCCCAACATTAAAAAAGAAAAGAAAAAAAAACAAGAGAGAGAGAGAGAAAACGGGAAAGAAAAAAATATTGGACGTTTTTGCGTGCAACGCTGATTCAATTTATAACGAAAAAAAAAACAACTCTTTTCCACTTCCCGTTTCCGAATATCTTCACACTGTACTACAGTGGCTACACTGTTTTATATTTTCTGGCATATTTTTGTTAATTTCGATCCCCAGGTAAATTTGCTGCTTTGCTTTTTCTGGTAAGCTTTTGTTTTTGCTCTCGTATCGCTTTTTCTTGCTTAACTTGACTCTTGTGGGTACCCCGAAGGTGACATTTCGAACTTGCTTCAGGTATATAATTGAACTTCCTTTAAAAGTTCAAAGCGAAGAAGGACAATAGATGAATTCCAGGAATAAACATCATCACAACAGCAGGAACACGAACCAATTTTCAATAACAACGTAGTCATTAAAGAGACCTTAACGACTACAAACAAGTAATTTGTCACACTTTGAGACTAACGATTTGGAAATAATTCAAGCACGTATTTCAATGAAGAGTCTGTGTAGTATTTTCTTATTTAAGTATCAACATAAATGTACATCCCTCGAGAATAACGATGTAACAATTCAAAAGATATCCAGGAGAGTTGCTAATTAGTGCGTCGTCTTTTGTTTTTGTTTCCTGTAAATGGAAACAATAGCCGACGTGCATTATTTATATAGCCTTGTTCATTCCCATTGTAAGTTCAAGGGAATGTAATCGATGTACTGGTATAACATTCACAGTCAGCCATGTAATATCGTGCATTGGGTCGGGATAATAATAAAATAATAATAAAAACAAAAATGAGAATGATGATAGTAAATCAATAGAAAACATCAATAACGATATATCATGTTGAAAACTAAACATATTCATTGTCTCTGCAATATCGGAACAATAAAATGATGACTCCTATTATTATAGACATGACAGTTAACTTATCTGCATGTAATATTAATTATTTGTTTGTCTCGTTTTTGTTGGCCATCTTCATTTACATATGATTTACATATGATTTACATATTTAAACTTGCCACGCAATCAAGTGCTTTGAGATAAAAAAAAATGTTAATGGATTCGTTTGGTGTACTTTGTGCATGGATCAAAGTCAAAACAATGGACCTTCGTTTATGCCTACGATACGCAGTGTCTCTAAGGAAGAACATGTAGTGGCTAACATGAATGGTAGTAAATGTCCCGCCAATAGCGGCCAATTTTAGCCTAGCATCACCGCCATAAAAATCGAAAAGCTAGGCAGTCTGACTTTCTCAAGCGATGCTCACGTCAATTAAGAAGCCAGCTTCTGAAGATTCATGTAGATTCATGTCCTATGACTGCACATGTTACTTTGTGCGTGTGCGTATGTGTCTTGTGTGTGTGTCTATCGTTTTTTCTCTGTGAGTGGGGTTTCTATCGCACTTCATTTGAGTTTACGCGACTCACGAACGCTCGACACAGAAGCAAGATTATCCCGAAGTCACAGTAGAGAAAATATTCAAAGTTTTTTTTTTTTGTGTTGTTGTTGTATTAAACATTGAGTCGTGATTCTCCATTTGTGATTATTTAATATCTTAAAGGGAAAAAAAGGGGCGTTTACAGTGCACAAACACGGCACACGAGGAAAATAGCTTTACTCTTTGTTAAGCCATTCATATTCGTCAATAAACATCCACAAAAGGAGATGAAACGTTTGAACTGTTAAAAGTTCAAAAGTCTAAAGTTGACATTAAACGGGACGATATATACGGGGAAGATTATTTTATTTTTGCTTTAAAAAAATCGACGAAGACAAACGAACGAAGAAATGTAATGATGAAGGGAGATAAAATCAGGAGGCGCAAACCCTCACTACTGTTTAATTAGCAGGTTTGAAGAGCAAAGTTTCATAGCTGGCAACAAAATTTACTGAACATTCTCTGAAGATGAAACCTGATGATATGAGCCTTTGCTTGCTGCGTCGTATAAAAGATTTCTCATCCATATCTGCAGTTCTGCGAAAGCTAAAATCGAATGAAAATCGAATGACGTTTGGGGCCCCTCTCTTAGTATTGATCAATCTGATGGTGTTTAAAGTTAATCCTCCGTTCATATGTTATGAAGGGAAAAATCTCTTCAAAACGCTGTGATTATTTCAGATTTCGTAGTAAAAGATGCCACAAAACTCTGAAATCCAACACCACCTATGCCCGTGACATCTCTCGGCAAGCCGTTAGTAGTATGGGGGAGTATAGACACCACACCTTTGTGATGTAAATTTTTCTATTGTGTCCGGATTAAGGATTATGAATATTAATGAGGGGGGCGGAATGGGGTCAGGTGATGTCATGCTTAATGCATGAATGACGTCATTATTAGAGCACCCTCTAATTTTTAAGTCTTTGGCCCTTCATTGTTCGCTGAGTTGAATGGACTTGAGTGGACGCTTTTTGTAATCCTAATTACCTCTTTAACTAAGATTAAGTTAGAGGAGACGACCAGTTTGAAGTATGATGGTAAAGAAATAGTTAAGAAAACAGCGCTGTTACGCTAGGGTTCTCAAATCCTAATTGATTGAATAAGAAGTAAATTATTTTCTCTGAAGGAATTACTTAAGAAAGGATTATAGGTGTCTCTTGGCCCTTCATTGTTGGCTAGATGGAATTGGACTTGGGATGGACCTAATTGTAATCCTAAGTATCTCTTTTAGTGAGATTAAGGTAGTCAAGATGACTATGTTGAAGTAAGCTTGTAAAGAAAAAAAAGTTAAGAAACCATCACTTTGACTCTGTAGTTTTCAAATCCAAATTGATCGGATAAGGACTAGTTTTTTTTTTCTTAAGGCATTACTTAAGAAAGGATTATAGATGTCTCGTTGCTCTTCATTGTTGGCTAGATTGAATTGGACTTGGGAGGGACGCCAATTGTAATCCTAAGTACCTTTTACCGAGCTTAAGTTAGTCAAGATGATAAAGTATTTTTAAAAGGAATAGAATTTTTAAAGGAATAGTTGGAACTTGGAGACAAAGGAATGTCAGAGAGTCAAAAGAAGCTCATTAGGCAGTTTTAAAGACTTGGGTCAATAAAATGAAGTGAAAGTAAAGAAAAAAAAATGCTGGGTGGTAACCGGTTGGGTGGATCGATCTTCAGGGTTATTGAATAACACTTGTTTTCTTCATGACGCAACAAGTTTCAGCCAAGTTGTACAGGCTGATTAACTATGCGGGAACATGTCTCTCTGAAAAAGAAATACGAATTTTCTTCATTCGTCGCTAAGCGTTTGAAGCAGAAACATCGCTCTTTACGTTATCTCTTCAAGAAAATCACTCTTTAGTTAACGAAAGAAAAAAAAAATGGCATCTATAGTCAAAATGATTGCTGACGCAAAGACAGTGGATGAACTGGATGGCATTGTACGTGACGAAAGTCTGACTGAAGTAGAAAGAGGATATTTGTTCAACCGTTTGTGTTACATCACAACCAACGGATGTCCAGTTTCCCAAGTGGAAACTGGTGAAATTGAAGGTGAAGAAGGTGAGTTAATTTTACTTTTCTCTTTCGTATAAGTGTTTTCTATAGGTTTTAGCATAATACGTATTTTGTGTATGTGTGTGTTTGTATGTTTGTGGGGTTCGTGTGCGTGTGTGTGTGTATGTGTGTAGTTCTGTAAGTTTGACTAAAAGTGTCAATCGGTATTAGTGAAATTTTAGGCTTCGAATGGCATGCAGTTACACTACGTCGCCAAGCAATCAGTGTGGAGGAAAGTCGGTGGTTGTTATACTTCCCAAAAGTCTAGTCCCGTCGTTTTTAACTCCAAAAGATTTACATCAAATTTTGGACCTTCTTCAAAAAGGCCATTTCAGAGTATTGTTAGTTGTTGTTATTAAGATGTATTTTCTACATACACATATACTGTCTCATATAGCATATTGTAACATGTCCATGGACCGTTCTCTCATTTCACTGTTGCTTAGATATTGTCCAGTATTGGACTCGGGCAGGGTCTCCTGAATTAGCTGCTAGTCAGAGAGATGCCTTGGAGAGAATTATGGACGGAGATCAGGACGAAAATGGTTCGTGTTTTTAATACTTTTTTTTTATAATATTTTTTCCCCTACTTTTCTACTTTCTACGTTTTTTTTTTTTTACTCTGTTTTATTTATTTGTTTATTCATTTCTTTACATTCGATTCATTCATTTATCCATTAAATAATTCATTCATTAATTCATTCATTAATTAATTCATTTTCTTTTTTTTTGTCGGGTAGTATTTTGTCTCATTTCTTTGTTTATTCATTTATCTATTCCATTTACTTTTTCATTGGAACAGATGAGGTAAGCGAATGGCTTCGATCTGGATCGCCAGAACTGACCGCAAGCCAGGAAGTCGTCTTGGAGAGAGCAATGACTGGCGGGAGTCACACTGGAGAAGTCAACGAAGGCGCTTCTACTTCGGGGATTCCCAGAGAAAAAATAGGGGGGAAACGGGACCTAGCCGCTGTACAGGATGAAGACAGCGATGATGAAAACGATGAAGCAGCAAATGATGTAAGCCGTTTTTATGAAATTGTGAAAGTAAATGAAAAGTACGTTAAAAAGTACAAGGCAACCTCCAGCGATTACAACATTAATTTCAATTTTACGGATGGAGAAGACATTAACGCTCAGCCTGGTAATTTTACCCAAATTTTAGGCCAGATTTTTGAGCATTTGTTGCATCGCCTTAATGAAAATATTTCCCCCCACGATATGGTCCGAATTGTTCTTAATTCGGATCGCTTAGATACGCCTATTGCACTTCCCTTTATTAGGAGACGAGATATGACAGTAGAACGAATGATGGCTAAAATTGAAAGTGTTTTACAGTCAAATAAGGACTTGTACTTAGACGAGAACTTTCGTTTAAATTTTATCCACTTGAAAATGCCGTCGGGAGGTGGGAGGTCGAAAGGTTTTAACGGTTTGCAATCTGTAGAATCATTTTTCCGTGGTAAAAGGTGCATCATTAGGATACCGAAGGATGAGCATGGTGTTTGTTGTGCAAGAGCCATTGCTACGGCTATTGCTATACACGAAGGCAAAGACCCCAAACTTGACAAAATCAAAGCTGGTAGAAAAATCCAGCTTGAATTGGCTAAACAATTACACGCTCAAGCAGGCGTTCCTGAGGGTCATTGCGGTATTCCTGAAGTGGAAGTTTTTCAAAATCATTTGAAATCAAGATATCAAATTATTGTTTTGACATCTTTGCGTTCTCCTTTAGTTTTGTATAAAGGACCGCATTTAGCTAAAGGATTTCAAATCTACTTATTTTATCATGATGAACATTATCATCTTTTATTGCAACCAAGTGCGTTTTATGGATACGGCTATTATTGCCATTTTCATAACAAGTTGTACAATGACAGGTTTAAGCATAGTTGTGAAATGACATGTAACGTATGTTTCCACGGCAATTGTAAGCTTGGACCAGACGAAGCCTGGCTTCATTGTGATAGTTGCAATAGGGATTTTAAGAACAGGCAATGCTTTAATTATCATTTGAAACCTAGTAATAATGGGGATAAAATGTCTATATGCGAGAGATTTTTTATTTGTGAACATTGCAATAAGTTTGAAAAAGTTCTTAAAACTAAGAAGGGGGTTATTATTCCTCATCATTGCAATGAATATTTTTGTACAGTTTGTAAGATCAAAGTGATGGACGGACACAAGTGTGCCATTCAGGTACACTTCGATAAAGCGGGGGACCACTGGGAAAGAAAACATAATGGACTGAAAGCGGGTAATAGCGCGACATGTAACCAAAACAAAAGTAGCGAGAAAAAATCTTTGCCACACACCTACGTTTTTTATGATTTCGAAACCATACAAGAAACAGGAACTCATGTACCCAATTTGTGTGTGGCGCAAGTTGTGTGTGAAGATTGTGTAGATGAATCTCTTGAGTCTCCCTGCGAATATTGCCAAGAAAAACAAGTAATTTTCAAAGGAGCTAACACATTACATGAATTTGGTGAGTGGTTTATGCGAAAAAAGAATTCTACTTTCATAGCGCATAATTTTAAAGGATTTGACGGTTACTTCATCTTGGAATATTTGTATAAACTAGAATACGTACCGAAAATGATAAAGCAAGGAGGTAAGCTCATGCAAATAGAATTGCCATGCAACAATATTCGTTTCATCGATTCGGTCAATTTTTTGCCAATGCCCTTAGCAGATCTACCAAAAACCTTCGGTATTACTGAACTACAAAAAGGGTACTTTCCACATTTATTTAACACGTCTGAAAATCAAAATTACATTGGCCCTTTACCCTCTGCCTCTTTTTACTGTCCAGACTCTATGTCAACAAAAAAGAGACTTGCGTTCATGACGTGGTACGAAAACGAAGTCCAAACCGGTAAACTGTTTGATTTTCAAAAAGAAATTGTCAGTTATTGCGTCAGTGACGTCGATATTCTTAGACGCTGCTGTTTACTATTTCGTAATTTTTTTATGGAGGTGACGAAGAAACATGTTAGTCTGCTATCTGGAGCTTCTTTTGAAAACGATTTAGATGGTATTGATTGTCACGTAGAGGTAACGGACAATGATGCAGAGTTAAACGCAGAAACTGAACGAGGGGTTGATCCATTTAAACATTGCATCACCATTGCTTCAGTATGTAATCTTGTCTTTCGTCGTAATTTCCTACAAAGCGATTCTATTGCTGTCTTTAATAGTCAACAACAGAAAAATCATTCATATGCTGCATTACAATGGTTACAGCATGAGCGTGTAAGGCGAAATATTCACATTGAAGATGCCCGGAATGGAGGGGAAAGAAAAATTGGCCCCTATTATGTGGATGGGTTTGCTCCTGAAATCAATACTATATTTGCTTACCAAGGGTGTTTTTGGCACGGGTGCCCAGATTGTTATAATGAGGACACCTTACATCCATTGTACAATATCACTATGGGTGAAGTGTACAAACGAACCGTAAAGACCCGAAAGTTTTTTAGGGATGTTTGTCCAGAATACAAGTATGAAGAGATGTGGGAACATGAATGGTGCGCCCTAAAGGACGGCTTTTTTACTCCAGAAATGAGAAACAATATTAACAAAGTGCCAAAAAGTTTAACGCCCTTGACGCCCCGTGAAGCTTTCTTTGGCGGTAGAACAAATGGGATCAAATTATTTCATCAAGTTAAGGGGGAAGAACAAATTAAATACGTGGATTTTTGTTCCTTATATCCATTCGTAAATAAGTATTGCTCTTATCCACTTTCTCATCCCAAAATTTTAACGGTAGATTTATCTCACGATGTATCACGTTATTACGGTTTGGTCCGGTGTCAGATATTACCCCCTAAAAAATTATATCACCCTGTACTGCCTGTAAAGATTCATGACAAACTGATGTTCCCCCTGTGCCGAAAATGTGTTGAAGAAAAGTCTAAAATAAAATGTACTCATTCAGATTTAGAAAGAGCGATAACTGGAACCTGGGTGACTTTAGAGGTGGAAAAGGCTGTAGAAAAGGGTTATAAGATTTTAAAGATGGAAGTAGTTTGGCACTTCGAAGAAAAGGCGGTTTATAATAGAGAGACCAAATCAGGTGGTTTGTTTACCGACTACATAAACACCTTTTTGAAAATCAAACAGGAGGCATCTGGTTGGCCTTCATGGTGTAAAAGTGAGCAAGATCGAGAAAAGTACGTGAGCGAGTATGCCACGAATGAAGGCATTTTGTTGGACTCTGAAAAGATCACTTACAATCCGGGTCTGAGGGCTCTTGCAAAGCTGATGTTGAACAGCTTTTGGGGTAAATTTGGTCAACGACCAGACATGGAAAAAACTGAAATAGTTACATCAGTTGAAAGGTTGTACGATTTGCTAAAAGACACTGACAAAACTGAAGTCACTAACATTAATTTTGTAAACGAAGAGGTTTTGGAAGTCGATTACAAAGACAAGGAAGAATTTTCACGACCAAATGCTAGAGTCAATGTGGTAATTGCTGCCTTCACTACGTGTCATGCTCGCTTGCGTTTGTATGACGTACTCGATCGGCTGCAAGAAAGAGTATTGTACTTTGACACGGACAGTGTGATTTACGTCTCTAAGCCGGGTGAATGGGATCCCCCCACAGGAGATTATCTTGGTGAACTTACAAACGAAATCGATCCAAAGGACGGTCACTTTATTACAAGCTTTTGTACTGGCGGCCCTAAGAATTATGCGTATACCTTAGATTCAGGGAAAACGGTATGCAAGGTTCGTGGTATCACATTAAATTATGAAAATAGTAAAATAGTTAACTTTGACACCTTGCACATGATGGTTCAAACAGTCGTTGCCAATGAAATTTCTCCAGTTGTTACCGTTACTGACAATCATAAAATAACCAGAGATGTCAAAAAACGGAAAATTGTAAATAAAGTTATGAACAAAGATTATCGGGTTGTGTACGATAAAAGAATCTTGTTAGATGATTTCAGAACCATTCCCTTCGGATACGGCTGATTTGTAGATTCATTAAACTCACGTTTATCAAGGGCGGGTAGGGGGGGGGGGACTGGGTAGGGGAGGAGCAGAAGAAAGGAGGGAGGTGAGGAGGGAGGTGATGAGGGAGGGTTAAGGTATGTTGACTCGTGTAACAACGTGGTATGTAAATAACAAGAATATTGTCATTTGTTTGTTTTGTAACATTTATTGTAAACATTGAAAGAACTGGAGTAATAAAACAACAAGGAATCAAGAAAAGAAAAAGAATGGAAGAAAAAGGAGGAAAACATTACATTAGTCCTTTGTCTTTTTATGATCTTTGTGTCTTTTCTTACTGTGTCTGTTATACTTTTTTTTTATAAATTATGAACTTGATTATAGGGTATCCCACCTCAACAATTTATGTCGCTTCGTAAATGATTTATCAGAAATTGCCTTTCGACGTCTCTTATTAGGAGGGGTGGGTAATGCAAATCTTGGTTCACCAGATTTGTCCTTCTCTTTTAGCTGCTGCATAAATTGTCGCCTTTTTAAATGACCAACGTAGGCTTCCGGAAAATTAATCGCTTTTAAGCCCCGCATAAACTGTTGCCACCCAGTAGGATTAAAGTCTTTACGAGATTGTAACACATCGATGATTAAGTCGGTAACGTTGGAGCCGGGCACTTCCTTCCCTTCAAAGAGTAATTCCCCCTTAGAATTCCAATCAATGGTAGGATTATCTAATTCGGATAAACGTTGCCGACGAATACTTTCTAATAGTATTTTAGCCTTTCCCTTGATGGACTTTGGAAAACTTCGAATTAAATCTTCATCTGACTCTCTGGTGAGGGCAGCATCTTTTCCATCCTGTTGTGTTTTAGGCGTCCCGTTTTCATCCGTAACACGAAGCTCAATAGGCACCCCAGCTGATTTTCCCTCATCGAGGTAGCGTTGTAGAATTTGGTGGTACAAGTCTACTTTCTCATAGATAGATAAATCCTTTCTCTCTAATGTGTTTTTCATGGCTTCGTCTAATTGTTCGAGCCTCGACGGGGTTTTGTCTTGATTGGTGGCATTAACCACTCTGGCCACGTCTTGAGGCATAAGAATCATCTTCTTCGTGAATTGCATACTGGTTGTTTGTTGCTATCTTTGGGTCACAGCACCGAGTAACATACCTCCCAATGACTGGATGATAGGTTTTAAAATCAAACTTAGAAATCCACCCCGCTGAACTAAAATGTCCTTGCGTTTCTTATTGGATAAACGCTTATTTGAAAGATCCCTGAGATGTTTCTTGTACGGGGACAGTTTTGATTTCTGAGCACGAGACAAAGGTACGTTGCCTTTTACCACATTGGCGGCACATTCGCATAGACTGGTTATTAGGTTAGAGTTGGCGTGTTGTAAGAAGGCTTTTCTTTGTCTAGGGGAACATTTTGATAAAAATTCGATTTCCCTGGCGTGATTCCTCAAACGACGTAATGCCGGTGCCATGGTGACTGTTCAGATAACGAATGAGGTCAAAGAAGCTGTGCCTTTTGTTGTTATTGGTTATTACTTTGGTACGTAGCCATATTGGGTCTGATCAGGGAAAATATTTGTACGTAGCCGAAACTCTTCGGGGGTATACGGCTTTAGGTCGATAAAGAGATATCCATACGGCTCCTTCGTGGCGTCTGCAAATGCTTCTTGAACAAATTTGACTTGTCCCGGATACATCTGTTTTCCCAGATTGGATACTTGAGTTTTATCCCTAGGATTTTTAAATAGTACAATGTAATGTGCATTGAGCGTAATATTGCGCGTCTCTTTTGCCCCATAAAAAAAGTTTTGCAATATATAGATGACAGAAATATTTCTGTGATGAGAACCTTTGGAAAATAAATCAGTTATGCGCTGATCGTTCCCATGTGACGTCATTATATCGTCTAAAATGATCAATGTCTTGTAAGTTGGGTCAAGATATGTCTCCAGATTCGACGGGAGGCCCTCAACAAAGCGGATTTTAGGTACGGCATCAGACAGCTCCACAAAAGCTGGCTGATATTCGCCATAGCAGTACACAATCCTCTCAGGCGTTCCTTCAATGACATTTTGCGTTAAGAGTTGCTTTACGAATTGAGTTTTTCCACAACCGGTAGGTCCTGCTATTACACAGGTAAACGGATGTATCAACTTTGGATTCATCTGTAAGAATGAACCAGTAAAAGGTGCTCCTCTTCTTTTATGCGAATTCCGTCCTATAGTCAGAAATTTTCTGCGTGGTAGTTAACGTTACCTACATTTTTACTAATTATGTAATTTTTTGTTTACCAAGCTCCCGTCTTTTTCATGAATGACTTTAGCAATTTGATGTGCCATTAATTCCTCATCTATTACAGGTAAACGAATGTCATAGCGTCTTTCAATAAATTCGTTTACTAACGCGTCATTCTGGTCAAAATCTTTTGTAAATAGATTGACGATGTTCGGCATTGACATACCTCTGACTCTGTGCAATAGAAAATACAAGCAATACTGTCCACAAACTGCTGAAAAGAGACCTTGGATCTGTTTGTTATTTATTTTTTGTGATGACCTTGAGGCATACTTCTTTAAAAATGGTCCAAAATCAGAGGCTCATGCTTCCGGAGGACGTCCAAATGTATCGAAAAATTCCACGTTTTCATCATTGACGTATATCGCTACCCAGTGACTTCCCGGTTCTCCCTGTCTATCCGTGTTTGCAACTAGACACCATGGTGGTCTCATGGACCCAGTAGGCAAACAATCTGAAGGGAAAACTCCTCGACATAGAGGGCGCAGCACAGAATCCGCCTTGATTACTCTCAATATCTGTTTCGTATCCATGGGGGGCAAATTAAAAGTCAATGAATACGTTGCGAGACTTATCCACTTCTACTACGGCATCATACTCAGCGTACACGATCACACTGACACTTTTTGTCAGAGCATGTTCAAATTGCATTTCAAGACGCACATTACCATTTTTACGCAGATTAAAATGCCCTCCGTTGGCCAGATCAGGCGTCATATCAAAGGCATACAAGGTGTACCCTCTTGCATAGTCACTGCGACTTATCTGATTTCCTTTATCAGTAAACATACTATTTAACCCTGAAAACAGGGTTTGGTAAGACATAATGTAACGCTCATCTGCAAAATTTGGGCGAAGTGGTTTCCATGGTAATTGTTCTCCATCGACGTATAAGGCCAAAAAGTTCAGGTGATGGTGATGAAAATTAAATGGATTTTTATTGTAAGCTCCGTTTAACGCCTCTGTATCGACACAGCCCAACACAATTCGTTTTGGGAGACTGCCTAAGAACAAACTTTCGCGTTTGAATATTAAATTCCCTCTCGGAATGGACAATGTCGTTACTTCTACTCTGTTGATGGGGTATTTAGCAGTACCTTGTTCCAAAGCCTTAGCATGCGCTAAAGCCACTTCGGGATGAACTTTAACATGTCGAACGTAAAGAGAAGCGTCTACAATGCGCACTTTAAAAGCTGCATTTGCTTCACTCGATAACAAGCAAAACTCATTTTTGCTTCGGTGTAGCTTTAGTTTTAATTCTACGCCTCCTAACAACATCTTCTGCTGAACGAACATATCACAATGTAGGGGACCAACTAAATCGACGACTTTGCTGTTTTTAACAAACTCATATCTGCTTTTCAATCCTTCATTTACTACTTGCTCATCTCCATTAGGATTACAAGAATCCATTTTTCCAGCAGTATCTTTATAAAACAAGCTTCCTGTGAGCTGGGATTCCTTCGCCTAGGGGCCATAAGAAAGCAACGTCTCCAGTAGGGCACGGTAAGGGTAAGTGTTTGTAGAAGGCGTTACTAAACGGTCGTTCAGCGTCACATCAACTTCGGAAAAGAGAGACTGTAACATTAAATTAACAGGTCCAACGTTTGCGTCTTGCGGGAGATCATCACCGTTGTTTTGAAGCAACTTTGCTCTCACGTGAAGAATAGTTTGAGACAAATCAAGATAATCTTCAGTTGATCCCTGCACAGAGAATTGTATCGGAGCTGAATCGGTGATGTTGGTAAGAGGGTGATACTGGATCCAATTACCCTTCATGATACTAGTTTGAGTCGGAGGCACGGTAAATAAATCCAGCTCTGATTTCATGCATTCGCATGAATGATTATGAACAAGGGCCATGATAATTCAGATTACACATCAAAAATATCCGGAGATCTTTTCACTCTCTTGGCTCGTCGCCTTCTGATGCTTTTAGAATTTGCTTTTCTTTTTAAAGGTTTTCTTCTTGACGTTGATCCTTCAAGTACTCTGGTAGTGATCCGCTGTCCTGCCTGACCCAGTCGTCTCTTAGCGGAAGTTTTTATGTGTTCTCCTTGCAGTGCGTCATTCACAATTTCCGTTCCAGTGTATAACGCCTGTTTACCAAGTTCTTTAGCCCCCCGTTTTAAGAATGGCAATGCTGACCTGGCTAATCGACCCAATATGCCGCCTAATCCGTGCCCCTTCTGATGCTGATAGCCAGTGAACACTGGTAATCCATGTCCGACTTGTCGGAGGTAGTAATCTTCAAACGAATTCTTCATGTTAAAAATTATGGTTAGATAAAAAAAGAAGATTTGGTCTGCTTAAAGTGAAGTTTCGCGATCACACGCCCAAGTTGGAATGGAATCAATTGTCCAAGATCATCCCTTAAATCTATTTGTATGTTCTGTATTTGCTTGGATTTGACGGGGATGTAGTGAGGATTGTTGTATGATACAGTGACGTGCTCCCCCGGTCGCTTTTCCCCTATTTTAACAACACGCAGTAAAGGTACGTGAGAGTCACCCACTCTCTGATGTTCTACTATGTCACTGTAAACAAAAAAACTAGTGACGCCACCATGCACATCGGAAATCACGTCACCGATGTGTAATCCCTCTGTGCATATCTTGTTATGGTCTAGGAAACCAAACATCTGGCTGAGACCCCGAAGATCAAGTCGATTACCTCGTTTTACCCTCACCGACGTTTTGAGAGAATGTTTATTGAGATGGAGTTTCACGTTCAGTGTCTCCTCCTTAGTTAAAGTGTCGTGGAAAGCATCAATGACATTTTGGATGTTGTCATAATATCCATGTGGTATACATATTTCCCTGTGGTTGATGAGCATACTGCAATTTGCCTCCGTCACATTATGCCAATTGAAAGGATACTGAATTTCACAAAGCGCTACTTCCCAATTGCCTGATAATACAATAGGTTCCGCTAACTGCGTGGTAAAACTGGAAAGCGTGTTGTTTGGAAAATATTGGTAGGAACTGTTGCTGGGTAACGTCACGTAAAAATGTGATGCCATTATGTCTTCTCAACGTCCTTTACCCAACTGTTAAACTTGGTTGGATATCCCTGCCATTTAACGAAATATTCAGTGTGTCCTCCTCTCCTTCGTTTTCGCAAAACCTTTTCTACTCTGAAGAGGGCACGTTCATGTACATTAACACTTTGTATTTCGTGTTCATAAAAGGTACCATCAATTACCTCACCACCCCAATCTTGGAGTTTGTACACGGGAATAGGTTTAGATATCCTCTTCACCACGGTGAACACTTCTTCACTCCAATTAGGCAAATAACCCTTTTCAAATTTGAGTTTTGATTTTGCAATTCTCACTTTTTCTCCTAAGTTAAATTTAAAATTGTGGTTAGGTGTACGGCCACGGGAAAAATATAACGTTTGCCACACACTTCCTTCATTTTCTTTCGTCACGTCGATAGGTCTCATTTTAATGGATCTATGATAAGCACGATTGTAACCTTTTACCAGTTTTGGAAGAACATCAATGTATTTCAGAGAATTGCGATGTGTAAAGTCTTTCCACATTCTTGATTTCAAAGTGCGATTAAACCTTTCTACAACAGAGGCTTTTGTTTCATTATTGGTCGTAAAATAATGAATATTTTTATCTTTTAAAAACGCTTGAATGTGTTTATTCATAAATTCACCACCTCTGTCAGTATGAATTTGAAAGGGCGTCCTTCCAGAGGTAAACATGGTCTTGATAGCTTTTAATACCACAGGGCCTGTTTTACTTTTGAGAGGTACCACCCAGGCATGCTTAGATAAAACATCAATGCATGTTAATAAATATTTAAACCCTCGATTGTACCGTGAGAGAGAACTTAAGTCAACCAAATCCATCTCCCATTGGTGATCTATTGCACTGACCAATACTCTGTTTCTAAGGAACTTTTTTCTTGCGCTTTTATGTAATGTGTACACATCTTGCTTTTTCAACCAATCGCGGATTGCTTTCCGGGTAATCTGAAACAGTCCCTCTCGCTTGATCTCTGAGTAAAGTTTGTTAACACCTCCATAACTTGCAGGGTGACTGGGATCGTAGTAAATCTTCTTAAGGTATCTTTCGTGGTTTGCATCCATTTTGGGCTGACAGTTCTTAGTTATGAGAAGAGCGAAAACTGAATGACAAGCTCTTGTCATGGATAATATCTTAAATAAAAGAATATGTCTAAATGCATGTATTACAATGACGTTGGATGGACGAGGTGGGAAGGAGGTGGGAAGGGTGGGGGGAGGGGGTATAGATGGAGTGGGACAGATTAATATTAATAACAAAGAAATGAAAAAGACTAACAGAAACGACAAAAAACACAAAAATGTCATTTGTGAAGAGGAAATTGTAATTTGCGGTATTAAAACAAAAATGAATAAAAATTCAATGTATTTGCTTAACATTTACTTACACAGCAATTGTTTAAATAAAATGTATAACGTAGTCGTCATTAGTTAATGTTTAGAGGTAGAAGGTAGGATAATTTAATATTGAATAGAAACGACAAGACAAAATTTAAATGTAATATTGTACTCGAGCTTTTAAATCGTGAGAGAAAATATTTACATTATAATTACTCAACATTTAGTAACAAAATCACACGACTTTAAGAAATTCCTAACAATTAAAGGTTTAACAACTTTTAATGTTTCAAATCTTTCCTCAGGTCTAACATTATCCTTCGTAAAAGATTTACTTGCTTACGTAATGTACGATACACAAAATGGTACATTTCCCACAATACTCCCGATGCAATATTTATCTTTAATGCTCGACATTTAATAAGATATTTTGTTTTAAAAACATTTTCATTGTCCAAATTTTTAACAGCATCATCTAGAAATATGTCAAGTCTTTCCTCGTCCGACGCCATAAGACACCAGTCGTGCTGTAATTGGCTTGGATGATTAACACTGCAACCATAACATAAATCACCACTTTGTCTGCTTATAAAGTCCCAAAGTTCAGTACAAATGACTTTCTTTGCTAGCCTACGTAACATTTTTTTCGTATGTTCGGTCGTTTGAACCTCGTCCACTACGATGTCATCATCAATGAACAGCCTCTTCGGTCGACATCCGGGATGACTCCTCTGAATGTGTCTCGAAACTTTGGGTGCTTTTACACTTGGTTGGTGTGTACTGACCTTCGTGATTTCCAGGTCTGCCTCTTCATCTGAATCCAGAACCAAGATTACTTCATTTTCTCCCTGAAAACCACAAACGAACAACGTGAATAGCTAACTAGAAACCAACGCCGTAGAAACTACTGCAATCAGAAACCAACTGAGTGAGTCTTTCTTCAATGTTAGGCACGACACTCTCTAACCACATCCACTCAGTGCAGGTTAAATTGATGCCTTTCTTTGTCGGATATATCTTGCCATACACGTTATACCGTTTGTGTTCTCGAAGACTGACATACAACTGTCCGTTGAAATAAGAAACTCCTGCCATTTTGAAAGGCTTCTCAACAGTGTTAGTTTCCTTCTCAGGTTGTAAATGGTGCTTTGCATAGTCTGCAACTAATGGGTTCTGTTCCCCCTCTTTCAAAGCTTTGCTGATTTTCGGCATGATCATTTTTAGTTCACTCCACTGCTGAATAGTTAGACTGAGCCCTTTTTTGCCTGGTAGTAATTCATCACACTCATCCTTCATATAATATTCTCTAATGTCAACGTAAACCTTGCGGCGAAATGTGTGTACTCGTACATGCCTATTGCCTTCGAGATGAAACGTATCATTGTTACTCACTTGTGATGATTTGCCACCTGTTTCGTCCGATCCGCTCTGCAATGGCGATACCGTTGGTGAAGGCGTCTCTGACGAACGAACAGGACTCGGCCACGATAATTGAGTCTCCTCATCACAAGGCGTGGAAGGGACTTCTGTCAAGTTATATTTGGCTTTCTTCGTTACCTCCAAGTCCAGAGGCACAGCATTTTGACGTCGCAAGCGCTTTAGTTCCGCACGCATCTTTTTTGTTGCCTCAGTGGGGGTAGATGTCGTTACAGGAGAATCCATTATAATTAAATTACTAAGTCAAGATGAAGCTCGTTGCAAAACGTCTAAGTTTAACTTGAATAAAAGATGAAACTAGTTGAAAAACATTCAAGTCCAACCTTTTGGCAAGATGATACTCGTTGAAAATTGTTCTAAGTCCAAACTTTTGACCAGATGAAGCTCGTTGAAAAAAATCTAAGTCCAAAGATTTTAGATGAGGTGAGATCAACGTTAAGTTTGGCAAGATGATAGTCGTTGAAAATTTTCTAAGTCCAAACTTTTGACCAGATGAAGCTCGTTGAAAAAAATCTAAGTCCAAAGATTTTAGATGAGGTGAGATCAACGTTAAGTTTGGCAAGATGATAGTCGTTGAAAATTTTCTAAGTCCAAACTTTTGACCAGATGAAGCTCGTTGAAAAAAATCTAAGTCCAAAGATTTTAGATGAGGTGAGATCAACGTTTGGGAACGATGTGAACAGTGAGACGTCTCGAAGCAGAGTGATTTTATACAGGGTTTTACTGAACACCAGTATCTCTTCTAATAATCCTCAATCAATGAGACGACTATAAGCTTTTTCCATTAACTACATTAGTTTGAAGACCTGGGTAATCAATTCCCAGACGGAACAAATAACCTCATCCCATCTTTCTAAGCTGTTTTTTCAGTCATTAGAAGTAATCCTCCTGCAAAATTTCTAATGATTTCTCTGTTTAATCTACTTCATTATCATTATCATTTTTTTTTTTTTTTTTTTTTTTTTTTTTTTTACAATCCTCTCCCGATAGCACTTAAGTTAAGCTTCTCATTAAAAAAAGTTCTTTCAATTCATTACCACTTGCTGGTTATGTCAATCTTGACGACCAAAACAAGTTAAAACTTGCTCTCTACCTGACACGTCTTATCCTAAAACTTAACAAATGGAGGGCGCTTGGATCATCATGACGTGAGCATTTTCATTGTCTTGTACCTCAAACTTTTTAATTAGAGGGCGACCTATCTTATGACGTCAGATGAAATGATGTCATGTTACATCTGGCAAACACTCATTCATATTCAGTAACTTAAACTTTTAAACTAGAGGGCGCTCTAATAATGACGTCATCATGCATTAAGCATGACATCACCTGACCCCATTCCGCCCCCTCATTAATATTCATAATCCTTAATCCGGACACAATAGAAAAATTTACATCACAAAGGTGTGGTGTCTATACTCCCCCATACTACTGCCGTTTGGTCATCAAAATTTGTTGGCTTGCTCTTGGGTTATATTTGCATTCACGAAGTCAGAGGATGTAAGTATATAGTCAGAGGATTGTGCTCTAGGGTTGTGATGCACTTCCTACAAAGCTAAACAGCACAAGTTATAAGGCAACAATATAAGCGTAGTTTAAATGTGTGTCTCAAAAGTCAATGGTAGTTGGCCACTCTCTTTTAGTCATAGTTCCATACGTCAATCAGCAACATAGGGACATGTGCCGTATCTATAAGGACACAGACAACAGTAATGTGAGCAAACTGACAATAACTATACAATATTTAATTGGAATCGTGGCAGTGCCGCACAGTTTGATTCCAGGTTCATTCATTTTTCTGTTTAATTTTAATACAAGTTTGTACTTTTGTTTGCAAAATGAGTACTACATTTTGATACAAAAATATTTTCTCATCTTCTTCCACATTTGCAGAGAATGTATGTATGCTCCCTTCACTACCGATCTGAAAAAATGGTTAAATTTTACCTTTTGATATCACACAATGATCATGCTATTTTTAATCTCCCATATCTAGTGTAGCAGCACAGAGACACAGAACACATAGTTGAAGTTGTACACTGAAAACGGGGATAGATCCTTATTATTTAACAAGGGAGCTGTGGATTTGTTACCTTCCATATGACAAACACACGACAGCAAACAGCTGTTACTGTCAGACTTTAGCACCATGGCAGTGCTACAGTTTGACGCCAGCCTCATATTCATATTTCGTTGTACCGGGTTTGCATTTTGTTGCATAATGAGTACTTTATTTGATGGCAGAAAGACCAAATATACCATATAAATGATCCTATTATTTTTAATCATGCATCATTGTAATATACTCATCTCGTATAGTTGTTAACAGTAAAAGAGTAGACAGAACATGTGTACAATGAAAACAGGGATTCTTATTTTTCGACAGGGAAGGGCGGCATCAACTTCAATTGAAGACACATGGTATGACAACAAGGCTTGTGTTCCCGGATTTCATTAAGGGTCTTGCGAAAGAGGACCCCTTTACCCTTCACCAATAAGGGAGTTTTTAGTACTTTAATAGATAACATCTGGCTGCTAAGGCACCCACACATCCCCTGCAATTTTACAGCTTCAATACACTTGCACAACAGTTCCCCCCCCCCCCTCCTCCACCATGTTGCATGGCTTAATTCCTTTCAACTTTAGAAATATTTGCTCAGCTCTAGTCTATTCGCCTATTTAAAACGAGACTGTGAGAAGAGGGTAATGGTTCATGAGGAATTATTGTCATATGTAAGGGCTCTAATACCATTTAATGTTCCAACTGAAGTTATATGTAACACACTCCATTTTTATTGCTCGGCGGCTAAATTGCTCAATTGCAGGATTTTAAGACCTACCAAATGCACAAATTAACAAACAAGCTAGACATGCAGGCTAAGATAGACTATAATGGAGTGTGTAACAATTACATGTAGCCTAGATTTGGCCTTAATTTAGTCCTATGGCACTGCATAATACTCATGTATATCTCTAGTACTATAAATAAACTGATTCTAAGCGAATTAAAATGCTTGTTTTAACATGGCACACTATCCACAATTGTCTAAGCATATGCGTTTTATTGTAACCTAACGCAGGGGTATGGGCATGACATCAACACAGCCTTCTCCGCACGTAAATCACAGAAGCATGCGCATTAAACATCTACTGTGTAATTTATCTAGATTAATATTTTTTTTTTACGAAAGCCTATCAGGAATTTTTTTCATACATGACACATAGGCCTATGGGAAAAAAAATCAATTTTAATCCGATTAAACAACTTAATAATTTAAATAATCACATTAGTAATTTGGTTAATCACATTTATATAATTTGATTAATCAAGTTGATTAGTTCGATTAATCAAGTGGATTAATTTGATTAATCAGGTTCATAATTTGATTAAACAAATTATTATTTCAATTTTAATTTTTTATAATTAAAATTAATTAAACAAAATTAAGGTGGCCCTAATGGGCTTTCGTACTTTTTTACAAACATGGTGGGACAGTAGTACCTATTTTGTTTATTGTTGTCGCTTGGAAAATCCACACACACGAATTTGCGAAATAAGCGCTGGAAGCGGGGAGTCCCAATTGAATGTTTTCCAACAACCTTACACTTTGTGTATCGAAATCGTAATTTGCAACACATTTACACATTTTTACACTCACATGCGTTAAAAGTCAGGAACCAGGAGCCTGCCCGGATCGTTCCGGGCACGTAGAACCGGTCGTTATTTAAGCCATGGGAATGAGTGGACAATTTTATTACCCATGTTCTAGCAGCTGTAAGCTTTTGTGTGAGTAATTACAACCGAGTAAAACACATCTTGATTAGATAACGTTAACGTTAAAAAAAAAAACAGATCAGAAAGGCTTTGTACACGAGACGCGATTGGCGTGAATTTGGTGCTCTTAAAATCGGGGATATCCCCGTTTGACGGCGTATCCCCAGATGTGTATCGTAACGAATATCCCAGGTAGTGAAAACGCACACACACTCACACACATCGGCACGGACAAGTTTTTATTTATACCACCCAACAGGGCTCGACTGTACCCGTGGTCACTCTACCATGGGGTACCCCTGGGGTGTCGCTACTCATTCACCCAAAGCGTTTCCATGGCAACCGTTCTCCCATGGGTGCACAGTACAATATATAGCTCCACTAGCCAAGGGACCACAATTTCTCATCTTAACCCCTATAGGGCGATGAGATAACAATTAGTGTAGTATGGACATATGCGCACTCATACTTGAACTCAGCGCGCGTTAACTGTTACAGTCATACACAACCACTCCACACAGAGGGGAAATCACTCAACATGCGAAGGTCGTTATTTAAGCCATGGGAATGAGTGGACAATTTTATTACCCATGTTCTATCAGCTTTAAGCTTTTGGGTGAGAAATTACAACGGAGTAAAATGCATCTTAATTAGATAACGTTAACGTTAAAAAAAAAAAAAACGAGATCAGAAAGGCTTTGTACACGAGACTTCCCTTTATGTAAATCAGAGAACGGAACTACATCGTTCCTGTTGTCATTGGCGCATTTATCTCCAAGTTTCAGAATCTAGCCAAAAATGTCTAACGGACTACAGGTCAAAGGTTTAAGTTTTGAGGTGGGTGGATGTGTGCGTCCATGAGGGGGGCACGAAAATTCCTTACCGTCCATCAATTTAATCATCCCGTATTATAAATGCAATGTACACAGAATCTTTTGTGAAAGAAATTGTTTTGTGATCTGCCAGACGACATTATCATATAGAATGTTGACTTTATTAATAACTAGCACTATTGTCTGATTTTTTTTATCTGCAATCACAATGAACAAAAAAATTCAGGGTTGTGAGACAAATTACCCACACTCTAAGCGCCAAAGGAGTGAAATGCTCTCTAAAAGGAGTGTAAAGAGGGACCAATCGAAGTAAGAGGAAAGTTCAACCGGAATGAAGTGAAAATTGACTCTAAGAAGATCACTGAATATTTCACTTCATGTGCATCGAATAATCGCTCTTTTGGAGTAACCTGTTTCTTCACTTCTTGTGAAATTCACGCTCACCGCGAGTGGTCCCTCTGTACACTATTTTTAGAGCGAATTGCACTTTTTCTCTAAAGCGCAACCGAAACTACTGCTAATGCCATCACATGTGATGCAATATGTTGTAAGTTCACTGCTATAGCTTGTTTAAAAGTGCGACAGTGTCTTTTACCAGTCTTCACTTAACGAAAAAGTTGATGGGCGTAATGATTTTGTTGAGCCGGATTTGCAGATGTTGAAATTTTCCACCAACAAGAAACCTAACCCACGATCTGAAATTTTTGTACAGACACATCAGTTAAAGGTAACTATTTTGCCTATTTTTTTTCTCTCTTATAGGTGTAAAATACCGATTTAAAAGTTTTTACGATCCTAGGCAATTGTCATTCATCACATGTGGCTGTGGTTGATTCAAATTCTGTTTTTTTTTTTTAATTTTGACTCATTTCATTTTAAGACTTTCCTTTTTTTTACATCAGATTCTCCTCGATGTTTGTGGAAACTTCATTATCATCTACTCTCAGTAACCCTCGTCGGGCACTGCAACCCTCGTTGGGCACTGCGTTAATACCAATGAAGAATCCGGATTTGTCGGTACTACGTAACTACTTTGCTGCTATGAATAGTTACTAAAATAATTCATTTTCTGAATTTTGCGAGTCATCTCGTCAAAACAAAGAAGTAAAAATAGCATAAAAATTGTCGAATATTTTAGAAAAGACATGGGAACCTTCGGCGAAGAATTCCCTTAAGTTTAGGGAATCTGAGAAGTTGAAGCAAACTCCGGAGAATCACTCGGCTGTAGAAACAGTTCACAATTCCAACACCGATACCCCCCCTCTATTTAATCCAAGGCTTCTCCGCATGGCTGTACCACGGTAGGTCAAATGAGGTCATTCTCCCCACTACTTCCATTCCCTTGAGTTGAGTTAAAGTCACTCATCAACTGCGATAACCGGCGTTTTGTCGTTTCATTTCGTTAGCTTGTTTATTCGTCACGAGCTCAATAGGGCTAGCCTACAGAAAACATTTAATATCAATTCCGCCCATCTAACCCACCGTGTAATCTCTCTCAAAGGCGTGATGAAGTTCGACCAGTCTAGATCTAATCGCTTTTTAATTTCAGCTAGTTTTACAAGAAAGAATAAAGGGACATTCTACCAACCATTTAAGGGATTCGTAACTGAGATAGCAAAAATGTTTTAGACAATATTAAACGTCAAAAACTTTATAACGATATCTTGTTCAGGAGACAGGATCCTCTGAGATATTCAGATGTCTGCAAAATGTTATAGCACTGACAAATTACTACAATAGGCCGTATTTGACCTTGAAATTCGACAACGGTGGAGAAACTTTATATCCGATTTGTCCTGCTTCCAGTCACTTCATTAGAATTCGTTTCAATTCGCAGATGTTGAATTCTCTACCCAACTAGTACCCACGTTCGTATCGTTTTGTCATCTTGGTGATATTATTGTGCAATAAACAAGCAATAAACACGTTCCATTAAAACCTTTCCTTGATTATACTAATCTGGCCAGTGGCAACGTCACAATGTTACTATACGATTTCACCAACTGAAAAATAAAAACAGCCACACCCTCACATTTTATCATACATGTTTATGAATGTTCACGAACACACACCCTTACCGTTATAGTAAGTCTGGATATCGCGTCATGCATATATCATGCAGAAAAAGGTCTTCTCTAGACATGATTTTAGCACATAACAAGCAATCTCTGAGAAAAAAGATTACGTCATTGCAATTTTCCACGTTCGCAACTCTTACATTTTGCATATTCATACATTCCCACTTTTGCACATTGCATATTCATGCATTCCCATCTCTGACAACAGTACTTATTCTATTCCTTTCAGAGAAACACCCCACACTGATAAAACATAATTGAATCGCCATACACATCTCATTAGTTTAATTAAGAACAGGATTTCAAAGGATTTCTTTGTCTTTTGGCGGCCTGTAAAGCTAAAATAACCACAAAAAAAAAAGTTTAATATTTTTGTCTCTATTTCACCTGTGAATTTTAAGAAGCACCAGAGGGGAAAAGACGCGCGTTGACAGAGACGTTGTCAGCGATGTAAAGTAAAATGGTAAGGCTCAACGAAATGTCAGTTGAAAGTGTTGTGTCTATGTGGATGAAAATGCATAAATGGTCCCTTAATTTATTCAATGAATACCTTGATGTACTCAAAGACGGGTGAAAGTCAGGAGTTGCATAGGTCCTGAAAGGGTGTTGAGAGGTAGGGAAGGAATGAGAAAGAATAAGAGGTGACCTTGTTTCGGAGGTAGTTTATGTTTAAACTTTATTATCCTTGTTGATCAAAGTGTGTACGTTTCCTTGTTAAAGTGAATTATTCCTCTCTGTGTAAAGAATCGTAACAAAGCGATCAATGATTTTCTATCATCATCTTCCGTATTGACATCATCATCGTTAACTTTATTTCATCACCGACATTATCATTGCTGTAATTATCCTCATTGTTATTCATCGTCATTGTTATTTTAACGATTATCATCTTAATGTATCAACATTGTTGCATCATTATCATTGTTGCCATCGTTGTTGGTATCATTATCATCATCGTTATCATTGCTATCATCATCATATCATTTATAATGATCATAACAGTCATCATCATTACCACCATCATCATTATCTATCAATAACCTTTTCATCACTATCATTGTCATCATCGTTGGTATCATCATCATTATTATCACCATCATCATATCATTGCAATGGTCATCATTGTCGTCGTTATTATCATCATTATTATCACTTTATCATCATCATCGTCGTCCTCGTAATTATCATCAGCAGGATCACTGCATGCTATCATGATCATGGCCATCATCACAATCAGGTGGCCATTCCAAATTTCCATGGCTTAAAAAGTAAGCCTTACTTTATCTCCTTAAGATTTTGTGTAATGTTCACCCTTTATTTACATTATTTACAACAACAGTACAATTTTGTAAGACTTTTAAGAAGTTGAAAAAAAAGTTCTCCTTGTATTGCTTTTGTTATTCCCTAGTAAAAGCATCTCGTATTTTTATTTAATACTTATTGATATGTTATTAGTTGGTAATGTAACACTGTATGGTATCTATTTCAGAGACAGATATAAACATTTATGTCTTTACGTTTATGACTTTACATTTATGACTTTATGGGAGATTGGCAAGAAGGGTCTAACTGCACTGGAGTGAGCCACCGCAGGAATGGGGGACTAAACCCCCCTCCCCCCGAGAGATATTTTATGCTTTTTGGAAACTGCATTCCAACTACACTGATTTCTGCATGGGATGGAGTAAAGTCCCCAATAAAAGGACGCAAATTTTTGAGCGGCTACACCCTTTGTGTTATTCCGTGACGAATGTTTCCCTACAAAAGCGACATCCTACTACAAAAAGACAGAAATTAGCAACAATTTTCGACGTTCCATCATGTGTCCACCTCCTGACCAGGGTAGCATCGCTACTATATCTGTAACTGAGTTGATCCCCCACCTTCCTATCGACTGAGGGATTGGTCTCATTTTTAGAGCTTAGTAAGGAACATCAAAGGGCAGCTGGTCCTCAGAATTTCCAGTCATCAAGCCTCTACATCCCCCCTTAATTTCTGTGAGGAATAAACATTTAAAGAAAAAAGGTTAGACGGTGCCAGACACCCAATATTTCACATCCTTAGGCCTTTTTCAACAGCTTCGTGAAAATTAAAAAACACCATATTCATTAACCAGAGGTGTTTCACTTCGGAAGGACGATGAAACGTAACCTCTATCAGCACATCACAATAGAGAAAAGGAACCCTCACCTTTTTCCCGAAGATGAGTTTTTTTCCTGAAGATAAGCAAGTCCCAAAGATGCGAAATTTGTTTTTCGAATTTCTTGTTATGAGAAGGGAAGGACATATACACAAATTATGCACCCTTGCCGACACCTCAAATTTTGGCTTCCTGCCCTGGAGCGAAGAAGGGTGATGGGGCAAGGGTGATGAGAATAGAGTGCACAAGTTAGCACCCATGCGTGTACTTTCCTATGCCAATGCGCACGTACGATGTATGCGGACTTTCTTAACTTGGTACTCTTGTTTCATCGCCCCTCTTTTTCTCGTTAGATATCGCTTGTAACCGTAAACCGTCATCCATGCCTCATATAGGATGAATCTATTCTCCTCGGGGAAATCACGAAAAGTCATCAAAACGCAAAAAAAAAAAGAGAAAAAAGACGACAAAAAAAAAAAGAAGAAGAAAGAAACAAACAAGTTCTTAGCAAACTTTCATTATTTTCACCCAATACTAAACCTCCAGTAATAAGAGACTAGGTTCCAGTCAAATATATGAGGAGTGAGATAAATACCACAGATGAGAGACGAGAATATAATTAAGGGCAAAAAAAAAAAACAGAAAAGAAATTGTTTTAATAACTTTTTAAACACTCCGATGACGGGTCTGCTCGATCAACAGATCTAGACGGTATATCGCCTGCAGTATAAGGCCGTGCAAAGAGTTATTTTTTCTGTTTCCAAATGTAAAAACTTGTATACGAATACTACTGCTACTACTACTACTGGAAGAAAACGCTTCGGTGAATCCAAAGACATGGATGTTTTTTTCTCTCAACTTATGTAACAAAGAAGAGAGGTATGATCAATCACCAAGATCTCAGTGGAATATAATTATATTCCCATCTAAACGTTTATCGTGCATAATATTTATCTATATACACATTCATATATATATATATGTATATATATATATATATTTATTTATTTTTACATTTACAGTTTGATATTCATGATGAATAAATTGTGTTACGCCAATATTTCGTAAGAATACACCTTACATTGTCGAGGCGAAAAGCAAGCTGAATGAGAGTACAAGTCAGTGCATTTACAAATTGTTACAAAAGTTAGTAGAGAAGTAATGTAGGAAATGCCATACGGCATCCTTCGTTATATCATTTATCTGTTTTCTGACTGTATTTGTAACTATCTACTCCTACATACTACAGTCTAAAGTTGCCAGTTGTTTTTCTTTGTACATATTGCATGTTCTGTATGTTTCAATTTTTGTGTATATTTCCCTGAAGAGAAAGATGTGATTTCTTCGAAAACGTTCGCATTTTAAAAATGCCTCTCCAAGAACCTTCTCGTTTGTGTTTGCTCTTGTATTTGCTTTTACAACCGTACAACCCTTCCAAGTTTATCTGTTTTGTTTTCCTTTACATATTTTCTCTGCTTCCGTCTCTTTAATCTAAATTGTCTTTAGAGGTATATTGCCGAGACACCTTCCTGTACTAGTTGTCCATATTCCTTGTATCATTAATGCAGAGACACGTATTTAAGACACGAGTTCCACGTCATCATGCCAAACGAATCAAGAAGTAAAAAAGAGGGAAATTATCGATTTCCTTTTCATGACGTTTGCATCCCCCACTGCCCTCCCTCCCTTCGATTGTGGATGGATCACTGTATGGGCTAGTTATTGTACGCCTTGACGCTTTCCAGTTTCCTATAGTATAGGCGAAATTCGTACCTCTTGACTCTGGTAAACTCGTAACAACAGTAACATACGTTTACCTAAAACTATTGCAACGAACTACGATTCTGCACTGTTTAATTCGTTATCTCCGAGAGTCCATTGATGTTTAATTGGTTCTATTTTCATATAAGATGATATGAAAGCCCCCCCCCCCCTTTTTCCTTCTGTCATCTATTGGAGTGCCAGTTAAATCGATACGACGGCTTAAACTAAAAACAAAATCGACCAATTAACCGATCAAATAATCGATCAAGTAAATAATCCGAAAGTAAAGAAAAAAGAAAACACTACTGTTATAGTTCTGCTGAGTCATATTTGATAGCTTATCTGGTGCCAGTTCTGCGAAAAAAAAAAACAGTCGTAGACGTTGTTCTACTAACAGCGCACATGGGGGGGGGGGGTATTTTCATCGTAAGTAGGACAAACAATGCAGTGAGCGATTCAAACTAGGACAATTAGGGTTTGTAGCCTCTGCACATCTTCTTTCGCGAAAGTTTCTTCTCACCATTCTTTTGCATCATGGGATGTAATCAACCGCCTTCCTAAATCTGTCATACCATCAATCGTCGAAAATAAGAAAATTGTCAAGTGATGTCATTACGTCTCGACCCCCTTTCATGTGGAGTCACAATGATACAGTAACTTGGCGCCCTCTTCTACAATATGTAGGCCCACTGTTCGTGTCTTTGCCTCAAGGAAAACGTCCTTGTTTGTTGTTACGTAGGGTCCCTTTGCAGAGACTCTCTCTATAAAGGGACCCTATTGTTTGGTAACGTCATTTCAAGGGGGGGGGGTCATAGAATTCGGACTTGTAATTGCTGGAACTAGTGCACCAACGGACAAAATGGCGTCAAACTGTCCGCTGCATGGAGGGTCACGTGCCACGGGAACGACTTGGTGTAGTAAGTGTAATAGTTTCATAATGTTCGCGCTTAATAATAGCAACAACAATAGTTCGAACGAACTACGCGCACATCGTGCAACGTACGCTGTACAGTACTGTGTTGCTAACTGAGACATTTCATCGGCTGTAGCAGAGTAACAGTCGAGTGATTTGCTCCTCAAATGCAGAAAATGTGTGCTGTCTTGTATTTACTCATTATTTCGTACGGTTGAGCTAAAATTATAACTTTTATACATCTATTTAAGTAGGAAAAAAATAGTTTCACAAACTTATTTTACTCACCGTAAAATTACATTTCCTCAGCACGTGACCCTCCAGTGTTTGGCCATTTTTTTTTATGGAGTAATACTTCCAGCTAAAGTATAGGCTTTCGATGAGGGGTGGTCTATTTGACATACTGGCCGTCATTGCACATGCGCAAGGTTTGCTACCGATGAGGTACACACGACACGGGCTTAGTTACAATAAGGCTTTTCGCAATCTTAATTCACGAAAGGAATTGTCTGACGCCAGTGACTTAAACAAACCACGCTAGCTATACATAGCGTGAAAATACAGTCCCAGTCAAAACTTTTTGACTGGTTATAACACAATTTTTCAGATGAAAACGACGGTTTACGTTCTCTTCAAAACACGGAACTGTAGGTGTGAAAGCTCTTCATACTAGCAGTTGGTCTGAAAAGGCAGGATTTGAATTTATCCTACAATGAACTGTTTTTGACAAGTGTCGTAGGTTCGAGAACGTGTTTGTTTAACTTTCTATTTTGAGGATATGCACATGCGCAGTTGAGACTGCGGGTTGTACGATAGACGCTTGGTGGTCAAAATAGAATGACGCGCAGAGCAGTGATGTTAATGAAAGACCTCCGTAAGAGAATTTAGACCACAAATGTGTTAGTATTGGCTAAGCTAAATAAGGTAGCCGAACTTTTTATTTGCAGGATCGGTACGTACAAATTTACCATACACTCACCCAGCAAAAAAGGTTTCACTTTGTCGTCGTTTTCAGTTCTTTGGTTCTTACTTGTAATTTATTAACCTGTCGCACGGTGTCACGTTATGTATATTGCATTGTGATGAGGTAATCTGCAGTCAAACTGAGGACCGTAGATAGACAATATGATGATTTCCGTCTGAAGTCATAACTACGGTTGACTTAAATGGACATGCGAGGGAGATGGTCAGTTGTTGCTATGTGAAAAAAAAAAACCCTTTTACCTCGATAAAATTTTGTTCTGCGTAGCTTCTTTCACTTGATGCAATTAACTTTCGGTGAGTAAATTCAAGTTAGAGTTAATCGAAATATGCTCTATCGCCCTCCATTTCTTTTTTACCTGCTTGACTGTATTTTTGCGAAGGGGTTTAATACGTAGGTGTACTAACGACTTTCTGACGTACTTTTCTGCGTTGCCACCACCAAGCTCCCCCCTCCTCCCTAATGCCATGCGAAAAATGACATTGAGAAACCACGAACTCTTTCCGTTGTGTTTTATAAGGTGTCAAGTGTCTCGTGTGTAGAGACATGTATATCATGCCTTTCCTCATGACACATCGTTATGTTTAGGGTCAGATACATGACGAAAGGTTTGGGGATTTCTGTCTCGAAACTAATTAAAATACATCATATCATGTCACTGATTGGGTGTTAGGGAACCTGCTAACCGACCCAAATTTTGACCATGACAATTTTTTTTTTCCATTTCGAATGGGAGACAGCTAAAGTTAATATTTTCGTGACCAGCGCAAACATTAGCATCCATTCGAAATCTTTGCATGACTTTCAAATTTTAATGGCTCATTCATAGAAAGAGCCCAGAGCAAAAAAAAAAAAAAGATACTCTCAAGGTATTCTCAGTTTTTTTACGCAACCATCCTTTCAAAACGCTATCGTCAAAGACATTTCATTTGTTAGTTAGAAGCTAGACATTCATTAAAGAAATCATTTAGACTTTGGGAGGGGTATGGAAGTCGTCATATCTTAGGGTTAAAGAAGATGTGTGTCTTATGAGTCTGAGTTTAGAGAATAAACTTACTCGGTAAAAATTTTCACACTTACACATTCTTCCACTTTAGAGAGACTATATGCAGATGTCAACATTTCGAGCAGAAACATCACCTAAAAACGACATATGTATGTACGGTGCTTGTAGAACTACACTGTCTGGTAATCTTCTTTATCTTTTCAGTTTTGAATTAATTTTAAAACATCCGCCGCTTTGCCTCACAGTGTCGAAACCTCTCATATATTCGTCAAGTGGTAAATGCACCGTCTGCCGTACGGTGCCGGCCCTGTACTCGAGTGGCTGGTGCTTTAAACAAGTGTAAACACAAGAGAAGTGACATTAAATTATTGTATTTAATTATTCAATAGTCATGGTGGAAATAGGATACAATTTCTGTGCATATGGCTGGTATTTCCTATATATGCAAAACTTCCTTTTCTTTTAAATGTTTTTTTCTAATTGTTTGTTTAGATGACGTGACGTCAAAATGTTTATTCATCTCGTGAAAGACAATTTCCTATCCGAATGTCGCTTTGACATTTCGCAGAAGGGGTTCTTTATGTGGATGTATTTTTCTCCTAGGCTGTAATTTACAAAATGCGGGACACATCCAAGGTTCAAATGTCTTCTGTATTATGTTTTTGGTTAAGATTAATGAACCTATTATTTTCAGACGCTCACGTTTGATGGAACTGAGCCTACAATAGTAAACAAGAGACTTCAGAAAATTATTGAAATTGATTATTTTGAAAACGTAGACACACAACTGTAAATGAGGCTCCAGAGTTTCCATGATTCGCGATTTTTCTCTCCCTCTCTCTCTCTCTCTCTCTTGTCCACTTCAAAAATTTATTCTGTAGGTGGCTTTTATGTATTGATGTATCGAAACAGTCTTACAAGTCAAAATTATGCATCAGTCAATTGACGTGAAGACTTGAAGTAAGTGAGAAAAAGTGAAAAATGCATTTTGCTTTTTTTTCTCTTTTTTTACGTTCAGTGTTCCATTTCAGGTAAATCCAGGAAAGCAAAGAGAAAACAGTGAAAGTCACGGACGGTACCCTGTGGATGAGAAGACTCGAAATTCTTTAGACTTTTAAAAATGATTTTCGCTCTCAGTACCTTAAAAGCCCACTTAAATTTGTAAAAAAAGTCTTAAACAGAACGGTTGCTTTTCTAAGACATCTTCAAAAACCAAATAGTGTATAAGCTGAACGACAATAACAAAATTGTCGTGGAGTTTTATAAAACTTTACCGCCAGTCTTAATATCTACTTATTTTTAATCCTGCTTGCCCTCTTTCTTTTACTCCTCTTTCTTTTCTTCTCTTTTCTTTATGCTCCTTCCTTGTCTTTTTTTTTTTGTAGTTATATTATTCATAGAGCCAGACTAGACAATATTACTTTTTTCTGCTCCTTTATCTTCATTTCGTTAGCATTGTCAATAACTGTGTTTTTTTTCTTTTCCATGTTTAGATAAATTATAATTTCTTGATATTGTCAAAGTTCTGTTAAAACATCCCCATGTCAGTTCATTGAAGATATAAATAAATTAAATCAAATCCTTATAACCACCCCCCGCACCAAAAAAAAAAAAAAAAGAAGAAGAAATATCCAGCTTGTGAATATGAACTACCGACTAGGAGACGCTTGTTCAACCTCCGATAATAAGGGTTTGGCTCTGACATTATGTCCACAAAAAAGTCTGTTTACAGATTCCTTCTGTTGCCAGCCAGCAAAAGGTATATATTAAAAGGACTAGTTTAAATTACAGCAATGCAGCCGTTGTGTACACGAAGATGACAAGCAAGCAAATAGTACTATCGTTGTAACTCGAGCGTTAAACGATTTTGAAAATAGGTATTCTATTCCTGTGTCACCTTGACAAAAACTTTGTTCCAGTTTGACAACCGCAAGCTGGAGTGGGGATGATCTGCATAAATTTGGTGTGAAATATTAACAGAAAAACTGTGGTCTTTAAAAGATGCAAGTGAAATACTGAAAACGATTTGGAGGGTACTACCAGTCTCCAAAAGAATTTTTTCGGGTAATACCTTCAGCTTCAACCGCAAGTTGGGGGTATGGTCACAGCTTCAACAGTAATTTGCAGGGTAACTGTGTACAGCACCGAGAGCAGTTTGGTGACTACTGCCAGCCTTCGACAGCAATTTGGCCGGTACCGCCTGCAGTCCCTGCAGCAATTTTGCTTCTGACGGCAGTCAAACAGCAATTTTGACCGTTATTGATAATCTTAACATGCATCTTGCAGGTACTACCAGGGAGGTGCAATTTAGAAAAAAAAAAGTTGCATGTCTAAATTGCATTTCCCTGATACTACCAACCTCAACAGTAATTTCGGATTCTGCAAGCAGCCTCATCGAATTTGGTTGCGCTTTGTCTCCCTCTATGTGTAAGGTATGATGAGACAGTGATACAGTAACAACTTAGCAAGGTTACCAACCTTATAATCAGTGGGATTTAATTCAATATCAAGTTTGTCAAACATAAAGAAGACAAATTCTTGTCGAAAACAATTCATTCATTAACACTCCTACTTCACATGCGGAATATCTTTGTGAGCGTAAAAAAAATACAAGGCCCACATGTGTAATCAAAACATCCACCCCCCTTCGTGTATGTTGTGTAATATGAACGGCTCGGCATCTTTCGAATTTTGTTGGCAATCAAAAAGCAGAACCAATTGAGAATTTTTCTATAACTTGGGTTTAATGAGTGAATGTTTTTATATCTAAACTGATTCTTGGGAGAGGGAAGGTTTTGTCTTTGAAGATGTTTCAGTAAGTAAGTTTATGACTCTTAAAAGCAAATACTATATTTTTTTTTCTTTGTTTCTCTACTTAATTAGGATACCAAACTCAAGGGTGGAAGGGGAGGGAGGCGCTACGACACTATACGCTAAGGTTTCATTGAGAAATATTCACCATCCACCTGATACAGACTGATTTACCTGCTTGGGTTCGACACAAGTGCAATTAAATTAGATTATCTATAATGGTGGGGAAAGTGGGAAATTTTCCGTCATTATTTTAATTAAAGGCATGCTAGATTAGGTCACACGTTACCACGGGTCAAAAGGACTATGACAAATATCTCCACTGAAATGAAGTTCGAATTTAATATGAGACTATTTTCACATTTCGTCAATTGTACACTTCAAATGCGAGATAAATTAGAACCATTCGTTATTCTGATATGAACTTTCGCATGATTATTGTTGGTGATATTAATAAATGCTCATATTGATTCATTTATTCATTTGGAGAAAAATGAAGCGGAAGCAATTGACGTACAAATACCTGACTTTCTGCAACTGCAAATCAGTTCCGATACCTTGAGAATGCAGCACCCTTCTTTTACCGAATTGAGATGGTTGCTCTTACCAGTTTCACCAGAGAGGAGACACCCCAATGTGGACAAATAAGACTCAAAATACGAAATACACAAAATACGTAGGATTGGTACCACCTTGGACAGCTCAGATTTAGTATCTGTATGAACTGTGTGGAATATATGACTCAACAAAACTGCTTTTGTCACTTAGATTTTCGGATAATTATCAATAAGGGGATCATGCAGCCTTTGCATCATCATCCTTTGACATACTACGTTTGCAAATTCAGTAATGATTTTCAATGGGTAAAAAAAAAATTATGAACTATTAATTCCCATGGTAAAATCTACAACATTTTGCTCAAAATTGATAAAAATTAAGTTTCATTATAATGTAACTGACTTACGCAAAAGTCATGCATCCTTCTGCAGAGATATTGGAAATGATCATTTTCGATAATTTCTTGAAAATCGTTGAAGAAAAAAAAACGTAAAACGTAAGTAGCATGTTAGTCCATGATAATGGGCAAAATAGTTGCACTGTTAATTTATTAGTCTAACGGGGTCTCCGTTAATGTGAACTAATAATCAGAATTTTAGTTCATGAGAGTGTCCATAACGAATAAATCCTCTTCTTCTTTCAACAAGGGATTTTATCCTTATCGCTTACTTCTTAAAATAGGTTGTATTACCTGCTGTCAGGTTTGACGTGAGTGCACACTTTAATTAAAAATTAGTATTAAAGGAACATCCCACCGACAGTTTCAGGGAGTGCGCATTCTCCTTTTTCTTTCACTGCATGCACTTCGAACACTTTACCAATAGCTTGTTTGTAACTCAAGATATTCCTGTTTGACTGAGAAAGACAACTCCGGTCAAGAAAGATTCCAAGTTGTCACAAGATTAGAAAGTAGTATAGGACACCAGCAAATCACTACAAGAAGTCTTTTTCGTTCGTTGCAATTGATATTTTCACTTGAAATTTGACACGAGTTAAACCATTAGACTAGGGTTTGTGTAGAGTGAGCTTAAAAATGTTGTCGAGGGAACGGTCGCAACTCTTAAATGATCGGAATGCTTATTTAAAGGCACTAGATTCTACATTAGAAGTACAAAGGATGCTCAGTTTGTTTGAATACTACGTCACATATATCCAACGATGCAATGAACCAATGTGTGACACAAATTTGTTAATGAACCCATACCTTCCAAGCAGAACATGCCACATGGTGGTCATTAGAGAGAGAAAAAAATGTTGTCCTAATTTTTATGAAATTGCAAGCTTTTTTCACTGGTGAATCCCTTTAAGGTCTCCTAACCACTTCTCTCTGCTCTCAGACAGTCTGAAATGTTCACAGATGGTTTGATTTATAACGTAATGATATCAATTTACCACTTTTTTTATGGAAAATGTCACGTTGCTTACGTTGTTTGCGCTTCCAAGCACTGTACATGTATAGAAATGATCATCAAATTAAGTATAAAGAATACCGCCTCTTGGTTTTTCATTGTAAAGTGATTGGAACTTATGTGAGAATCTCAGCTTCATTTAGTCTTATATTTGATATTATGTTCCACGATAGACAGGGAAACGAATCAACAAATCCGTGATAATACATAGCGCCATCTCTAGTTTGTAATTATAATTCATGATGTTAACCTTTGGATGCTAAAAAAAAAAAAATCCTTTCTGTGGGACTATAGCGATATTCAATTGTACAAAGAATTAGGCTGTTATACTTGCCACTGAGTAAGCTTTCTCATACCCACTTTATTTATTTGTTCTCTAGGTGTACCTTATGTGATATTTACAACTAGCTTTTTGCTTAGTCCTGATAGTCATGTTGCCTACCGAACTATAAAAATGTGACAATTGTAGCCTAACCTAGTTATAATGGTACCTCAGGGAAAAATAAACATCACTTCTAGCATCAAAAGGTCATGCGGCTTTTGCTATGAGCCCTTTTTTAAACGATCTCTTTTATTTTAGCAATACGGTTGTGTACGGTAACTTTAAGAAGTTTTTAATCAAATAATTTCCATGAAGTACTTCTTGTTTCTCTAAACACCTATACCAATTCGTTTTTCGTGCAAAATACCAACTAGATTTGGGGTATCGAAAGAGTTTGGAGTGGCGACTTAATGTTCAAACGTGAAATGTAAACCACTTTCCATTTCACTTTTCATTTAGTAGAAGCTTTGTTGCATATAGCTCAGTCAGGACTTTTGATTAATCAAATGACAAACAAATAAGACAAGTGACTTGTCAGTTAGATTGAAGAAGGCATTGCATATACATTGTTAGCTTCATCACGGTCTTTCTGTAAACCATATAAACTGCTTGTTTGCTGCAAAAGTGTACTCTAACAACGACTCACTTACAGGAGATTCCACAGACAACGTAAAATACTCTGGTCTCCTCAATTTCGTTCGAAAGTACGAAAAAGGACTTTTCTTCCATCCCTCTCGTTTTCTAATGGAAACCAAATCCAGGTTAAGGATCGGTGACAATTAAAACACAACTTACCATATGATCACGAGATGAATCAGTCTGAGAAATTCAAACAGTTACATGTATAACAAAAAGACATGGGCAATGAAGCTTTTAAATGTCTATAGAAAACGGTATAAGTTATATCGGTAAATGGTAAAAAAGAACATAGGTGCACTGGATTCAAGTATTTAGGGCAGAGTAAAACCAAAAAGAAGGGCAGGAAATAAACACTTAAAGAAGAAAATGGCCATCGGCGGAAGTAGCAACCTTTACTCATTTCTCCCTATCTCCTCCCTCTCTCTCTCTCCCTCTCTCTCATTCTAAAATATTCCATCCCTCTGTTTTTTGACAGAACTTCTCCGACGATTTAGCTCTTGAGGGAAAAGATTAATCAACCTGTTGCTTCATCATCAAACGAGATTCAATCGCGAGCAGCGAATCTAATACAATACCCTCATGCAGCCGTTATAGGCAAAAAAATAAAATAACGAAACCAAAAAAAAAAAAATGGAGAAGAAGCCAGCGATCAACCAATAAAAATGGCGAAAGGAGACGTTTATTCGAAACAAAGAGCCAATCAGCTGATAACCTCTGATATTAAAAGGCCAATAGAGAACGCGAGCTACTCTCGATCAAGCTCGTCTGGGAATGTTATTTATCTTAGAGTATAGACCAGAAGTCAAGCAGTGGAGTCGATATTTTTTGGAGGGCAATATTTTCCGAGGAGGAACGCGATAACATAGAAAAGAGAAAACAGTAAAAAATAAAAGAAAAATAGAATTGTGTTTCTTGGTTGAGACATCATAACATCCGTATTTACCAGAAAAGGAACAGTTGGTAAAAACGAAAAGAGAAGCGACCGAAAGACGAGGTGAGTCCTTATTTGTACACTAAATAATCTGTAACAGTATACAACCGATGTTTTTCTACTATTTTTTTCGTAATAACATGGACTGACTTAGGGTTCACTGACATATTGGTTAATGAAAAGAGTCCGACGTACACTCATGCGTCGAGTATTACGATCAGCCGTCGATCTTGCTAAATTAATGCAATGTGGAATATATATAATATTTGAAGTAACAAAGACGAACAATGTCAAAACAGAGGTCTTTATGAACCGTGTATTGATTGATGAGATACCAGAAATTCCTGGTCATGGAACTGCGTGTGGCACGTACATGTTCGGTTGCTAGAACATAGCGTCACGACCAAGATTTAATCGTAGAAGCAAGTCCTACAAACCTGATTACAAAAGACAAGATAATGTGGTCCCATTGATTTACTTTAAATGCAATCCTAATAAAAAAAACAGTATATGTTTATTTACTTGAAGTACAAGAAAGAAGAACCGGTTAAAAGCACCACGTGACTGACGTAAGGAGACATAGGTCTGTTTTATTGCCGGTCCTTTCTTATTTTAGATTAATTGTCTTAAGTGGTGACGTCACGTTGAGTGATCGAGTTGATGTTTTGCAAATGATGGTGGTTCTGTTCTTAACATAGCTTCACGATTAATTGTGAACGTCAAATCCGCAGTCACGTTCGGCCAATTTGCTTTTAGGGATTTATGATGTTGACAGTTTACACAAATAGGCGTCCACAAAGGCTTTCTCTTTTCAACAGTTCGCGAACGAGAAAAAAAAAACGTATTTTACATTTGTTAGTCTTGACTTCGTTCTTGCTGTTGATAAGATTTAGGTGTTGCCTGAACTGCTCGGTTGAGTGCATTTACGTTGATCAAGAGGCACGGGTGTACAAACGACTCGCTTTGCTTTTGCCAACATTGCCTTTACATCTTGCACGATGGTTCACTATATCGCTGAAGATTCATCTACATTGGATGTACCATCTTAGGCGTTTGTGCTTATTTGAAGATTACATAATTATCATCTGATAATGAGCTCTTTTTAAGGATCTTAGTGATAAACCTACATAGAAACCCAGTCATAATTGAGAATGGGCTCACCCTGATCAAGTGTGATCAAGAGCGGTCATTTGGTCCTCACCGGATCATGCGAGTACTAACGATCACGTATATGTATATGCTAGTTACTTTGATCGTCACTAACCTGTCCCCTCGCAACCCCGTGCATCATCATACTGAATTAATCCGCTTACAATTTTCTTTTTATACCACAGTTAGAGAGACGAGATAAGTGTTGTATATCTTGTAATTTCATTACCGCATTTTGATTTTATCCCACTGAAGCAGAAGACAACAACAGGATCAATTAGACATCAATACCATATACATCCTCTTGAGTTCTGCATTTCATATAGTACCGGGGGATCGTATCTTACATGTCCATAGGCAAAATTGTTGACTGTAGAAGGGAGAGTTTTGTGACTAATTGTGTGTAAAAACATGACTTTTAATGACTTCAGTTTATTGCGGGTACATGCTGTCTCTGCTTCATTCCAGGTTACATTTTCATCACTGACCTCCAGATGACTTTTCCACTTCTGTCCGGTCATTCCTTCCCCCCATCCTTCTATCAATCATATACAACTAGAAGATTGCTTTCGAAATGCTCTACATGCTTTCTTGTGAAGTCATGTCGACCCGAGTCATCGCAACGTTATTATAAATTACTCATATTGAACATCAAAGTTGCTCAACGTGCGCATGCTCCACGTTACTTCCTAAAAGCTGCTGCATGTAGTGCGATTGGTAGTAAGAGCAGAGCCGGCGTGATGTTGATTTCTTCGGTAGTCATGGTGTACTCTTTATCTCATGTACATGGACACAGGTTTAGGCAGGTCAATATTTTACGTTCTCACCATCATCCGTAAAGGTGCCATCGTTATGTAGTTACATTCATTACCACAGTCACCCTTTGCTCAGGTCGGTATCCACAAGACCTGGCGTTCCGCTCAGCCTATGATACGAGGCCTGCGTTAGCAACATATATAATGAATTTTGATTTGTTGGTCATAATTGTCGGGTATAATGTTCCACTTGTGATAAAATCGACCCTCCTCCACTGACATACGGGCCTGTTGCTTCAGTTTAATTTAGAAAGTGAAAATCATATCGCAATGCTGAATTGTACTTTCCCTATTGAAGCCAACTTTTTTATCTCGACAGGCTGGAAACAACAGTGACGTCAGACTTAGATTTGTAGGTTATCTGCTCTTATCTGCACTGCAAAAACACTTGCTCAATATAGGTCACCAGACGTTCTACCCTTAAGTCAAAGGTGTGATTTCCTATGCATGCTGTACTTTTCAACTGTTTATTAGTGTAAAAAAAAACTTCACTCCAATAGATTCTGCATTCGAGAGAGCGTATGGATTGCGCGCATTAAATAACCACATCCAGCGTGAAAAAAGTATAACGTATGAGGCTGTTCCATGATTCCTCTTCTGAAGGACATTTCTCGTACTCATCTTTCTGTTACCTTTCTTTATGAAGAACTCCTCGATACCCACATTCTGCAGAATGTTTCGTTTCACGTTCAGACTCTGTTACAGTTTGACACGGTTCGATCGGCCCATATACAATTTCAGCCGATCGCGTTTCCCACAATTTTGAAAAACGGAGATCCATCTCAAGTATACGTGCTGATTCCGTGTGTAATATATGATTCCATGCATGTTATCTTAAAGGTGTAATCAGCAGTTGTTGAAAGGTCTGAATCACCCTAATTTAAGGGAAATTGCATTCTGCCAGTCATTTTGTATTGTTACATTTGATTTAATGCCTTCATAAATACCACAAATTGCCTAATTTAAAGATACGTTTAAAACGGTATATATACATGTACGGTATATATGTTATATACGTTGCATATATGTTGTAGCTTTATATATATATATATATATATATATATATATATATATATATATATATATATATATATATATATATATATATATATATATATATATATATATATATATGCCAGATGGGATGGATGAATTTCAATGCCAGGCATAGTTGAAATGGGCAGAAAATAAACAAAGTTTTACACGTTCATCTGAATGGTAAGAAAGTTACATATTTATGAATGCCAAGTGAAGGAAAAATTTATGCCAATAGTACAGCGAAAAATTGGATAATGTAATTAAACGTGACCTGCATTTGCATGACCGTGTGCGTGGTTCGCATAGTTGTCCAGATAAGACAATTCGCAGTGTACATGTGAACCGAAGACCAGGTTTTCATATATGTTCTTCAAATGCTTGTGCAACACTCCTTATCGTTCAAGTCCTACCTCTTTGCGGGTCAGCTTCCAGCAAGGCAAACGTAAGTCTTGTTTTCCGTCATGCAAGATTTCACGATCATAGTTCATACAGCCTATCAAACTAATGAGCTGTATCTTTATCCACATCTCCTACACGTTAATTACGAACCTATCTTTTATACTCTACACGTTACGATTTTGTTCTTATTGCCTTTATGTTGTAACTTTTTTGTCTTTTTGGTATATTCCAGTCTTTCTACATGTTCGATTCCGTGTCTTTGGTAGAAATAATATAAAATGAAATTGTAAATCGGCCTATTCAGTGTTACTTGCAAATTCGATTATAGTTGATGGAATGTCACGTATTCCAGTTTACTCGTTGTGGAATGGCTAAAGGGCCAAAACAATATGGAAAGGGTACTGAACTTTAAACTGATGAAATAATGTGACGTCCACCCTTTGTCATTAGTTTACTATAATATTACTTTTCAATTTTGGTGCTACTGTGTGTATGAAGTAGCATTAATTTATCAAGACTTTTCAAACGGGTCGATTGAGGGGAAGTTCGCGCTTTTACATCAAGGGTGTTCTGGCGCCCTTTCGACAAAGACTTGCACTCGATCTTAAATTTGATTTACAGTGTAGCAGGCCTACAGAAATCAAACTTAAGATTGATCTTACCTCCTTTGTGGAACAGGGCCCAGATCTGCCACGTGTGGACATTTTCGAACATCCATGGTTTTATGACTTCATTAGATAATTGCATTGTTTTAAACCGCAAAAGATCAAACGAAGATTACGTTTACAACTATGTGAGGTTTCTGGTGGTGATGAAAGCATGTGGATAGTGACAAAATTTGGGGACTCAAATTACAGGGTGACCTTATATAATCTATGATGAGGGCGCTAGAAAGAGAAAGGTCCTTTTCATAGGAATCATGGCTGGCGGCTCAGTTTTGGTTTCTGCAATTATATACAAATAATGTCAAGACTTTAGCAAGAAAGTAACTAATATGAAGTGATCGAAGTCCTCATCATTAAAGAATTCTAAAAAGAAAATGTGAAATATGTCGATAAGAAGAACAGAGATGATGTGGAACCAAAAATCAGTCAATTGATAACTTTAATTGTCCGGCCTAAATTTAATAATAGATCGATAGTGCAAAAAAAAATGAATTCAAAGAAAAAGAAATGAAAACAGGAGAAGACAAAGGAGAAGCATAATAATGAAAAATAATAACAACTTTACGCTGTGATTAAGATGATATTCAATCGTCTTCCAAAAATGTGGTTAAAGGAGCGCGAGAGAATCTTTCGTACCTTCGTGACTCAGGATTGTATAGTTAAATACTCCATTCCACACAAAGCACATTTCGTTCCTGTTATGCTATTTATTTATTCAACAAGAGAAAAACTTAAAGGGGGTTTTAAAAAGATTTTTAGGGTTTTTAATTATATATTCTAAAAGATCAAACGTACTGTCAAGAGACGCTATCAGTCAGTTCACAGAATGATGAGTTTCAAGGATATGTTTCTACGTTTTTTTTTTTTAGTTGGCTTATTGTTGGACTTATGTCGTCCACTCCATCATGGCCATCTTCGGGGGTATTTTAAGGAACGTACGTCTACTGCAAATGATGTAAGTTGGGGAAATTATCAAGGACATTCAAGCCTTTGTGAGCACGTTTGAAAGCAGTAATGAATTCCAGCCGAACTGGTGACTTTTGCCATATGTACACGTGTCGACAGAACTGACATGTCAACCCGAAAATGTGGTAGAATAGTTTGTCCAGTCGCTTTGATTGATGGGGATTCTTTTCTTTCTTTTTTTCGATTGGTTCGAAGAGGTAAACTGTTTAACCCGACCCAACTAAATCTGATCGGTTGCTTTGTCTTTCAAGTCTATGTAATTTGATAAAATCAGTCGGATTTGGTCAAATATAGATTAATGATGTACCGTACGCGATAATTGACATTTTTTTTTTACACCAAACAGGTTTCATATCTTTGTCTACGCTGAGTGATTTTCAAGTAAAGATTGTTTATCTCTTCCACGACAACGGTGGCGCAGAATGCTAACACCAATCAGTTCGTTTGTAAAAAAAAGAAGAAGGTTATGGGCTGACCAATCATAACAATGCTTAAATAAAGGACATTTTATTGTTGATCTTAACAGGCTGGCTTAACTCTCCTATTGAAAGCACCGCACAGAAGGTAGCAATAGCTATACTAACATTCTTGACCACCACGCCCTCTCACACGCCCTCTATATTGAACAATCAACAAAAAAAAAATACCCTTTATTATAGGATATGCTCTTCTTTTAGGCAAAATGTATTCCATGGATTGTCACGCCCTTACCACTACCATTTCATTGTAACATAATTATGAAACTGTCTGATATTATACAATATAGCGTTGCCGTTTTTACTTTTCACGACTTTATGATCGAGTTCGTGTGAGTGACCTGTTGGCAACAGGTAAACGACAGGGTCAAGAAAAAAGAAAAAAAAAGTAGAAAACAACAATAATTTAGTCTCCCATGTACTTAAAACGCTACCTCTGCATATGTTCCTGCTCCAAGCAGTATCGAGAACCTTGACTTCAACTTGAGAGCCTTTTAAAAGAGGTACCATAAACCAGAAGGGTTTGAAGTAAATTTACATCATTTCAAACATTTTCAACAACAAAATGCTTTCTTCATGTAGGAGATGTCAAACTGTAAAATCAGCTATGTGACGGGAGATCGTGTCAGACTCAAAAATGTGTTTTGAAAAAAAAAGGTGGCTAAAAAACAGAAATATGGGCCGCTCAAATAGAAAAAATAAACGATTTAGAACACATAGTTCATTGGACGAAATCATTGCGGTTATCAAGTATAGAAACTTTGACGATATAATCCCTTAATTAACCCACGAAGAGGAAAATGGAATTGAAATTTCCTACGCAGTTGCAACCCACTCTTGAGAAGACCTCTTTATTCTGTCAAGTCATAAAAATATTTTTCCAAAACATTTCGCTGTTCCGTCAATTTCAGCTCGCACTTGTAGCGAACATATTCCGTAAAAGTCTTTGACTTATCAAAATTTGACACACTATGCGATAAATGAACGAAATAAGCTCTTTCCCATCCTTTCTCAGCAAAATACAATGTCTTTTTTTTTTCTACCTAAGCAATATGCCAAACAGCCAGATTAATTAGATACAGGTAACGCTACAACTCAGACTTTAATGTAACTCAGCGTATTTAACGTTACACATAAAGTCACACTGACGAGCCCGCGACGTGGTCTTAACTATGTCAAGCATGTGCATAATACAATTTTCTTCGAAGCTTATAAGCTCTAGTCTCATTAATTTACACTGAATGTGATGCCTAATCTGTGCCATGGATTTCGAAGAAACGTGCTATAGTCTACACCTTGTCGGCCACTTGTAAACATGTAGAATAAATTCAGAGTGACCTAGACTTCAGCGTCACACACGTAGGTGGTGAAACATAAGTAATTCCTGGATCTAAAATAATCTGTCACATCTGTCACATTAAGTGACAGCGACTAGCACGATGTGAAATTACCAGTGCCTTTTATGCTGGTATGCTGGTTATGCTAACCGGCATACACTGTAACCATAACACCTACAGCACAGTCATTTAACTTGAATTTGTATGCCATGGCCTAACCAATGTCACGAATGTACTCACTGTGTGATATTTCCCTACACGTAATATAGCCTAACAAGTCTGCCATATTGTTTTTATTTTCTCAGTGCTACTACGGCCTAACCAGTGGATTACACGTCAATGTTAGATACTGTACACTGTTACAGCCTACGTTATCTGTCAAGTTGCAATTGGTGTAGTTTCGTTCTTGAATACTTTCTTTTCGGAGCGATTTTTTCATACGGTGTCGTAAACTCATAAGTAAACTCATTCATTCCGTTAACCATTTTTTTTTCTAGATTCTAAAAGATAAGAATACACAACGTCCAAACTGGACGAAGAGATTCCAACAAATGCCGTGCCATCGAACGTGTGATAAACTGACCAAGAAATGTGAATAACACACTGCATACATTGAACCAATAACATCATAGGAAAGCAAAACACAACGGGATGATATTGGAGAATAGGGCCCACGTCTTCGGTGCAGTCACGAAGTCACAAAGGTCACTTGACAGGTCGATTGATGTCACTTTGTGTATTTCACACGCCCTTATTCCCAACTGGATTCGATGTTTTTAATTCAGAAATTTCACCTTTAACAGTGTACCTAACTCAAAAACTTTAGGCAAATGCAACGTTTCTCCATAGCATTACATGTTTTCCAACAAGACAAACGTGCAAATATATATATATATATATATATATATATATATATATATATATATATATATATATATATATATATATATATATATATATATATTTGCAAGTTTTTCTCCTTGGAGAAAGCATGTAGTGCTATGGAGAAACGTTGCATATGTGATTGTGTGTGTGTCTGTATGTGACCATTCATGAATTCTTTGCATAAAATAATTGTACACATGTTACAACAAACAGAAGCGTAATTATAAGACTGACTTTTCTTCTTTTTCTTCCTTCTTGTCTTTATCTTAGATCTTTCATTTCTTTAATCTATAATTTCCTGTAACCTTATGAATATGGGAGTAGCAAATTGCCCGTAAGATGTATCCTTATCTGCTCTGGTGATGTGAGTGTCAGACTTTTTTTTGTCTTGCCAGGGAAAAAAACCTTCTGGTCACATGGTCGTGCACATAAAATGAAAGAAAAAAGCATGACGAAGTGAAATAAGAGAGCCAGGGAAAAATGAACAGATCTACCGGAAGAGAAATCATAGGAAGAAAAACGGAGGAAAACAAACTACATGGATTTTTTTTTTACTGATTTTTTTTTTTTATTATTGAAAATCTCTTAGGCACTGAAGTCAACGCTATTAACAAGCACTCTAGTGTGAAAGTCAATAAGTTACCTAGGGAAGGAAAGTGGCGAAGAGTTCAGTGACCACCTGTTTGTTTTTTGTTGTTGTTTTTTTCGTTACTTGTGATAATAATGAACACTTTTATTACTATCAAAAGAGACATTTAGTACTTTGCAATTTCAGCAGTTTCCCCTTTCTGTCCAACGAATATCTGAGCGAAGACATTTTGAGAATTTAAATTTGCTAAATTACTGAGGACTGTTACTTATTTAGTTCATTAGTTGCGGTCTTTATGGGTTATTTCATTAATACTTTGATGGCAACGAATACATTTCAAGGTCAATTTGAAGTGACAGAAATGTCGCGGTAGCATTGATTGTACCTAATGTATCCTATAAACCATAAACAGGAAGACGTTCTGCACTCGCTAAACTTGTCATAAATTGAGATTTAAAAATAGTGAAAATAGCCATTGTTTCGGAGATGGATGAGAAATTTCGTGACGTCATTTTGAAGTTACCCACAATGCACTAGTACTGTAGGAAGTTCAAGGATAACTGCACATTTTGTGATTTTCAAAAGAGACAGCGTTCAGAGTAACCAAAGTTTAGACAACTCTTCCAATTGATCAGGAACGCAGTCAGCTTTTTACTCTGAGAAATGCATTCACCCCCTTCCACAAAGGTAGATTTTCTCTTTTTCTTGTTAAATGACAAATGTCACCATTTCTCAACGTGATCAAACCATATATCCGGATCTTCACATTAACTACAACTGAGGCAGCATTAATCATAAAATACAACATTTTTTTTAGTTAGAATAAAAGAGATCCAGCTTTCTGAAATTGACAACCAAATGTACAGTAGATCTTAAACATAAGCAAATCAGTTCACCAGCTCTTTATGTTGACAACGAATGGCTGCAGTTCATGAATTTATCCACGACTACAATTTGTTTTGCCTTTAATTAAAGGATAAATATAACATAAAATTCTAGATGCATTACACTCACCTTTGAAACAGGCCTAAGTCATTTTCTTTCTGTACTACACTCTTAATATTGCACCACTTCCCAAACTTCAAATGCTAAAAAAACCGCCGACTTTGTTCATCTAAAAGGCATGTCTCGTTTTATCATTACAACCTTTCAATTTCAAATACTTTCAACTTTCGTCACGTTTTGCTCAAGTTTGTTATCTACGTATATGTTGTTGTGGGCTGTTTATGTCCGTCGTTGCAATCCATATACAGGAGGTAAGTCGGCGATTGTAAACTCACAGGAATAATACTGGTCTATAAATATATAGACCTTCAACCTGTCTTACCTTCGGCGTCTAAAGGACCACATTTTCTGAAGCAAACTAAATAAGCACGTAAAACGCCTATAGCCCACTCAAATAGCTTTCTTCTAGACTATTTTGTCCTCCACTAAAAGTCATTTCTCATACTGATTGGATGTTGTGTGCATACGTGTAAAAACATGAACAAAAAAAAAAGGGTCAGAAGAGACACATGTCACTTGGTGAACTAAAAGTAATCTTTCCTTGTGTTAGTACTTCGAGGTGGGATTAAAAATCAAAGACAGCACCTTGTCAATTAGGTGACACCAAGCTGTCACCTGTTTCATCTCATAGCACGTCATAGCGAAGAATGTTCGACCAGTTTTATGACCGTTTAGGTACTTGCTATACTGCTTTATCGTGAAAGAGAAAGATGCACCGCCAGAATTATAAAACAACTTGAGGAGATGGCGCAAGCCTTTTGATGTCGCTTTTCTTAAACGACATCCAAACTTGGCCCTAAGAACGGGACTTTACCCGTTTTGACGATAGTGACGTAAGCAAGGAAATCGTAGGTATCTAGGGGTGGAACAGCTTAATGGTTTCGGCTTCGTATATTAATATGACATCAAATACTGCAACACACGGAGACGATAAAGCGTTTCCAAAATGGCTGCTTGACAGGAACTTCTCTTTAAATTAAAAATAAGAACACAAAAATCAAGAGCATGGAGTATAGGCAAATGACCTGTCGTTTCATTACGTCAGCTATTCTTGAAAAGTTTAACCGAAAACCTCCTTACTAGTCGTCTTTGTTGTAACGTTTTTTTTTTTCTGACTACATATCTAGCATTTTCTACATCAGGTACACTTCTCTTGACGTTACAATTCCTTATAAATCTATAAAAAGGCTTAGGTCTGATTCTATTCCAAACCTATAGTAAAGTCGAGAAAATCTATTGCAAACCTCTGCTGACTGGAAATAAGAAAAAGAAATAGTTTGGGGTAACATATCTTTTCTTAGCTGGTATGTAAGATCGTTTGTTTGGAAGTAATTCGTTTGAATTCCAACTAAAGTAAGGAGATTTGAAGACGATGGACACTTAAACTCTTTTATTCAATGTGCATTCTTTTTGGGACTGAACCAGAAAAATTACCTATTATCTCCTTAAGTCAAGTTACCTTTTGTGTCTTGATGATTCCAGTCAGTTCACCATGCCTTCTGAAGGTCATGTGTATATTTCTATTTTTAATTTAATTTTGTTGGAAGGAGTGAGTAAACTGAAAAGGGATGATCTGTTTTCGATGACGTCAAGATGACGTGAAGGTGATTGTCTAGCAAACATCGGTGTCTTTGTATGCTCTTTCCTCAAACTGTAACTCGATCCTTTAAACTGGTGGCGGTTTTTTTTCTTTAATATCTCGCTGTAACTTGTTCCATTGATGACACGCTATTTGGCTGTGAACTATTTTCATGATGACGTCATCGACTTGCCAAGGTCGTAAAGTGCGACCTCGGCATATGAAACAAAATTAAACCATATATATATATATATATATATATATATATATGTATTCCTTACACGCATCGAGATTCCATTACAATGCCCTTTACAGGAGGAGACAATCTATACAAACTGCAGTAGTAAAATGGAAGTGTGAGAAAAGGGGGGGGGGGGTTGAAGTACATTGTTCTTGTGAAAAATTAAGATTTTTAAAACGCATAGTTCACACTTAAATATGTTCGTGAGATTGAAGGAGTCAAAAGCAAAAGATGACACATTTTTTCCCGTCATGTTATTCCATGGTGTATACATGCATGGTAAAGAGACAACCATTTTCAGAATGACGTCAGAAAGAGTCTCAGTGAACAAGAAAAGGTTATGATCAATGATCTGACATGAATAAAATAAATATCAGATTTTTCATTACTTATCTTTGTGTACGGGAGAGTTCTTCGAAAATACTGCTTGATTATATATTGATACAGACGGTCAATGTGTATATATAGATTTTGGTGAATGCATACTAGCCAAACCTCCTTTTTTCTTCTCCGCATATTTATGTGGAAATAAATGTCACATTTAAAAGTGTAAAGAAATGGATCCTTTTTCACTTTGAGTTAGTAAAATGACTCGACCGATGACAGTCGATTCTCGGACTCACCTCACACATCCGCATGCTCTTTGGGTATTAGAAAAGTGTGAAAAAAAGGAGAAAGCAGAAATGTTGGTTTCGTTTGGCAAAATGGAATCAAGATGACGATGAAGGGAGAAGTTTCGCAATCCCTATTCGGACAAGGAATTGTCTGATGCCTGGAAAATAAACGAACACCAACGCACAGAGCGAAAATACAGGACCTTTTGGACAGGGATATAACACGACAGCGTTTTAGACGGAAAAAGGGGGAGGGGGGGGGGGGTTCTTTACACGCAGCTCATAACAGAAAGGCAGGTGTACGAACTCTTTGTTTATTTGATGTTGGTCTCTAAAGAAAGAGAGAATTTGAATATTTTCCCAAAAAAAAAAAAATCAGTCTGTGGCACGTGTTGTTGGCCGTTTGTCTTTCGGTTTTGAGGATGGGTCCATGCTCAATGATAATTTCGAAAATGCTCATTCTTCAGCCCCCCTCCAAAAAAATATCGCATATCTTGTAATCCATTCACTAAATTGTGACAATTATGCTAAAAATAAACAGAAAGGCAAAAACAGGAAAAGGGATTTATTTATTTTCGAGGAATAACTTCAGAGACGAAAATGAGAAGCCGAAAGGAATAACTCAATTGAGTCACTCAGAAGCATGAAGACTTCTTTTGTATTTTTATAACGATTTTGTTTAAAAAAAGTACAGCGTCTGAGCCGTAGATCTTTGCAGTATACCGCGGCTTTGGGCTTATTTTGCGTTATCCCATTGTATTAAACATTGGTTGCACTGTGAGTCAGCATTTCGAAATGCGGACTCGACAAGGTGTACTGCACTTCCTGGCGAAACTGTAAACTTCGGCTGGAGCGTGACTAATAGCATGATTATTGCTAAGAGATCGGGCGAAGAATACCCCTGTTAACTGCAATATTGACTCACTCACTAAATTTGATGTGATCTTAAAGGGTCTCGTAGAATCTCTCGATGTACGTGTGCTACAACTCTACACGGAAACATTCACGGCACTTTCATTTTCAGTACCTTATGTGGTTAGATTTTGAGTTAGGGGTCAAAGAACTTTTCTACGTTTTCCAAAATGAGTGAAAAAGCCGAACACAAACCTTTTTTCTGCCCAGAAGCCTGAAATACCATGCACTTGTCTTCATTTTATACAATGCACGCATAATTCAACCCCCGCCAACTCCACCGTTTTAATATCCAATTTTACAAAGAAACCCAATTCAGTAAACCAAAGCACAAAATTAATTTTTAGGACTTTAGCAGGTGAATACTGTGATCATTTAAACGTAAATCTCTTAAGTAAAATATATAGGCTGATAGGGTTTACGCTATCTGAAGAGAGCAATTAACACCATCATAGTGCTAAGAAGTTTTCCCGTGGATAGCGAAACACATCACGGCTGTACCCTCGGTAGCACTGTCGAGTGTGAGGGTGGCACATAACGTCAGTTAGGGTAGGTGGCTGTTACCTTCCAAATTGTACTATTCAACAGAATAGTTATGCTGTCGGCCGACAAAGCAAAGATGTAATGTACTGAATCATTTTTGTGATTGGTCAACCCCCCTAATCTTCTTTTATAAACGACAATTTGATTGGTTCAAACATACTCTGCCACCGCCGTAGTGTGTGGATAGTCGTATTTAAACGCTGACGGTGGCACGTAACATTAACATAGGTCATTGTTATCTTCTAGGGTATGTTCATCAGAACGCACGTACTGTCGGATCGGCACAAAGATATCGTTCATTGAGGCGCCTCCGTGATTGGATGAAGCCTAACCTTCTTTTGTAAAGAACAAATTGATTGGTGGTAACATGCAATCGTGATGGCACACCGCTATTGATTGCTCCATTGACCTTCACAATAATTCGCAAAAGTCATGTGACGCCTCGTAGAAGTTCTTAACTGTTAGGTCTATACACTTTTGAAAGTTGGTACATTGGCACTTTCTTTTTTTTTTTACATTGGCACTTACATTTTTTTTTTTACAAATTACATTCATGGCACTTTCATTTTTTCCGTACCTTATTTGGTGACTTCGAGTCGTCCGCTCACATCGTTTCCAAATTGTCCAAAATAGGGAATTTAACTGGCGGTGAACAAGCCCGGAGAAACCCTCTAACTTCTCTAAAATGTATGTATGCTTCCTTTTACCGTACACGGAAAGTCACGTGATGTGTCCTGAGGTGTAACCTACATGACATTTTCCCTCATCTAATTGAAGTATTAGAGGGAGTTTTTCACGCATGTAGCATGGACGTGGGAGAGTTGTAGCATTTATTAGCTTATTCTCCTTGACATTTTCGCATCACATATACTCTTGACATCTCATTGACGACGTGGGCTTTTGTTCCTACCTGTGAACTCTTCACCCATCCACAGCACCGCGTTTGACAGCATCAATGCTTCGATTATATGCCAAGGAAAACTAAAAGGAGAAGCATCAATAAAAAAGTGATAGCGTCAGAGAAAGTGAAACTGGTTGACTTTTGTACACTAACAATCTTAAAGAAAAAAAATAAATATACGTATTACCGATAGTTGCAGATGAGATGGTACAAGCATTACAATGGGTGTAATTTTTATGCATGAATGAGGTCGGTATTACATTGTAAGAAACGTGAGTACTGAATGTGATTAAAAAAAAAACTGTATCAGTACCACCGATCATCGCTGGTAGTTTGTCTATGCTGGGCACAACTGGGTACGGATTATTCCAAGAAGTTCGTCATATTCCTGCTTTTGTTGAAACACTTGTCTCTTTGTTCTCCTTCCTGTAACAGTTGGTATCATTAATGTCATTATGAATAAAAAGCCTTCTTCTTACCTTTAGAGGATATTTGCAAACGCTTCAATATGTCAAAAGAGGAGAGACGCATTAAAGCTGGTTTTATCAAGTGCTATGGTATATTGCACATAGATACCCACAGGCTGTGTGTTCGATGTCTTAATTGCTTGCCTATTTCATAGCTTTTTCTTTCTTTCTTTCTTCCTTAAAGTAGTCACTTTTCTTTTGATTAAAGATGTAGCTATTTATTTGGGTGTTTGTTTTTGACGTGTGCGCTGGTATGTGTGTCTGTCTGAATGCTTTTGATAAGAAGACGAGCTGTCTCGTTGCACGTGAATGGTTTTATTGGAGCTCTGCCCTTTCTGTGTCAGTGTCTTAGGAGAATTGACTTATTGACTTAATCAACGAGCGTAATACATAGCATTTATGACAGTAAAACCCTGGATATATTATATATATATACATATATATATATACACACATTGCACCATTTGTTTTTTTCACATTTTTTTTTTTGAGTTCAAGTCACGGGCGGTATCAAAGGGGTGGTTGCGGGAATGGTACAGTCGAAGACTCCGTGGGGGACGTATAAATCAGGAGGGAGGGTCACAGTAAAGATGTTAATTAGAGCGAAATCTCGCAAAGACGGTCGTAATGCAATTTTCCAATTCCAGGTGTAGACTGTGTTTGGCGCTTTTCCACTGAAATGAAGTGTCTACAAAATAATCCAAAGTTACAAGCATCCTTTCTGTATTCTCTAACATATGCATCAACAATCTTAAATATGATTTGGTGTCTTAGTAATATCTGTCTCAGTAGTGTCGTTTATATCACTCTCTGCAAAGTTTCATTGCTACTTGTAGAGAGTATCGTAAACTAGTGACGTAAGTAGAAAGTTACCAAGAAGGGACTGACGTAACATGAGATTTTAATAAGACGAAAAATTAACTTTATTAAGCCCGAGAGTCATATTGCAAAGGATAAAATACTATGCTGTTACCCATAAGTCTTCGGGTGATGTTTTATGTAGCTCTATGGAAAGTTCGTCGCCGCTCCGTCCCGCCCATTCTTCCCCTGGGCAGTGTCTACCCTCAAGTTTTTCGTCATATCAAGTGTTACAAAGTATAATTTGGTATAACCTTACCCCAATCGATAAAAAAATTATAAAATGCCTTCAATAAATTCCTGCAACGTGATTGGCTGAAAGCCATTAAAAACCCGGCATCCAATGGGTTTAGAAACTGGTCACAGTTTCAGTCAGAAGAACTGCAGCATGATCAGCTGCAACTAGTAGTTGCAGTACATTCATTGTGTGTAACTTGTGCAATGGATATTGTCACGAAATGGTTATAATGTGAGTTATCCATGACTCGACTGCATATATGTGTATATATATACGATATGAACGTACGCTCATTCAATGCAACCAATTACCATGACATAGGGTGTAGGCTTCTCTTATTCTTTGCAAGGAAAAACCATGAGTGACTTCTGTTTACATTATGGACCTAAGGCCACTATTAGATCAGTCAAATGGAGAGAATGCCGAACATGTTTCAAAAGCTGCCAATTATCGTCGATTACCGGCCTGCAGTGTATTGCAATGCATTAGGCCTACTTCACAGCAACTTGTAACAGCGACAAGCCCACGGCTTCTATATTGCCCTTTGGCCTGTTTTGCCTGCTGCTAATTTTATGAATGCAACACCATGTCTTTTCGGCAGATCATCAAGTTATAAAAATTAGCCAGATGAAAAGGTATGCTCATTCAATGCGTTACGATTGCCAGAGCAGAGTATGCAGAACTTTGTTTAAATCTAACGCTGCAATGCCTGTTTTCCTAACTACCCTATGACTTAACTAAATTCGCGTAACGGCCAGGCTAATCCAACTTGTTGTCTGAGCCTGTGCAGTAACTGATCTTTCAAACACTGCTCTCCATTAGCTGTTCATTCATTGCACCGTTTTGGCAGCATTTAATTTGTCAATTTCAGGCAAATCGTCCTACCGAAAAGATTGAAAGCCACACGAGGTTTAATCCGTTTTCCTTCATAGTGCATTGTCATTAGTGCTAAGTAATGATAACGTAGTACTGTAACCTAAGGTCATCTTACTCGCTACGTTAGTCAAACGGTCACTTGTTTCCGCATGGAAATGATGTCACAGTCAGCATTGTTCACTGAGTCAAAAGGTCACTTACCATCTCAAACTAGAATGTTTCCTCCTCTCACATATTAGTATTTTTCCAGAAATGTCCAGAAATTGTTCACCGTGAAAAAAGATTATGAGATAAAACATCTAGGCCTAGGTTGTGTTTTTAGTGTAGCCAGCCCATACATCGAGAACGTATTTATTTTTATCAGTATATTGGAAAGCAATGCCGGGCATGTTGGTTGGGAGAATATCATTTTGATCACTGACATTTTACTCGAAAACAGAGTTTTTAAGTCAATTGTCGGTACGCATTTAAGAGTGGAGATATCGCCTCTGTCAGCCGCTCAGCCTCTATTATGACGTCATCATCGGGCTCAAATTAAATTAATGACCTAGCACCCTCATATCTGTCTAATAATTATCATTCAGCCACGGGGAAAACTTTTTTTTGAGAAAACATGCTTGGGGTTTTGAGTATTGAAAATTTGTTATGTATGGTTTCCTACTCTAGTATCGTTACTTTTCAATTGCAACGTTAATAAGTCGAAGTCCAACCCATACTTTTATCGGCGTGTATGTAAAATTCAGCTTCTATAGTTGTGATGTTCGTTCACGAAGTGAAACGGGCGTTTCTTCTTTTTCTATTATTCTCTTACCAGTGAAGAATCCCATGCATAATTGATATCAACGTAAACCATTCATTTGAAGGCATTTGCATGGTTAACGCCTTTTGAGAAAATTTGAATAATTGAAACAACTTAAAGGATTTCACAACATTCGGATATGATAATAACAGTAATAATTGTCTTACACATAATCTCTCAACTCGTTCTTTTGTCCAAAAAGTCACGACTCCATAACTTTGAGTGTTTTTTAGACCCGTGAGTGAAATGTGTGCAGACTTTAATTTTGGTAATGTTAAGATTGATTTAACCCCTTGTTTGAAGTTAGACTGTGTTTACGTATATAGGATGTATTCACAGCAAAGGCTCCACAGAGGCCGGGAAGGTATAGGACACTCGCTCGGTTTTGTCCAGGAGACGATGTAACTAAAGTGACGTAAGTTTTAATCCCTATGGGTAACTGAGGTCTCACTCGGCTGGTGGGTGAACTATGTAAACTTTATGTACAACCTACTAGAGAAACGCCACATTAATGTTAATTTGCCTTGAACATATTCACATTACCTTTGGTTGTAAAGAGTTAGGCAGGGTTTAAATAAGAGTGTTACTACACTTAACTGCAGAACACGATACCTTCGACTTGTCCGTCATTGTAAAAGTGTACAGTTTTTGAAAGGTTTTCCTACCAGACTAGTGATACCAGACGAGTGATGGCGTCCTTCTCCATGGAACTGTACGTCAAGTTACACATTTTGCGGCACGCCTATCTCCCCTCAATTTTGTTCATCGTCAGTAGTAAAGCTGTTAGTAAGCAGTAATTATATGGTAGCTTTCTTTGCTCTCCTCGACGTTTCAATAACGTAATACAAAGGTTCCCATTTAAAATTACTAACCTTAAAAGGTGACGTCAGGGGTGATGCTATATTTCGCACTTTTGCCACACTCAGGGACCTTTCTGCAAATGAGTGATTTCTGAAGACTATTAATCTAACGTGCAAAGTGCAATCAGTATTATAAGTGCAAGTCACACATTGCATGTTCACATCATCGCACATTAAAGCCCAATCCATAGCGTGATATCATACGTTTTCGCAAGTCTTAAGAGTTGCATCCCCCTAAACTTTCTTAATCTCTCCGACCACAGGCTGAAATTGACAGGTCCATCAGGTGTGACATTCATGTGTCGAGTGACTGATGTCGCTTTAAATTTTCCAAAGAGGTCGCTTCACTCTATTACAGTGACGTCATATGCAATGGATTCTATCCCAAATGTAGCAGTGATAGGCTAATTAAGGTGAACAGTTCACATCGTTGACAAATTTTGATCCCAGTTGTAGGACGAAAATGCTTATTGAACAACTAGGGGGACTAAGATAGATTATGCCTTGCTTTGAAAGGAGCTAAGGGGGAGTGAGGGGGAGGGGTAGTATGAGGGTCTAAGCACACAAAGGAGGCACCGCAATCGTTTTCTTTTTTTTTTCTGTCTCGCACAGCATTTGTAAAATAAGTTTTGAAAGTAGTAATATTTCGAAAAGGAAACATAAGTATTATTGAAACCTTGTATAAACATCGCAGTCAACATCGGAACTGAATAATAAGATGGATGGATGTCAAATTGTGCCATCTGAGCCTCTAAATGTAAAACTGCCCAATTCACTGTCTTCAAGTGGTTTGACAGTGTGTCACCATAACTCCAGGCGACGGACGGTTATTCACAAGTGTACAACTGTACAAGTTAACCAAGTTCCTGTGAATTTACAAATTACAATTGTACGCCTCTGATTTACAAATTACAGCACTTGGATACCAATACGTTGTATGAAAGAAATCACTAAAGACACGTCCCCCCCCCCCCCCCATTCCCCCGTCATTTTGTAGAGATGCATGTGTATACTCTCGTCTGCTCTGCTACATGGGAAGAGCAATTATTCAAAGTTATCTGTTAGCCAAGGAACTTATGTAGGATATGGACAATATGGACAATACGTCACAGTGTGCAAAGGGACATAATTCGCTTACAAATTACTCTTTTACCATCAGCTGATTAACTAGTTTACCGCGGGTGTCTCATGGCACTATTTTGCTTCGGTTCAACTGTCAATAATCCAGAAATCTGAATTTTTTTCTATAACTGTCGTCAGTGATTCTTTCTAGTCTGTCACTCACTGGTGACAGAAAAAAAAAGTAATTGGAACTTGAATGTGTATAAAAAAGAAACAATAAGTCAGTGAGTGAACTGGGAACGTTGCGTTAAGTTTCCATTCGATGTAGCTTCTGGTTCAGACACATATCAAATTAAAATGTACAAACTTCTTCTTGAGGTTGAAATTATTAGGAGATTTATATAACATAATTATCGTTTAGATGTATGTAATGATAAACAGTGGTACTCGGGTTTCAGTTCCGGTTTTCTGAATAGAAATTGTTAAGTATTCGTAGACTAAGTCCCTCGAAGCAAAATGAAGAGTTTTGAGAAGGAACAAAGAACACGTTGTTTGATGTGTAATATATTCTCGACTGAAGCAAGGTTTCGTTTCACGTTAGGCCAGAGCAGAATCACCGACAGGAAGTGCGGGTGCATGGCAACAAATGGTTAGGCCTCTGAAGACGTGTAATGTAATCCTGGGAAATACACAGTGTCCACTGCGATAGGGTAATGATGGTAACATAAACTTTAACACGTACTCTTCGCGTATATGTAGGCCAACATTGTATAGCAGGTCTTAAATCCTCTGGCGAGTCTGCATCACTAATAGTTTCAGCCAGTGTTTAATACGGTGGTTCACTGGTTGAAATGGCCAGTCGAAAGGGGACAGTACCTATTGTAGAGCATTTAGTTTCTGGACTTCTCTTTCGATTGAGATCGAAGGTTCCAGAATCCACAGGAGCGATTTCGCGGATATGCCCTACGAGTCAGGAATTCGACAGTCCACACCATGGAATGCCAAAGTGGTAACATTTTAAGAAGCATTATCGTAACAATTTCGGCTATTGCTAGTGAGGAACTTGCGATCATCCGTAGATTGAATTTTAAAAAGCCCGTTGAACAATTAACGCAACGGATTGAAAACAAAAGCCTTTAACCGCCTTTGACCTCGGCTCTCCGTGATCAAATGTTCCGTTTGCCTCAGATTGGCAATCTGGTCGACAAGTTCGCTCAGAGCACAACTTATCCCTTTTTTTTCTTTTTACTTTCAGCTTATCTTGCCTTTCTCCCAAACTATTTCTTTCCTTGTTCATTCTGATTTCCTCTATTACGAAAGATGAAAATCAATAGGTCATCGATGTAAAATGTGATCCTTAGATTCAATATGCCACTTTAAAAAAAAAGAAGAAAAAAAAGAAAGAAATGTCCACAAAGCAGCTATACCCACCGGGAGACTCTCTCAACAGAAATCGCTTACTTACATAAATTTTCTAAACTTGACACCGATGATAAGAAAAGTACGTGCTCTCTAATTTGACTGTTGCATTAGCTGTAAGAGTGGAAATGTCACGTTCAAAGTCCAGTGCACCCTTTAGAAAGAAAAGAAAAAAGAAGGAGAAAACGATAAAAGAAAAAAAAAATCAAATAGAGATTGAGAAGTATGGCGACTGATAGGTGTCAAAAATTAACGTATTGTAGTTTTTGTTGGGGAGGGGGAACAGGGTAGGTAGGAAGTCGATAAATTGAAAAAAAAAACATTAAAATGTTGTAATGTTGATTGGTAAGCCGTTGAATCTGTACACTGACAAAAAGGAAAATCAAAATTGTTTTCAGATTTTGAGCAATCGTTAATTTTATATTAATATTTTTTTTTCATTTTTTCATCGAATATCCTGCGCAGAATTCCGTAACTGAATACCATATGAGAATACGTTTATAGAGATGGGTCGAAAGAATGTTCTTCCGACGGAACGTTGAACATGTCTGCTTCCTTTATGCGCACAATATTTGTTTTGATGGAGAATTCCGCCCGCCGGAAGAAATGTCAAAGTTTACGTCAGTTAGTCAAAGAAAATTCCCTTCTCAGCAAATTTGAATGACGCAATGTTTACCCTCTCCGCCTCCCCTTTATCTATCTACCCTTTGTGTATTTATCATTCACCCCTCTCACTTTCCTCTCACCTTCTAGTTCTCTAGTTATGTGAATTCACATATATTTTTCTCTCAAGCACTAAGTTTTGACGAAAATCCCGCTGTGGTGGATACGGATGGCTAACTTATTTGTCATGCTATGAAACAATCGTATCATTGAAAGCCTTGCTTTATTCTCATGATTCCACGAAAAAAGAAAATAGAAAGCAATGTGCGAAACATATTGCACAGATCATAAATCGTGCTGAATTGTTAAGTCTGTGCACCTGGCCAACTGCTGTACTTTCTTGTTCCCTACTTACTTTCGTCATGAGATGAATCAACAGTTTAAATCCATTTTCAACCCCCTGGTCTCATATATACTGCATGGTTATCTTAATTAATTACATCGTCTTATCACACGAACAGGATGTAGGCCTAGGCATTCACCTCTTTGTCGTATCCACTAATGTATTAAATTACCTGCTTAGATGATCGCTAGTCTTTTCAACGATCAATAAGGGGGCCAAAATGTGCTCACCTTCGTTTCGTGATTTCTTGTAGGAAAAAAGAAGGTATCGTTCGTATTCTCCAAGGGGCTTTGAGATCTTCGATTTTTCGTTTTCATTTTGTATTTTAACTCCTTTTTTCCATGTTCACCTCACCATAGTGAGGGAAAAGTGTATTTTCTGCGCCAACGATATCGCGGCTGCAGTTTTATCATTTACTTTGGCGAACAAGGTATATCCAACCTCCAACAAGTTGATGCAAAGATATCTATCAAATCGCTGAAACTGAGACCATCTTACATAAATAGAATAACAACAACCGGGATACATCTTTGCAATCTTGTTCTCACTCGTTTCTGAGTGGTAGACAATGATGACTAAGATGAACTTCTCCGAACCACTAAAAAGGTCTTAATGTATAGATACCTGACTGAGACAATCTGAGTCAGGGAACTGATATACAAGGCATAAATATTTCCACTTCTACAATTGGTATCCCGCAATATCGCTCGCGGAGGAATTTATCACTTGATGAAGCCCATTTTGACTTAGCGAAAACAAACATTTCCGTTTCAACATCGTAAACTCGTCCACGTTTGTGTGTCTTCGAGACTGACTGTGTGTCAATTCACGTGCAGGTGGTATTTAGGTATTAACCGCACTTCTCCAACTATGTAGAACTGAGGACTCAGATTACAGGTAAAATTTTTCAATGGTGCGGTTTCTGGATAACTTTTTGCGATTATCGTTCAACATTTCCTCTTTTTCCTTTGCTTCGATAGAACATCCTCTTTCCGGTATTCATCCTCACCAATTACATTTGTGTATACGATAAAACCTCCACCTGACAAACATCGTACGTTATTTGACGTTACATGTCTCATTACGATTGATTTCATTACTTCTAAAACTTACATCACAGAGTGACGTTATTTGGATGCAAAAGCCGAAAGAAAAAAAAAAACATATTGCAAAAAAAATATTGCAACATTAATAATCTGTGCACAGAAACTGTTTTTCGGACAAGTTTACGACCACTGCTTGACGCTCGTGCTACAAACAAATAGGTTTTGATAAAATATGAAGACGTGGAAACAAAATACTTGCCGTCCTTGTCCCCACGTTACATTTGATAACATAATCATATATATATATATATATATATATATATATATATATATATATATATATATATATATATACAAATCCAACAATGTATTTTATTTATAGAGAATACCAGTGTAGTATATTGATACGTAATACACAGAACTAACAGTCGGACGTTGATAGTAGTTTGAAGTAACGAGTGAAGCTACACAAACGATGGTTTTTTGAACCATTTCTAATATGAGTGTTTCCTTACTCGGTCCTATTTAACCTACCCCGTGCTCTCGACTTTTTGTTTCAGTTTTCATGATACTTTTTACAATCTTATAAAAGTCTTACTTTATCTTGAATCTTCTATTTATCGGGCCCCTCGATTACTCAATTGCAGTGGAATGACTTAGTCAATAAAATGAGGCAAAACAAGTAAAATTAAGTGGCGGATATGTGAATAACGTTGCAGAAAAAAAAAAGAACAGAAAACAAAGTAGGACTTCTCTCCGTACAGACATGGATATTCCACTAAGGGGATCATTTACTGGAGGCGTTGAGTGTAATTGACAAGTAAAAACCATCAAAACTGTAACCTTAAAGAGCAGCGTAAGGTGTCTGTCTTCACATTTAAAGTCGCCGTAATTCAACTTTGATATTAAACCTAAATTGTATATGTCAATTATTATCCCCAAACTGAATTGTACTTGAAAGTATTGCCACTTGATAGTATACTTCAGGCTCGCAGAGTTTGGCATTTAAGTTCTGCAGGTAATTGTTTAATGTCCACTCATTTCGGCTTAGTAGGTTTTCTGATATTAAGAGTGTGAGTTACATGGGGATCTAAATGTATGGCTCGATCACTAGGTTAAGTGACGTCATTCCACTGACTTCATTTCGCGGAAGTGGTACATGTAAATGTTTCTCCTCAATTGTGGTCTCCTCCGCGTACGCTTGATCGGCATCTCCCCCATAGTAGAAAATAAGTGATCCCTTTAAAGGTTTTGAACCTTGAAGATTACCAAACATCACGCCAGACCATAAATTCGCCATGATTAAAAAATTATCCGCGTGCGCTCGAGCGACTTCGAACTGTGTCCACAAGTGAAAGGATATTCTCACGCTGAGGAGTGTACATGCATAGTTAATTCAGCGGTAATTGTGTGCACAGTAAGATAGTTCGTTAACCAAACCCAAATGTTTTAGCGTTCGTAAGAGCCAATGCTTTCTCCGATTAATGAAGTCTTAACGATTTCGCTCCAGGGTGCATGTCATTACTATATCCATTTTTACCGTGTGGAGTTTTTTTTTAATACAGTTGTCCTCGTGTGGTGATTAATTTCATGAGTCTCTTCGAGATTAAACAACACCCAAGTTTTTGCCGACGAAGACTTGCATATGGAGTTCTCATTAATTTGCCTTAAACTGAATAATTACACCGTCAGCTATCCTGATGTCACGACTGAAGTGGTACGTATCCCCAAAACAGGTGAACATAGTTGCAAGGAATAATTTTGTCGGTAAACTGTCAAATGAAGAAAGAAAGAAGCATTTTTAACTTCAACAAGTGCTGAGATCGCTGTTGGGTTCTCAGCCAAAAAAAATGAGGGCACATTGAAATGTCATGATATGACGTTTTAAGGGTACCTACTACAAAGGTCATAAGTTTCTCCTTGTACAATAGTGTAATTTCCTTATCGCCAAAAATCCGAGCAATAACTGTTGCTGTCGAAACTTCTCCTTTCACTGTTTACAAAGAAATGTTTGCATCAGATTTTACAGTACGCGCTCTCTGATTGGCTGAAAAAAATGTTAAAACCTACCAAAGGTTTTCAGACAGTGAATGATTTGGTCGGTGAAAAAACGCCATGTTTTAGTTAAAAAATGGGTACATTTCTCTTTTTTCTTTAAAATGTGCAACGTCTGCACGAGGAATCGGTCAGATTCGTCAATACTGACAATAAAGTAACTGTTCTTTGATAAAGTTAGGTCTCCCTCTGAGGTGGGTCACAAAAGACGATATTTAAAGCCTTTTCGATTGGAAGCCCCTACAGGCCAACCATCCAGTTGATATGGGGGGGGGGGGATGGGTACAGCGAGCGAGATCGAAGTCAAGTGCCCAGCCTCTCACTGTACTTCTGGCTTTACAAAACAATAAAAAAGAAAGCAAAGATAGAAACTCTGCATGAACCCTTTGTTTGTGATACCTTTGGAAGAAACAACATTTTTGATTTAGGCCTTATTTCTGAAACGTTCCTGCATTGACGCAATGAAAAAGAAAGAAATAGATTGAATATTGGCCGAGATCAGCAACGTACACAGCAACAACAATTCAAGTGGGGAAGATTTCATGCAGTGAAAAGGCTAATATGTGGACATATGTTTGAGATAATCTTTAAAAGTCCACCTTGTAGTTGTACATGTTCATGGTCGACTGCTCCACCGGTTGATACAATCCGTCAATAAAAACATTACAATTTGCATTATTTATTTATCTCCAATTGTCACATGTGTCACGCATGACGTAATAACTTATTGGTTCGTGTCGCTTCGACACCTACCAATATTAACCACTTGGATGGATTACAGTGAACTACATTACACAAACTTTTAAGTTTGACAGATATGTAGGGAGATAGGCCGACAAATAGATAGGTATGTAGGCAAACAAATAGACAGACAGGCAGGCAGACGGGCCAGTCAGACGAGACAGACAGTAGACAGATAGACAGACATGTAGACGTATAAACAGACAGGCTGACAGGTAGATAGGGAGACATAGGCATCAATGTACAGGTAATCAATCGGACAGATAGGCAGATAGGTAGTTGATAGACAGACAAACACAGAGATATACAGAGATAGACAAATTTAAGGATAGACATAGATATCAGTGTGGTAGACAGACAGACAGACAGACAGACAGACAGATAGGCAGGCACACACACACACACAGAAAGTGAGATGAACAGATAAGACTTCATGATAGAAAGAGGGAGAACTGGATAGACATAAGAATACGAAAGAGATGGACATACGGACGGATAGACATCCAAATGTAAATACATCATTTCTTAAATCATAAGTAACCTCATCGACCTCACAGTACATTAAAAAGACAAAAGAGACCACTACAAACAGATCTTTGTCACATCATACAGAGTCAGGGAGCGATGGTGTTGAATTTCATTAATTCATTGTCTGGGTCATCACCATCCTTCTTATCATTACTATCATGATTATTGTGGTCATTATAAGCAGTATCATTAGCATTGCTATCATCATCATCATCATCATCATCATCATCATCATCACAGCTACCATCTCCATATATCATCACCATTATTATTCGTAACATTCAACATCACCATCATCACCATCGTCATCATCACAATCATTATCCCTAACATCACCACAACCATCGCCACCATAGTCCATCGTCATCATCACCACCATTATCATCATCATCACCATTATCATCATCGCCATCATAATCGTCATCATCACAATCATTATCATCATCACCACCATTATCATCATCATCATCACCATCGTCATTATTACAATCATTATCTTTAACATCACCACAACCATCGCCACCTTCGTCCATCGTCATCATCACCACCATTATCATCATCACCACCATTATCATCATCGCCATCATAATCGTCATCATCACAATCATTATCATCATCACCACCATTATCATCATCATCATCACCATCGTCATTATTACAATCATTATTTTTAACATCACCACCATCATCGCCACCTTAGTCCATCGTCATCATCACCACCATTATCATCACCACCATCATCATCATCACCATCACCATCGTCATCATCACAATCATTATCCCTAACATCACCACCATCATCGCCACCATAGTTCATCGTCATCAACACCACCATTATCATCATCATCGTCAACAACAACAATTCCACTAACATCGTAATCACACTCCTTTATCCCCAAAACCTGCCCACCACCATCATCAACAACATCATAGTTTTAAGAACATCGATGACAAACAAACCAAAATAAGAAATGGACATAATCAGTTAACTACCAATGACAAAAGAAATCCAGCGCGTACCTTCAATGTGCTAGGTTAAGTATGTTAACTAACAGAAGAGGTTGTCATTATACCACTCGAGCGAATGCCTGCATTGTTTCTGTACATGGCTCGTGTCTCCAGTGATGTGCATTAACTAGTAAACAATTGCAAATTCATTAAGGCAAAAAAAAAGACTGATAACGTATCAAAGACATCCAGTCTACGTCATCAATACAGAGCGTATTAATATATTGACACATGGCGGAAACAGATAGGGTGAGTATTAAGCCGTGACCTTCTTTTATAAACTGGCCTGTGTAAAAACAAGAGACAAAGGACGCAGGCATCACAATACAGTCCACCGAGTAAAGCCCGTATGCACCTCTTCAGTGGGGGTGGGGCTCGATTTTACCATAAGTGAAACATTTTACCTGACAGTTATGACCAACAAACTAAAACTCATTGCATACATTGCTAACGTAGGCCCACTATCTTAGGCTGATCAGAATCCCAGATAAATGGGGGGGGGGGGGCGTGGAGGTTCGTCCTAGTCACCTGAAGCCACCCCCCTTCCTGGATATGGACCTGCGTGCAATTACGTTTCATAAAATGAAAGTATGTTTACTTGAAGAAAAAATAGTAGCTCCCGCCTGACATTTTGTCACCTCAGCACGATATCCAGTGTTTAACTGGATTAACGGCAGAAGTATATATTAGTCATAGACAGGATAAAGAATTAATGGGAGCGAAAGTCAGATTTAGCGGAACAGAAGGACATAACATGAACAATGTTACTCCAGATCAATTGACTGAATGTCTGACTAAATACCTGACAGAGTGACTGACTAATGACGGGTCACATGACTCACAGCCCGACAGAACTGACGGAGAGACTGAATAAGTGAGGGAGTGACAGCCTAACTGATTGATGTCCTGACCGAATGACTGACCGACGGTTTGACTGTCTCAATGACTGATTGACTAACTGAGCCCGACTCACGTAAAAGGAAAGACTGACTAAATGATTAACTGAATGACTGAAATAATGATGGACTGACTGATTTCACAGACTCACTGACTGGCTGGCTGACTCACTGACTAAGTGATTGACTGTGATTTAGTGTGATCGATCGTTCATAGTTGACAGCTGCCAAAAAATAAATAAATAAATAAATTAAAAAAAGCAAACCCAACAGTTGCTTCACATTTACCGATAGAACCTAAATGACCTCTGAGAGCCACACACCCGTGGAGTTATATCGACTTTCTTAAGGTCGTCAGTAAGTCCTTTCCACTAGTTGCGGTGACGTGTAGACTTCCACGCCGAATGGTAAATATTTCCAAATCCATTCGCAAGTCCGCGTACACCTACATATCTGTCGCTGATTAGTCGCCTTAGTTAATCAGAGGAGTATTCGGCTATACGTCAAAAACAGAGCGACCGGAAAAGGAACACCCGATCAGAAAAATACACTTCAATTCGATGACGGAGATCTTGTCTGTTCTAATTCTCCTGCTGGGGTAAAAATTCTTTTTTCTCGCTCTGCAGTGAAATAAATTCTCTAAAAGTAATCGTTGGCTTTGATCTCTGCTGATTTGCATATACACAATCTAAAAAAAGGGGGGGGGGGGATTACAAACTGGAAAAAGACAAAGAATTTAATAATAAAAAGAGTAAACCTTCAAATTACTTCTATCAATTCCACCACAACGGGAGATTAAAACCACCATGACACAAAATTTAAAAAGCTCTGTTTGTTGTTACAGGTGATTGTATGGCACGTCGTTAGTACAGCTTGACAGCATATGTGTGTAACAAGTGAGAGTTTTCTCTTGCGGGATCGAACAACGAAATCAATATAACGTAGAGAATGACTTGTATTCAAATTTTTCTCCTTTCTTTTCGAATCCTGATTTCTTTCGCGAGATAAGCTTCCAGATGGGGATCCACTTTTTTTCCACTTCTATTCCTGCTGCAGTGCTTACGTGTGTGTTAGTGTCAAAAGATATAGAACGAATTATATAAAAAGGCAGACGATTTTTTTTTTAAGTCCACAAAAAAGGGGGCTCGAGATTTTTTGTCCGATAGGTCATCTCTGAAAGGGGCACCGATTGCAAGAACGAAAGTAAGGAGAATAGGATCGGCTAATAACAACAACAACAACAAGAGCAGCAGCAGCAGGGATTGGTACAAACCGGAAGAAATGAATATGATTCTATTTCAAGTTAGGATATGAATTCGTTGACGTTTTGGTTCGTGTTTGTAGAAATCCAGGCTTTTCTTTGTATGACATCGAAGGGTTCAGATTGTAAGAGGTTGATGCATTCGCCACATTATTTGAAGCATTGAGGCTATTGTTACCGTCTATATCGGGCTTCCTCAAATAGCGGCGCGCGCTACTTGTGGTGTCCAAGGCGGTTCACGTGGGGGGCCAAAGGGTAGGCTACTGGGAGAATACCGAAAAGTTGAACATGTTGTAACCATGATGACAAAAAATAATTTTGTCTCAAATGTAGGTAAATATGTTACTTCTCACAGACTTAAGCTGTGTTTACTTGACACGCGTCTTGCAGAATGCGGAACTCGGAACGCGGAAAGAATTCTTTTTTGTTTTTCCAATGACCTGTTTATTGGGCACGCGGAACTCGGATGGCGGATTGCGGAACCATCACACGCGGATTGCGGATTGCGTATCGAATTCTCCATGTCGAATTCTTTCCGCGTTCCGCGAACGTATTGGTGACCACGTGAACACCGTGTATAGCTTCCAGTAGGATTTCTCCACATTCCCCGGACTTCCCATACTACGTCGTACCATATACTGATAAAACGGGGGAACTTTGGCAGGTTTTTTGATGTTTTATTGTGATAACCTCTCACAACAATGGAAAAATGACTGAAACGTAAGTGCTATGAACCAATTAACTTCCAGTCAATAAGTAGTATGTCTATCAGTTTCATATCTTTATCCACTGGGCTATAGTCATCCATGAAAAACTGCTAAATGACCCAAAGCAGCTTGGGGTAACATTAGCAGGCATGTAACTACTAAACTTGCTTTCCCCCTGCTCTTCCCCCTGCCACCTGACAAAATGGATCCCTGGAAATTTCTCAATCGCAAACCCTCTTCTCAAAATTTGATGGGGGTATTCTGCAGTTACTCCCTATCAGTTTGTATTTAAAGACCCCATGCATATATTTGACTGGTTACATCACGTGATGACACTGGTAAAACAACGTAGGCCCAACATATTGGCCCTTGATATAGAGGTCTTGGCTCACCTCCGATTCATATGGAGCTAACCTACCACAAATACCACACAGATGTACGCGGAGTGCATGGGGAACGATCCGCGTGGGGTGTTTATTGGGCACGCGGATCCTTTCCGCGTTCCGCATTCGGCGTTCCGCGTTCCGCAATACGCGTGTCAAGTAAACACAGCTTTATGCTGTCAATAGACACGAAGATGTTCTTTATTTAAGCATCGTTGTGATTGGCCAACCCATAGCCTGCAAACGATGAACTGATTGGTCCTAACATTCTGTGCCACCGATGTCGTATTTGTCACTCTAAACATCTGATAATATACGGTGATAGAACGCACACACTCTGCTCAAACCAACATACAATTTTCGACACACAAGCTGAAGGCAAACCCAGGCTTACTTAACTACTAATTCTCTTTGTGGGTATCTTTTCTTCTGTTTTCTGTGGGCTTGCTTTAAAGGTGAGAAAGACAAATTGAAAAAAAAAAAAAAGAAACCCATGACAGAGCCGCCATGCACCGAAGTGAGAACCACAAAATTATTTCCAAAGTACAAATCTTTCGATCATTTACGAGAATTGACTGTGTTTATCTTAGAAATAAACTTTGCAATTCAGAGTGGAATTTAAAGTGACAGAAATATCACCATCTTTGTTTGCTTTTAGCGTCCAACTCTGTGACGTATCCCATGCCCACCTTAATTACCATCGTTGTGTATTGTTCTTTTTTTTTTCTGTCATTTTCTTTCTTTCTTTCGTTTTGTTTTACTTAAATTCTTGGGCTTGTCTTTCGTTTACTTGAAATCAATTAACATTTCAGTAGGCAAACGTGAGAAACAGGAAAATACAGGTTGTTCTGTTGACTTTTATCACATGTTTGTGTGCTCGTGAAACTCACTAGCCAAAATAAAAACCACCGAAACCATCCAAACGGCACATTTGTGTTTTATAAATGTTATTTTTAAATTTTTCATAATTATTTCATTCTCTTGTCTAACGTAATATGAGTCACGTCTTCAAGCTTTCAACAGAAACTGCGATCGTGGTTATGCTCTGCTGAAGTACCTCACACGTGATGGTCTCGACTTCGAATTTAAGTACAACTAAGCGAACTGATTGTGCGCTGTTTTCATATATATATATATATATATATATATATATATATATATATATATATATATATATATATATATATATATATATATATATATATATATATATATCTATATATATATCTATATATCTATATATATGTATATATATATATCTATATATATATATATATATATATATATATATATCGTTCAGCGAACATCTCTATGTGAATACCTAATTACGTCGTCGCCACAATTTCTGCGCTAAAGCTTGAATATGCTGAACTGAGTGCCTCAAAACAAAGTTACCTCTTAGGTGTCGACACCGGCCTGTTCACAGAAAGGGAATCGCATGCGACCACGTGCACCGGGTAGGGCTTTGCGCACAGCGTGACCACTGGCCCACTGTTATGGGTCCATGCTTCTTTATCAACGGTGTGTAATGCGAATTCAATAATATCAGGAAAAGTGATTTATCTATAATAACATATTAATCATTCTGTATTTTACAGATTTATAGAGCTCTATATTGAAGTGCACAAAGTCTTACCTTTCGGTTGCGTGCTACCTTACGCAATGAACCACGTCATATATTTAATTGATTATTCATCTGTAATCAGAGATTATTAATCTGTCAATAATTACATTCTATTAATGTGCGGGTAATTACAGATTACTAATCTGCAATTGCAAATCATTTTTAATCTTTAATTACACATATTTTATATCACTAATGCGCTTTTGTATACGATTGCAACGCAAAAACATCTTAACTGTCACTTCTTAACTGTTACACGCTGTCAAGAGAGATTCAAAGCCAAACCTCCCTTCTGACTTTGAATCCACAAGTCAAATTGGACTCACTTGTTATTATGTCCATAAATTTATGGCTTCTGAAAATGGTCCAAAGTGCTCGAAACTTACAGAAATGCCTGAAATGGACCTTTGGAAGAGTTGTACAGTTATAAAACCAAATAAATGCGCAAATACAAGACAAGAAAGTTCTCGAGAGGCATTTTGAAAATGCAAACGTCTTCGAAGATGTCACATCTTCCTCTTCAGGCAAATATATACGAAGTTGGAATCATACAAAATATACAATATAGTGTAGTATGTATCTAATTCGGGTTGTGAAAATTTTAAGTCAGATTAAAGACCCCACGCTCCGGTGGAAATGGCAGTTTCTTTCTTTAGTTTATACTTCGCATGTTCGCCTTCCGAATATGGAGTCTACAGGTGTTGCAAAATGCCGCGTCCAATCATTGCCTGATTTTGATTTTATAAAAGTTAACGCAAAACTTGGGCCCAAGATAATAGCGACAAGAAAACATAAAGTAGATAATTGACTCTGATACTCTTCATCAGAGCGACTCATTTCGATCTATTAATCGCTGTCACATTCTTTTGTTTTTAGGATGAGTAACGGAGGATTGTAGGTTTGCTTCTGTGATAGAGTTTTTAATTTAAAACCAAAAAACGTCTTGGTAAAATAAACCACGTATTAGAAGCTATCAGTAACAGCGGACATAATTATAAACCATGAATCTTTGTAGACGCATTCGAAAGGAAGAACATGTTGCGATTATGATAATTTAACCAAAAGTTCGAAACGATACCCCTTTTAGCCGGGGGGGGGGGGGTTGAACGGAAATATAAGAGAGGAGTATTACATAGGTACATTTTAAATATAGGAGTTGCCATGTGAGGAAACGAATTTCTGAGAACGTCTCATACATAAATTAAATCTAGAAAAGCGTTAACGAGCTCCCTCATTTTTTCTATTTTCCTATTAATCAGGTAACCTAACCTAGCTGACCGGATATTCAACCTTTAATATGCATCATACTTTTCTGCTGAATTGTGTCCTTTCATTTAAAACCCTGCTCCGTCAATTATTCGTATATTATTATTTTTTTATCTCTGTATGAGTCACAGATGTGAAATGTTTACAAAAAGTCTTTCTTGCAGTTGAAATTACCAATTTGTTGCTTTGAATTTCCCTCGTGTATTCACACGTTATCCTTTAAAACAAATTCTAACCAGCGCCAGCTTATTTGTCCACGGGGGGGGGGGGGGTTCGAACAAGGAAGAATCCGTGCTAGATAATTTGTGGAACTAGAGGGTTATTTTAAACGATCGTTGACTGCCGTTTACGCAATCGAGAAGCTTTCCCTGAGCAATAGGAGGCAATCACATCCGGCGCCACTAGATGAGACTATTTGAAAAGGATGAGTCATCAAACATAACATCATATGACCTGCTTCTCGTCATCCCCACTCTCTTCTTTACCCATCAGAGTCTCCCTTTAAATTACCCTACCGTCATGAGAGATTGTGATTGGTTCCTTGTAAACAATTGGACAGCAGTGAATACAATGGAAGCACCCCCGGGTGTCAAAGGCGATGTAGATTTTTGTCGCCACTGAGGGCGAAGCCAAGTCAACTTTTTACATTTTTGTGGTAACATCATTACGGTGATATCTGCCCAGTATAGATACTTTCTGTGGAGAAACTATTGGAATATTTAATACTTGTTACCGAATGACGTAAGCGGGATAGATGTCATCAAGGCGGAGAGAGGGCGGGGGGGGGGGGTGGGAAACTAGGAGAGGCGATGGGTCCACAGATGGTAACGTAAGAGCGGTTGCTCGCACTTGATGCAGTACTTATTGAGGAACATCTAAACAGGCTCAGAGCATTGACCAGTAGGAATGACTAGTTAAGTGACTGTTTGTTTAAACCAATCCTTTAATTTCAAGAATTTTGACCTTTATTAAAGACAGTCCATCTCATATGTTGACCTGTCACGTAGAACTACCGTTGGTAAATTTATGTTGGTCTTATCGTATCATGAGGCTCCCTTAGCTTCATGCTGTAATAAATTGCAAGAAAAAAAAAAAAGGAAGTATAGGGGAACAGTGTACAATAATGCACATACCAGTGGATACCTTTGCTGTTCGATCACGGAACTAAGTTACTTTCACAACTTGTTAACTCCTTGGTCCAAAAGTCCCCCAAAGGTACCCTGTTATGACGCCTTTCTAGTGTATGATCTCTGGCCCTCGGGGTAAATCGGGAACGGACCGGTTCCCCGGGTGTCGTAATTAATTCACTCGATAAACTCAAGTCACTCTCATCGGCAAGTATAAACTAAAAACAAATACAAACAAAGTCATGTGACAGCTATGCAAATGCGGGTTCAATGGAATCCTTGAGGTGTTTATTTTCAATACGCAGTCAACAATAGGTAAAGGTATAAAGTAGATGAAATGGAAATTTTATTTGAAGAGGGGGGGGGAGGGGGAATAGAGAACAAAATAAGCAACACGTAGTAGGTCAAGTTTAACCTACCTTTCATTTTACTACTCATTGCGTCTCTGCTCTGCTCAGTGCAATCTGTACCACAATAATCCCCTGCCCATGACGCTCCTTTCAAGTTCCTTTCAACAAAATGACTTTTTCTTTGACAAATTCAAACGTGTTGCTAATCAATCAAGCCCACGGAATCAAAGAACGAAGATGGTTAGCTAGTAGTGTTCTGTAAACAGGGAGTCTAATTCTCGAGTGTTTAATCGCCTCACTCCGAGTGGAGGTCCTTCTAGAGGTATGACCGAACGTTTAATAGACAAACACTTTCAAGAGAAATACAAGACAATTTTAATCTCTTTGAAGACACATTTTTTGGCCCTTTTTTTTCTTGATTTTCCTTTCTCCCGGTTCCGCCTTCCTTTTTCTTTCTGTACTTCAAATTTTAATCAGACGAAGAAGATGAGAAGGTTTGATATCGTCGATTTCACTTTGCCCGATTGGCCCACAAAGAGATAAGCAATAAGTTCAGCAACGGTAGCGTGTATACAGAGCACTGCGAAGTTATCACGTCTAACTTCCTAATACAACCGGTGCTGTGGCCGAGTGGATAAAAGCGCTGACGGCTTTCTAGGCAACGAAGCTCGCTTTGGAGTTCGATCAAAGGCCGGATTACTGCAGTAAGGTGGCTTTTTACATCCAAGAGAACGCAGAAAGGTTCCCATCTGGAGTGACCCTTAGCAAAACATGCCAAATTTGATCCTGAAGCCGTTTCATTAGGTAGTCACCCGACGGACGTGAAGTTGTACCGCATTAACCAAAGGCTTCTTGACAAGGTTAGGCTATGGTCAGACAAGGTTAGGCCATGGTCAGAGACATTGGAAAATTATGATAGGTTAGGAAATCAGTTTTTAAGACTTGCAAAATGCAGCGTGATATCATGTTATGCAGTAAGCTAGGCTTCCTTCACATTGGTGTGGTCACTTACTGTCGTAAAATTCCTTCCCTGCAAGACCTGAATAACTATTTGCAACTATTCTCATTTAATTGCAACAGCAATGTCCCTATATTCACTGGTGTGTGAGTTCTACAAGATGTGGGGGGGGGGGGGGGGGGTGACATTAACGGTATCGTTTGGAACGAGTATAAATATAAAGTGAGTTATTTTAGTGCCGAACGTTGCATGTCCCTGGTTTTAACGGTCGTCGATTCAAAGTACGGTGGTGACGTGGGAATGGAAAGGAGGGTAGAATTGTGACTGTTTATGTATCCCTTATTATCTGTCACTGATACAAGCGATGTGGCAAAGGAAACGCTTTGTCCACCATCTTGTCTGTGTTTTCGAACAATAGCTATAGATACATTTCGATGAAATTCCGGATAGCGGATGCCTGTGTGTGTAGTGGGACCAAAATGTGCACAAGTTGTTAGTATAGACTACCGCTACCTCCTACCGTGTTTTCAGTAGGATCCTGTCAGATCAACAGAATGATGTCTTTTATGAAATCATCCCTGTGATTGGTCAACCCCAAACCTTCTTTAATTAAACGTTGCCCTGATTGGTGCTAAAATTCTGTGCAAACCGTCGTAGTCGATGAGACCTGGTGAAGGCTGGGCATGTGTGTTCTCACAAAAGACTACATCGGTTCAATGACAATATCGCAAGCTTCCTATTGAGAATCAGTTGTTTGGCAAGAAGGCTTTTTTTTTCCAATGTATGCGCTGATATATGCTCGAGGAGTTTTGTTCGTGTCGAACACACGACCGATCAATCATGTACACTGCATTTACCAAATCGTCACCTTCAAAGAGAGCCACGGAGTAAGCCCTGAGAGCGACACCTCTCCTTCAAAACGTACTCGTCGGCTTACCAGGGATTTCTTCTTTTAACCGCTGATTTCGACGGACCGTACATCCAAGACAAAATTTAAATGATCGGTAACACTTACCTGTCAATACACTTCATGATAAATGGAATTCTTGCTCTCTTTTGTTCTTCATTTCTTTTTCTTTTTTTCGTGGCTGCACTTAGGCTACACCACGCAAAAACAAAAAAAGATCCAACATCGCTGGTCAATTGTCGGAACCTCTGATATTACGTCGCATAGTATCTCACTTGTTGCTCTTTTCGTCGCGAGCTTGCTTTAGAAACTGATACACTATATTGAGAGCGACATTTTCATGTAAATCCTGCAAAAGGAAGACGCTCTCCCGCCATGATTCTAGTGCATACACCCCCAAAAAACAAAAATCCTGGATCAGTCCCTGGGGTAGGTTGTTTTTTCTTTATACGTTTACTTCGACTCTTCCGTGTTCAGCGATACGTCGATTAGGTCACACGCCGAGAACGTTTACCGTCTTGAATTATGAATCATTGTCATGACCGGTTCTGAGGGCCGGGCAAGGAGGGGGGCAGACGTGGTATTTACCTCTCCTTAGAATTTAAAGACAATATGATCTTTCCACAAAATGGTGCCTAATTTGTTACACGTAGTTAGAATTTTCCAGAGTTTTCTTGTAGTATATTTACCGCAAATTACGTTTTTCACAGCGCCAGTTTAGACATTTACCACCGGCTCCACCGTAAGACTGAGGGTTGCACTCTCCCTGATTGTCCTTTTCATGTGTATCATTCGATTCTTGTAAACGTTATCCGAAATCCTCACCCATCCCCTTCACCCCCCACACACCCCATCACGCCCCATCACACCGAAAACACGCACCATATGCATGCACCACATGCGCCGGCACACCAGCGTCACATATATACGCGCATAACAAACACCCACCCAACATAAAACAGCTACACGTATTACAAGAGTGATTTATCAAGTAATTAAACGAGTTTTTCGTCTACCGTAGATCACTGGAACACTTTGTACACCGAACTGATAATGTCAAGCCTTAGTGACTGTAACACCGGTCTAGCTGCGTTCGTCTTTCTCAAGTTCCCTAAAGTGCCTTAATTGATTATGTCCGGCACGTTTATGAACGATATCCGTACTTGAAGCAACATAATTCCACCGACCCCCGTTCGTCCAATTTAAACACATCTTCTGCAATCGCAACCGACGTAAAGCCTCCTCTTAACCGAAAACTCCTTCTACGGATGAACGGGATAGATTTATAAAGATACTTTACTTTAAAGGGCTCTCGCGATTAAACTGTTACATCAAAAAGAAAGTGCCTTTTCTCCATAATTTGACTCGACGGTATCGATTTTTTTGTTTTCTTTTGAAGAGGAAAGGAACGTGGGATAATGGAAATTTTGTAATGGAGGCAATATGTTCCTTTTACGTGTGAAGTGTACGCCCTTCTTTACCACGCAATGAAAAGATCTGACTTTTAGGGCTTTTCAAAAATCTCCAATAAACGTCCTATCCAGAAACAGCAGAAAAAGCTGCGAAGAAAAATAGAGATAACATTTATTCGTCTATGTTTTTCTTTTCCTTACACATATTGCAGATTCGGTAAAGAACAGCCAACGACGCAGTTACGTGATCTTACCTTTTGTTACGATCGACTGTGTACCAATCAGAAGCGGCGTATTATCACTGCGGTAAGTGGCTTTTTCGTTTGTTCCTGTTGAATGTAAGATCGCAAATTGTCAGATCATTATAAATAAAGGTGATGCAAGACAAGACAAAAAAAAAGAAGAGGGGAGGAGGGGTGGAATGAAATGTCATATTCCCTTTACGTCCCTGAAAACACACGTAGTACTCCATGCATTTATATCAAGTAGATTGCCTTGCTATGCGACGTTTGTTTTGTTCCATTCCTGTACTTCCCCTCTCCTTTTTTCCTGATGAAAATTGGCATTAATGGAACCAAAAAAAAAAAAAAATAAGAACGTAAGAACCACGAAATGGTACGTATTACAAAAAAAATAATGCGGACTGTGGCTCTTGTTATCTGAAATTGTGATTACCTCGCAAGAGGCAAATACAAGCTTGTAAATGACATACGGTCGATTGGTTTCATCTCCACATCTAAGTTTGGTTTAAATTGCCCTGAAATAGATATGGGTTCTAATGTTCCATGGACATTTCGCTTCCATTTGCGGGATATGATATGAACAGGGAGTTGTTATGAAACTCCTCGAGGTGAAGAAATGGGAAAGAAAAGTCGCAGGATTGAAAAAGGTGTCCAGGGTTACCTGAGTAAGCCAGCAGCCAAAGAAAGGGAGAAAGAGAAAGAGAGAGAGAGAGAGAAAAAAAAAACAACCGGCGAGACCGGTCATGTTTTCATACATGTTTGAGGATTCGGTAAGTACGAAAGATCCGTTACGACAGAGTGCGATAACTTGTCCATCCATACCACATTCATGTTATCACAATCCCCCCCCCCCCCCAATATCGTCATTCCCACAGGAGTAGGGCGTACAGTAAAGCCGACGTTGAGTAATGGTCGTACATGCCTGACTTCACAAAATACTCAATGCGCATGACGCAAGAACAATGCAATCCTGAAGTGTGCATTTGATAGTTACGTAAGATGAGTCCAGTCAAAGCAGGGAGTTTTACAACTACCTGTTCAAAGTCTGATGATATTATGTGTAGACAGCCCACACAACCCGACGTTTAGACCAACACGTGGGTCGACAGTGGGTTCACTGAGGAAACTGTAGTTGATGCTAACATTGAGGTAAGTGTCCGTGGTAGCTCATCGACTCAGAGAATCACTGCGACAGTGGGGGGATGAAATGTACATGACACCCTGAGGCCTTGTCCCCTTGTACAATATCAAATCAAATTTTGAACCAAATTTTGTGATGTTATTTACAACAAACAATGGGTGGTTTCCATTCTTGCAATAGTATGAATAAGTATTCATAGTATGAATATTGTTTTGTTTTATTGAAAGAATAAAAATTTTATCGAAATCGGCTTAGCCTCGTTGAAAAGAAGGTTTTGATATTTCAAACTCACAGAAATTATTCCAACTGTTACACTCATAATCATTTGGGGTTCATTCAAGCTGAGAAGAAATCCTCGACCTTACAGGGAAGTAGAGCGAATACACCGACATGACATACAAAAGAAATAACTCTAGCCATCGTTAAACCATTTAGTCTCATCAGTAAACCATCTGCTATAGCTTCGTCTTCTCAAAACATTATGCATTATGTCATGAGTAACGGAAGATGCATCATTTGAATTTTAAAAAGTTTGGGTGAACAAATAAGTATTTCGAGACTAACTGAGTTTCTACCCGTGATAAACTTACTTCTGGAAAAGAAGGCTACTGTCCTTCCTTACTTTGAATAATCTAGCATTCTGCGTCCACAGACATTGGTTTTAAAAAATATGGATGTTTTCTGTAAAATAAATGCCCTATTCCCATTTAAGTCAGAAGACGGCGAATAAATCCAAGGGTAAACTGGTACAAGGATAAACGCAGTTGGTTACTCTGAGTGGTGCTGTTAAAAAAAATATATGGTTCCGTACCGGCAAATTTCTTTTTCGTCTTTTAAAATAAAATTAAACCAAACTATTGCAAAAAATATCGGCTATGCATGGACCAATACGTGTTACGGGTGGGTTTATTTATCAGTACACGTTCGAGTGGCGTGATCGGCTGTTACTTTTGTTGTTGATCAATAGGAGATGTAAAAAAAATGTTGGGTCTCGTATTTACAGCCCTTTACCACCCTCAGCATACATTTCTGTATTTTTTTTAATTCATTGTTTTTTTTATATCTCATGAAATGCTTGCCTCTTACCAAAAAAGGAAAAAAAAAATAATTCAACTTAAGAATAAATTTGTGAGGGATTTTTTTGTGAAAGATAAAAGAAATATCGACCATAACTTGATACATAAACACTGCCATTGCTTTGCTTTCTTTTGTTTTGTAATGTAATTTTGTAATTATTATTAGAATTGAATTCTCAATACTCTATGATAATACTGACAAGAAGAGAGACCCCCTGGTAATTTAAAAAAGTAAAAAATAAAACTATTTTTTTTTTCACGACGAATGGGAGTAAATCATACCAATTGACGAATCAGCTTCTTGGATATAGGCCACACCCAAAACAACTGCAGCTCTGTGACTTTTGTGTAATTCTGACTGAAGATTAAGAAAGAAGAGGCCAAATGTCCCTGGTCCAAGTGACCATAATCCTAGATCATAAACCTAACCTTGATTCAGGAACAATTTTAAACTGTTTTGAAAAATCAATTTGCCGCCCCCCCCCCTTATTCGTCCTGGGAATAAAACTTAGGTTCCCCTTGCCCCACACTTACCTTGCTCCAAGGCTGCTTTCATTATTATCAACTTGACGTACTCCACTTGAGAGAAGTAAGTTGTCACAAGAAATTGGTACTTCACCGAGATAGTTTATGTTTGAAAACGTATAATTTAAGCATCACAATTCCGGGGGGGGGGGGGGTTACAGTTCAATCAGGAGACATAATGGAGGACTTTGTTCGGAAAGTATATGGAATAACTTGAAGGACGTTTTTCACAATCGTCTCCATGCTTTCCTTCCTTCCACGCTTATCTGTACTTAAATAATTGGTTCGGCTGAGTGCAGACATTATAGAGACAAATACAGATTATTCATCTCTCACGGCGGAGTACGTGAAATTCACCGACGCCTACCCGGTTTAAACTAATATGTAACTATTTTACATTTTCAACGTCGGAGCTGGTAACGTAACGAAACTGGCAGATAATTACCGTTCGATCAAATTAGCGAGAAAAAAAAAGAAAAACAGACCACCCCAAAAAAGTGATGGAGAAGAAGAAAAGGTAGAAGATTTATTGTTCATTAACTCTCTATGATTATATGTTTTCAAGCATCGACCAGTATCATCCAGTATGCTTGCTCTTCTTTGGCCGAAGAATTGATTCTAACAAAAAAATGTGGCAAGAAATTGGAAATTAATGCGATCTGACTCAAAAAGTAGAGAACTTCAACACTCCGGGAAGCACTTGCCACGCCACATTGAAAAGCAAGCACGCGCATATCCGTAAGTTTCGATGTGCCGTTATGAGTGTTTCCCGGGTTGGTATAAAACAGAGCCTTTAAAATGTGTAATTCATGTTAGATTAACTTTTTTTTTTCCTTTGTGTGCGTACAAATGGCCCACATGCCAAATCGATTTCAAGGTTACAAATCAGCAATTGAGTGATTTTTTTTTTAAACTTTAGGTCTACTGAAAGCGGCGCATTTCCCACCAAATCCTAAAAGGAATATTAACAGATATCAACTTTACGTTCCGTCATTTGAACTACGTGGGGACGGGTTATTATGGTCGAAACATTTTTAGCTGTTTAGTGACATTTCTTTCCGATTTTTTTTGTAAGCTCTATACTTCTTAACTATGCCGAGGAAGCCTCAGTGGAAAAAAAGAGTAAATTTTTCTTAAAGATGAAAAAAAAACTACCTATCCTCTTATCCCCTTCAACACTTCGAAGTGTTAAATCGAAGAAAATTGGAAAGAGAAAGAAAGCGATGACAAAGATATGTGTCTTGTATAACGTGAGTTTCCGCAGAAACTCATCTGGGAACTTCTAAGTATCCGAAACTGAGTAATCGTATCTCCGAGTTCAGATTCTTCTTCTCTTTTCAAGATTTCATCAAAATTTCATTAAAATCATAAATTGAGCTGTACATGGCTGTTAAATATGAAAACATTCTAATGGCAGAGAGGTTGCCTCTTCTTCCTTTTGTTCTTTTCCGTTTTTTTTTTTATTCCGCGAAGTATTAATCACATAAAATGGTATTAATCTATCGTTCAGGACACTCGAGGGAAATGGAGATTTGGAAACAGATCTTCCCAGAGGCTCCACGTCGATACAGTTCCCTTAAAGGGACAGTATGGCAGTAAAATCTCAACAGTGACTTCACCAAATACGGTCAAAAAACAAAAATAAAAATCATCGAAAACCATTCAATCGGAGACAAAACAAAAAATTAATAAAATATTGAATGTTCTAAGAAATATTTCTTCATGTAATTGTTGTAATATTGTAACTTTTTTTTTAAGAATTCACAGTGGAGCTACATAAAAAATGGAGTAAAAGTTTAGCCACTTGTTGCTCCCTTTAAAAGAAGCTAATAGCGCTTGACAAAAATATTCATTTTGGTGACATTCAGGGGGAAAGAAACACCTCAGACGCAGTTATAGAATAAATATTTTTATACGTTGTAAGCTTTGAGCCATTAAAAAGTACGTTAATATTTGTAAACAAATCCTGAGACGATTTAAATTTGGTTTCGAAGAAGCATCTTTGAAGATGACAGATATAGGCTACAGTCATTGGGTGACGTCAGTTAACATACGGTGCATAATATTTTTCTTCTTTCTTTTGTAAAATTATGAGATATCATATGTCTGTGGTATGTGCGCAGGAATACGCGTAAGTGGGTGGGGATGTATGTGACGGAGTGCATGTGTGGGCGTTAGAATGGGGTGTTGGTATATGTGTCTGTAAAATGGGTTATGCGGACATCCTAACACAGAGCACATACAGTAATATTCCTTGATATATGATTATGTACACACTGGCATGAGATCACAGATCACACGTGACTCAAAGATCACATGGCTGATTATTCCCAATTTAATCAAGTTTTCGATTTTTCAACTTTTTAAGAGAAACCGTGTTTCCGTTGTGTGCTAAAGGGACTATATACAACTGGCTAAAATGATATACCTGTACGTATAGAGGTTTTGCATTGACGCAACGTTCCCCATGCGAACGTCTTGGATGGAAGACAAAGCAATGTGCTTATGATCGTGCACGCCACTCCGTACCCACAGACCTGTGCCCGTACCGTGCGGCCATGTACTGCTGCTTATTACCAACTCGTCTGCTTCAATCTTTCTTCATTTGCAGGAAATAGGTGGAACGTCAACCCGGCTTCTTGCCTCCCCTATTCGTACAGCCAACAACTATGCAGTTAAAGATCATTTGCCTTCTATGACCGGTTATACAATGCAAAATATGAAAATACCGTTATAACCACCACGCAATGTTACTGACACAGTAGGCCTACTTCTTGGTAGCAGTTACACGAAAAACTGATTCCATCCAGTTTGGTGGCGTAACAACAGTTGTTAATTCTGGCGTCACGTGCAAAACCTTTATACTAAAAAATTCTTATGGTCAGAGATGCGCGCTTGATTTTGAAAGAGCAGAAATTCAGCCCACTTGGTACAAGGTTATAAAACTAATGCAGGATCATCAGTTGCGTGAAAGAAAGAATGTAGGCGACCATCTATGAACAAGTTTTGCACTTCTTTGTTGAAGAAAAAACTGGACTGGGAATGGACGCCTGGGATACACAGTTCTCCCCTCAAAAGTCCGCAACTGACATCGGGAGTAGTCATAAGTATATAACAAAGCTAATAATGAGCTCATCTAACGAAGTAATTCTTGTCCATTATTTTGTTTCCTTGTCTTTGGTGACAGTCCATGTTGACGTAGTACATGTGCAACGTCTATGTGAAGGAAAGTTTCAGAGTTCTTTGTTTCTTTCTATTCTTTTCGTTTCATCTAAAGTCACATTAATTGCCATAATATATTGTGTTTTAAGATTTCAATGGCACATTTGACTGTCACTGCTCGTACCGTTGTCACGTGATTTTGGAAAAGATACATTCGGGGATAACACTGTAAGTGAAAAATCACAGCAAAAAAAAAAAAAAAAAAGAAGAAAAAATAGGCGAAGGTAATAACTGTGTAAGATAACTGGATTTCACTCTAGTATGGCCGCCCTGCAAAATAATAACGTCGCACTGCGGAGTCCTCTGGTAGTAACGTAACAGCTCAGTGACAACGCTTCTCTGATATGATACTCACTCAAACAATACTTAACCTACCTTTCGAAATCTGACGTCAGCTTAACTTGACATACTGATTGGTCGACGTAGAAGTACGCGTCGTTGAGTGAGCAGAGATATCTGGAATTACGAGATTTAACTTCTTTTTTTTTTACCACAGACGAAAGTTTGATAGATCGTTGTCTATATGTACTTCAATTTGATCTTTTCAAATTCGAAAGTGAGCTTTCTTCAGGTCGAAAAAAAAGGAGATAAAAGAAGAAGGAACAACGTAAAGAAAGACCGAACGTAACTTAGAAATATTTTTGGATTAATTTTTCTTTTTCTTTTTTTTAATTGAACTAGGTCGGTTTGTAAAAGTACGGTATTTGTACTTGGCTTCAAGTAAGGTGGGTCGTCTATTCTATGATAACCTTCTTGAAGCCACCTGGCGAGGGATTTATCATCATCCGAATGTACCGTTATTATCTAAATTCCGTTATTATCTAAATTCCGATCGCTGGAAACCACGTTCAATCCGACTAACTTCCCTGCTCTGGCCCTTTTCTTCTTCCCCGTATAACAACCAATGCCTATCTCCATCTCAACATAGAATCGTATAGCTGATAGTATTATAGTACGTGATTCTAGATGATTGCCTATGAAGAATGAAACCTGAAGTGTCCTTCCTTCCCCCCCCCCCCCCCTCCAGCCCTAAGACCCTTTTTCTTACAATTATGAAAAACAACTGGTTCGTTAAAAGGAAGATTTTACAATCTTGATCTTAGGTTGGATCACCCTGAAAACAACATCCAAACGTGTTACTGTTTTCCCCCCTTTACGATTCGATAGATAGAGAGCGCGAGTGATACTACCACCCTTTAAACAGTCATCTCAGTTTATTCTGTGTTGATGAAGAGAGCTCAAATGTGAGTTGCCACTTCTCATTAAAAGTCTTTCAAATTGATTAATTGCTATATTCTGGTAGATGCTTCCAATCCTCGGCTAGATGTGGCCTCATATCTCGAGAAGAGGTTTACGAGGCAAGTGCAATCATTGACATAAGTGATATTTATTTAGAAAGTGATATATATATATATATTTTTTTTTTTTTTGGCTTTTGCTCCTGAGCTTTTCTATCCGTTTTAAGTCTATTACGTCTTTCGTGTATGTGTGTGTATGTGTACGTATGTCTGCTTCTTTGATAATCTTTCCAGCATCCTTTCTCTCTCTTTCTCTTCGTTTATCTTTCTCTGCGTGAACGTTTTATTGACTTTTACTATCAAGATGTATCAGAATAGGACGTAAAATGAAGTTTGATTTCCTGACAGACTTTAACCTCTTTGTTTGTAACGTTTCGACAGTAGATGAATCAGAATGAGTTTTCTTTTTTTTTTTTTTTTGCTTTTGTTTGGAGGATTCTTTGAAGAGAAGCCTTTTTTTTCTGAAATCTCACTGACAAATTTCGACGTAGAGTTTTGAGTTTACTCTCAGGGTAAAAAAAGATAGCCGGGAATATGTTGCACATCAGTCGTACAATATGATCTGTGTAACGTGTCGCTATATCAACAACCATCGACAAAAGTTATATGGGACACATCTACACAAATTTAGCAATATTAAAGCAGATAATTTGTTCATCTTTCAAAATCCCTACCGAACTAGATCACTCTTCTCCCAACCAAGAGATAGTCGAAATTTTGACAATTTGAACCTTGAATGGGGGGGGGGGGGAGTAGGTGTCCAGTATGTTTTTTTTTCTAGGGTTGTGGTATTTCTACCACTTTTATTTTCATGTCAAGATCACCCTTGGTTATCACGATTATGATCATAGTCGATATGGTTGTCAACACCGTTATACGTTTTTTTTTTTTTTTTCTTTTACCTCTTGTGGAATTCTCTCGAGAAGTTTCGTATGGGGGTTACGTAAAGTCCGGAATCATTGTTCATTTCAAACATTTTCGTAGGCAGGTTACCCAATCGATAACACAGTGTATAATCTGGCCATATCTGACAAATTGCTATGATACGCAACAAAGGTTATCGATCACTTTCTAACAATGAAAAAAAAAAATAAAACGAGCCTTTTCTGCTAAGTCATTGAGTCATACAGGCCTACCCTTTCCTGTACCTACAAGTTCTCCTAAGAAACTAAAATCGATGACATTACTAAACATTATCACAATTTTGGCCAAAACTCTACTTCAAGTGGACGATTTTTATGGAGTGATAGATTTCGGCGAGACCTTTCATGATATTTAGGGAGACGTGAATCATGTAAAAAGAAATATATTCAGATTCCGAAAACTCTTATAACCGCTTTGATTATAAGTTTTCTGCTATGTACAGAGTTCATTTCCACACGCAAAAGCCATATGCAATTCAAGCAACATTCGCGTTGGATGTGTTTAAGATTAAAAAAAAAAAAACAATCTCATTACGTATTTCACAACACTTTTTAAAGTTACACGTAATAGATCTGACACTATGAAGGAATCCGATCTCTTTAGAGAATTCATATTATTGCATCGTATTAACGATTCTTGAAACTGCAAGGCAAGGGTAACTGACCAGATTTGGTACCCTCCATATGGACCGGAAAGCCTATTAATTCGTTTTGGGATATTTCAAGTACTTATACACCTTTGTATAAAAGAAGGCAAAAGTAACACAGGCTTCAAAACTGACTGTAGTGTGTTTTTATTTCCCTAAGTTGGTATTAGACTTTTGGGAATTTAATTTAATTTTGTAAGAAACTCTGTAAAATGTATATCTGTTGTAATGAGTGGTCGGATAACAGGAATCATTTTTACAGATTTTAATGGACACAAATACGATTTTCCCATTTATGAAAATAGTAATACGTAAGATTAACGTCAGGAGGGGAAAAATACAATGCCCCATTCATTAGCTTTTTTAACTACACTTTAAAGTTAGTGTAAAAAGTTGATATTCTATCGTTTGATTTTTCCTTTAAGTTCTATCAGTAAGGAACTTTATGTAGAGCGATATGTAGGTTAGGTCGAGCATATTCTTGTTTTTATCATTTTAGTCGTAGAAGATTTTTTTTGAGTACCAGAACAAATCACCATACACTCATAACAGTATAGCTGGCAATGTAAATCATCCGTTGTCGTTTAATGTGTTCTTTCAATTAAGTTATGAAGTAATAAAAAGGTTGCTTGTGTTTTTGTTTTTAACGTATGTTGTCTATCGTCACTTTAGTTATCAGCGTCTATGGATGATTCATGGCGTCTCAACTATTCCGATATTTTCTTCTTCTTCTTCTTTTTTTGTCTCTCGAAGTAACTACGAAATTTTAGTACCCGATGGTAATAAAAGTAACGTCTCGCTTTGGAACATTAGAAACTATATCTTCTTATGTTCGAATTCGTAAGTTTGAGGTTACTACAGTTTCCTTCTTCGATGGCATCAAGCTAGACAGGTCCTTCCCTATATCAAAGAAAAGAACAGAGACAACATATGAATTGCAATTACAAGCAAGAGATATTTGTAAATCAAGTGTAAAAGGATATTTTTATGCCGTATTATTATAAACAATGGAGCAGCACTGCTCCACTTAAAAGAATATGTTTTTTAATCTGCACTAATGTTAAAGGTAGACAATAAACTTTTTCGTTTTTGCAGAGAAGGGCATTCACATCAGCTTTAAAAAGCCGCATGATGAAAAGAGAAAAGTACAATTTCAAACTCCTCAGTGTACGTGATTTTCGTTTGCTCTTTCGTTTATTATTTTTCTAGACAGCCTTGTACGAGAAGAAAGTCTGCAAATTAAGTGTTAAAGGTGAGTATCCTAATATTGCATTGCTTACTAATACAAACATCTATCGGTTACGTTTTTGTAGGTCATCCACAGTAGATGAACATAACGACCGCAGTCTCTATCTTCCGAACGCATTACAGTCTTTTATACTAGTTGCAACAAGTGTTACATTATGACAATTCCTATCCTACCATGAAGAGACTGTGGATAACATGAGTATAGGCCAAACGATTGAATACGAGTAGACACGAGACTGAATAAGATGATATAAGACAAGCACTCTTGTTTTAGTCAGGGTTTGTGCCGGCCCGTCTACAGTAGATGGTCGAAAGGACTTCACTATCTTTGCAACACAGGGCGGTTTGTTACTATGCATTGCACATTTATAGTCAGATCCTACCATACATAAACTGTACATGAATATAGATGTAGGTCAAAACATTGCCAGCACATTGAAATTAGAACCAAATAAAAAAGGCGACATAAGAAAAGTACTCTTACATTATTTAGAGCATTCATCAGTCCATCCACAGCGGATGGACATAACGACTATATTATCTTCAAATGCAGGAAGTATTTTGCAATGCGTCAGATAGCCTACATGGAAAGAAGGCATTATGTCAATTAAGATAAATGTTAGGAACACAATCATTTCATAAGGTGGTTCTGTGTCAATGCATTAGGTTAACCCACAGTAGATGACCACAGTTGCTTAACGGCAACGTCTGTTGCAATACACATACATATCCTGTAAGCAAGAATTAAATCGAATATTAACCAATCACATTACATGAATCATTTTGTACTATTCAAGTTATTAGCAAAATGTGAAGACTTTATCTAAAAAGCAAGCATTAACTTCGGAACCGGTAATTTTTATTTCTGTCTTTGTTGCCGAATTCGCATTTGGTTCTTTTCTAGAATATTTGCCCAACTTCTCAAATGAGGTTTATTGAATTATTAGTTGCATTTGCCATAAACTGTGTGGGTCGAGGCGAGGTTCATGCTTATGCCAATACAACGTGTTTCAAAGTTCGGTACAGTCTTTCTTTGAGTATCACTTGAGCTCCTTGAAGAAAGTATAGGTTTACAAAGGTACACAGTATTAGACTTGTGTGGCAAAAAGACATCTAGTGCGTTTTTTTTAGAAATATATGTAAATGGTCACCCTCTGCGTTGCCAAATATTTCGTTGTTTTTTTTTTTGTCATCATTATTGTATGACTTCAGATTTGGAAGCGAGCAACCTGCTCACCAAATCTCTCTCTTTGCTCTTTTTCGTAAAAGAAACAAAATAGCAAGAGATTCTCTCTATCAAATACTCAAAACAACATCTTAAAGATGGAATATCAGTTGTACTGGCAATTGCCTGGTCATCTACCTTTGGTCTTTGTCATTGTATTCAGGGAAGAGAAAGTAAGGGAAAGATCACCAGATACAAAATGTGAAAGAGAACTAAGTGCTCATCTTCCAGATATTTGAAAATGAAAAGTGTCTCGGACATTTTTGTTGGCCCTACAAAATCCATACTTTCTGAGAAAGCATAGCAATCAATCACCATTACTTGAAATCTTTCAAACCAATGGGGATGGACATGAATATTCATTTATGCAAACAATAGAATTAAAGAATGTATTTGCGTTGTAGTGGCTATTACATATTTGGAATTTGACCTTCACAGACAAATTTTCAATTGATATTCCAGCTAAAAATATACAATGTATTTAAATTGCATTTTCTCTCTTTTCTGAAAGTTATGTTTGTTGCTATGGCCGAAAGTTTACTCCGTCGAACAGATTGAAAGCAATCACTATCACCTTGGGGAAATCAAAATGCCTTAACTCACCAAAAGAGGGATACAGCTAATGGTGTTTTTCGATGAGACAAATTTCGTAAAGCAAACTAACTGTAAAAGCGAATAGAAGGCTTCCCCCCCCCCAACTAATGTAAAGCAAAAATAGTAATCAGAGTTTAGGGGTATGTGAATTCATCTTTGCCGGAAGTTGGATCTTGTGAATCGTTTCTTTTGCTAGATACGATTAAAAAGTCTCGATAAAATCTCTCTTTTACCGTTTCCGCTTTATCCTAAAGAATATTTACGACATTTGTTGTAATAATTCCAGCTGAAATGCCATTATCTCCCCCCCCCCCCACTGACAAAACGAACGGTGGTGGTATCTATTATGTGAACGGCTGCGTCGGCACGTATCATGTGAACCTCGGAAAGTATAAACTGTGACACATTGAAAAATCTGACATGATGAAGAGTAATAAACGCCACTGAGATTCTAGCTCAGAACATTCCACCTTCTAGAGTGGACGCTCTACCCTAACACATGAACTATGCCAAAACAGATTACATTTATTCTTGGTCAATTTTTCTGTTATGGCGAATATCAATGCCAATTCAGAGGGGGGGGGGGGCGGGGTGGAGCAGTTTTTTGTTGAAACAATGCGAGTTCTCTTACGTTTTACTACAACAACCCTTATCAGGGATAAGTAATGACACAATCCAACTGAAATTCAGCCAATCCTCACGTGATATCCTACATGTTTTTTGCCTTCTCGAGAGGGACATACCGTAACCGTTATGGTATATCTGGATATCACGCTAATGTGTCTATCATGTATAGAGGGTCTTCTTGAGACATGATTATTGCACATTATGTGTATTTTGTGAGGACTAGGTGGTGCCGTCGTGAAATTCAGTTATAGTCCGAGGGCGGATCGCAAGAAAAGATGCAGAAATGCTGTCTTAAACAGGAAGTAGAAAATGATATCTGTTACATGAAAATGTAACATGGAACTAGAACTCTGATATGGTGATGAGTATGCGCGTGCGCGTGTGCGTGTGTGTGAGTTGGTGTGAGTTAGTGTGAGTGTTTTTAAAAGAATTAAGTCAGTGTTTAGAATTAATACCAATGACAAGTTCAAACGATTTATACAAATGTACGCTTTGATTTCCGTTTGATAAAAACAAAGTTTGAAAAACGTCAGTGATGCTCCCGTACTCTCGTCACTAAATTGACCATGCAACAGGTATAGCCTACATGTACATGTACGGTAGAGATCAATGACCAGATGGAACAGAATTTGCTTGCAGTAACGATAAAATTTACGTACGAATCTCGATGACTGTTTTCCTTTGTTTTTCTTTACTTTAACTTTGTCGTTGTAAAATTTTTGAGAAAGACACTATCAATTTCTCGTATCTTCCCCCATTTTCCCGTCGCGTCAAACTTATACCCGAAACTCCCGAAAACAAGATATGAGTGCTTCCTTTTTGTTGGGTATAGTTACACGGACTCGATGTCAGAAAACTCTTAGCTAAAATCATAAAATATTAAAAATCGAATGCAGAAACCGCCAAAAAGAAAAAAAAATTAATACGTTGCCACGCGAACAATGTCAGATTGTATCAGATGACTTTCACAATGATCCAAATTGACCTTCGGCTCTCGCCACAAATAATCATCAATGTACAGTTAAAGGATATGCTAATTTCAACCTCTCCTACAAGACTGTTTTTCCAGACGGTTTCCTCTCATTTTTTTTTCATGTTCTCTAAGTTGCATCAAATTATATCTTTCCCTCCGAATCTTCGTACGTTTCTTGTTACTTCTTTTTTATGTTTCCGTATAGCAACACGGGATGTACCTATAGCCTTTCTTTCTGGCATGAAGAATTAATTCCTTTTGAGGGAACGTTTTAGGAAAGCCTCATGTTTTTTTTTTTTTGCATTCATTGAAAGAGTGTTCACCTTATACGTCAAGAAACATTAGCGTACTTCCCTTTGTATCGTTTAAAGTCCTTGTGACGACTTTCTTCAGTTCTTACTTTGACGGTGTTCCCCACTTTAAAAAAAGGAAGAAAATATATAATAAATTATTTTTTAACTTTGACTAAATTCACTTCTTCAAAGTAGCACCCACACAAGACTTAAAAATAAAAAAAGACGAGAAAATGATTGATAGGTTTATAGAACCAGCCAATCAGGAAGCTGTAACCTTTGGTTTTAAACCTTAGTAATGGAGAAAAATGACAGGACCAACAATCTGTTCCCGTTTTTGCAGCTTGATTTAGGGTTGTGACCCCCTCAAAATTTACTCTAGAGCATTTTTTTTTTGTTACCAAGTGACGACACTGAGGAAGCTAAATTTAACATTATACGTCATAGGAACGACCCCTCCATATGTCTATACAACTTTTATTAATTAGTTTCCTGGAAAAAACAGCCGGTAGCATTCAGTCCCCTTTGTCAATTGACAAGCAGTCACGACAACGCAAAGTACCTCCACATTTAAAACTTAGAGCAGTTGATGACGTCACCTATCTTGCTTAATCATCTCAGGGAGATTGCGTACATCACGTTTGGTCAGGAAGACTCTTTTATATAAGAAGACATGAAAGCTGATGAGTTTAGAACTGGATAGTCGAGCTTTAAACCTTCGAAGACTCACAGATATAAGTTCGTGCTTAAAAGGAGACGAAAAAATACATCACACGGGTAAGTAGTATTGAAGAATTTTCAAGCAATTCTGTTCCGAGTTCCTTAAGTGTCAAATATTCTAGTAAAATTAGTTTTCAAGTTACGCCCCATACCACCCATCCCCACCCCCTCTTCACTCCAGTTTGTATTTGTAAACGAAATTTAAGAACTACTATCTACGGAAGCTTAAAAGTGCCATCCAAATAAGAATATCTTTGCCCCGTAACTTGACAATTTTCTGCAAAATGTCTAGATGACAAGAAAATATAGCAACAAAAAACGGAAAAATGATCAATTATTTAGTTATGTTATTTGAACAATTAAACAATTTTCTGCAAATTGTTCAAATGACAACTTGCATATCTTGTCATTTCAACAATTTGCTGCAAAATGTCCACTTGTTTACTTCTTGACTAAGTGAGCAATTCAACAATTTTCGGCAAAATGTCCAAATGACAACTTATGGTATCTTTTCAACTCAACAATTTTCTGCAAAACGTTGTCTTGTTCACTTCTTTTCTGAATGAGCAATTAAACATTTTTCTGCAAAATGTTTAAATGACAACTTATTACATCCTGTCATTTCAACAATTTTCTCCAAAATGTTGATTTGATCATTTCCTTTTATGTGAACAATTAAACAATTTTCTGCAGAATGTTATCTTGTTCATATCTTTCTAAGTGAACAATTAATCAATTTTCTGCCAAATGTTCAAATGACAACTTATCTCATGCTGTAATTTCTATTTCTGGTTTGGGAAGAGAACAAGTGGACATTTTTCAGAAAATTGTTGAAATGAAAAGATATGATAAGTTGTCATTGGAACATTTTACAGAAAATTGTTCAATTGCTTACTTAGTAAGAAAGTAAACAAGTCAACATTTTTCAGAAAATTGTTCAATTGTTCACTTACAAAAAAGTGAACAAGTAGACATTTTGCAGAAAATTGTTAAAATGGCAAGATATGATAAGTTGTCATTCAAACATTTTGCAGAAAATTGTTCAATTGTTCACTTAGTAAGAAATTGAACATGTCAACATTTTGCAGCGAATTGTTCAATTGACAGGATGTGACAAGTTGTTACAAGAACATTCTTCAAAAAAATGTTGAATTCCTCGCTAAGAAGCAAGTAAACAAGTTAACATTTTGCAGAAAAATGTTGAGTTGTTTAGATAACACAACTGAACAAGTGATCATTTTTCTGATTTTTGATGAGATATTATCTCGTTATGTAGACATTTTGCTGAAAATTGTCAACTTATGGGGCAAAGATATACTTATCTTGATGGCACTTTTAAGCTTCCGTAACTATCTTTCGGCAGGAGACGAATTAAAGGTAAGTACAATGCAGGCACGGTATTGTGATGTTACGTCTTCATTCATTCTCAATTCCGTTTAATTCAACGTACTTTATTTCAATCTCTTTTAATAGTGCAAAATGATATTTTTTTGCAAATAGTATCATTTTCTTTGTATCGGATATACAAGAAGAGCCCGTTGATGATCAAACCAATTTTTTTTCCCCTCGGCGATGGGTATGGTCTTCCGTCGTTTCATTTATGTATATATATATATATATATATATATATATATATATATATATATATATATATATATATATATATATATATATATATATATATATATATATATATATATATATATATATATATAACACAGTAACAACGTGGGATTACGTTTAGTCACTACCCGCAGGTTTCGTGCTTACAGTACAGCAGTCTTCAGGACCTGAAGAGTGCTGTACTGTAAGCACGAAACCTGCGGGTAGTGACTAAACGCAATCCCACGTTGTTATTGTGTTATACCAGCTCTATTCTCACCAAGTATTGAGCACTCTACACCGGGAACGCAAATCACTTGCATATATATATATATATTATAAATAAATTGCCGCCGATGAATATGGACAAAGTTTCTTCGGAGAACATTGCTTGACGTCATACTCATGTAGAAAACAACTCTTTCTCTCAGTGAAGGTTGTCACATATTACACAACAAGCTATGTGTGATTATGTCGTTAGCCTCCCACCCCACACCCTTTTGATCGATTTCCTATTTTGAGCATGCGCAATCATGCAATCGCATGATGTCGCCAGGAAGTGACTAGATATGGGAAGATTGTTAAAACAAAGAGACCACGTTGTAACATCCATTCGTAGTCGATGTTTTCTCACCGGCAATTACGTTTACCTTAAAGTTTAATCTCACATAAACATCAACCCGATGTTTCTTTTTTTATGAATCAATGCTCCTCATTGGGTATTAAAAGATGTTTCGTTTCTGTTTACTCTGGGATTATTATTTTTTTTTTTTTTTGTGACTCACAGTTCTTGGGTTGTTCTTCTCTACCTTTTTCTTTTTTTGCTTTTCGATTCCTTGTGATCAAAATGACATTATACGTGCTTATTCATTATACACGTTAACGGGTCAAAAATTCCAGGAAACCGATTTTGTTTCCGACTATTCGCGAGTGTTTCGTCATGAGCGTTTGCGTGAGTAAGTGCGACTCGCTATTTGTTTAGATTACCTTTTCTCCTTCGAGGGCATCTTCATCAAACCGGGAAGTTTACCAGTTTGTCTACGATGGAATTCAATCGTTCCCTCTAATTAAATGCCCTTAGTAACCTGAGGGTTTTGTCGTGTCCATCTTCACGATTCCTATGAGATCCGGTCTCCCTTTACGTCGAAAAGTTGTGACACCCTTGTTACACTCGTGCTGAGTATTTACTGAAAATGTCTACGAACAAACAAAAAAAAGTTATAAAACGATAGATACTTTTGTTTTAAAGGAATATCGTTCTTTAATTTTCAATGATAGACTAAGCATGGTTTTCTCTCAAACTTAAAAAAATACATAATTAAAACGTAGCACTTGGCGAATGAAGTGAAATGTTTACCTTTTACGCAAAGTAATTTTAATATTTAAAAGGGGAAACTGAGTCCCCCAATTGAAAGTCTTCGTCATTAGCGTCATTCGTTTTCGGTTGACTACTTGACTTAGGGCAGCAGGCCATCGTTGATGTTTCCATTTGACTAACAGAGTTAACAGGTAACCCCCCCCCCCCTCATGCATACATCCCATAAATAATACGCGATTTATCATGTGATAGCTACGGTTACTATGGCGATGTACAAATGTTAGTACGTTGATCATTCAGATTTTAGCTAGAAGATTCAGATTTTAGCTAGAAAGACTTCTTGATGTCATGATGGTTTGAAGCCGCTAAAAATTCTGTTCTGTCTTCTTCCTAAAAAGTCAGGATTTTTTCCTTTCCTTTCAATTTCAAATTTTGCCCATGGGCTTGACAACTAAGACTCCCCTGCTATCATATAAAATACAGCTCAAGAGAACCTGTAAGCCTTTTTGGTGTCTAATTGACCGTGTTATTGTTCGCTACCTCTGTGTGATAAAATCACGGTAAGGTCATAACAATTACCTTGGGCTATCGAGGGCGATGAGGTCGATAACAAAATATACCACACCAATCGGTTCGGTATTTATTTTTAATGTCTTATAGTGTGGTAGGCTATATAAGAAAGAAATAGCGGCTTCGATTCGACATGTTCCCAAAGCATTTTAAATCTTCTTCAGTCGCAGTAATTTTCACAACAAATGTACTTTTAGAGAGTGATGCTCTTCTACATCCAATTAAAAGCAATTAGTGATGATGTGTGAAAACATGACAGAAAAGAGATCGTCGTGGATCAATTAAGACACTCGTTCCGAGGGTTAACTGTATATTATCTAATGGTAGCGTACTATCTGTGCATTTCAACTACTCTCTTTTGATTAGGGGGTTTCTATTTCAACTGTTTGACACTTGAATTCATACGAACGATAGCGGTCTCACCCGTCCTCAACCGTCCTCATCCGTCCTCACCCGTCATCACCCGTCATCACCTGTCCTCACACGTACCCACCCGTCCTCACCCGTTCTTACCCGTAGTCACCCGTACTCACCCGTCCTCACCTTTAGGAATTAAGTCAGATAACAAAGATTAAAGTAGAAGATTACAGCTTGAAATGGCCTGAGCCACAAATTCAAGACCCTGATAAAATCTTAAAGATGTTGACATTTTTTATGATACCCCTTTAAAACATGCAAATACAGTCGTATTTATAGTTATCGAGTGTAGGGGCGTACCCTTGTTCTCTTGAACTCCTGAGTGCAAGAGTACACTCAACTGTGGAAGTTCAGATAATTTTCACATGATATCATACATGTTTATGTCTACTCGAGAGGACAATTACCCAACCCTGTGCAGTAAGGCTGATCATGATGTAACATTTTATATTCTGCATGAAAAGTATTCTCGAGACATGATCATAGTATAAAAGGAAACTCTGTGAGGATATTCGGAAGATTCAGAAAATAATTTGTGTTTGTATTCATTTGAGATCATGAGACAGGAAAATAATCTCTTTCCCAAGAGAAGATTCTGAAAGAGAGAAATTCGCTTATGTATTGCTCAAGAATCATTTGCTCACCCCCCCCCCCCCAAACTCTCAAAAATTCAAATGATGCATCTTCCTTAACTCATTTTATGCATGGCGGTTTAAGAAGATGTACGGCAGCTATATTGCTGGTGGTGTCTATTGGTGAGACTAGATGATTTAACAATGATTGAAGTTGATTAAGCTGTTTGTCGGGTCGGTGCATTTTAAATGCGATGTTTCCCTTTAATTTGCATGCGTATGCGTGTTACCTCGCAGGGTAAAAAAAAACGAGTGCGGAATCAGTAGAGAATGTATGATCATAGAAAATGAAAGGATTAAAGAGAATGACGTCATGTGAACTATACGGGCGGAGGTGCGTAGTACGTACGATAAATCGCTCAAGCAGTTATATATTATCGTGCCACCCTTTGGAGTCAATATCTAATAAAAATGCAGAACGAAAAATTGATATAGTTCATATGTGTCACTGTGTCAGTGTGCACTTTTAGGAATTAAAAGTAGGATTATTTTATGCAGACATTGGAATTGACATTTGAAAAATATCAAAGAGGATTGTATAATGTAGATAATATGCAGACTCGATTATTTTACCCTTCGTATTACCTTTTCTTTTTACCCTTCTTTTATTTGTTACCACTACACTCTAAAAAGGTAAGGTATGCCTCGTTGCGCACTGTTTGGAAACAAACAATACACCAATTGGTTAAAGAAGTAACCATTGTTGGGTACCGTTTGTCCCAAGAAGGGTATTTATTAATTTTTTTTTTTAATAACTTGGTTATTTTGTTACCAACAGTTTGACGTACGTAACCAACTGTTTTAAGGCAAAAAGTCATCACCCCAGACAGCTTCAATTCTCCCAACTACTTCCGTCCAGCCAAACCCAAAGCTTGTCTAAACTCCCAATACCCCCCACATGTGTGATCAAAACTATGCATCTCTGTGTACGCTGCGTAATATGAGCTACTACTCTGCATCTTTCGAATTTGCTGCCAATCAAAGAATAGTACCAGTTAAGCATTCTGCTATCCGGAAGCTGAAAATAAAGCTTGGTGTGATGAACTACTGCCTTTAAGAGTCTAGACAAGCACGCAGTCACTACGATTGAGTCGCAGAATGTTTGCACCAATCAATCCATTCTTTATAAAAAAAAAAAAGAGTAAGGTTAGGTGTTAGCCAATCACAGTGTTGCTTCAATAAAAGGGCGCGTCGATAGCGTACCGTATGCATCCCACTGACTGCACAGTGGAAAGTTGCGCAATAGCCTGTATTAACAGAAGTTGTCACCATCACCGTCCGGAAATTTTCACCGATGGGTTTTCTTCCCTTCATGCATTTAGATGAGGGTAAAGCAATTTGATTGAAATCTTCCAATGTTAGTTATCTATTTCCGGTTTGTGTGGAAACCCAAAACCATTCCAACTTTCCATCTCTGAGTGGTTTTGCAAGAAACATATTCAAAAACAAAAGCACGACAAAAGCATTTTAGTGTTTCTTTGCAACATGCAAATTGTAACTTAAAGAGAAATTTACATTTGTTGAGTTACTTCGGATAAAGAAATTTTCTTTCCCTTTCCTTCCGTTTTTTGTTTGTTTGTTTCATTTTATTGGCAAGTGGGATCAACTGTAATGTCTTCTGGCAAAAAAAGTGATGAATTTCTTCCAAAATATCCCATCCTGCCCTGCAGTTGAGAATGGTCAATTATCAAAGCACCTACTTTCTTCAAATTATATTTTCATCTTTTACCATCCGTGTCACCGCTGAGTTGTTCACCTGTCTTTTTGTGATCTCGGCTAATTAATGACCACTTCTGGGCAAAATCACATTTTGAAAACTGCTAAAAGATACTTAAGTGACAAAAACTCTCAGGGAAAGTTCAAGAAAATATGGGGCGGCTTTGTGACACTGGCCACAAATTAGCTGTGCTCGCGTCACTTTCGATTCCACTCGGAGTGTGTTTGATTAAAATAAGACATCACATAAATGGCCGAAGGATGAAGTCGTAAACTTCGACGATTTTGAAGGTTTTTTGGATTTTTTTTTATCAAAGCCGAAGTGTCCTATACTTAGACTTATAAAAAGAAGTGTGAAACTGGTACACGACCATCACACCTTGCAGTAAATGAAGATTTAAAATTAAAATGACCTTTTTTTTTCAAGACAAAGGACTCATGAATGATTATTCATAAATAACATCGTAGTATGATCACTTTTCGCTGGTATCCGGGTTTCATTATGGTCACGTTAAAGCTCCAGCTGTTTTATGGAAATCTAGCATGAATATCCGTTCGATGTAAATGATCGTAACGTTTGATTCTTTTGCAGCAAATTTGCACTTTTTTTTCGTAACATAGTCTTGTCACCAGGAAATAAATGACACATTCCCATTGTAGGGAATAAACCTTTATTTTGATGCATGTTTTAACGTTAACTCTAAAAATGCAACTATGAAATTGCATTTCTTAACAGTTCGTTGAGTCAAAGAAAGAAAATAAAAAAAGAACTCAGAAAGAAGCAGCTAGTATTCTGAAAGGAATTTGATTTATGTAATGATGACGTAATGTGGGTTAGAACGAAATGGTGAATGACTGAAAACCCGCCCCTTTAACTATGCGTGATGCTATGACCTGTGGTGTATAGAACTGCTCTCGTAGTGTCAGTCTGAAGGCCTGTCCACACAGGATGCGTTGCGTTCCGATCAGGATACGACACGGCACGTCACTTTTATCAGTTTGCAAGTAAATCAATGGAGCCGTCCTCACAGGATGCGTTGCGTCCCGTCACGATCGATGCGGAGGAAAAAGTTGAGGCATCCTTCCGGATGCGTCAAATTTTGGCAAAGTCCATGTGCGTTCAGAAACAGAGTTGACGTACGGAAGCATGCGTCAACTTGATTTCTTTCATGTTTTTCTTTCATGAAATGCAATTTAACGGGATATGGATGCAAAATGGTACTATGTATGAGCTTAAAATCACAATGAAACGTAAAATAAAATAAGTAGGAAAGCTCTTTTTTTTTGGGGGGGGGCTTATTTTCACAACACTGGGAATGTATACGTAGGCCTATGATTCTTTGGGTACACACTACCCATGCGATGTTATTGACTTCGGTAGTGGAAAAACAGTTGTATTCATTGTTGGGACGGTAGGCAGGGGAAGTCTGGACACTAGACGTGGCTGCACATGGACATTTCACGGCACACGACAAAACATAAATATACAATGTAGTGTACATAATCAGAGGCATAGCTTCGGTGGCTTATGGGATCGAGTCCTTCTCCTCAATCTTGCTCTCCACGCGCCTCCACAAGCGATCTAGGCAAAAAAAAACTTCACTCGATTGGGCTACTCAACTTGATAATGATAGACTCTGACTGTAGAATATTTCCATTCTAATCAATCCAGTGATGCCGATTTGTTTTTGTTCCTAAAAATAAGCAAACTTTTTAAGACAAATTTTACTTCAAAAGGTTGCTGATGTGGCACCAGATTGCATGCAAGGACACTTAATGTTTCAAACGCCTTCAAAGGAGGAAGGGGACACCCCTCCACTAGGAAACCTCCCCCAGGCCGGCAATCACGCGACATACTGCATGTCCCTACACTTCCATGAGAGAAATCATGGGTACGCCACTGACTGAAATCCATCGAGATAAACCCACTTTGAATAATTTTGCCAGTAATTTGCAGAGCGCCACCTCTTGTAACCGCGTCCAAACGCACTCGAAGGACTTTACACCCGTTGCCAAGGTCTGGTCTATCCATACCACTAGCTAGCTGCGGTCTCTAAATCCCAAAAGGGTAATATTAGAGATGGATCCAAACTTAAAGAGTGAATATTCACTCTACGGGAGTGGCTGTCCACTCTAAATTTTGGAGCCTCCCCAATCTCCGTCGACCTTCGGGCATGTAGAGAGTTTTTTTTTAAGGGAAGGATAAAACATGGCGGACCCACAACCTGCAGTGTCTCCTCCCCCACCCCACAATGCAAAATTAAACTAATTGTGACTAAACCATATGGATATGTCTTTCCTAACGTTATTTCCTGGCAAGTTAGTTTCTGGACAAAAATGACCCTTTTACATCTGATTTAAAGACACTCTCCATTTTTGTATTTCACAACCCTTTCCCCGTTTATTTCCTCAGTATGTGTTCAGCAGTACAATATAGTTCAGACATTTGAAATATTTTCGCCACATGCACTGTTAAAAATGTTTAATCGTAAATTTGCAGAAAATAAAATAAAGAATTAAAAAAAAGGAATACAGAAATGTTCTTATAATTAGTCCCCCGACAATTTCTTTAATTCTCATTTATTTCTTTGATTTATTTCCTGTAAAATGACAAGACACTTTTGACAGTGTGTACAAAGTTTTACAATGAAGATAATATCGTCGAACTAAGTTGTTTTGTTTTCAGATGAAACAATGAGTAACATCAACGACATCTGCAAGATATTTACATATTCGCAAATCAATGGAAGCTGTCAGGGAATATTTACATCAATAGGCTTATAGTGCCGTCAAGGTATATCCTAAGAGTTCATGGCAAGCATGAAGCTTACGCAAAGGCCAAGAAATATAGGAATTATGCAAGTATAGAAGCAATGCAAGTCATATACAGAAATACGTCTTAAGGAGAAAATCATGTTTGAAGGCTACACGTCAATCGCTGGGAGTATGTTCTAAACCGAATAATTTTGGACAAGCAAGCGAAAGCAGACTGTCAGTTCAGTGTATTTTACTTCAGGGTTCTCATGTGGTGTAACTCTTAGTGAGTAGTAGTCTTTCTGTGTTATGGTAAGTTGGAATTTGAGGATGAAATATTCGTCAAATCTTGGTTTGCGTTCACTTGTTTTTACACTCGTGAGGAAATTAATTTCAACACAAAAATTAAGGAGTCATATGGGTGAGTTTGTCCTTCATTATAGCCAAAGAAAATATCACTTTTTTTGAAACGCAGAACTGTTTCCTTAGAATTCAAGTCAATTGAAGGTGAAGGACAATAAAAAACTTTAGGCAACTATTATGCAATCTCAAAACTAATGTTCCGCGCTCTCTGTTTTTTAGACTACATAAGAAGAGATGTAAGAGACACATTTCCCTCACAGCCTTTAAAAGTTTGTCGCAATTCATAACTTACGTTGAGGGGGAGAAAAAAAACCCCTGATAATATCTTTTATCAAAATGAAGCAGAAGTGTTTGACAAACATCTTTCCAAAGTTTTAGTCACAGATATTGCTTCCTATTCAAGTTACACACTTTTGAAATTCAGAGGAGGGTGCGACCAATTTTTGCTTAAGTTTAACGTAAACCAACTTGAGTAAGTCCAAAAATGACGTCACAGAACCACTGATAGTAGGAATTTGAATGTATTTCTTTGTTTTCTTTATCCATAATTTCTATAAATCCGCACACGCTTAATAACAAAATCTTCAATACTCTGATTTCAATCTATGCATGCTGGTAAAAAGGAAACATGAAGAAAAACAAAAGCTTTTCAATCACGTGGGAGAATGTGATGTCGCCTCAATCTCAAAATGGCAGCTTCCTGTTCACTTTTTTTTTATGAACATTCAAATTTCAAATATCTTGGAAAGCAAACAACGCATTTGAATGAAATTCGGTGATGGTGTTCCCCACATTTTACTCTCACATTTGAACATCGTCAAAAGTCCTGGCTTGCTTCTTCCTCGGCTAAAAGCAAACAAATACTGTACGATTCGATGTTGCACAGTTTCAATAAATGAAACTCCATTTATTTCGTAACTTCGTGATGGATTACAGGATTTGCATAATACGTCTTCACGAACCCTTTTGGGGAGTTCAAATCCCCTGACCCAACATTGTCTAGACTCAACTTTCAAATAAAAAAAATGAGATGCCAACTTTTCAATCAAATTTTTAATAAAAGTGAGATCATCCACAGTTGCCACTCAGTTACGGCAACATTTTATTTAGTTATTTATTCTTTTTTTTGTTTTGATATGTTGCTCCCATGTGTGACAGCACGAGCAGTGTGATTTCCATGTTTTTTTTTCCATGTTTTTTTCCATGTTTTTTATCAGAGAAAGGGTCTGAATTGTTGAATTATTATTTTTATTATTTTTAGTGCTCTGGAGTACGGTATGCAAGAACACTGTAGAGAGGTTAAAAGCTTTTAGAAAATTGCCTCAACTGGCTGAACAATTGCTTGCCTTCAAAAGAGAATAAAATGGAAATAAATGTACATGCAGGGAAAATGTGGTCCTCTTTTTCATATTGAAAAAACGGTATCCGTTGGACGTATTTCGATGAAATTATTTATTAAAATTACATAACGACGAGAACAGTAGAACTTACAACATTAAACAATTCCGTTATCCAAAACTTACCAAAAATGCCATCACCTGTTAATTGTTTCTCTTTGGGTGACAGGAAGGAAATGGATGCTCAAAGTGCATACACCTGAATTTAAACTTTGTGTAGTTTCTAAGCTTCCAATAGCTCCACCCCCCCCCCCCTCTCAAAAACAAACTTTCATCTACGCATCTTTGGATGATATTGGTTTCCGTGGAGACGACAATGTTAATACTCTCAAAGATGTGTATCTACAAAAATACATAAAGAGAGAGCGGGGGAGGGATGTGTTTTAATTTGTTATGCTGAGTCTTTCCTTTTTCACAATTCCAGCTTGCTTTGCTGATTAGGTTAAATCGACGTTTTATTAACTTAGTGGAAAAATCCAAAATTTCAGGAAAGGAAAACAACATAAAAACGAGGAATGAAAGGAAGATGATCGTAATTTCAATATAAAAAAAAAATCATATACAACAAAACACATCTATTTTTTGTTGCACCTTTGATATGCTCTTAATGTATTCTTCATCTTACATGGAACTGTCATATAAAACGTTGTAATGACAGCTGAAGTCATTTGATAACTTGTCATCAACTTTTAGTTGTAAGGAAGAAAGCTTCATCGTGGCCTTCGACGGTAGTGACTCCTACAGTAATCGATGTTCAACTCGAACGAAGACAGAAAGCGGTCTCTTGATGCCCGGAGTAATGTAATCCCTTTTCCGGATGTTGGCTAATGTAAAAAATAATGTAATGCGAACCCATCCGTAGTTTCTTTTTAAATATCCTGCCGAAAGTCAATCAAGGAAAATGCTATGTGAAAGAGCCAACCTCTGTCTGTCCGTCTGTGTGTCCGTCTGTCGATCTATCTGTGTGTCTTTGCCTGTCCATTAGTCTGTCTATCCATCCATTCAACTGCTTTTCTGTCTTTTTACTAATGGTCTGTCTGTCTATCAATGTGTACGTCTGACTGCCTGTCGGCCTGTCTGTCTGTTTCTTTGCCTGCATTTCACTCTGTCAGTTTATCTGTGTGTCGAGTCGGTTTGTTTCTGTCTGTTCGTATGTTTGTCTGTCTACTTGCCTGTCTCATGTAATTTGTCTGTCTTTCTGCTCTGTCCACACGTCCATACGACTGTCAGTCTTTTTGTCTAATAGTCTGTCTAATTATCGGTGTGTATGTATGTATGTATGTATGTATGCATGTATGTATGTATGTATGTATGTATGTATGTATGTATGTATGTATGTATGTATGTATGTATGTATGTATGTATGTATGTATCTCTACCTGTCTTTACATCAAACACTCACACAACCCACCATTAATTTAGCGGTCACCGGGTCACATTGAAGGCGATATTCGGCAACATTAACCCCTTTTTTTTTGGAAAGAAATCTAGATTATCCTCCCTTATCTTCTATGATCAAAGAAGGAAGGGAAGCTTTAAGTTTTTTTTTTTTTTTCGATAGGGTGAACAAAAAGTAGGACATCTGAGCCAATAATATTACCCTCGATGTATGCTGCATAAAACGACGTAGTTTTACCCTTCAGGCAACACGAACCCTATCCAAAATGTCAGGTTTGCATTACTTAGCGTGCATGGGCCTCTATTTTAATCGTTTAGCTATAAAACATTCCTGACCGTTTTTCTTTTAAATATGATGAAAGAATGACATTTTTGTAAGGATTTTCCTACCGTCTGTTCAATCTCTGAAGTCGATCTGTTTTTAGGACCGCAATATCGCAGTCTTGTAACCCATTTTTCCCGGCCAGAGACCCTTCCTATAGTCATACTGACCTCCCGTTACCTTTCACTTTGTAAAGATGCCTTGGAAACATGCAGTGGTGATACGAGTGCTTTCGTGAAATAAAACGATATGTCAAATCTCGGAACTGTAAATTGATATGACCTTCATAACATAAGACTGCTGGTTATCACAATATATTACGTAACCCTTATTTCACACTTTAAAATACTAGAAAATACTTGAAAATTTGTCAGTGAAAGTTTCGTGGAATATATCGTAGCCACTAAAAAAAAAAAATGTTCAAGCCCCATTTTTGCATAGATGGATATTCATATCCATCCCCGTTGGTCTGTTTGATTTTTAAGTAACTGTGATTGGCTGCTACGCTTTCTTGGAGAGCCTGAATTTTGTAGAGAAATCAAAATTGTCGAGGCAATTTTCATATTTACGTTTCTGGAAGATGAGTGCTTAATTCTCTTTCGGGGTTTTGTTACAGGTGATCTTTTCCCCGACTGACTTCATCTTCCTTGAAACACTTGCAAAGAAAAAAAGGTACATGAACAGGCGATTGCCAGTACAACTCCGTATTCCACCTTTAATCGTCGAATGTGACTATTGGCACAACTATTGCAATCGCAGGTGCGTGGATTTGAGAAGAGAAGACTACACCAAACTTGAAGAGGGGTAACAACAACTTTATCGCTTGTAAAGAAAAATCTTTCTGTAGCATGAACTCGGCGGGTTGGGGGGGGGGGGGGGCGTGCACGCGTGTGCGCGTATGCGCTGGGTCTCTTGCGCATTACCATGCAAATAAATGTAAATTAAAATGAATGCTGGCGTAGTGGTCAATAACTTCGAGGAAGGTATAAGACCACGCTACAATTTGTTTTTGTGCCGGCACGGTTAAAAGGGGCTCACTGAGTTGATATCGGTAAGTTTGTGAGGAATTTGAAGGATACAGATACATGGCAGTATTTCTAATTAGCATAGTTAGCCAAGTTTCACATCCGATAGTCATGAAAAACAGTCAGAAGAATTTTGATTTTTTTTTTAACCCTGAATCGTACTGGTTGTGTGCATATGGATTAATGCTGGCGAAAGGTGACAAGGTAATGTGAAAGGTGACAAGGTAATGTGAAAGGTAATGTGAAAGGTGCCCGGTCACTAATTTTCTAAACCCAAATTGAATCATTAATTACCAACTCACAAACGTTCCTTTGCTTGTGAGACATGGGAATCCTCTTCAAGTAGTTTGATCACTTGTCATTAGAATGCAAACGAAACTTTGTCAGGTTGTAAATTTTACGGAAACAGATCAATAAGCCTCTTTAAGATAATGCAACGAATTACTGAATTGCAAGATTCAAATTGAAACAACTATACCCACCGCGTTATTACCCTCCAGCAAGTCTAGTAGGTGTTACGTGTTATACTGTGTTCCCGAAGCACTGTAAAACGGAACTTGCCAACTCATCGCATCAGTACAAGGTAGCAAAACTCCTCAATGGCGGGGAGAGTGTTCGAGTGCACGCATGCAAAACGTGATTGGCAAGAGAAGAAAAATTTAATAAGTGTGACAACATTTTCTCCTCGGCTTTTAGTGTTTAAAATTGCATTATTTGGCTTGCGAAATTATTTACAATTACAGTCATAAACGTACGTGATTGAAACATCAACACAAAGCAAACTAAAGATAACAAGAGAAAAACAAAAGTAGTAACGAGAACCAATTTTATCTGATACGAATGACAAGAACTCCTTCTTTTGTCTTTTCTTCTTTTTCATTTACCCGTTAAAGAGACGAAAATTTAAAGAGGCACATCATCTGACAGAAACTGTTGAATCACAGGAAGGGTACTTCCGTTTGTGCTCTCAAGTCAAAAAAGCGATTTTAGTTTAGCGTTTAATTGGATGATGCAACCCCTTGGCGCCAGTGGCGTCATCAATAGTGAATGAAGAGGAATTTTCTCAACGATTGTGCATATACTACGTTTCGCCTGGTTGTAAAACTTGTCTCTTAGTTTTTTGTTTTTTTTTCATGTCTTATTACCTTCTTCTCAAATATGAGTTTTTGATACGAAACGCAGAAAAAAATACCGTGGAAGATTCCATTCGGTCGCGGAAGGAGCCAAAAAGTGGGTTCAAGGTCTCCTTCTCTTGTTCATTTCTGTTTAAAATATCTTTCATTAGGTGGAACACCACTTAAGCGCGGAGTACTAGAGAGCTAATGGAATAATAAGTCATTTTTCAAGCAAATTTACACAAACTGGACTTTTACAGCTCCAGTACAGACAAAACCGTCTTTCGCGTGACATACACCAATATAGACATTAGGAAACATCTTTGCTGTTTAAAACAGCGTATGGCAAGATAGTGGTTAACTTTCGATCGCTGTTTTTTTTTTTGCTTGGTTTTTTTTTTTTTTGGCAAGTTTTATATTTTCCACATACTTTTTTATCGTTTGTAATGCTGGCACTCTATAGTAGGACTGACAGATGCTCGAAACAATGACAATGTATCCAAATGTCTGGGTATTTTTGTTTTGTTTTGGATGTGATATATATGTATATATATATATATATAAATATATAGATATAAATAAATATGTTGACAAATATGACAATTTTGAAGCACAAAAAAATAAACAAGAAAAGATGTATATTTTAGATAGATAGATAGATAGATAGATAGATAGATAGATAGATAGATAGATAGATAGATAGATAGATAGATAGATAGATAGATAGATAGATAGATAGATAGATAGATAGATAGATAGATAGATAGATAGATAGATAGATAGATAGATAGATAGATAGATAGATAGATAGATAGATAGATAGATAGATAGATAGATAGATAGATAGATAGATAGATAGATAGATAGATAGATAGATAGATAGATAGATAGATAGATAGATAGATAGACATTAGACATTTGGAAGACCCCGGACGTAAATGTTGAAGAATCATTATAGCTTTTTATGAATAACTTGTCTTTCTTTTTAATTTCTACGTTAATGATAATGTACAATGCAAATTATGCGTAATTACAAAGAAGGAAATAGTTCATTTTGAAGGGAAGATAGACTTGTGCTTGAATTTCCTGGAATTGAAGCGACTCCCTCCTTCAATAGTTGAGTTGAATATATTCGCAACACCTCACACCCCTCCCTCTCTTCCACACCTCCGTTACAATTCATGCCTTGAACACTCTGCACATACATAAACACCCACTCCTGTCGTAGGTAAGTCTTATCACTTGGTGGGACATGATGCCTAATACAATTTTATGACGTTGTTTGGAGCGGGGTACTTTGCGACTCGCTTTCCAAGTTCACGATTACATGGATTATTCATCTTGTGTGGATGTAAAATAGGAGTGACGTTGTTGACGTATCAAAGGTACTCGTAAACATACAGTTAAACAGGTTTGTATCACTTTTACAAGACGCGAGAAAGGAATGAGGACAAATTTTTGACACGCTCAATTTCCGGAAGTCGATTTTCTCGATATTACTCTTTAAAGCTGTTTTCGAAATAGGAACGGCAGCAGAATTATTCTCGGTCGTTACAATGGTGTAAAGTGTTATCTACCGTTAAATCGAGTAAAGCAAAATTTAGTAAATTTATAGCCAGAGTTAACCTTGATTACTTAGCCTAGATTTTTTTACCTACAAGATATAAATTTAAATTGTAAATCTCAAGGCCAGTGCAAACCGTGAATTAACTCATATCTGTAAACAGTCCACATGTGGGTAGCCAGCATGTGCCAATTCTCATCGAATGCTTGATTACCCGGTAACAAGATTAGCAAATGAATTCAATGGTATGAGCGAGACATATGACATGAGTGGTATGTGTGTGAAGGGGGCTAGTCTGTTATATATATATATATATATATATATATATATATATATATATATATATATATATATATATATATATATATATATATATATGTATAAACATGAAAATTAACTGTCCAAAAAGAAACAAAACAACCCCTCCCCCCCAAAAAAGAAACACTTTCTAGGGATAACCAGTAACACTTGTGAAATTACATACTTCACATTGTTTGAAATCATATTTTCCTTTCCTTTGTTTCATAATCACGTCACTTGGCTGTCTGCTCGTTATTGCCGTCTGTCGTTTTCCATGTCTCCGAAGTGACGAAATTTTATCCTTTTCTTTTCTTAAAAGTAAAATATGAATACGACGTTTCAGCTTCAGAAACAGAAGCATTTTGCGATTTTTACCTTTTTCTTTTGTTATTTTTTTTATTTTCTTTTGTTAATTTTTCTTTCCAAATTGACAACCGAAGTTTGGTTTATTATAAAAAAAAATCGTATGTCATAATGATGCACGCCAAGAAATAGGTGAAAAACTTTTTCAGTCGGAACTTAACACGATTCTACTGTAGTTACATACGCATAGTGCTAAACCTGTTTCGTTAGTTATCAAAGAAAAGTTTAAAAGGCACAATAAGGGGGGTGTTTTTACTCAATAAAGTTAATAAATTCCTTACATATCTCTTTCAAATAATTCCGATCATTAATGGATGACTAATTAACCCGAAAATCATTTACTGGAGATATCCAAACATCGAGTCAATACGTTTGTGGGCAGAAACTACCATCCTAAAGTGTATTTAGCTGCATTTCGTCCAATTATAAGAAAATGTCGGTAAACTCTTGTTGAATGACACCCGCCATGGTGGTAGGACCCGCTGTTAATAAATCAGCTAATTGTCGTAAAGCTGTACAAAGAAGGGAAGAGCTTGTAAGAAAAAAAAATAAGGGAAAAGCAAGAAATATAGTTGTTCTACTCCGAGTCAGGAGTCAGCAAACATAAAAAAAACACTAAATCAAGTTGACGTGAAGTTAAATGTAGGGATAGCCATAGATTATTATTATTGTTTCAAATTTCATATAACAAAGCAAAAACCTTCCCGCAAATTATTTAGGGTGATTCCCATCTTTGTCTGGTCTTTGTAGTTTAGTTTCTTTCATTTTTGTTTTCATTTTGTTCTGTGTTGTGCCAGATACACACCCCTTTCTTCAGAGGGCAACAGTACATGATCAAAACAGCCCAACAAGCTTTGAAATTATCTCTTTTCACCAAAGGTGTCAGCCTCTGGAAGAAACATTTGAACCCAATTTTGCTCTATACAGAGTGATCATGTTCATGTTTCCGATCAAATAATTTTGCAAATCAACTTATAACGAGATACTTTCTTCCTCACTTTTCTTTTTCCTTTTTTTCATCATTGGTTTCTCTGCTTCCTCCTTTTTCTAACCCCACCTTTCTTCAAACTGTAATTATTGTGGATAGGTCATTTGATGCTATCGGTAAAGTGTATATCCAATTAACTACTAATGAGCATTTTTTAACTAGTTTTCCACTGCATTCTGTAGAACACAAAGTAAAACAGAAATTGCGTATACTTTTGTTTTTTTTTGTTATATAGTCATTATGACTTTCCCAGAAATTTAAATTTAATTCAATAATGGCATTATTAAAAATTCATAAATATTTATTAAGTAAATCTGCATATATGAATACATTGTAATTAAGGCACGTATATGTGCATATATGAATATGTTACAAGCTAAATGAAGCCAATAGTCACAGGGAACAGCACAGCACTGTGTGTATCAGGCACGACCCTGTGCTGTTATGACGTGACATGAACTTGTTGACGCTTTGTCTTCGGCTCCCCCCGTCCCCTCCCCTACATGGGGTAACATGGGGTAACATGGGGTAACATGGGGTAATTAGTCAAGCGATGTGTGAAAAATGACAAGTTTAAATGTACCAAGTTTAATTTTAGCACATTCAGATGTTTGACAATTGAAGTAAAATACGACAACTTTCACCGAAATTTTTGTGATGAAATAATAATCAACGGAAGACCAATCATTATCTGTAAGATGAAACATTATTATCAATCGGCGTTTTTATCGTATTCATCCTCTCGTGAATTTACTCTAAAAAAAAAATGACCATGTATTTATTCAAAGGGTAATGGACTGTCACCAGACTGTAATGGGCCAACAAGAGTTGGGAACTCTCCCCAAGTGTAAATGAACAAATTTAAACTTAAAGCGACAATTGAGTCGTTTGCTGCTCATAATGCAAAAGAAAAACACTTCCGGTGTCCTGTTGTTGCCATAGCAATTTGTGAAAGTCCTTTCCAAGTGATGAGAAGAGTATTTCGGATTATATATGGGCAAATGACTTCACGTTTAGAACCAGAAATCTGTTAATAACCGTTTCCCATTGAGCGGTGGCCCAGTGACTGGGGAGGGCCGGTGTGAGGTACCCCGCAAGCGGTGTTTCAAGAGCGCCACAAGAGTGAAAGGGCGCTTGTGGAGCTTGGGAAGGCCATTCCCGACGATCTGGGGGAGGGGGGTACTTTTATCAAACCATTTCTGGTGTGCCAACCGATAGTTGGCCCTCCGCCGAGGAATTCTTCCAACAATTCCCTCTGTTATGTAAATGATGATGGCGCCAATTGAGCCTTGAACTCCAGGAAGTGTATGCACCCACGCTGTCGCTGATGGTTGCTTTATAATTAAAGTCATGCACAAATAGTTAAGGAGACATTTGTTTGTGAAACGATCTAGTTCAAGCAGGAAACAAATATTGGAAAAAATTCTTCCATCTCCCCACCTCCTAGAAACCAAATAGTACAGACTGCAGTTTTAGGCTGGCGGTCATCCTACCAGAAAGCCCGGAACGTTCACGTGACACCGGGGGGGCACTAGATTTTAAGAGGCAATTGTGCGTACTTAATAAAGTAGTGGAAGGACTTCTTTGCTTTAAATTATCTATCGATAAAATGACCCTTGACGCATAGGATTAAAAAAAAAACTCGCTCCAATCTCTTTAGAATTACTCCCTCAATGATGAGGCTTTATAGTGTATAGACACCGTCTAGATGCAAACAAAATAAGTTGACCAACGATGTCCAGGTCTATTGTAATCAGAATGAATGAAGTCCTCCAAATCACTACAGAAAGTAAAATTCCATTCATCCTATCCAGTAAGTCATGTAGGATCGCACGTAGTCTCCATATCAAATGTTAAAGGTATTGGCAACTGAAGGCAATTGATATTTCTAAAAAAATGAGGAATATCTTTCTCGATTGGTGGAAATCATATCTCGGTAGAACGTCTCCTTCGAAAGATATATATATTTTTAAGAAATACCCTCAGGCATATCTACTTGAATATTCTTTGTATTTCTCTACGGTCTTGACTGTCCTAAGGAGACATTTCAATGGTTTAAGAGATGTGACCTTAATTTTTATAACATTTGAAGGTTAATCCTCAAGATACAAAATGTCCATTCTCTCTAGTGTCGAATTTCAAGGTTAAGTGAAGGCTTCAATCTCAAAGAAAAACAAAGAACTTCTTGCAATAATTTGCCACTGTTACATGTATTTTGGCGATCTCGAGGCAACTGGCAATCTTTCTTCACGAGGCAAGTCTTTCTTCAAATATCTTATATAAATATTCTTCAATATCGTCGTAAGTTAGGAACAAGGTATTGGCATTAATATTCTCTTTTATGAACTCCTTCGGTTGTCATTAAAATATTCCTTTGACAGAACTTTCCATAGTACATCATGGACGGTCAGTTTGCGTTGGTTACATCAGCGCATGGCATCTCATTTGACTTTACGTGGTATTGATTTACAGGAGCTTAACACACACGTGTGTTTTGTCAGAACAAACACCGGACTGGTGACGCGATGTAACTTCCCTAATGCTAATAGATATTAAACCCTGAGTGTAAAATTCACCACCGAGCGCTATGATTGGACCATCGCGGTTGATTAATTCAATAAAATGAAAAAAAAACTCCTTGTATCGATGAAACTAATTCATCTGGATCCGATGGTTGATGAAACACGTGACAGTTAACAATTAAGAAGATGACTGAACGCGCGCCGTGTTTTCGTTGTTGTATAAACGATTCCTGAATGTTACTGTGGTGATGGTTCGCAGTGTACCACACGGCTTTCAGTTGCCCCATAAAACACCGGTGCCCCTCTCCTTCTGTAGTAGTTCATCGAATGAACTCGGTATGCATGGAATTCCAATGGGTAATCACACTACTCCAAACTAGTATACTACAATCATACCTCCTCTTAACATAATTATTCTCCTATTCTTTTAACTTACCAGAATGCATTTGACTCCTTTGTTCAATTTTCCCAATTTACATGAGCAAATGTTAAAAGGCCCTTTTTTAGACCGCCATCTCAACATTAAAAAGAAGAAAAAACATTAGACATATCACGTCGAGTTGTTTGCCGTGAAGTAATAATCGTGCTTAGCATTTCGTTTATGTTTCTCGTTTAGAGGATAAATATTGACCGAACAAACTCAAAACACTCTACGTAGTTATGTGACTGCCCCGATGGATGATGGACTTCGGCGTTATACTAGAACTAATTGTGAAAAAAAACTCCAGTGACTGTGTCAACCATAATACACACACACACACAGCTTTGTTTTCCATTCATTCCGAGGACCTCATTGTGCTTTCTTTTGTTTTTTCTTCCTCAACCCTAACCTTAACAAAAGACTGTCTGTTGTTAATGTTGAGAGGACCGGAGAAATCTATTGAATTTTCTACAGAGGACCTAAAATCTATTGTTTCTGTCCTCAATCCCACCCGAACACAAGCGCGCACACACCCACACACACATCCATGGACATAACACTTCCAGTTGTTGTCTTACCGAGGACTTGAGAAATCTATAGAAATGCTCTCTCTGAGGACATGAAATTCTCTTGTTCACGTCCTCGGAAAGTATTACAGTACAAAAGCATACACCATCACACACGTAGATATGTCATGCTGCCTTTCACATTATTTGGTAGTAACTTACTGAACCCTTGTCATCTGAGCTCTCTATAGAGTAACCAGCACACTAAGTATGCACGATGCAGTCTTCACACAAGTCCATAGCCTATAGCAATTTCATCATAGGGTAGAGTATTGAAAATCTTGCTTATAAATCTCCTTCAGTTGACACTAAATGTTGAAAATTTACATGGAAAGTGAGCACAATTTGACATCGAGGGCTGTCAATTGCAAGGTACCCTATGCGGTGATATCTTAATGCTTTCTACATCGAGGAATTTTCGTCAGACAATGGGCGATGAACGAACATTTCCCCTTTGCTTAAACGGAAAGAATTTGCCAGAACCTTCATCAATCGCCTAAAACATTTTTTTAAAAATATTTCTTCTTTCCATTAATTGACATAAAAGACCTGAGAGCAAATTTCCTCTCAACCCAGTTAATATTTTTGTTCCTTTGTAAGTTTGTCACATAAACCCATTTTTCTTTCTCTTTTTCTTTCTTTTGAGAAATATAGGATTAACGAGATCCAGGGTTCTCCATACTTTTTTGGAGTTTAACCAGGCTGTGCCCCAGCTTTGAATTTCCTCTTTTTCGTCTCTGCAACCGGCTTGAAAATTAAGCGCCACGGCCTTGATTATAGGAAAGATCGGGTTTGAAACGAGTTTCAACAATCAGCAAACGAAATTTAGTTAACGCTCTGATAGATCTTATAGTAGTGCGTATAGGCCCAAACACAGTCGAGGCTGCCTCATCCATGGACTTATGTACTGTAGGCGCTTTGCCCCTGGAGTCCCTAAGGGACCCTCCACGGCGGACCTTTTGCCTCCACACCGGTGTGGCTATGGTTTCACTTCCCCGAAACTGCCTTGGCATGAATAAAATTAATACCCCTGGAAAACGTTTGCTATAGAACCCTATAGGACCCTGCGTGATAAATTTACTGTGTGACATAATAACATCACGCGTGTTTATTACAACGGCAACAGCATGCTAGGAGAGAAACAGGGTCCCTCTTTGTAATTTAAGTTTCGCTATCGTGCACTTGCTATAAGACTGCAAACAGTGCCCCCCTCCCATTCGGGTATCATCATTCTAAAACTCTAGTCGATTTACTGACTTTGCCCTCAAATAATTCATTGAAACGCTGATGATTTCATAATTTGTTTTCTACATTATCAGTTTCGAGAAAGATTATCGTTCCATTTTACGGTGACATATATATTATTAACGTAATGCGTATGTAAAATGCCATTCCAATCTGCAAATGCATTAACTTTTCCTTCTCGTATAAACTCTGTTTCGAGTCTGCGATGTACACTAACGTTAACTCGATAATCCCCACCGGTGTGAGTTTAAAGGAGAACAAACGTCACAAGTGATGGCAGATGACATATCTCTGTCAAATGAGAGGCCAAAATGAGGTGACCAATGTCATTTGAATATTTTGTTTACCTCGAAAAAATATTGCAGCTTGAAAGCTCATACACTCACAAAACGTAACGGTAAAATAAGAACTCTATAACTTTTATGTAAAATGTTACACACAGTTAATGTAAGTCTTACATTGTGTATACAACAATTTTACTAAAATGTAGTAAAATTTACCAAAATTATGTAGTGTAGAATTTACACATACTGTTTACATTAATTATATGTAAAATTTATGGAGTTCTTATTTTAGTTCTTATTTTACATAATTTAGGTAAACAGTATATGTAAATTCTACATAATTTTGGTAAATTTTACTACATTTTAGTAAAATTGTTATATACACAATGTAAGACCTACATTAACTGTGTAAAATTTTACCTAAAAGTTATGGAGCTCTCATTTTACCGTTACGTTTTGTGAGTGTAAAGAAACCAAATAGGATGGAGCCATTTCGAAATTTGGATGACATAACCTGACTACTTGTACTTGAAAACTGTTGTGTTTTTTCTTTGTAATTTATTGCAAAATGATGTTAACAGTTATAGATTCATTTAATAATTATTAAATATTAAATAATTAGACCATGGCAAGATACACCTTAATAATTCAACACGAAATGTGCGCAAGTGTTCGGGCGTTAATGGAAGTTTTAGGTAAAGAAAACAAAAAAAAAACAAACACATTTAATTCCTGCTTTAAAAGGTTATGTGACGTCTTGATTGGACTTACTCAAGTCTGTTCATATTCACCTAAGGCGAAAATGGCGCCACCCTTCTCTAAATTTCAGAAGTGTCTAACTTGGGAAGGAATTAATATTTTTGAATGATATACTTAATTACTAGTGCAAACTTTTTTTGAAACAATTCTACTTTCATATATCGTAAAGATGTTCCTAGGGTTGTGTTCGTCTTTAAGCACAGAATGATAAAAAGTGCTCTCAACACCAATATTGCCGTTTCGTTAGGTGTCGAATATAATACTAGTTGCTTTCATAGTGGCGTAATTCACGACTTTCGTCGTCAACATTCAATATGGTGGAAAAGGAAGATGCATTATTTTTTTCGTTGATCCGTACATGCTTGCCTCTCTCAGTGATAGGTTTATCTATGGATTGAAACAGCTGCCGTGAATTTTCACAGTTTTCATTCACTATACGCCTTCAAATACATCATACTTCCCGTCATGTTCCTAAGCTGCCGATAGGGTAGGGCTTGTAACAGCCAGTTGATGATGCAACTACGTGCTACTGTCTTCTCCTATAGCAAAACCAAATTAAATGAAATAAAAAAAATTTCGAATGCGTAGCTGACTTTTGTGGGTATGTATTTTTTACAAAGGTGAAAGGAGGTTAAATTCTTACTGTTACGTCTAAGTTATGATTAAAATAAACTTGCAAATCGTCTCATTGTAAATTGGAAAATAGTACTTGTACATTAAATAATTACGTTTAGTGCTCTTGGGAATCAGCACAGAATGTTTGATACAATTTTTACAGTAACCTTTTCATTGACGGGGGAAAAAATGGCGATCCGAGTGACGCAGAAAGAACGGTCTCGATGCGTTTGAAGGTTTCCCAACATTTTCGTTTTAAATTGTGCACGTAAGTTCATCGGTCTCTGACCGTAAATATATACTTGAAACCAGACGCATGTATCGTACAGGCCCACATAGCTTAGGATTCTAATCAATGCGTGGTAGCCAACACAAGATTACCACGAACAGTTCACTGAGGGTATCTAATCATCAGTAACATTTTCAGATATAACATTTAGGTTTTCTTGAACAATTGAAATGACTTTTGTTTCCCTATAGATGAATCTGTTACGTAGATAATAAAGTAGGAACAATAACTAGAGAGTTTCACGTCTTTCTTATAAACAATAAGCTTTTTCTGTGTCGGTCAGATCTGATGATGTAGAAGAATATTTGAACGTGCCGGTTGCGCGAAAATTTTGACAACAAAATCATGAACGCTTTCCCTTTGGGACTTTAATAAGTTATCCTATAGTGAAATCCGCTGGAACACAGTTAGTTACATACAGCATGCTATTTCGAGTTACTAGCGGAATATCTATCTACGACGTTCCGGTGCTGCAATTTTCCTTTCGCGTTTTTTTTTTTTCTTTTTCAACATAAAGTCTCACCCTCGCTGAGTATATACAATTTACAGAAATGTAGAGTAATATTTTTACACATTTTAAAGGGAAAACACACTCACCCCAAACTGAATTTCATGTATCCCCCTTCATGTTAATTCACGAATGGCTCCTTTTCATTATGTGATATCATTTTTGTTGTTGTTTTTTGTTATTAATTTTGCAGCATAACATGCACCTTGAACTGAGGTTACAGAACTTACATTCCGCAACATCATGAAAAATTCACATAAGAGAAATGAAAAGAGAATTGCATGATTTTGTTATTTTTTGAAATAAAGTTAGGACGAATGCTTTTTCCCTTAAATTATCCACAATGTCTCTAACTCCAAATTTTATTCCTTATTGTAAATGTGATTCATGTTCAATTACTATTTGGTTACTTATTTGGATTAACTTCATTGAAACTACTAAAGAAAGTGGATCCGAGTCCACGAAGTGCAGCGCCATCAGGTCAAATTTACACCAAAGTTTCTCAGTTTGTTAATTGCGGAAACTTTTTGACATAATTTGTCCACGAATTTCTAATACTATCGTGACATTGTTCTCGATTTTGTCTCTCCGAGATAAAAACAAGATTACACCTCTGTTACACCTCTGTTTGTCTTTCTATGAAGAATGCTATTTTTTCTTTCTTGATTTTATTTGTACAGTGACATTTTGTAAGTAAGAAAGGCAAAGGCTTTACCAAGTTTGACCGATGTGATGTCATTAAAGTGACTCCCTCAGGTGTTGCCAGATACAATTTTGTTTCCAACTTTATTACACTTGGCATATATATATTTTTTCTGAGAGATAAAACATAACTCTCTGTGAAGTCATTTTTCACTCGGTGTCATAATAAAAAGAAAAAAACAAACATTAAGATCGTATTCAGAGCGTATTATTGAGTTACAAAATGGATTTTTGAGACAGAACTGAAGTGATCGATTCGAAGAAGGAAAAATACTTGACTTGATGGTGACAAGGGAGAGGAAATCAAATATAGAATTAAACACATCCTCTTTTGTGTATCTTTTTTCCGCCTTCTCTTTTTTTTTTTTTTTTTTGCCATTGACTTTTTTTTGTTCTTAATACAACGTGGACTCTACAAACCTTTTTTAGTCAAACAAATCCAACAACCATCACGTACATTTTCTTTCAACTGATTCTCCGAATTGACCTAAGGGGAATGTTATCCTTAAACCGATGTCCAAAACGGCGATGGACGTTTTAAGCCCACATATGACATTTTAAGTCCTTCATGAGAAAATACGGCTTCTATTATGTGTAACTCATGGAGAGCCGGAAGAAACAGAAGATAACGGCGGCAATCCGCAATGACAAGATTTACTAATTCCTTCACCTGCCCAGGCAACCGTCAGCTACTTGTATCTGGGCCCACGACCTGTCAATGAAGCCTTCAAGAGTGTACTGTCGGTACCAGCTGAAAAAAAGAGAAAATGATGGACAATCAAAACAAAACTAGGGGCTGGGGGAACTTAACTAGGGGGTTGGGAGGGGGGGGGACTAGAGGACACAACCAAGTATAAGGCCGGAGGTGGGAAAATATGTCGTTCGGTGAGAGGTTTCAGTAAAGATTGAGTTAAAACCCAAAACAAGTCTTTCCACCAATATTTCACTGAACCCGACCCCCGGAAAGTACTAATTAAGTCTGCTTGGAGTGAGAACACATATCAAATCTGAGAGAAGGGAAGGCAAATGGAGGAGTCGGCGTGTTCGCTCATTCTCCAGTGTCGTCGCTAGTTTCTCCCATTGGTCATCAATATGGGATGGAATGTATTCCATATAAATTTAAATCCATAACAGGAAATACATATATATGGATATATATATATACATATACATATAAATACATATATATATATATACATATATATATATATACATGTACATATATGTATATGTATATATTGATATAGCCCATTGACAATACCATTTGTGCGATTGGCTGTTAGAGGGGAACTAAGTACATCGCTGAGGCCGAGGGGGAGATTGGAAGAAATATAATTCCCGTGGGAATTCCCAAATCAAAAGGAACATCAATCGATGCACATTCTATCCAGTGGTGGGCGGAAGAGGTGGAGGTATTTGGAATTTCTAACACGTTTCAATTACATAATACGATGAATGCAATTCAACCAGGTATGTGGAGAAAAAAAAAAACAAGTTAATCGGCTGACCGTCGAAATAGTTAACTCCGCTCACGAATATGGATGTGAGGTAATCATCCAATAAAGAGAGGCAGGCCAATGTGTAGACTTTCTCTGTTTGCGGGATACTGTGTTAGTGTGTCTACATAAATTCAGTGGGCAAACGTCTCTGATTCTTACCGTATACGTCAAACTCGTTTTCTTCCCTTAATTCAGAAGATTAGGTGTGAACCTACCGCCAACTTGTAAAGTTTGCCATAAATTTTGGCCACACTGAATGTCTGCAGGACGTATCTCCATCATTTCGAGCCATTTTAGGTTGTTATTGTGGCTGCATGGCTTTCCATCTCACGCTCACCTCTCTGCTGATACTACGGAAGTCACGTGATCAGAGATCGTCCAGTAAGGTATATTCTGCAGCCAACGCACAAGCTAATTTCGATTCTCACGTACACTTTATTTCTGGCGTTTTCATAAGGTGTACATAGTCATACCATCAAGATCTCGTAGTCGCACGTGGTGTACTGTTTTACGTCTGCGGCTGAGCCTATACCACAGATACCAGTACATGAATAGCAAAAGGAACACTTCCACAAGATATTGTGTATCGCATTTCGCTTTCATTTCCCATCTTAGTAAGTGTCGCTATTTCTTTTTTCTTGCTTTTGTTTTTTTTCCGTTCGCTTCTTTTTTGTTCAAATTTAGACTTCAGTTAGTTTCAAGCTGTCAATAAACAAACAGCATGTAAGGCATTATTTGCTAATGTATACAAGCAACAGATTAGTCTATGTTTTCTATATTCTTTATTATTTTTTCTCTTTGTTTTCATTTTACCTTAACTCTCTTGAGATTTATTTTTTTTTTTTAGCTCTGAAAAATACTAGCTCTAATTTGAAATCCGTTCATACAACTTACGGTTAATTAATGAGTAGCATAGAGTTGTGAGACTTAACCAAATTACGAGTATGCGAAACTTTGAGTCTCAACATAACAATTAAAACTTCTCCGTTTGTCTTGCATGTAGAATCGTTAGGGTTCATCTACAGTAATTTACAGGAAAAGAGGGTTGTGTTGCGAACCCTTCTCCCAGCAGGGAGAACCCTATGCTAGACAAGAACTTCCCTTCTTTCTCAGAGTACAGAGTGAGCGATCATTAATTTTAAGTGCATGGGAGTAAGGATTAAAGTGAGATAAGAAAAACGACCTGGGATTTTCAGGGGTTTACGTCGCCGACGGTATAATGAAGAATCTCACGGTACCACCTGTAACTTACTGTAACGATTGGCAGTTCTAACTGATAAACATACCCTTGAAATCACCACAAAGTGGTAAGAGATGCACAATTCCCATTGAATTGGTCCGAATTGTAAGACTGAGCCAAGGGATTTATAGATTGAAAAAGACGTTTTTTTTCTTCTTCTATTGGTTACTAAAAGTAATTTGAGGAGATAATGATACAGGTATGTTATGTGTTGAACTGTTATAAGTGATGGAGGGGGGGGGGGCTGGGTACTATGCAACGGCGGATCAAGAGGGGTTGTCGAGGATGTATGTGACCCCTCCCCCACCCCTCCCTCAAATTGTTGAGACTCAAGGGTCTTGTACTAGTAAATACACAATAGTGTACCATGAATTTGTGCCTTCAATACTCTATCACAGACATGTCACTGTTGCTTGCGCCCATCCTCATAGCTTCTTCCATTGCTGCGATATAGAATATTAATGTAACAGATATTCACTTAATTTGAAATAGTCAATTGCGAAATACTTTATGAAGTCCTACTTGTTCCAACTAACACATTACCCTCCTTTTGTTTATTTTTGAAATTAAGATGTTTTATATAGCCTGGTTTACTGTTTCCTTGCCGTCGTGTCGTTGTATAGTCACGTCGACCCTTATAATAGTGAGACAGTGATCACGTTTCGTGCCTTGGTGAAATGGTTTTCGAAAAACAAAGGAACTAATTTAAGCAGCACAGGAATGACACCACAAGTTACTGGGCTAGCCAACATTTCAATTTGAGTGAATAAAATGTAACAATTAATATCTAGTCCTAGAAATGCCCCGTCAAAATGGGATTTGCACCACTTTAATTTATTTTGTAGACTTTGTGGCGTATAATTTTTAAATCCCTTACTTAAGGTTACTTTTTAACTCCCCCAGATGGACGACCTTCTACTACAAAAAGCGAATCTAGCGCCTCACAAAATCCTGTGTATCTGCTCCTGCTGTGATAGTTTTCGTAATGTGTAGGGCATGTTTCGTGATGTGTTATGCCAACGTTGAAATGCAATATTTTCGACTACTTCCCAACTGTTTTAGTGGTGAAGGATGTTTTAAATGCCCTCTCTAACTGGACTTTAATACTTGGGTATGACGTCAATGACAGCAAAGTAAAAAAAATATGTAGCATATTGAATGTTCCGCACAAGCACCAATGTTTTTCTTTTCGTCTTACGAACCGTGCCATTTCGTCCTATAACCTATTCAAATCACATGGAGTTACGTAGCATTAACTCGTACACTCACAAAAACGTAACGGTAAAATAAGAACTCCATAACTTTTTGGTAAAATTTTACACACAGCTAATGTAAGTCTTACATTATGATATAACAATTTTACTAAAATGTAGTAAAATTTACCAAAATTATGTAGAATTTACGTATACTGCTTACATTAATTTTACATCATGGAGTTCTTATTTTACATAATTTAGGTAACTAATTCTGTGAGTGTACTCGCCTAGGGACAGAATCCCCCCCCCCCCCGGGTCAAAGGTACCCAGTTGAGGTTATATTTTCTGTATACTGTGCTTTTACTTCTCACTTGGCAGCTCTTGCATTGCAGCGTGAGAAGTGTGAATAACATGTTTATTCACGTTTCTTGAACTCTCACCACCTAGGCATCACACAAAACATATAATGTGCTAAAATCATCTCTCGAGAAGACCTTTCCTACATGATAAAACCTGACATGATATCCAGGTATACCATAATGGTTAGGATATGTTCCTCTCGAGAAGGCATAAACATGTATGATATCATGTGAGGATTGGCTGTTGTTAGTGCGGCCAGTACGAGCAGAGTGAAAAACATGACACTTCCCCTATCAAACCTGCAGCGCAGATTGTTAGCCCTTTAGAGTGTAAGTTTGCAGTGGTGTGTTGACTTCCAGTGTTGGTGAGATAAGCAAGACTATATGACAGCTTTGCCACCTTGGTTGATCACGTGATACCCCGTGAAAATTCCTGTATTTACCGGGTCTTATCCTCCTTCAAGACACGAATGAGAAACCGAAAAAAACAAAAACTATGGATTTCATGGATAGGTTTAGAACTGCTCGGTATATATATTTTTTTTCCAGTATTTTGAAGCATATATATTGGATGACAGTATACAGAGTGGTCGAATAGAGTAGAAAATTGTCATAATTGGCTGGCCAAAGACATACGCAGATTTGCATATTACAATCTGCTGTACATGTGTTTGGTCCTACTGTTTAAAAAAAAAAAAAAACTACCCGCAGGTTTGTTTTCTTCCCCATGCGGTGCAAGCATGCTATTTTTACTTCCTCTTTATGCCACGGTCTCATTTTGCTGCATTGTTGTTTATCGTTCCAGAATACAAACAGTTCCAAGAAGTTCTAAGTTCTAAAAAACAAAAAAGTTCTAAATTCATTTCATTATTAATTTCAATGCATGTGGTCGTCTTGTCGTATTTCAAGGTTATGTATTCGTCTACTTCTTCGTTTGTCGACTTTTTTTAATTGAAACTGTTTTTTTCTCTTTATTTACTTTTCCTGCAGAATATCTCCGACATTTTGATACAACCATAGGCAGCCCACCGGCAAATCAACTCCTGATAAAGTCACGCAATACGTTATCGTTAATTAACGAGCTAAGGTAGGCCGCCTTTCAAATAACACTATACTACTATTGTATACTACCGTTACTATATCTCAGTGCTATTTCTAATAATACTACTACCATTACTACCACTATCACTACGACTGCTGCTGTTACTAATATTACTAATACTACTAGTACTAGCAATACGTTCTTCACTACTCAAACTACTACTGCTAGGCCTACTACCACCTAAACTGTCACTACTATTACTTCCACTGTTACTTCTACCGCTATCACTATTCAAAGGACTACTATACTTCCCCCGCTACTGGGACTGCCACTACTTACATTACAAAAGTCTCTAATGTGACATACTTCACTCACTTGTCATGATAAATGCCTGTGTAGTTAAGACCTACTTGTACCATAAAACAAAGGAAACAAAAAGAAAAACATGGAAAAAATGCAAATTGAATTTGAGGTTGCTTTTAGTTGGCATGTAAAGTTAAATCCAGACTTACAACAGAACAGTATGAAAATGGTAGTTTATGTGAGTGACTGACCATATTGTGGACTTGAAAGTGCCAGAGGGACATGCCAAGAGAATGTCTCTCTTTGTTAGGAAAATACTGAGTAAAACGTACACCAGCCTATACTCTATCACGGGTGAATCCTTAATGATGTTAAAGGACTACTTCCCATGCAGAAAGGAAAATAAAAGGCAGGTGAAAGATAAAGCAAACAAACAAACCACCGTAGAGCACCAAAAGGTAGAGAAAGCATTAATTTGACTTCGTTGGAGAATTTGAGCGTGTTTGTCAACGGGTTCGAATGAAACTAATTGATAAGGGACTATTTGGGATGATAGATCTTCATCTGCAAGGGAAGGAAAAGAGGCCTATATTCGGTTATTAGGTACATTTTAAAACCATAATTTGTGAAAAGCAAGTACGTAGGAACAATAAAATGATAAACTGTTCTATCCTACGATAACCTATAGAAGAAATGTGTGTGAGTATTTTCGACACCTAAGGCATCCAAAGGGGGAGAACCAGGATAGATCATTTCGCTGTAATTTAAGTAATTGAAAGTGGTGATAAAATGGTCTCTTTTTTACATGATTTCCCCCTCTTTCTGTCCTCCAACTGCACAAAATCTAAATGAAAATGAATATTTTTTTTCTTTTTCTTTTTGCTTTGTTTTATCTGATTTTAACTTAGGTATGCCTACGACAAGACTTGAATGAAGCAAATGTGGTTCGTGTTACCTTTGAGTGAAAGCAGCCGTGTTTATTCCCTCTGTCAGAAAAACAATAACAAACTGCTATATTTTTATTGTTCTTCTTCCTTTTTCTTTTGATCTACCTCCAAGGTCTCACCAAAAACCATGATTTCTCAACAACAACAAAAAAATGGAAACTGCTTCTGCGTAACGATCTAGTAAATGTGAAATCATTTCCAATTAGTTAATTAATGGAAATGTCTTTGATTCATAACTTATGGAGAGTGGAATATTAAGCACGGTAGTATTCGTAAAAGTCGGAAATTAGTCAGATACCCCCCCCCCCCCCCCCTTTCCAAAGTGATTTACACATTCGTTCAATTTAAAGACATGGTTTAACCATCGGAATAGGTATACCAGAATGACAACACTGTAACTAATCACACACGGAGTAAATGATGCCGAGCAATAATAGGTAGCCATCTGATACGCGGTGGGGCAAAAACAGCTCGGTCTTTACCATTTGCCGTATGTAAAGCACGTACTATCGGAGAAATTGTTCGTTCGTATATCTAACGGCATCTTAGGGGAATACATAATTAAATGCAACCGTTTGATTTCTTTTTTGTTTTTTTGATAACCTGATAATATTCAGAGAAAACTTCGTTTAATAGTTTGACTGTTGGCGAGTTATATTTTCCTAAAATTTCGGTTGGATATGTGTTACACTGTTTCACGAGAACGTCTTTTGACATACAGACCTTCTTGGGCTTCACTTATTGTCCCTGTTCGTATATTTATTTTATGGTTTTATCTCATCGGGCTTTTTTTTAATATCGACATTGAACATGATACCATATCTCCTAAGAAATGAAAAAAAATGACATAGAAAAGGGTAATATGTTATTTCCGAGGCCAATGAAAAAAATGGCCTTTAAAAGGAAACTTTAGGGCCTACAACAAAACAGGCAGATGATGCATGGTCCACTTAACAATGAGAATGTTGCGCCCTCATTTTATCCCACCTCCATTCATACTGACACTTTTACCAACTCTATCCTTGTTGAAAGAAATAACGATTGTGGAATTAATTAAATATATAGTCTAGTTTTTAAACTCAATATCCAAACGAGTTTAAAAATACCCTATACACGTACGTTGAAGAGCATCAGAGGCCGTGAGTACACATGCGTGATGTATGTGTGTGTATTCTTTTCGCACTATTAGTGTTTTATTCTTTAATGATTTTGTCTGTGTGTGTCTTACCGTACCGATTTACCGCAAAAGCCGGTTCTGCTTAAAAATTGATAAATTTGTCTTACAAATTCTAGTCGCACTAAGATCAATGGCAAGGCTGTTGATGTCCCCGTTAGGGGGTTAGTCTAAGGTTTAGTGGTCAGGATTATCTTAGGGTTTAGGTAACCCAGGAGAAAATTCCAGTTGACACCTGTTGACATTTTAACTGTTTTTAACAGGTAACAACAGGTATTTTATAGGTACCTGTTGACTTAATTGTTTTTAACCTGTAATCCACCAAAACCGGTTGATACTGACCTGTTAGTTGCCTGTTACAACAGGCAAATTACCTTGTTCAACAGATTTCATTACCTGTTACAACTGGAAACTTACCATGTGCCACAGGTAGGGTGCCGATTGCAACATGTAAATTACCTGTTACAACATGTCCTTTCGACAATAAGTGTACCCAATTTTACCAAACGAGAGGCATTTAAATGGGAATGAGACCCTTTTTTGTTGAGATTGATTCATAAGGGACAACAGTTTGACTCCTTTCTCAGCATATCGGAGAGAACTTCAACACCACCGAAACCAAAAAAATCATTGTAGGAACTAGCATACATTAGTCATACACTAGTCATACATACCTATAGGTACCCAAGATAAACAAAATGTATCTTTTTACAACAAAGCAGTGGCGTTAGATAAAAATTCGAAATAAACTTTCCTCGTGGAAATTGACAGGTTTTCATGTGAAGGCGATATATCCTTAGCATATATCGGAGATTGTTAACATCTCTAAAACCAAGAGATAACAACATGAACTAGCACACTTTAACCATTCATTTGATACCTTAGCACTAAAAAAAAAATACGGACCAATCAGAATGCTCAAAATAGGCTATTCTCTGTCAGGTCCGTCAAATGTATGGCAAAATTTGTCCATATATGAGAATTATTCAGTCTTTCATACGTCCTGCTCCCAAGGAATTATAGCGAGTAGGAAACTTCCAATCTTGAAAGAAATATCCATCTTGGAGTACCACGTGACCGCGTCGAAATGACAGACGAAAATCGAAGTGCTCTTATATGGACACTTGCAAATTTAGAATATCTGTTGAATACTTTTGTCATATACTGAGGATTGTAGCTGACACGGAGGCCTGCAGTATTTACTTTGAGAGGGCCTAATTGGAAGTTTTAACTGTACATCTGTGGAAGCCTGTCTCTGGACAATTTGAGAGTCGCAAAAGCTTGTTGAAACACGTTAAAACCACTTGAAATCTTTTAACAGATGAAAATTGTTACCCGTTCGCACCTACCGAAACCTGTTAGCTTCCTGTTAAGCCTGTTTGTATACCTGGTATACCTTTTGGAAATCTGTAACCTGACCTGGAACTGAACTGGACTATTTTTTTTTTTTTTTGCTGGGAAGGGTAAATGACCATGCAGTGGAACGTATGGGAGCACGAATGCACTTAACAATTATACCGCAGTGTCAATGGACACACCACCTTTTGTTTCATCAGTAGAACATTGTGGCTATCGCGACGTAGTCTGTCACGTGGCATACACGTCACAGATTTCGTAATTTACAGCAAACGATACAATCATACGCGATTGATTAACGAAAATGTTCCATCTCCATATTCAGTACTACAACGCAGTTATGGTCTAAATTTTCCTCAATTAAGCACGATTTCCATGAGCGACCTTTTTATTGAATCTGACAATTTTAGCCGACAAAAGGAAGCAAAGATATATATTTCTTTGTGAAAGAAGATCACGCCGTGACAATATCGACTATTTAAAGCTGGGAATATCAGTTGAAAATTTGTCATACTTTGCCACTGAAAGTCAAATATGATATAGCCACAACAGAAAAGAAAAATGTTTAAGTCCCATTTTTGCGTAAAAAAATTAATATTTACATCCATTCACATTGGTTTGATTTCAAGAAGACAGTGACTGAATGGGCTTTCTTGGGGAGTCTGAAATTTGTAGGACCAACAAAAATCTAGACAATTCTCTTTTATAAATATCTGGAAGATGAATACATAGTTCCCTTTCAGATTTTGCGACAGGTGATCTTTTCCTCTACTTTCTCTTCCCGAAGAACAACTGATATTTCAGCTTTAAACCTTCACGTGGGCTAGTTTAACATAGTTATCATTGCGGTTATTCGCAAGGAAGTCCCGTATATTTACCACAGGACTTAGTTCTGCGAAAAGTTATTGCCCTGGCTTTAAAATAAAAGCAGCTGATCACAGCTAGGGAGGGTGACATGATTAGCTGATACTGTTAACTAATGGTTAGTTTGAGGGTTTTATGGTTCTGAGGCTTTGTAAATAGGCACTCAACGACCGTGCAGTGTGCTTGGTAGCATAGACGCACTTTACAAAGGCAAGTGTTAAATGTTGACTAATTGAAACTATGAGAGTTTGACATTTTAATAATGCTCTACAATTTTTTTGACAATAGTTTTGGCCTTTTCTATTTTTAAGCTTTATTCTTTTAGTCTATAATCTAACCCAAGAATCCGTGGTATATTCTCTTCTGAGCTATTACTAAGTTCTACCGAAAAACTACCGTAAATGTAAGAGCAGCTGCATGTGGAAAATCACCGGTCGTTTTTAAAGGTTTTTCATATTTCTGTCGCACACTATTTTTTCAACAAGTATTTTTTTTAAATGAAACAGACCTTTCGTTTTATCGCATAGTTTGCTTGTGGCTGTAATTTTTCAATGAATATTCTTTGGTTTGTATAGCTTCGACTTTTTCATTCATATTTTTTAATTTAAGCTTGATAGATATTATTTCTTATTGCTGTTGTTCCGCTCTCAAAGTTTGGATTGATTGTGGAATGTTTCATCTCAAAATTAGACGACTGTTTCTTGTCAAAAAAAAAAAAAAATGGGGGGGGGGGGTTCGGGACGGAAAGTGGCGATAAATATTTAATGCACCAAACGATTTTGAAAGATGTCTAGGTAAAGCCCACGGTGATAGCATTCAAAAGTTGGTTTCTATGGAAACTAAGGATTGTTTTTTTTTTACAGAATAACTTTTCTAGAGATAAACTCAGAAAAGGGGAAATCCAACTTGCTTGTTGCTCATCTATAGGTTTGGCATGTCATTTGTACTTAAACTTGCTGAAGGGAAACCTGAAAAGATTGATGGAGAGTTGATAACGGCTCTCCCTACCTGTACTTGCTTCGTGACATGCGCGCCACGAGATTTGTTGGCCTGCATTATGAAAAATATATATACAATAACGGTAGCTTCCCCATCTTAAAAAAGAAGAAAATGTGATTTTTTTTTATAATTAAGGAACACTTTTGTAAGGTCGTAAACACTTCAACAAGATTTAGAGCCTGTCGTTCATCAGATTTATCAGGGCCGCAAAAAATTAACAATTGCAACATGACTTAAATGGAAAAATCTCAATTAAAATGCGCCAACATGGCATGCAATTTAAATATATAGCGTCAATCCTTGTTAGACCATTCAGCTTCACCAATGAACATCCGCAAACTGGCTCGGGGAAAATGCATCATTTTTGAAACATTTAGGTCAGAAAATTATATTCTTGAGTGCTCCAGACAGAACCGAATTTCTATCAGTTAGAAACTTTTGTTCTTTTATCTGAAAGAAGTCTACCTACCGTCCTTCTTTTTATTGGGTATTCTATCATTCTGTGTGCAAAAGTACGATTTTAAAAAATGGTGTTTTTTCCGTTAAACAATGCAATATTTCAGTTGAAGGAGAAAATCGTGTTTAAAATGCACACACATGGCACACGAAGACAATAGCTTCAATCAAAATTGTTAAACCATTCGGTCTCAAAGACATAAACATCAGCAATAGCTCCATCTCGCCCAAGATTTATTCATAAGATGAACTGCGGAAAATGCGTCATTTGAATTTTGAAACTAAGGGTTAATAAACTATTCTCGTTGAGCGAATAGCTGAATTTCTGTCTGTGAGAAATCTACGTCTTGAAATGGAGACTCCCATTTTTCCTTACATAGTTTGAATAATCTGTCATTCTGTGTATCCATATATGAAGGTTTAAAAATAGGATTTTTTTTTTCTCTGTATTTCGATTTTTGTAATCTTTTAGACATTTACCTTCTTAATTTCACTTTCAGTAAATCATGTGTGAATCTTTTGTACTATAAATCAACCTAATTACGAAGAAAAAGAGGACACAACACCGAAAGGCTTGTACTGTAGCTTTGCGTGGTCAGATACGGTATCTTACAGAGCTGTGATGCACTCTCGGCTCTGAGCCAACAAAACGATTTTATCATCTTTTCATAGAATCGCAGTATTTTTTTTCGTGAATATGGCTTTGTATCACTACAGTATATCAAACCACATGGTGAAGTACCTGTATATAGGGACAACCGGAGGTGGCATGTCAATATGATTTACTTTTACTTTTATTTTTATAGTTATCTCGAGGCTTTCCGTTATCTCGAAATCTTTTGTTACCTGGAGAATATCTTTTGTTCTTGTATCTTCATGCAATGGAAAAACACTACGCATTTCATTAAAAATGATAAAGGATAAACTTCTCGAAAGTGATACAGGACATTTTTTTTTCTTTTTGGTGGGGTTGTTTCTTCATCATCTCGTCATCTTTTGTTATCTCGAGAACACATTTACTTTCTGACCTATCTAGCGTTGCATTTGGTGTTTAGAAACTCGGTATCCAACTTACGGTGCACATATATCTGTGTAACCTGTCATAGATAGCTAGACAACTAAATGTTTCATTCAATGGAAAAAAATAAACATACGGTCTGGGAGCGAAGGCCATTTTTCAGATTTAAGCCTATTCAATCGGACTATTTTTGAGGTTCCCAACGAGGGTTTACAGGGATGCCAGTGTGTCCTCATTCCTTTCATACCGGTAAATTGGTTCAAGGAGTCTTGAGTTTTTGTCTGTCTGTTGTTCTTTTCCTTTGTTTTTTTTTTCATTTCAGGTGATTCCGGACTATCTAGGTTCTCAGTGCTTTAATGCATTCTCTTTATCGGGTCCTTTTTGTTAATCACTCATGCTTTTACTCAAGAAAGCGAAGAAAAAATAGGCCTAATTGAATTAATACTAATTAATTGAATGAATGAATCAATCAATCAATTACTAGAGAGGAGGCGGTACCTGGGAAGTCTCTTTTTAAAAATTTAAAAAAAAAATAAAAAATAAAATTTAAAAAAGGAATTTATGCTATATATTATTCAAACGTCCGAGTGGAGAGGAACATTTTTAGGGAAGAACGATTCTACATGTAAACTGTATTCAGAGGTACATTTGGCTACACCCCTTTTCAACCCCACTGTAAAATAGGTATTTACTTATGTTTGAAAATATTATACAGTGTGGAAAGGAGTAACAGGAATTAACTAAGCAAATTAGGCGTATGGAGAGTCTACAATGTTGGGTATCACTGGTCTCCTCAACCAAGTAACGATAAAGCAAGTGCTCTTCAAATGCGAATCCTGCGTAGTTGCCGACAATACATTTTTATTAGGAAAAACAACACTATTATTTTGCATGTTGAATAATTTTACACCATTTTTGCCCCACACCAGATGATCGCATTGATCAGTTCGTCGGTTTAACACCTCATGACACATCCGTTTGCCGTCCGTGAGACCTCCTCCCCCCCCCCCCCTTCCGCTCTCTGCATGTATGATAGACGTGCAAAACAACCGATGGCTTTATTACAGATTACAAGCAGCAGAGCGACGATCCACTAGGATTTTAGAAGACCTTCACTTGCTCTAACAACATCAACCCAGAAAGTAAATACCACAGAAGAGACAAAATGACAAGAAAAGATAAAGTGTTGATTTCTATGGGGAATACATTACTGTTTTTTTTTATCGGTCTATTGTTTTATTCTTTGCGATTATATACATTTCTTTCCATTTTTTTTCCAAGGCCTCGAAATGGCCTTAGGGTTGCACGTTCTCGTAGTTAATGTCACCCGCTTAAAACAATGGAGAGAAATTTCGAAAAGCTACAAAGGGAAAATAAATTAAACAGACACACACACACACACAAAATGTCACTTCAGTTTAACATTGCCGCGGCGATATTTGAACTGAACACTCGAGAGAGATATAAACATGCAGGGAATTCCTTCAGGAGTAGAAATTTTGTGAGTCATGAAACACATTTCCTTCTTGTACCACAGAAGCGACATGTGTAAGTCATTTCACTGGTATATTTACTTCCCATATCACTGACCTGTTTTTACACTACTGTTCAAATACTCGCAATCATACTAGTGGTGACTGGAAACTTTTCACCCAAGCATACCCCGCAGCCAATCTTTATAACAGCGTCCGTTACATCGTACCATCCGGACAATGCAATGACATTAATCCGGACGTTAAGATTCAGCCCCATTAGTGCCCTTTCAAGAAACGTGACCCCTTAATTGGGTGACGTTGCTAGCAATCTTCATATAACCGTTCAGAGATTTCGTACATGGTGCGGAGAGAACGGACAGCTTTTACAGCCGGCAATTGTACGTCTCTGTCTATGACTGTTTGTTAAACTCGACACCATTTCGCAACATGAGATACCGTAGGGTAGGCGCCTTAGACGCTCATTGTCGATAATTGTATAATATTTCAAATTTCGCTCACAGTGATAAAAGAAAATGAATGAAAATTTGGTGAACTGGTGTATGTAACCGTGCGTTCATCTAATGAAGACGGACATATATGAAGGTGCTGCCATTGTATGGCCCAAATGTATGCTGTATGCTCATCATTCATGTTCAAAGTTAACTTTATATTTTACTATTGTTTTATATATTTTTACACGTGAAAAAAAAACCCAACTGTGTTACGCATTTCATTGAACTGATGACACACACTCAAAAGGTCTGCACGTTACTTAGTTTATCTGATTTCTGAGGTGCATCTTGGGGTTAACGTACGATGTTTCGCATGGATGTACATAACTCTATCTAATGCACTACCATGTTGTTGTGTGGAGCCACGTCTGCGGGTGGCCATCAGTTTCCCTTGCTCGTCCTATATCTATAAGCAAAACTTTTCCCCGTTAGGCTCCCGCAAAGGCTTAGCCTATACCGTTAACACGAATGGAATGTTGGACCTTACAGCCTTTCATTGTATACATACACAGATGTGTAGTCACAACTCGACATTTCATATAGATGCCAACCGCACGTATCCTTGGAAAAGTCATTTATATGGAAATGTGTAGCTTCGGTGAATGTAACTGAGATACAAGCTAGAGGCATGTGTATATTTTAGGTGTTATAGTGTGATAGTGTGGGCAACATTGCGTATCTGCATAAATGTATATGTACTCTTCAGTACATGATAATGACAACAAAGCGAATTAATTCATGTCATGTCAAAATTAAATCGAACCGATACATTAAAACTGTGGCAGTATTCATGGTTCGAGTTGAAGAATTTCCTCGATTTATCATACGTGACATCTCCACGGTTACATAACGCTTCTAAAAGAAAAATGGCTTTCATGATAAATGTTTCATATTGTTTCTACAAGCAGATCAGCTTTTGACATAAAAATGAAACAGTTGTTTTTTTCCTCTGTGTTTAGAGAATTTTGGGGGATTATTTTTTCTGTCTTTTTTTTTTTTAAATCTTCCCATGTTTCACATTTGTTTATCTTTCGCGTGTGTGTGTGTGTGTGCTGGAATAAGTGGAATATTATCTACATGCTACCACAGGCCACAAGAAATGCAAGAGCACGAAAACGCGCTGTCACGGCCAACTGAGAACATCTCAGAATCGACGAACGAAATAAAACATGGCGTCGATCGCTTTTCCTGAATATGCAAATGTACGGGATCTCGTAGCTGGGTTCTCAAGAGGCCGTTTCCAATGGCGGTTTGCGTTCTCTCTCGGAGAGCACGTACCACTTGAAAACAAAGTAGAGGAGATTTGCTAACAGAAATTCAACTTTGGTGGTGAATGACGCCAGGGTTATAAGGGGGTGGCGTAGCCATCCTGTTTGATAGACGTCAGCAAGCGTTACGTAGGCCTTGATAGTGCTGTTTTATTTTCCGGACCGCTTAAAGACTTACATAAGTTAGAACGGTCCTTTAACGTCACATGACCGATCGGCAGACATCCACGTGACTGGTTGGGGCTCCGCGTTCTCGATATAGGCTGAAATTATGACACTTACTGGGCTGTCCTCCTTAACTTTAAGTACCCCACTACTGGTGCACCTCATTTGAAGCTGAAATCGTGCCAAGTTGAGTCAGAAGTGGGAAGAAAAGTAGCTGCCTGTGAGATCCCCCACTCATGGTGACCAATGTAGCATATTCTTGTGGCAAAGTTGACCATGCACCAGTAATTTGGCATTTGCTGGTGTTACAATCCACCGAGCAGATCCTTAAAATTCGTTTGCATGAAGGATTTTACGGAAACGAGAAAGAAGTGGATTTTTTTTTTCTCATATGTTAAAGTGCTACAACGAAGAAGTTGTAGGCCGAGACAAGTGATTATACTGACTGGCGAGGCCCTCAGGCCCTCCGGCCTTCGCTGCAAATAAAATATATGTAAACTTACTCCCATCAACCCAAGAAACGTTTACGAGAACAACAAGTAAACTATTTAAGAGACATAACATAGAAAGAAACAGTTGTCAGAAAATTAGCATATAAATGAAACTTAACTCAGTCTTCAATGATATAAAGTGTTCAGTACTATGATGTCTTTCGGGTTATCAACAAACTAATGTAGAAGCGCTTTCCTAAATTTGCCTAAGCTGTGAAGTTTGTTTGAAAAAAAAAAACAATACAGAACTTTCGATACGTGTACATGTCGAAACTAAATAAAGAACACACTCTGAAATCCATGCTGACGTCATTTCGCAGACTTCGAATATATTAAGATGATTATTAATATTTTATACCGTAAATATCATTTTCCAGATCATGGTTTTACAGTGAGGCTACAGTTGAAAAAATTTGATTACACGTAAATCTTGTTTTGTTTTTTAGCTTCTATTAAGCCTCCAGCAAACTTGCAGCATTGTCTTGTGATGCACGAAAACTGGTTTCAAACAACTAGCGTGGAATACATATCTGCATGTTGATGATGTAATGCAACTATTGCGTTAGGTTCATCTAACTCACCCAACGTTATCAACGGACACAATGTGGTAACCTTTCGTTGACCTCTTCGGTTGGGTCTACGAAATACATGTAAAAAAAACAACACCCTTTCTTACAGTAATGTGTAACATGTTTCAGTCGCGAAATGAAACTTCGGTAAATAACGGAAGATATGTACGTCAAATTTCCCCTTTTGTTTTATTTTTTCACGTTTCCGGAGATAATCTTTAAATCCAGCTAAACTTGAAACAAAACAAACAAATAATAAAACAAACAAATAAAAGGACCCAATCTATTGACCGGAGTAATATACATCATTTTTTTTTTGAAGACTCAGAACATAAGTGACGACTGTTTTTACCCTTTAGATGAAAGGGATTCTAACTTCCTTTGGCGATATGGAGCAGAAATCAAAACTGAAGAATACGTAAGAAATATTAAACCAAGTTTTGGTCTGAGTGTGTACTTTTTAAGGGCTACCTGCCAAACGGGATTATTCAAATAGGCAGCTGGCATAATTTGCCATATTTTTTTTTGTTCTTCCATAAATCAATTTGTTTGATTCGTCCAAGTTAGACAGCACAAAGAGTTTTCTGACCTCCGTTAAATCCCAGCAGAGTGATAACTCATTTTGAGGGTTAAAATCCCAAGATTAATCGTTTCATATATAACCGAGACAATTTAATCCGTCACCACGGAAGCTTTCCATGAGAAAGCCAACATCAAATTTACTTCTTTTATTTTGCCATCCCCTATCTATCTCATCTTTACATCATACACATTGACTCTGGAATATTGCAATCTCCTAATCTTAGCTTTTTGAAGAATAGCTGTGGGCGATTTTTTTTTTCCTTCTCTTTTTTCTTTTGGAAAGATATGTTGCCCCCAAGAGTCAAATCTTGCCACCCGGATCAACTTAAAAAGTCAGCGAATCGGAAATGCGATGAAAACTTTTAGGTCACCTTCGGTTTAAGATTAAGTGTAGAAACGTGGCTCTACATCAACGAATTAAACATAAATTATTGATTTTCGAACCAAATCCTCGAACGGTCTCCAACCGCCCTCGTGCAACAAGCGTAAACAAAACGGTTTGACGTGAATCGCCCTTTCGCAACAACAACTTTACATTACACACAGCGTATATAGCATAAATGAAACTTATTGAACGCCGAATATGAATAAATAGGAAAATGTATACTTTTTGCATGTTGCCAGAATAAGAAGTACAACCAGTGTGACCTATACCGAGCTGAAATTGCAACTTAGAATGACGTCATGTCGTCAACCGGTAACAGAGGAAACCGGTTAAATTTTCTGTCCATTATGTAAATCCGTGAAAGAACTGCAATTGAACATGAAGGGAAACTAAAGACGAGATGCATGATAACTGCCCCAACTCTCCCCCCCCCCCCGGCACCATCACGTGACACATGGTTTCGATTTCAACCCCGCCGATCAACATAGTTTATTTGAAAGTAAAAGTGCACATCCTTTTTCTTTCACTGGAACTTCCGTATACTGTTCAGGTCAGTTAAATTGTTTGTTTCAACAAATTCAGTTCGTCTTTTCGAAAACGCCAACTGTCGGGCCTCTATTGTAATGTGAGCTATTAAATGCATTTTTAATGAAAAATGCTAAAACAGAGCATATTGAAAGTCACTTTAACTTCGCAAGAATGGAACATCAATGAGAGCTATCCCCCCGCCCCCCTTATCTTCCCAAAAGCATGTGCCGGTACCATCCATTATGTACATTTAAGCAAGTGAGGTTATTTTGAATGACAATATAGAGATTTGGAGTTGGATGTATTGGGAATATGAAAACAAAGACCACCTATGAGATGTCCCTTCCCCAGGTTCCTACGATTTTACTACACTGTCATAAAACCGACTGCTGGAGTAAGTCGTGAACGTGGTGGAAAAGCATTAACGTAACATTAACTGGATCTATAAACTTAAAACGAAGAATAATTATGAATATGCCACCAGGTGAATATGCATGCAACCATGCGACCTGCATAAGTTTATTGTTTGTATGTAATTTGCATACAAATTGTATGTAAATTAAATGTACATCCTTGGCTCTTTTCCAGTGCCGTCCTTTGTCCAGATTTACTGTCAAACACAGCTCTGCGTATCTGCTCTCGCATATCTGCTCGTGTATATGCATATCTGCATGTCTGATGCCGAAGACAGCTCTGCATACCTACGTGTCCCTGTTTTCTGTGTTAGTCTCAGTGTACACACCATAACGTGTACCAGTGAAGTGCCACGTTTTCTCTGAGAATTATTAGTAAGCTACAGGAAGCTCTTAAAATATGTTATGGTTGACAATTCTGGATTGTGACTTGACTTAAATGTGTCATACACCTGTGAACGATATAAATAATACTAATATTCTAATTTCAATGGTTACTTGATACAGTTTAAAAAAAAAAGATGTCTCTAACAAAAAGATTCCTGATGGTATATAGTCGTCAAATGTCACATTATTTTATTTTATGACTCGGTATGTGTTTTGGCTAATCAATTCAGTCTAATGAATATTCATGGTCATACACGTGTAACTAACTGTACATTTGTAAACCCTCATATAGTGTATATAAAATCGAATACGCTGCTTTTCTAATTGTGAGGACACCCACGCACAGACAGAGATACCGACTAAAGTTGGTTGCTCTCTCGGTCTCTCTCTCTCTCTGTCTCTTCGGTTTTAATCTTCCTCTGGATGTATCTTTCGACCACCGTTTCGTATCCCGTCTCTCGTATCCCATCTCTGGAGAAATTAGAAGCAGGAAGTATCAGAGAAACTCGACAAAATGAAACAGACAAGTGGTGAAGAGTGATCGAGAATATCATTAGGAAATGAGGGATGAAAAAGTAGAAAATTTCCTCTTAAATAGGAAGTATATGTTAGACACTCTAGGATACAATAACCTATAAGCCAAATGAATATGTGACGTCATTTTTGACCGTAGAAGAAAAATCTTTGACAAGTCTTTAAGGCGCATAGAAGTGATAGCTAAATAGGTATTATTCATGGATAAAAACGAGAAATTGTACGGAGTTCCGTTTACGAAGTTCGTATTTGAACTTCCTTAAAGTGAACATCTACCTATAACAAAACAATAGTAGAAAACATGATATTGTAACCCGGTGATCATTCATCTTTTTGTTTCTACAAAAAAGGCGGAAATTGTTCACAGTAATCTTCATTGTTTCTTTCCATTACCAGACTAAGTAGCCTCCCGAATATTTAACATCTACTACAACAAAACATTAGCAAAGCATAAAGTTGTAAGAGAGTAATCAGTTTAGTCTATTCTTTGTCAATGAAACAAAAAAATACATACTTATGATACAGTCGGAATTGTTGACCTACAAGAGAACTCATTCCGAAACAAAAGGAAAAGGATAATGAAACAATGTAGGTCTTTATCTATTATTTCTTTTTCAGATGTTTTATACTTAGTCTAATGCTGATTGCAAACAGCAGAAATTCCCCCCCCCCCCTTGGTGGGGATTTGCAGTGATATCTAACTACCGCAAGTATCCATTTCTTGGTACTTTTTTGTTCGAATTTATATACAAAAAAATCAAGTGTTCTTTCTGTGTGTAGTGCGGATCGGTGAACACCTCACACAACGTGATTTTACTGACAGGCCTACTTTTTAATTAAAATAATAAATAATAGATAATTTTAAATGATCCATTTGATTTTGCTTCGTGTATGTGCGTGAATGTGTATGCACTTGCGTTTTTGCAACGTAGTAAAGTTTCCATCTTATATAGCCAACTGTTGGCTAATGGTCAACACCTTGTCCTCACAAAATGTCCATAATGTGCTGCTAAAATCCTGTCTCGAGAAGACGTTTTCTGCATGATATAACATGACGTGATTGCCAGATATACCATAACGGTTAGTGTAGGTAATTATCGAAAAGGGATAAACATGTATGATATCATATGAGGGTCACGTTTGGAAGTCACGATGTGTCACGCACAATTGAACATTAAAAAGTGATTAATTAACCATTCGATTTGGATTTGTAAAATTAACGACCGGACATGAATGTTTAACATTACGTGAAAGGAAAATTAAAGTAAAAGAATAATTGACAGTTTTGAGTTTTCATGACAATTAGATGTGAAACTTGGCTAATTGCGTTTCTTATAAGCATTACCTGTATGTAGTTTTACCCACCCTTCAATCCTTACAAGTTTTATTTGTATGAACTCCACGTGACTGTAAACACTGAAAAGTGGAATCCAGTCTTTTTTATTTCCTTTTTCTTATGCAATTTTTGCTTTCATTTTTTTTTTATATATTACATGTGTATTTTGTTATCTTGGTAAAGATGCCATCAGCTTAAGCCACCAGAGATTTCTAAGGCTAAATGACCTGGGCAGGCATTTAGCCCGAATTTCGAATTTCACGTTAAACCGTATGCGCAATTAACCGCGATTACAAGTAAGCCGTGATCTCGAAATATGGATCACACATCGTCTAGAATTTTGGATGAAAGTCTTCTAAAAGGACCATAACAGTGAAAAACGATATTACAGATGAAAATATGAGACAAACCAATACAAACTGGCATTAAATACAACAAATCTTTCCCATTTTGAGGGTATTAATCAAATCTACTTACCAAAAAGAGATTTTGCTTTTATACATTAATTTTTATGAAGGTAATCTCGTTTTAATCCTAAGACGGAAATTGTCACCAATTTTAATGAAAATAGGTACATTTATCATTTTTTTTTTGTTTTTATTGTTGTCATCAATCTGTATAATTGACACGGATCGCTTAACGTTTCAAATTTATTGCTCACACTACACAACTCCGCCCATATATTATTTGAAGTTCAAAATCTCGGAAACGGTCTTTCAAAATTTTTCCACGAATGTGATGAAACTTTAGATTAACACTAAAGCTCCTATTTAGGTCAGATTCATGGTGAAATAAAAGCAGGGTAGAGTCCCACCCCCCTGTTTTGACTTCTGATCTACTTACACTTCGTTCAGGACCTACAAAAAAGACGAAATAAACAAAACATAAAACAAAATAAAAGGAAACGTTCATATTTAATCTTTATTCTGTGATGATTCACGGTAATGTTGTTCTTCTTGTTGTTGTTGTATTTTTCTTGTTGTTGTTTCTATTAGAAAAGTCACTTGGGATATTTCTCTTCTCGTTTTGAAATCAATTCTTAAACTTAGCTAAGAAAATAATATTTTATAATACGGAAAGTATAATCAATATGAATCATCAATGTTTGTGTCATTGTCATTATTACAGACAAAGGAAAGGTCCCTATTTGTAATGATACATAACAAAAAAGAGGAAAGCAAACAATTGTTTTAACTATAACAAAGCACTGATAACAAAGCTGATTACAAAGCACTTATAACAAAGCGCTGATAACAAAGCACTTACAGAATGGGTTTATTGAATATCGTCGCTGTAAAAATCATGGAAAGGAAACTTCAATACAAATGGACATGTATAGTAAACAAGAGGGGTCATTAGTTTGAGTAACTTTATTTCGACCTTGACATTCAGTTACATGAAAGAAAGCAAATGACATTAAAGTCAAAAGATGTAACATTAAGGATTACAAGTAGGCAGATGAAAGGGTCCTGAACAATTAAGTGACGAAAGTCAAGCATGTAAGAGCCACAAGTCCAGACAAACTTGCTATAGAATGATTTACAAAATCACTTTTCAGTGATTAAAGACGTACACACGGAACGTCGTTCGTGTGTTGAACTGTCCTATCACAGTCGTGGAGGTGTGTGTGACGTCATGACTCGTGTAATAACAATAATAACATGGTGAATTGCTAGTGATTCTGTGTTTGCTTTACCACTGAATGATGGCCTCTTGTTTTCAAAAATAAATGTATTTGAAGTATCAGGACTGTTTGAAAAAAAAAAAACTGTGCAACTTTTTTTTCCTTTCATGTCGGCGCAGGTAATTTGTAGGATTAGGAAGATTCTGAGGGAGGGTTCACCAGGTTCCACATGATTTCGTGCACCTCTGTTTCAAACAAACATTTTCTCTCAGATAATCAGTCTCAGTGGTTTTGTTCTTATTTATTTTCCTTTCCCTGCAGGGAACGCTCTCTAAGATGAAGGTCAGCTGGACGGTACCCATCACACTATGTATGTTTTGTTATTTATTCGTCACAGTAACGTCAGCAACTATTAACAGGTAAATATATGAAAGAAACAAAAAACCATCGAATTGAAACCTTACATCGAAGTAAGTTTAGATGTCAACCTAGTGTGCTAAAAATGTCAAGGTAACCGTCACTGTAAGTTTAGTCATTAACGTATATATAACTTTTAACTATCAACGTAAGTTTAGGCATCAACTTTGGACATGAACGTAAATTTGTAGGCAACGACGTGTAACATTAAACGTCAACGTTACCTGAGACATCAACGTAACTTGGGGCGTCAACGGAAGGCAACGTATAACGTTAATAACGTTACACACCATACTAAATTTACACATCAGTGTTAGTTCATAAGTCGACATAGCTTTGGACATAAACAAACCTAATTTTGGACTTCAACGTGTATACGTTATATAACGAATTCAACGTTTCACGTCCAATGGATGTGAAAACTGTGAAAACTTTCACATTTTTTTGACCGTCACCTGTATTGGCCGAGTGCACGTGAATACAGCACTAACATGAAGAGTGTCTGGTCACGACTTTTAAAAACCAAATGAAATCGTTAATTATACCCACTCATTAATGTCCCATTGTATGTGAAACATTGGGATTCGCTTCCCTCGACCATTTGTGGTTAGTATGTGAGGGAAACTTGACAGGTTTAGAAAAAAATTAGTGAATTTCACGAAGCAACTCAATGAGCCTCTTTAAGCATCAACGTAAGTTCAGACATCAATGTGAATCTTAAGTTAGCAATAACATAGGTTTTAGGTTTAGGTTTTCAGGTTTTTAGGTTTAACATAGGTTTTCGACCTGTCATATTCAACTATACCAACTTCTGTTTCATGTGAATGCAACAAAGCACAATAATGAATAGAAAGGTTTGTGCACACAACATTTTCTTAGGGTGCTGGTCGAAAAATAACCAACTTGAAAAAACAATATATGCAGAAAAATATTTATGTCAAACTGAATGAATTTTCTTGACCTAGCTGATCTAAAAATACTCTCATTGCACAAATAACAGCATTTTTTGAAGACTACACATCAACTGAAGAATCAAAACAGTGAAGCAAGTCTTTGACTGGTAACCATGACGACAGATTCAAATAAAGGGCAAATGACTGTAAGACTTCGTTAATAACGAATTTGAAAACTTCCACGTGATATGTAGCTCACCCGAGGTCATTTTGGACAATACATATACCTGCTACGCAAAATGCAAGATCTGAAACCAGTAGAAACGAAGAAATAGAACAATTTTTGTGAAGGTAAAGTACACAACCACCCTACACGAACAGCAGACGACCATGTCATGTATACCGACTGGACGCCCTTTCCCTCGTGATTCATAACGGGGAAACAACGTTGGCTTTTTAAGTCCGTACCTTCCACTTAGCGATGAGGCCTATGGAGCGCAAAAAGAGCATAAAAAGGTTGTTAACAAATGCGTACTGTCGAGGCCATCCAGGGATTATGTGAACTCATCAAATTCTTCTGGGAATCGATTTGTTTAGTTTTGCGTTATCGTTACTTGGCGAATTTATGACCGGTTGTTAAAGATACAGTATCCTTCGCGTCATTTCGTGTTGAATTAGGGGAGTGTGTGTGTGGGGGGGGGGGGGGTGGTTAGAAGGAACCTACTTGTTATTAGTCCACCAAATTATATGGCTTTTGGTTCACAGGGCCTATTTGGGGTGAAAAACACACAACGTTCTTAAAAAATTCCTCGTTGTGTCAATGTAAGCTTCTAATTTTTCCTCACTGATCTGAAGTTTCGTCGGAATCTTTACAAGGCTAAAATGGATTCTCTGCTGAAATGCTCTGTTTTTAGTTTGACGCCGAAATAATTTGACATAGATACCCACAGGGTTGTACGATGGGTGTGGTAGGTGGTGATACCAACCCACCGCTCAGGGCTCGATAATACATTGAGTTGATATTAATTAGATTGTGATGATTTCGAAGGATATAAGCACATGACAATACTTATAATTAGCATAATTAATCAAGTGTCACATACATTAGTTAAAAGAGCTACGCAATCTTTTTTAAGTTTTTAACCGTGACTTTTGCTGCATGTGAAATGCGTCTGGTCACAAATTTTCAAAAACCAAGTTGACCCATTAATCACTCACTCATTAATGTTCCTTTGTAGATGCCAGGGGCGGATCCTCTTAGTTTGACCATTTGTCATTAGTATGTTCTGCAAATTTGACAGCTTTTAGAAAAATTTAGTGAATTTCACGAAACAACTCAATGATCCTCTTTAACTCATCGATTGAAAAAAAAAAATCCCACTCTGTGTCACTTAAAAGTCTTGTGACATGCATTAAAGACAAAAACTCATCACCCCAGACAGTTTCAATTCTCCCAACCATCTACCTCTAGTCCCTCCCTCAGCCTGTCTTAAATTCCTCCACATGTGTGATCAAAACAATGGATCCCTGTGAAGGCTGTGTAAGACGAGCTGTAAGACGAGCTGCTCTGCATCTTTCGAATTTGCTGTCAATCTAAGAGTACTGTAACTTAGAACCAGTTGAGAATTTTGCTTTCCGGGAGGTAAAAATATAGCTTAGGGTGATGCAATACAGCCTTTGAGGAAAGGGCTGGCCTTACTCAAGAGTTGCTGAGTGAAACCCTAAATGAAAATGCATCATAATTGTGTTTCGATCTATTACTGTTTTTGAGATATGGTTTTTCAAATTTGATGAAAATGCAAAAACAATCTCCTTATTTCTTGTGTTAGGTGTACATATATTAAGTTTTCAGTACTCAATTACTGCGTATCACTTTAGTAGCCTAAGTTATCAATACTTTGCAAAGAAGCAAATACACGCTGCCAAAGCGAAACCATCGAGCCATATAAAATTCTCAACTGTCCTTGAAATAAAGATTAAGCAAAAACAGTATAACGGAAGACATACCACGCGAGTCATAAATTTGCATATTACTTAGCCAATGCTTATTCGTGACGCAGGTATAAGACAGAAAATTGCAAAATTTGTCAATATTCGATGGATTTTGATGGAATTGGTGATTATTTTCAAAATTTGTTATGATTAGCTAATAATTGCTATGGCTGGCAAAGGAGGAAAAGTAATAACTTATCTTAAGGTCACGTGATCCCCCTAGACCTTACTGACATCATGCAGAAAAGCAGTAACCTAAAATACACTACATCATTTTTTTTTTTAATTTTGTGTGCACAAATTGCATATGCATGTACTTTGCTTTCCATCACTGAATTTCTCGGGTGTTTGACCTCTCTTGTGATTCTACAATTCGATTTATCCAGTCAATCTTCTGTTTCCTTTTCTTGCAAATTTTATTTTCTCTGTATTTTCACCTTATTCCAATACGTATTTAGTCCTCCCCTCTGGTAACCGTCAAAGTGTGCGCTTGATCGAAGAATTTTAGCCCTTATTAAATACTTCATTTATCCATACTTCATTCCTCCGACTTATAATCTAGGAAAAATTCTCTTGATATGTGAACAAATATCGAAAAAGACTAAGCATTCTGACGAATGTTGAACTTTCATCTTGATGTCTTTGAAAGGTAAACATTTCGGACGTAAGTTTGTTATTTTCCTCCAGTATCTGGGATGTATGTAATGGTTGCATAATGAGAACAAAGGGCTATATTTTTCTCTTCTCTTTTTCTCTCTTCATAAAAAGAACAAGAAAACCGAACAGGAGGCTAAAATGGCCACTGTGACACTTTTACGTAATGATATTTCGTTTTTCTTGTAACAAACTCGCCTTTTTTTAATTGTAAAAACTAAAGCATCTTTGAACATGCAAATTAAGTGCGTTTCGAAGAGAAAAAAGAATTTTAGTTTTGTGTTAAATCATGAACTTGTGACGTCACACATGTTTGCCATAGGTCCACTGTTCGGTTGTAAACTGTTAACTCCAATCGATTTATGCCTCAAAGACAAAGCGACTGAAGTCGAATGAACGTTCATACTTCCATTGTAAACGTTTTATTTTGTAACGTAATCTGAATTTACACTCTGGAACTTTTGTTCCCTTAACAGCTTCTTGTTTTTCTTTTCTATCGTATTTATCTTTCATTAATAGATCGAACGTCGAGTTGGAATTATCAAGGCAGTACCCTGACTTATACCGGTACCTTTTAGGGACGTTTGCAGAAGAACCAACAACGCAGTACGTGGTGTATTTACAAATACGAAATGGTCAACTAAAGCTGCCATACTCATTAAGAGAATTTTTCATATATGGGATGCATGGTAGATTCCCAAAGTTACCGAAATTCTGACTGTATCAACGCTTATCTAAATAATCTTGAAATAACCCACACTATTTATGACATGTGACTGGTGATGGATTGTAGCTTTAAAATGAATCAGAATGAGTGATGGTGGAGTGGTGGTGAGGGTGTTTATGGATTTGGGTGGGGGGGGGGGGATATTGGGACGGGTGTTGGTGGAAAGGAGAATGGTTGGTGATGGTAGGGGGTAATGGTGGTTATCAGTGGGTAATGGGTGTTGGTCGGAGTGGGTAACGGGTGCTTGTCGGAGGAAAAATGGTGATGGTGGATTAGGTAGAGTTGTGAAAGGCGGTGAAAGTGTAAATAAACGATTGTGGATTTGGGCAGAGTGGGTAATAGGTGACGGTGGTGGGGGTAATGGGTAATGGTGGTGGGGTAATGGGTGACGGTGGTGGGGGTGGGGGTAATGGGTGATGGTGGTGGTGTGTTTAAATCTGTGGTGATATGGTGAGGCTCATTATTAGGTCAGGCACTCCTTAAAGTATGGCACATCACCTCTCTCGATAAATGACACTAAATTGTCACATGTCGTTAAAACCAAGGTATCGCGGAATAGGTTGCATGGTGTCGTTGCATGATTGTGAGTCACAAAATATGAATATGTATGTCTTAGCTATAACGATGTGTCGTCAGAACACGATCGTAACCAATAGTAATGCACGTTTTTGTAATCCGTGTGATACTAACCACTTTGCATGAGAGATATAAAAATGTTACCAAGCTACACCGTAAGCAAATGCATGCCTTCTTTTTAAGTCATATAGTAAACTATCAGGCATTTCAGTTCACATTTCATGTACGGTAAAGGAAACTGAACGCACCTGTTGCAGAGTCTATCCATCCCTGTTCAAAAGCTGGTGAAGTTGTGGAGGACATCATTTTCCCCTTTCTGTCGCATACTTTTTTCCTTGTTTTACTATCCTTATTATTAAAATTCTGTAGCCAAAACAATTTCGTCCCTTTACAGTACGCGATATGAAAAAAGGAAAAAGAAAAATATTTTTTTTCCCCTCTGACACCTCTTTGTGAAAATAATATGAAGTCCACCCATTAACCGAAAACTGGTTTATATACCCTTGTGATATTGATCTCGCCCCCCAATCATCTTCCTGATGCCCCTCCCCTCCCCCTCTCAGTTCACCAAAGTCAGTCCTCGTAAACCTTCACTTCATCACGTTCTTTCATTATGTATGTATATTCAACTAATACATATACGAGTATCGTCATTTGCATGGTTTTCTTTAGGTGGCATAGTCATGACGTCACCATTGAAGAAGCCCAAAAGGTGTTATCCTATGCTGAATTGACGTAGGCTAGCCTAGCCTAACATTAACGACATTACTGATTGATGAATTCAACTCAGTTCCCACCCGTGCTGAAACTCCAAAAAGCAGTTGCCATGGGAACTGTGAAATGCCCTTTTCGTGAAATTAGGGGAAGACATGTGAACAAGGAATTTCTACAAGGAGGGCCATGGAAGAACCTCCTTGTTGTTGTAACAGTTTGCAAAACTTTTAGACTATGGGGCATGGATTTCTTTCCATTAGTTTTGTGATCCCCCCCTTCCCCACGGGACTACATAAATTTATGAAAGAACAGTTCCTTGATAATGAAAAATGTTGACTATTTCCGGACAAAGTTGCACATTTGACAGAAAAATCAGAAAACGAACTAATTTTTAATTCTAAAAAAATTACATTGAGACAATCAAATTCACTGTCTCAGAGCGTTTCGTTTGGTAGGTTGCACTTTTTCAGCCAACCATATGAGCGCGTTCTGTAATACCTGATGTAAATATGGCTGTATCAAAAATTTGGAAATGAGAGTTTCTAATGAAAACTGAAATTTTTTGCCCATATTACCGGGATTTTTTTGTAGAACACTCCAACTTGGTTCAAATATCTTCATTGCACCTCATGTGTAGAAAGACTTAGGCATGGTGGTTGAGCGGAAATGGTCAGAAATTTCTATAACCTTTAGTAAGTTTTATTTACAAGTGAAGGCCGCCACAAAAGTCGAGATAAAAAAAAAAGCCAAAAAAAAAAAAAGCCTTTCCGAATGCATACCCCATAGTCTATTGCCTCTGTTGCTCTCTAGCCCATTTGGACAATTCTCCTTCGCCAAGTCTCATTTGTGTAGTGTATATGCTGAAAAAAAAGCTTCATAGAAATAACAAACAGTTGCCATATAAACAATGGAATTTTTTTTTTTTTCTCAGGAAGTGACGTTCAAGCTATGCCACCGAGCTATTGTATTTGCTTCATCGTTTAACCCTTGACCTTTCACATTCACCTTTCCTTCTATCTCTTTGTCGCCGCAGATACAAACGGGGTTGCTCTAATAATTTCTCTGGTTGCGCTCACATGAAACTCGCTAGTGCAGTATTAAAACAGAATAACAGAGGCGAACAACTTTATAAATTTGGATCTTCAGGTCCCGGAAAACGCAGTTTTCCTGAACTAGAGTCTATGTGAGCCAATTGACCGTACCGCAAATCCTGAGCCTGGCCACCCTCTCTACACCACGGCGGTCTACTTAACCTTAGGTCGAAAGTAAAGAACGATAGCCTTAACCTGCTTTCCTGCCGATCACAACTGAATTTCCCATCGGGTGCAAGATTTTACCGGTGCCACATAAGTACCATATAAGTAGCCCTTAGAAGGTGACTTCTGGCGGTAGCTTGTGGTAACTGGTTCCACCTGCTGAGAGATTTGTTGTGGTTGGTCATGGTTGGTAGTGAATTGTTGTGACATTTTCACGACCAAACATCCCAACACAGTTTTTCTCGAATTTCTGTCGTTGCAATCAAATTAGTTGATCACGCGATCACCACGTGTTACATGATCACATCTTTTTATTTTCACGAGGTTTCTGCTCATTGTCATTCCGTACCTTGATTTCAAATGAAATAACCATTTTAGGTCTGTAGTCCATCAAAAAGTATCAGACAATTATTACAATATTGCAATTGGTGAGTTGTAGATTGCAATCTTCATAATTCGTTAATATCCTCAACAAAGATGAACCATGCATAGATCATTTTGAAGTAGACCTGGGAAAGAGTGGCTTAGCTCAACTTTTCTTTTCTTTTTTTGTTTTATAGAAATTGCGCAAAAGGGGAATTGCTGCATATGAGGCCCTTGACACCAGTGACGCGAACATCCACGAGTGACACTTTTCTTTCCAACAGTCCCCACGACCCAATTAAAGGAGAAAAGAATGGTGGAGCAAAGAAATTTTGTTTTCGAATGATTTTTTGTCGATTTGTGACTCTAAAAGGAGTCCGAAAGCCACTGAGTTTGCGGATTTTGTCTTTACCCACCAAACGTTCTTGTGCCCAATGAGAGCACATTATCTATACATATGCCAACGGAAATGGTATCATGAGTTTTAAAAGACAGGTTTGGTTTATTTCGGTAGGGTGGTCTTCTTGGTCTTGTTTGTCACATAGGCGTATCACTGACGTCATCAGTCACGGGATATCACTGCGTGCATCGGGCCGTTGCGCGGTATTCTCCTTTTGTTTCATACCTGTGTTATATAATCTTGACTATACATTATCCTGCATGCCGTGTGTATACTAATATATCATCGATGTTTTGCATGTGGACTAACCAATACCGTACCATCATATACTAACCACTCGCTATATCGCAAACTTTAACCATATTTATGCTGTCTTCGTGAAACTAACCGTCTGTCTTTTGATCACTTACTAGTAATCACACAGCAACTCCACTCCAGCACACATCCCAACTCCCCCCCCCCCCCGTCCATCCCACACACCACCTCATTCGACAACCCCCAGCCCTGTAACGCACATCTCGTGTCATGGGTATATCTAAAAATTCACATTGCCGTATTTAATACTTTCTGTTACCTCTGTATGGAAAATATGTGCAGAATAATCAACCGGAAGTGCATATATCTGTACTGTCAAACCTATAAGTTCTCCATACAAACCACACGTAGGTCCAAACTCAAAGTTAAAACCGACGAGGTCTGACAAACAAAGCTTCCCTAAATTATCGTACTTTCATTTTAGGTTTTAACTTCATCATAAGGGAGTGGATAAAAGTCCTGACTCACACCGGGACGGTGCATGACTGGAAACAAAATTTTACCCTACAGAAATTTTAATAATTTGTTGTTGTTGTTGTTCTTTCTCTGTTCACCATCTCCATATTTTCTCCTCCATCGTCTATCAGAGAAAAGAGAAGAATGGGAGGCTGCGGTGATTACTTTAGCGGATGTGCATCTCTCAAAGCTGGCCGAGATTTAGTGAGAGCCATGCTCCGACAACCGTCCAAGTTTGGGTCAGGTGGACCCGGGAAGAAATAGAACCACCTTCACCGCCAAACATCGTAAAAAAACTAGGGTAAATCATAAATCGTTGATCACTACTTGCATAGTTCCCACTGAGGTAGGGGCTGAGGAAGCGGGGGAAGATAGTTTCAAATTTGGAAAGTATAGTCCTATATAACTCTCATTTAGGACAGCTTAGAATTTACAAAGTAAATTTTCGACGCACCAGTCTCCCAAATGTTAAAACTTTTATTCTATTTTACGTTTGTTGCTAAAACTGTTCCTCTGTGTTGCCATGTCCACATTATCACGCGATATATATATGAATGATTGAAACGGAATTGTTTTTTTTTCCTTCTATCAGTGGCGACGCCAGGATTTCTTAAGCGGGGCAATTTCGGGCTCACGAACCTCATGGGAGTCACAGTTTTCTGAATCCTCTCTCTTTATGACCAATGTGTAAAATTATACTTTCTAAAATTTTCCACAACGGGACTGGAGGGACTGTCCTGGGCTACCACTCAGTAGTGAAAGAACGTCCATTGGCCCCCTTTCCTTCATAGCTACGCAACTGTTTTTTTTTTTTTTGGGGTTTTTTTTTATAGATATTCTTAGGCCACATTCTTAGTAATGGACGATTAGTTTTGTATTAGCACAAAACATATCGAAAGCCAAAATATCGAAATAAAATAAGATAAGATACATGCCCTTGCATAGGCCTTCCAGCCCGATCCGACCTTGTGTGTTTAAGTTATGGCACTTTCAAAAAATAATAATTATTATAATAATTATAATAATAATAATAATTATTATTATTATGTCCCGGCCATCTTGTATTTTTTCAATACCGTCTGATGCGAATCTTCAGGTCGTTACATTTTGGGCAGCAAGTTTTCCATTTTGGACCAACTTTCTCAGATGTTATATTTTGGGCAGAAAGTTGTTGCATTCTTTACCAACTGTCCAAAGCTGATACATTTCAGGCTCCTGGAAGTTGTAACATTTTGAATCAAGATTGTTGCATTTTGGTCAGTTCTTTCAAAATTGATCGCAACAGTCCCACAGCACTGTACCGATCAAAATGACACCCATTGCGTACTCATTCAATTTGCTGCAAGGGTGGGGACATTCCTGTGCAGCTACGAGCTAAGAGCAGCTGTTTGAGAAATGGAAAAAGGCCAGATTTCCCAAATTTACAAAATGTCCTCCAATCCACCACCCCCCCCCCCACCTCCCTCGCTACTGCTGAAATGACGAGAAAGCAAAAACTTGTCGAGATTTCTTTTCAAGCGAAAACGTGCAAAGAAAAATCTTAGTCAGTTCTTCTTGACAAATCAAATCTGTTTACACGATCAAGGTCGGGAGGCTCATCCGAAAGGTTAAGTCCTAAAATATATTTATTTATTTATTTTTTACAAGCAAAATCTGTCAGTCATACTAAAATTTCGTTGAAAGCTCAGATTCATGAAAAGAACGTTCGATGAGAAAATAGAAAGAAAATGAAATATTAGAGGACATTTTGGGCCTTTTGTGATTGATCCCTTTCCGTTCACAGATATATGTCCTCTTGTCGCCTCTAAAGAGAAGCTTGGTTATAAGCGAAAACAAAAAGCCGCATATACGGAATCTTTAAAAGAACACTTTCATGTGGCAGTATGTAATTTTGAAATAACATGGGATACAAAAATTGTGGTTAACACGGGTGCACCATAAAAAAGCAGCATTTTAAAACTTTAATTGTGAAATGCAGATGTAATTTTCTGAATGTGGGGAAGTTGTTTTGTCACTGATTCAGTGGACAAGGGGTGGGGGTGGGGGGGTGGAGTGGGTATGTAACCGGGATACATTTTCTTGTAGTAGTTTTACCCTACAAATCTAGATCGTGTATTTCCACTCTTTTACAGCATCAACATCAATTTACTGTTTAATGGTTCTTCCCCTACAGCCCTAGGCTCTTTTCTCCCTCCATCTCATTGTCAGCCCGCCTCCCTTCTCCCACTTGAAAATGAATTTCGTGACCCCAAATTATCATTTGAAATTTAGTAATACTACCTTTGGAGTCAAATTTCTTCTAAGTTTGTAATGATATGCTGTGGGCTGTTATTAATTGCAGGTTTTTGTTGAACTTACAAAACAGGGGAAGTCAAATGAGATTCAATATAAATTGTTGAGCGTCCGAGAAAAACGGTAGGGTAACGGGAGGAGGCTATTGGGAAACTTCAAGATACCTTAAAGAGGGCGGTAGTCTATAAAGTTGGAGAACCACTGATCTAGACCAGTCAAAAGGATTAACTTCACATTTTTTTCCAAACAAGGAATTTGACACAATTTGTCCGGGATAAATTAAAATATTGTCTTGTCTTGTTTCATTTATTTTTTCACAGGAATCCCCTCTCCCCGGGACAAAAGAAACCATTACGTCACTACGAACAAAGAAGCAGAAAGCTAGTGCCTCGTCTCTTTAACCATCTTGAATAAAATAATTTTAGAATGTCAATATTTTGATAAAAGAGAAGAAAACTATGTTTTTGCTGGGAGAGGACAAACGACCAACCACCATTTTATCAAAGGAATGAATTATGGCTCAAACTGGAATTGGTACGATGACTATCATCCAACTCATCTAAAAGGCCTACGTCGTGACCACGCAGCACCGTATAGTTTTTTTTTTTTTTTTTTTTAACCGACGTCACTGCGTTGCGCGTCTTTCTATTGGCGGCCAGGCGTCCATTGTGCACCAATTTTAACTTCGGCCACGAAGTGGGGGCGTATCGTTAACGCCAGTGTGCGTGGTGCAGTCACAGCCCAGTATACCGAATACACCTTGCATATGACGTCACAATGACACAGTGAAGAGTCCTCCTTGTGGCAGTTCGAGAAAAAAAGTGTGAAGATTTCTGGAATCGCGATTTTTATTTATAAAACTACGAGTATAAGTTGCAACGTTAAATGCAGCTGCCGTGCACCGGCTCATTTACCGGTACACCAAATCGCCGGCGTACAACTTCATTATTTACACACTGCTCGTTTGCTTGCCTCAAGAGGAAGTCTTTTGATACTTGCCATATGACGTCAATTCAATGACGACACGTGAAAATACTCTATTTTGACGGCAAGGCGTCTCTCTGCTTTGACGGGTCGGCGAGATGTACATTGTAAAACAATGGCAGCTAAGGCCGTGTCGTGTTCGCGTATCGATGGCACGACTTCTGAGCATGGGCAGTGAGGGACGCTGGCTCAAACTGAAACGCAATGACGTCACGTAAATCACTTCTTTAGGCATACAGATTTAAAAAAGAGAGGGTAAAGACACTTTTTGTCTTAATTACAACTATGGCACTGTAAGGACAAATGTTTGACGTTTAGGGAAATATTTAGATTAATTTACTACAGAAAAACCCGAAAATGACACCATTTTCTTTCATTTTGGTCGGTCATATATAACAATAGCTTGAATAAGCTGATCCAAGTGGGGCAATGTATGTTCTTAAGTAAGAGAATGTTTTGTGTTAAGTGCCAGTGGAAGGATGTGTCTCCTTTTTTTCCTCTTCATCCTTCGTATGAGCTTGGATTACGGTGGTAAAATTTGCATAATTCTAACATAGGGAAAATCAGTAAAGAACTTTACCTTTTTTTTCCAGTATCACTTGTGTTTCAGAGAATGTGTACCTACGTGTGTGTGTGTGTAGAACTTACCAAACAAAAAGAAAAATATTTGAACAGAAAAACGTGGGTATATTTTATCAGCATCAGGTCCATAGCGAAGATGGGGGAAGAGGGACTAACATCCTACTCCCCCCCCCCCCCTTAAAATTTGGATGGCTCGTAGAATTTTTTGGGTGTGAAAAAAATCATCAGAATGTCACATGTGACAGTGAGTCAACCCCCCCATTTCTAGTCCCCCACCCCCTGGAATATGACCAGTGTACTGGCAATGCGTTATGTTGATATTCCTTTGATGTTCTTTGATTGTTCAGAAGTATAACACTGAACTTGTAAAAAAAAAACCTAAAATAAAAAAGCAAAACAATAAAAAAAAAATGTTGAATGAACCCCATAAGAAATTATTGACTCTCAGAAAGAAAAAAAAAGATCGACTTGAAACATGTAATTATGGAATGTTTTATTACTTGAAGAAACAGCTATCATCTTTTGTTAATTTTGAACCAAGTCGGTTAAATAAGAAACCGCATGCTTTGAGTGGTGCGTTTAGAACGGTGTCATCGTTGGTGTGACGGTGCTAATTAATAATGGTACTAATTAATAGAGTAAAAGGATCAGAGAACAATAACTAGATTCAGCTCAGTCACAAACGTTGAATTCATTAGCCTCTGTCGGCAGAGTTCTCCCATAACATCTGCAGTCCGATCAAAAAAAATCTCCTTTTTCAAACGGCGGACGAAACCTGATGATAATATGTTCGGTAATTTTAGTTTGGGAATGTTTTAAACCTTTAGATAAATGATTGCTGATGTTTGATAATGCACTGACTGCATAAAAGCATAATTCTGATACGGAGTAGTATCGCTGTTATACGAAAATCTACGCATAATGGTTTAATTTATGTCCCTCCCCCCAGTACTGTAACTAAAGTGGCTATAACGGAAAGACTGTTTTATTTGCTCAATTGAGTAGGTCCTTCATATCACTTAGCAAATTCTAAGTTTTTCGTTTTTCATGAATTAAGATGGGATGAATAATTAGTAAAAAAAAAAGATAATATACTTTATTGTTCTTAATGTTGACTCTTTCACTGATTTGAGTCAAAACTTTGATGGTACGAGCATTAACTAAGTCTGACAGAAAAAAAAGCAAAGAAATGGTTTTTGGCGTCTGATTGTGGCAGGCTTCAGTACGAAGAGAGGGTGCAAGAAAAAAAAGAGAAAAAAAATAAAATTGTTAGCTAAATGTCGTTCTTGGTTAATTATTTTAGCAATCTTCGTTAAATCTCTGCGTTCTTAGTTTATTTTGCAACAAATGAGAGAAAAAAAAAAAGTGGCAGCTTTTTAGGCTGACTTGATATTGCTTTTTTTTATTTTGAGAAACAATAGAAAAGAGTCACGAATCGACTTAGTATTGCTTCTTTGAAAAGAAAATAAAAAAGTAAAGAAAACAAAAGAAAAGAAAAACGACAAGGGAAAAAAATCATAAAGCCGGCCTGCAACTCACCGATTCGAATCATCCGCTGAACCGTAGGTGAGTTGCTGTCGAAATCACTTTGTTTGAAAACTGTTATTGTTAGGCATGTTGATGAGGGCGAGGGGGGGGGGGGGGCAACACATGTATGCATATATATGGTATTATGAGGGGTTTAGCGAGTGTTTGTGCACCCGTCAAGATCGTATGGTTTTGGGAAGTTTGCTGTCACTCCATATTTACATAATATACCTCTCGACTGAATAAAATAAAAAGGTTCCAAAAGAACGCGCATTCTTTACCCTTTCTTTATGTGTTAAGTACTCGTCTTACTTCTCTCCGATCCCCCCCCCCCCACACACACACCTAATCACTCGTCTATCCAGTCCCTGAAGGATCACCCCTCAATCACCGGGGGGGGGGGGGGAAGGGGAGACTAGTGCTACCTGAGACTTGGGATTCACGGTTATGGAATGGCTTGCAACAGAGCTAGCCTGCAGCAAAGGGGTGGGAAGAATTTTCGCTCGTCAAACTTAGGGGGGGGGGGTAAGATGATGAGTTACACAGAACTACAACATTAATTCTCAGTTTCTCCTCTGTTCACTTCTAGCCCGATCACCAATGTCTGAGTCAAAGGAGAGGTAAAAAGGGGGAATCCTCCCCCCCCCCGGGCCTGAATTGTCAGAGCAAAACAGTGATAAAATTGCTAACATGCAACAACCATTTACAATAAGAATTGGAAGGGCCTGACTCCCTCTGTTGAGTATCATGTGTACAGTGCATAAGTTCAAAATGAGCATCATAAGTTATTTTTCAAGAATTTTCCCCACCGTCTTGGAGGGGATGTCCCTCCCACATCCCCATCCTCTTGTGATACACTGAAGTCCCTATGGTCAACGTAAATTACGTGTAACAAATTTAACCATATTGTGGGTCGTTGCATATTTAATCTATGGTAAATTATGACCATTGTGAATTTTAAAGGGAACACGCTCTCGACATTTCAGCAAGTTTGCGGCGTGGTTTTGGTCACGGTTGTGCATCCGGACGACATCACCTCTTAGTTTTGTTCACTCGAACGTGTTTGAGGTCTTGGATGATTTTTCCTTATCGAGAGCCCCCCCCCCCCCCCCCCCAGAGAGAGCGTGGAGTTGGCTATTTCGAATAGCAACTCCGAGCTTACAGCAAGGAGTTAACTCCCTGCTTAAGGGCAGTAACTCATCACCCCACTGAAGCTATATTTTGGGGTGTTCCGGAGAGCAGAATTCTTAACTGCTTCTACTATTTGACTGGCAGCAACTTCGAAAGATGCGGAATAGCTCATATTACACAGCGTTATGCATGGATCCATTGTTTTGATTACATATGTAGAGGAATTTAAAGGCTGTATTGCATCACCCTAAGCTATATTTTTACCTCCCCGAAAGGAAAATTCTCAACTGGTTCTCAGTAAGTTACAGTACTCTTAGATTGAAAGCAAATTCGAAAGATGCAGAGCAGCTCGTATTACACAGCTGTACACAGGGATCCATTGTTTTGATTACACATGTGGAGGAATTTAGACAGGCTGAGGGCAGGGACTAGACGTAAGGGGTGATGAGTATTTGCCTTTAAAAATACCAGAAAAGTTTCGGCGATCATAAACCTCGCAAATGTACTACAGTGTGTGAGCGCATGGCTCATTTTTAAGCTGTTCGTTTTGGTCATTCGTGGTTGAATTTTATGATCTGGCTAAACTGGATTTGTGATGTTTATACTTTTGCACGTCCCATTAAATAATTTTTTTTTTCTTATTGGACACAACCCTAACTTTCTTCGTAAATCATCAGTTTATGAGACTGATTATTAAAGGCATGAAAGCGTTTTTCATCCCACATGCAAATTTACAGCATATTACGGGATTCCGACTAATCTTGTATATACAATTCATTGTACACGGCTAAACGCGTTTCTGAGAGCTGCTTGTCGTAGGTAGCAGTTGGAGAGAAATTAGTTTTATTAGGACCTATACTGTATTGTTTTGCCGCAAACCGCGTGAGGGTGGGGGAATTCTCCAAATTACGACGTCGTCACAAAATTTTGAAATGGTAAAACTCGTGCATTTCGAATAAAAATTGGCATTTTATTAGTTGTTTACACCTGTTTACCCCAGTAAATGGTATTTAGATTTTTAGCGATAAATATACCAATTGCAATCTCATACTGCGTGTACATACCAATGTTTTTTTTTTTTTTTTCAAAGGCCGCAGGGGCAAACCCGGTCACAATTATGAAATCTTTGTGACCTAAGCGAGGTAACACACCAATTAACTACCCAGTCGGTAAGAATGTGAAAAAGAGTGTTATAGCTTCATCCCCGCAATATTTTTTTTCTCTTTGAAAATATGCAATACCCCCTCATCTCATCACCCCCCCCCCCCCCGCTCATTATAATCATCTTCACAAATACGGATCTTCACGCAACAAAACATTGTCAAACCTTCGTAGACAAATTGCGCAATGCTCGATTCAGTACATGGACAATGACGAAGTCAAGTCGATGGACACCTTCCTCCGCTTACTTCCATACCCCGACTGTTTCCATTGCACCTTTTTCTAGTTAGCTGGAGCATACCGTGAGTGTATTATGTTACAGTAGAAGTTCCACACACGTAGAGAACGATTGATTACGATTTCTTAAATTTCGTTAAATTAAGTTGAATTCATGTGACAACGACATTCAACACATCGATTGATTGATTGATTGATTGATTAGCAATCTGCGTTTGTCTTTCTTTGACTCACAATGCTTCTCTAATCTGTCAATGGATGATAATTTGCTATTGGCTTTACCTACTAAAGAGAAGATGAGGGGGGTGCCCCACGTGCATCCCACCACTACCCCCCTCCAAAAAGAAAATGAAAGACTATGGTAATTGACACATTCTTTCAAATAACGTATAGTGCTTCATGGATTTGCGCCTGATACATATTATTCCAGATTAAATATCACTTTGGCTCAGTTTCGCCACGGTTTTCATGAGAAGCTCGTTCCATATAGTGAGCACGATATTTTTTTTATCTTGTTCCTTCAGATGGACCACACTCTCGGCACTATATTGGTGAATCAAGTGTACCCTCAATGAAAAAAATTATTACCATACACATTCATTTTGTAATACACTTACGTCGTATACAATGGGAGAAACGTAAATTTTAATCGGCGTTTACAAGCTTCCGTAGAAATAACTGTTAATTGTTCTTAGTCTTATTTTGTAAATATTCATAGAAGAATGACCATTATCAACGATCAAATGCCTTTTCTACATCATTTGCTATACATTCGCCCTACTGACTTTGAGTTATAATAAAAAGATTAGAATATAATTTGATTCAAAGTTCTCGTATATCTTGAACGGTAGGTCACTGCTTATTTTGTGCACTAAAGTGTAACATTAGGTCCTTCACTCTGCCAATTTAGAACACCTTTTGAAACATTTGGAACATTTGAAGAGCGTGTGTTACGAACAAAACTCTACGGAAGCTTATAAAATTGCATTCAGACGTTCCCAAACTGTAAACTGAGAAATGAAGTGATTTAAAAGTTTGCAAGCGGCATTGTAAAGAGGGCGGGGGGGGGGGGGCTAGGTGATGATGGGAAGAGGAAATGAGAAATGCTTGAGAGGAGAGGAGTGGTGGTCGAGGGAAGGGGTAATAGAGGAGGAGGGTTAAATTTTGATCCTGCACTTTGCAATTCACCTTAGAAATATGAATAAGGTAATTCAAGATCAGCTTCGATGAGGTTGCAACCACAGAGCCCAAGGAATGGTTCAATTTCAACATTTTTTTTCTCCTTTCAATAGTCTCCAAAATCAGATTCGACTCTGTTTGGTCTCAGAATACCCCCACACTTCGGACACTTGGCGCAGATCATTTAAATTTAGGCGAGGTAGTAGGGTATTTCTCCGTAAGTCAACCATGGAGCTACAACGCTGCATGGATCAACGAAGGCGGAAAGGTGTATTATATTCGATTAGGGTGGGTGCGATATAATTTGCACCTCCCTGGCATGAGATGCAATTGACCAACACAGCGTAGACGCAGTGAAGTTCAACGTGTGTCAGATACAACGAAATCACGAGCATATATTTTCTCCTAGCAACACCACAAACTTATTCTGGTGGCGCTTCAGGAAGAGCAAATTACTGATCACAAAATCAGTTTTTCAGATAGTCGCTTGTTGTTGCAAGTGTCGCCTATGGAGGGGTGCCGCCAAGGAACCCGTCGTCCCCATTTTTCAAGAGATTTCTGACAAAAGGTGGAGACTATACCTCCACGATCATCGTCCTTTCCACGCCCAACAAAGTTATCTCTCTCATTACATCATTTGAAATCACAATTTTGATATAATGAGGAAGGGCAAAGAATCAACAAAATATAACAAAATAAATATTAGAGACAATAAGGGAAGTCCTTTTTTATGTTTTATTATCTTTTTCTCATAGTACAAAAAGAAAAGTGGAGAGAAAGCTTCAGGCACCATAAATTATTTGTTACAAGTAAATAATTCATCTATTGACCCATTATCTTTTCTTTTCATCCTGGAATTTTAACATCTATTTGGAAACTTTGTAAAAAAAATGCGAGAAACACACAATCCGGGAGATGATGTCACGGCCGGGCGCTGGCTGGATAACAGATCAGAGTCACCTGTTTTGGAGATGTCAATGTCGAAAGCTGAATAGGAGGAAACCCTAATCGAGGACACTTCGGCGCCATTGTGCGCATGTTCCTGCCTAAACATCTAACCTCAGTGCCCATCCTCACATATCCCCTCCCTACCCATGTACCCCCCTCCTCCCTCGACTTTAATTTCTTGAGCACCACCACTTGAAAACAAAGTCAACTCTCAATGGGTAATTGGACCAGAGTGTGTTCATTCATGTAGTGGAGCAAGATTTTTCACCAGGGGTCACAGGAGAGGTTCATCATGCTTCCCTGTGGTAAACAATTTATGGGGTGCAACCTCTTTCCCTCTCCCTAAGGGGCTAATGTATAAAACTGCACATTCCCAAAATTTTCCACAGGGGCCGTCGGGGGGGGGGGGGAGTTGTGACTTCGACGTGGAGGGAACTTTCCTCCTGTGCCCCTCCCGATGGCTACACCACTGGTCTATTGCATCTACAATACTCTCCTACAGCTTTCCGATATTTGATGTTTTCCCATCCACTTTCTCACCTTTGATTTTTTTTTTCTAATTTGATTCAATTTCAGAGTGAAAAAGCTATTTACAAAAAAAAAGCAGACATGGTGGGAATGTACGAGGAAATAGACCTAAATGCTTCTACAATTCGTTTCAAATCGATGGATATTAAAAGAACAATCTTATCCCATTTTGGTCAAACAGTCAAGTATCTGACGACCATTGCTTGGTTTGGGAAATATTGGTGGGCTTTGCTGTGGCAAACTTTCTATTCTGGGCCTGATCACAAAAAGGCACCACACATTTGAAATTGTGAAAGATACTACAAAAAAACAGAATTTTTCAAAATAGTGACACCGGGATATGGCACCCACTTCACCAGGGAGGAATCAATTGTCGTTGCTCCCTGCAAGTGAGAAATCAAAGCTCCAGAGACCATTCGATGGCTCTGAGGATATACAGCATTACTTTCACCTAGAGAAATGCCCCTGACAGAGTTCTATAGCAATTCTGCAGCCATGCATACAAAGTTTGTTTTCTGTGTCCCCTCTGACCGCTTATTCTCATCTCCTGCCTGCGTGTCAAAAGCCCAATGAAAGGCCCATATCTGTGGAACTAAGAAGTGTGCATTTCTGTAAGGGGGGGCATTTCTGTGAGGGGGGGCATTTCATGGCATGCGTTATTTCCAGACATCACAACTTTATCTGGTGTGTAAACTTTGGAAAAAACATAGCAGTGTTTTCTCTTCCGATGATCAGCTTCTCTTTTGAACAATACTCTTCGTCCCATTTCTTCACCAACACCATCAAGAAATGGAGAAATTAAAGAGAAACTGGAGTGGAGGGCAATAAAGCCACTTTCAAAAGGGTTCCAGCATTTTTTAGGGAATCGATTTTCATGACTTGTCCAAGACTACAAAATTTCCATGACCTTCCTCCTGACATCGTACATGAACTTTTCAACTACGACATTAAAAGCAGTTGGAGGTGGAGAGAATAATACATTTTGATATTATGAGAAAGAACGACACGACACCACTTTGTGAAAATTTCCATGACTTTGTCATGACTTTTAAACAATTTCCCTGAATTTCAAAGCCTTTTCTGGCCTTGGAAGTAATTTTTCAAAAATCCATGACTTTGCCAGGTTTCCATGACCACGGCAACCAACGTTTCAATGTTTAGCTTTGTTGTCCACAAAGTTAAGTGAGAGAATTACTCAAAATCAATCAATGGTTAGAAAAACATCACGCTTATTAACGAGCGTCAAACGAGCACTGGTCACCATGTTACTACGGATAAGACCTAAATACACAAGTGGCAACTTTTGCTTACAAGACACAAACATATAAGCCATTTACTTCCACTTCTTATCATAAATATAACAAATAAAAACATTTCACATTTTAAATGACCCTTTGACTTTGTAGCCTTGCACATGTTTGTGGCCCTTCACTGTGAAATAGTTTTTTAATTCCAGACTTTTCAGAGAAGGATTCTGACGAATTTCACATATGTGTCTCAACTGAGCCCAAATAAACTTTGACCTACTTCCTATTGTGAAATTCATTGGGTTCTTGACCTTTACCAACACCAAGGGCGACATTTGAAAGGATCGAGCAAAAAGGCCGACCAAAACGGCAATTGTAGCAAATGTTGAAGGACAGCTAGATAAGTAGATAAACGCTGAGCAATCACAGAGTACAACAAATCGAAATTAATGACCAACTTTGGTATTCTAGCAGATATTCTAGAAGACGTGACCGACAAGATTTATTAAATCAAAACGTCATTGCAACAGCCGTGGTACTGCAAAAATAGATTCATTCTATGCAAGTCAAACAAAAGGAATTTGAAGACACTTGTGAGGCTGTTGACTTGCAGAATGAAAATGTATGAATGGATTTCCTCAAAAATTTGATTTGTGGTACGTGCCGACTGACTGGCTGAAGTGACGAAACATGACGACTTTAAATAGAAATAGAAGAAAAGATCTTCAAAGGGCACAAGATTTTCATCCTCGTTACAAATTAAAGACATAGATTGATATGCAACATTTCAAAGAGAGAAGAAACTGACCATGGTTGGGGATTCTTTTGAAATCTCTTAACCCTTCAAAAATTTATCAAGTCCCATCCATGGCTTGAAAATAAAGGTGCGGAAAACGGGTTAGGGGCACTTGTAACGATCCACTTTCACATTAAAAGGTGTTTGGCATCACCAAGCGACTTCCAGTGCCAAAGATTTCAAAGATTTGCTCTATCTCAATGGCAGGTTTCCTTGTCAGGACTGTTTTATACCTGACTGAGGATTTGCCTTCTGCCGGCGACAACGATGAATGCATGGCCCAAAAACAAGCCTGCCTCAGCTCATTTTTCATGCAACCCATGGAGATTCCAGGGAAGACAGACTGCTACTGCACCATGGTGTCCGGCTTCAACCGGGACAGAAATTCTGGTCAGTCTCCTCCCTACGGTTGCAGCAGGTCCATGAGGCTCACATCGTCTCGCAGTCCGCCTTTTCCCCCCTGCTGTTGTTGCTGGGCTTGTTGCTGCTGTTGCTGTTGTTGCTGTCTAGCCATTGGCTTACCCATGCCTTGCATGGCCTGAGGGTTCATCCCTTGTTGAAGTATTGCTCTTGGACCCATACTGCCTCCTCCTTGGACCATGATGCTCCCCTGGGCGAGGTTCCCCTGTTGCAGGACCGGGCCCATCGTCCTCTGGGGCATCCTCTGCTGGCCGAGGGCAGCCACTTGCTGGAGCTGCTGCTGCTGCTGCTGCTGTTGTTGTTGCTGCTGCAAGAGCATGTTCTGCTGTTGTTGTTGTTGTTGCTGTTGTTGTTGGCCGATCTGTTGGGCTTGATTCCACTGCAGCTGACCTGCTTGAGACTGAGCCTGTTGGTATGAAAAAGGAACAGTCTCAAATAAACTGTCTTGTCTACAGGTGGGAAAAAAAAGGGGCATTTTTCTTCCTGGAATGAGGGAAATGGGGCACTGGTTGGCACAAAGCTTATGGAAATGGGTTAAGGCAAATCACAGACTTGTGGAGTTGGGTTGGAAAGGGGTTTTTGACGTGCGATGAGCATTTGAGTGTTGTAATCCCCAAAGGGAACACGGCGCTGCTCACTACCTACTGAAACATTTACAACACCCGTAGACAATGCAGAAAAAACAACATCTATGCATTTCGATGGCGAAAAGTCATTGAGACAGCTTCACCTACCTGATTCCATCTTGCCACCAGAAACGAATTGATAGTCCCACTACATCACCAACAACCCAACAACCCCCTCACATCCCCCCCCCTCTTTCCCCCCATCCCCGAAAAAGTAACCCGAGAGTAACACACTGACCTGAGCTTGATTCAGGAGGAGATTTTTCAGCTGGGCATTGTTGCTAGGCAACTGCTGCGACTGGGTAGGGATCTGAGGCTGTCCCATCGGTCGAATGCTGACCTGGGACATCTGCGACGTCTGCATCATCTGCTGGTTTGACTGCTGCTGCTGCTTGTTGTTGTTGTTGTTGCTGCTGCTGCTGCTGCTGCTTTTGTTGAATACGCTTCATGAGTTCTTGTATCGATTTCTGCTCAGGATATCAAAAACAAAAGAAACACTACGGTGGAAGATGGAATATCCGAGCCATCGACATGTTAGCTTTCGTGGTGCTTGAACTTCCCCACCTGGAGGTTAACGTAACTGGAGATATCAACTTCAGCCCTGGCGGAGTCCTAAAGGATTTGTGCTTTAGTGGGAGGGGTGGTTTGGTAGTTAACAATGTCTGCCTTAATAGCTATAGGTTCCTGGATCACCGCCCCATGGAAACGCTTGGAAATTTTCTGGTGATTCAAAATTTGGTTGTTCAATGAAGTCGATTACAGTGTGCTTAATTGTTCATCTTTAATTTGGATTTTTAAATTTGGGTTCCACCAGTCAAGCTAAGATGTCTCCCTAAGGTTGGATGGTACAGCTGTTGCTAGGCATTATCTCAACCTTTGGGAAAGTGGCTGGCTAATGACTGGGGGATGGCAGCCTTGTCTGTTGGAAATGTGGTTATGGGAGCAGGTTTGGGTTTGCATTGGTATTCATTGGTTCACCCCTCTGCCCTGCTACCCTCTGAACACTTGTCGAAGAAAGTATAGGTATCTCGTCCTAGTTCATCCATTACCAATGTAATTATAGGGTCCTTGATGATCCCAAGACATATGCTAACTGATCTTGAAACTCACTCAATTAAACTAACCTAAACACACCTGTCACTAAATAGTGTAAAACACTTGACAACATCACACATAGTAACCAGCAATAGGATTCTGCAGGTAACAACTTCAGGGAATGGCACACCCTGAGAATTGACGATGGCAAAAACAGGATGACAAAATTGACATACAGAAGCAAATTATGTCAATATGAAACAGTTTTTAAAGCAGCTAGGTCCAAAATCAGAGACCCATTGTCCACAGTCCCTTCAGTTAGGTACTTGGATGCCCCAAAAAGCAACTTAGGTCAGGCTACGGGCGAAGTCATAATACCACCTTTTGCTGAGCAGTGTTCATAGAACGCCACTGTCTTTTGTTCAAGTACGACAAATGTTCTTAGGCAGACACGCTGAAGTTTCTCACAGTGTAAGATACACATGACTGAAATTTTGGACTCTGTTAGCAATTTCATAACCAGGTCCTAACATCAATTGGTTGGGTACCGGCGTACGTGCAAACACTGATATGAAACTCGTCTGTCCACATGACAAGAAACATATACTCTACATGAGGGGTATTGGGTTTACAATGCACCAGTGATGGCTTACGAAGAAAGACACTTCTTGGTTGCTAGAACTTTCGATCTCACCAGTAAACATGTACAACGGCTTCAGCTCCACAAAACATTGTGCATGAGATTTATGCAAGAGGTGTCATGTGAACTTTTGAAAATGTGGGTTAATAAAATTATTTTGAGCAACAGATAACTGAATTTCTATTTGTGAAACACACATTTCTGGAGAACAAGGCGACCACCCTGATTTATTTTGAATTATCTATCATTATGAGTCCATGAGGATTAGTTTTAAGATATTTCATTTCTGCAAAGCAAAGAAAACATCTCCTTCAAAGCAACTTGTATATTCACCTGTTGTTGGGTCATGACCTGGTTGCCGGCAGCCCCGACCTGCTGAGGTATGGGAGTCCTTTGGCCCATCACCTGGGCCATGTTGCCGGGTCGTTGGATGATGCCCTGTGGTACCTGCACCTGGGGCCTTGTTCCGACAAAGACCTGCTGCTGCTGTTGCTGTTGTTGTTGTTGCTGTTGTTGTTGTTGCTGCTGTTGTTGTTGTTGCTGTTGTTGTTGCTGTTGTTGTTGCTGTAGCTGCTTTTGGTGTTGTTCTTGTTGATGTTTCTAGAAAAAAAAAGAAAATAAGACATCATGTTTGTTAATCACCCTCTTTCATACCAAATGGCTTGTCAGTTCAAAGCTCGCACTCAGCCTACGTAAAGCCTCTTTGGCAGCCGCCCTTCATGGCTGGAGAAGATGGTCAAACATTCCTTCCACAGAGCCCAAAACTTGATGAACTTAATATCGATGGCCATACGACCATCCTTCACTGCACACACGCACACAGCACCATCGGATTACAAGGAGGGTGTCCAGTTACATGGTTGTTCACAGTCAATCTGCATAGCCATATGCCATGGTAGTTGTGTTTCTCTTTCAATTAAAAGATCTGCTTCAGCCAATCGCCATAGAGCTATGAAACTGAGGGTTGCATATGATTTTTGCGGAACTGAAAGTAATTTATCTCCAAAGCAGGCAGACATTAGTTTTTCTTGGCCAGTAGCTGCATGAAACAGTCATCCCCTCCGTGGGGTACCTTGTGCTTTGACTTTGTACCATAATGACCCCATAAGCAAACTCAGTGACTCCACAAGTTTAAAAATTCAATTTTCAGGGTCAGGCACTGCAAATTCTGGTCCCTTATCATTATTCTCAATAGAATCGCCGAATGTCTCAGACAATTTCAGTTTCATCGCAACTTTTAAAGACGTTCCTCAGAACGTCACACTGGGACGATGATTCTCAATGAGAAGGTGAGGAGGGGGGAAAGGTGAAAGGGGAAATGAAAAGACGAGAAGAATGAAAGTGAATACTATAATGTATATTGATAAAATGAAGATGACCTTAGAATTTCTAGAACATTTAAGAGCAGACAGCAAATATCTGGCATGTTTCATACATAACAAAATGACAGCTTCTCTTCAGATGTAATTGATGACAAATGCTCCACAAAATTTACTTTCAAATGTTTCCTCCTTTACGACTCAACTACAGATTTCGTCAAATTCATTTCAGGACTCACAAGATCATGGTTCAACATGACAATTGGACAGTGTTCTCAAAGAGTAGTGGGCCCTGTTGACTGTAAACACTCACCCCCCTCCCCTCCCATACCCATTTCTGGGCATTCACTATCAAGCTGTACATACCTTGATGAGCTCTCTGAAACTGTTGATGAAGCCCACTTGATCTTTGGGGATCCGACCTTTGAACTGGTCGCTGGGCTTGAGGTACCAGAGAAGGAGGACTCGGATGGATGTGTCGGACTGAGATTCACCGGAGAGGTGAATGCAACCCGCCTGGTCATGATAAAAAACAAAAATGGGAGCATGGACTGAAGAATTTTTCGCCAGTAGCTACGCAGCGAATTCACTTTTTCAACATTTGTAGCACAGCAAACAAATAAAAGGAGAGTAACAGTCAGCACTTTTGTACAATGAAATAACATCACAAAATTTCAAACAACTTTATCGTTAACTTTTCAAGACAGGTGCAATTTAAAAAGTGATAAAATATCAATCAGGACAGTGTCATCCTGAGATTGTCATGACCTTCTTTGATTGAGGAGTTTTTATTTTTTTGACATTCACATACAGATTCAAATAAAAGCATGAACAATTTGATTATTACATGATACACCTGTAACATCATACAACAAAAAAGGTGTACGAGTGCATCATGCCCATTTATGGAAATTATGAGTGAAGAAAACAAGCAAAATACATTAAAATTCTGGTGTCAGGGGTATGTGGTATCATAATTGCACTTGCTCAAGTCTGCATTCAACTGAGGCAGAAATGGCGCTACCCTCCTCTTAATTGCAAAAGTGCATCATGTGGAAAGGAAACAGTATTTTTGAATGGAACTTCTGGAAGATGTTTGACAAACACTTCTGCTTCATATTTAATAAAGACATTGCCATGCAATTGTTCTCGTTTAAAAAGGACATGCATTTGTTCTCTTACAACAAGGACAGACAGGCCTGTAACAATTACAAACCACTGTGAAATCCCTTCTTCTTTTTGTGGGGAGAAATGCATGTACCAGTGGAATACGAAGAAACTTCGTGGTCCCCTCCACTTACAAAACAAATCATTAATCCCAACGAATTGGAAAGGTGCCGTGGACTTGAAAACTCTTTCAGGAGTTCACTACTCTTCTTCTGCAGTCAACTCTGTCCTCCTTGAACTTACAACTGGCTGTCTAATTTGATGGATTGCAAAATAAACATATGCCATAGTGACCCACCTGTTCCCAATCCCTCTTTTAATCCAGTACCCTCCCTGATTTGGTTTTTGTCATCCAGTTGTACCATTCTTATGATACACTTGTTCTGAGAGATGCGCGAATGAATGAACCACATGTGAACATTAGGAAAAGACATTGTTTTATAAAAGATCTCTTTTGACTCACAAACTGACTGTGGAGGACCCTCTGGAGGTAACGTCTAGCCTCTGCGTTGGCACCTTGGTTCGGAATGTCAAAGTTCACGATGTGTGCATTTTTTACCAAGTTGTCCATTGTTTGCTTTGAGAGAAAATAAAGAGGAGGAAACTAAAACATTCTTTCATGTCCCTCCTTCAAATTAATCTCATTTTGGCAAAACAGCTATCTGAAGTGAAACCGTCATAATAATGCCACAAATTAAAAATTAACCGGATAGATGTGAGTTGAAAATGTAATATCTGCAGGGACCACAAGAAGGATGGCAGGCGGGGGTGTGTATGGAATGTGCACATTTAGTGGTATGTCACAATGAATGTTCTGTGAAGGAAGAATTTCATTTAAGCAATGACACCGGTCTCGAAGCAGTATTTCTCCTTAAACACCACTTCGTCACGTCCATGCAGTTTTACAATACATTGCTGACATGAACTATCAAACTAAGATATTCACTTTCTTGTCTCCCCACTTGCCAACTTTGATCCCTGAGTTAGGTTCGTACATACATTCGACTCTCGGGCACATTTCCACTGGAGAATTTTCTTCTTTGACATTAATAACATGCAACCACCTGTTTAAAATTCAACCAATCACTGATGCAGAGCTGCCAACCTCAACAAATCAAAAAAAGTATTCCAAACAGCATAAAAAGTATTTTAACTGGAAAAAAAAAATATTCTTACAAAATAAGGCATGCTGCTTGTAATTCTGGTGATGAGACGCTTTTCAAACAAACTATTACACTGGCACAAACTTGGGGATTACAAATAAATTGATAGCAGATCTTTAGCAGTACACTGCAAATTTAACACTGATCATTCTTTCCCATTTGAGTTCAGCAGAGTACAGTAAGAAATGCATGGTTATTACTGTGACAAGATATGATTGACTGAATATTCTGTGGTAACTCTGATATCGAAATGAAGTTTTAATGTTTCCAAAACATATTATGTAAACATTCTAAAAAAATGAAACAATAAAGGGGAAAAACGTATTGCCATATTTTGCTTCAAAAAACGGAAAAAACACGGCAAAACTGGGACAGTTGGTGGCTCTGCTGATGTGATGTCTATTAATAAGCAATGCTAAATGTAGATTCGTTCACGGATAACCAAGATAACATGATGCATCGGTACTGAACACACTGCACTATAAGTACACAGGCGATATGAGGGAGCAACCAGAGCAAAGTAAGAACTTCAGAAGCTGGTCCTATTATTTTCAAAGACCTGGCTGTAATTTTAACTATTCATTAAATGTGTAGGGAGTCTATCGCAACTTTGTAACGGAAAGTAGCTTCTAAGAACGGAAAGCAGACAGCTGTACTTTTCTTGACGTTTTGCTTTTGCCGTTTCAAACGGTGACTGGCTGGATAAGCTCATTGCATGTATAGACTACGATTATGACGTGAGTGGAAAAAGTTAAAGAGCCAGGAAGCTCCTTCTCAGAGAAATTTGTGTATTCAGATGGAAACTTGTGTATCCGGAGGGAAATTATGGCACATGAGGGACATTTGCCCCTTTTGACAGAAATATAAGAAACTGTGGAAAATTTAGTCTCCCTCCCCAAGGAATGAACAATTTTTCCAGCAATGCTGTCATGATTTCATGATTACTGTAGCAGCACTATAATGTTCAAAGTGGATTTCTGTGATGGAGATAAGTTGCTCTGAAATAAATCAAGCAAACAAACAACAAATCAAACAAACAAAACTAACAAACAAACAAATAATGTCTATACATATATTTTTGGAATCACTATGGTTGGTAAAATCATGAGAGCAGATGCACTTTAATGCTCTGAGGATGTTTTTGGTCAAGCTTTTCAGATGCTCTGTTCTTTGCTAAGATATGCTCACTCCTCATCTATTTGGAGGAATAAACGACACAGCAATAGTCTCTCTCTTTCTGACGGCTCCCTTTTCTCCACTTAACCACCTCCCCCTGACCTTCCACTCTGACCCTACGCTCTGAACTTCCCTGATCACTTTCAGCTGACACGGGGCTAACACGGGACAGAATCACTGTTTCTCATTCTGAAGGAGGATGCCAACCGAGTTGCCTTACCAGAAACCTGAGAGGAATGACCTGCATGGTGAGCTTCTCCGGCCAGCTGTCGCAGTTGATGTTGGTGTCCGGGTCCCCCGAGACCGAGCAGTTGATGCAGCGAGGTATCCGCTGGTCTTGCGCCAAGGTGTTTCGTCTTCGTCCTCTATTGGGGATGAGATCGAAGGTACGGAGGAGACGGACAGAGACCGGCAGAGGACGACATTGGTAGAGAGTGAAAATGAGCACATGAGGGAAGAAAAAAAGAAAAAAAAAAACATTTAATGCCAATCCCTTCAAAAGGTGACGTCAAATATGATGCCGACAGAGAAACCCACACCTGTTTCGCAACTAGCTGATCATCTCCAGCTAGTTTCACAAATGATTTATCATGTACGAAAAATAACCAACTGTAGAGAACATCAAACAGTTCAGATTATTTTCCAGCAGGAACCAAGCTGTTATGCATCAGATTGAACCTTGCATGAAGATTTAAGTTCAGACCCACTTTTCCTTTTGTTATTCTGTTTTCTTTTCAATTTACAATGAAGCCATCCTCTTGGTCACGGTTATGTTTAGGTCAAATGAAGAGGATCTCTTCTGGAAATACACTCAAACTCCCCGGTAATTATGGCCAAATTTTGCAGTCAGGCCTCTGATTACTTTGCATACTAAATGACAAATTTTCAAACAGTTTGTCCGACTAATTATTGCAGAGGGTTAGCATCTTGCAGGGAGTGAATATAGTGAAGTTAATGCAGATACACATACTGACAGATAAACAGACAGACAGACACAGTATATGGATTAATGTTCTTGCTACTATTACCTCATGCCATTCCAGGACACCAGTCCATAGCATTTTTAACGGCCTGGGTACACCGGCTCTATTACCAGGCTATGGACAAGGAACAAAATCGGGGAAAAAAAGAAATGAGAAGAAAAGTGTGAGACCTTCGGCAAACAAATTAGTTACTTGATGTACACAAGATTCGACATATAACCAACCAAAAGCAGATGACAGAATGCCAGACTAGGTTTAGCAGTAACAAGAAATATGATAACTTAGGACCCAAGAGAAAGATACAGGTGCTGGTAGGGAACTTTAACCATTTGATGATTATAAGGTCAGCTAGCTAAAATTTGCCGAACAGTGTTTTCATTAGTAAGTTTGTTACACTTCAAATGATACTAATGCCTCAGTGAGGACTGAACATTACATCAACCAGTGAGGACAAAAAAAAGGGGTATCAGAGAAACTACAAGACAGGTTTGAGGAACATCCACCACAATCGCTGCAACCATGAACAGTTGCAGGTGTGACCACTCACATTCATGACAGCCATGGCCTGGTTGTTCTGTTGGGTCATGGGTTGGTTGATAACATTGCCTGCTTGGTCAGGCTGGAATACCATCTGTTGATTCAGAAGCTGGTCTGGCTGCAGACCAGGTTGCTGCTGCTGTGGTTGCTGCTGCTGTGACATGTTGGACTGCTGTTGCAACATGTTGGCTTGTTGTTGTTGCAGACTGGCCTGTTGTTGTTGTTGTTGCTGTTGTTGTTGCAAAGTTGCCTGCTGCTGCTGTTGTTGGATCCCCGTCTGAAGGTGGTTGCTGAGCAACGAGTTGTTCGGTGGCTGAGGTTTGAATCCTTGCGCCCCTTGGTTTGATAGTCTGGGATTTGCTGTTGAGGATGCAAAATGAAAGTATATTCGGGGTGAACAAAATCAAGAAGAGCTAGAAGAAAGAGGAGTGACTATCCTTGACTTCTTGCTAGGATGAGAGGTAACTTTCGCCTTTAAACATGCGTTCCAGACATTTTTCCGTTTCTGCACTGAAGTGATCAGACAACATCGATCAACATTTAAACTTCTCAGCATGTTGTACCCACAGATTGAAACACTTGTAGCTGTTGACTTCAAACGTTGTTTGATCTCAGTGACCAACAACAAAGACCATCCACTGATGTAAAATGCAAGAAACAAACCTAAAATGTCTTGAACCATTTACACCGCCTGTTGGACAATTTCATAAGCTATTAAGCACACTATACTTTTCCCCATACAGTACTGACTTCGCTTAACTCCCGACAGTGCTCACTGACCTAAACTTCAACTAAATCGAGGTAGTTTTTAACAAAAGTTACCTAAATCAATCTATTTTAATCAAATGAACAATCACAGACCAACAAACATTTCGTGGCAACTTTCAAATAAGTTTGTCAAACAATTCTGAATGCTGTACATCGATGGAACAGATTCCTAAAATGAGCGATACTGAGCGTTGAAAGCCAAAGGGACGGATGTAAAACAGCATATACTACCGTCAAACTGCTCACTCCTAAGAACATTTTATTTTACTTTGCACAATTGAGGTACTATTGTAATTGATGTGGAATGTAAGTTCCATTGTATATTCCATCTTAATGACATAGTAAGAGTCTTAAATTGAAGTTATTGATAATTTACATATTTTGTCTATGTATTATCATACTTTGTAGTAAAAAGTGCAAGTACTCGACGATTTCTAGGTAAAATGCGAAATTAGAAGTAATGAAGTAAAAAGTACTTTCTTATGCAAAATAGGTTGTGTCCATTTTCCTACACAGGGTGCTTAGCATGCAAAATTTGTTTAAGAATGTACAATGCACAAATTAAGCGTGCTTTTAGCCTGGCTCGCAGCCACGGCTGTTTGCAGCTAAGCTATCACCTGTCGGGTGATATAGTGTTATATAACCCCAAGATTTTAATCTAAAGACTGTCTGGGACGACATTTTATGGAGAAGTCCTGTTTCAAATTTAATTTACAAGTCATGGGGTCCTATGTGTGTAGGAGCGTGGTCATAAGAACCAACATGTTACTGTGAAAACATAAATATTTCCGCTGACATTGTCTACCTTGTTGAGTTTATCTCTATTCTGTCATTTGTTGTATTAGGCCTAACAGCAATTTCTCTTCCCTGCCCACATGTTATTTTCCTTTTTTTTTTCTCTTTTTATCAACGTAATTGGTAAACGAAAATGTTTTCTCCTGACTGCAGAAATCACCACTGCAAATCTGTAGCAATGCATTTGCAAAGGAAGCACCCATTGATGAAAGTGATAGGAAAAGGGGGGGGGGGGGTTCTGCTGTGAATAAGAAAAAAGGCCTGCACTCTCACCTTTGTTTTTTTGAAAAATTAGAAAAAAAAATGTTTCTTTTTCTTTATTTCTCTTGGTGTTCCTTTAGTCACAGTGTTCTTTCAGAAACTTTGCAAGCATAGATGTCTTGCTTACAACTTACCTTTAGATTGCATTAAGGCTACGGTTGTGAGAAACAACTGTGCGGCAACGTAAACAGTTTCAATGAAATGATCTTTGCTTGTAAACATTTGCGGTTTGGTATCGATAAGCGTCGAACAAACACTACCTCCGTGGTGGAAATTTTGTCAACTAACTTTATCATTCGTTCACGAAGATATTACTTTTAATTTTATCATTCAACGAAACTTTTTCAAATGGAGTCAAGCACAATCAGTACTGTACCTTGCCTCAAAGCACTGATACAACCGATACAAGCAAGTCACTAACCTGTACCTGAAAGGTTCATGAATAAACATGTTTGATATTCACACTGCTTGTGCTGGAAATGCAAGCACTACCAATCACGTAAGAAATAACATACATAAGGTAAATTATACAACGATATAAAAGCACAATTCACAGAAAATATAGCCCCCAACTGGGAGAATGAACATGAAAAAGATAAGGCATATTCAAGATTTTCAAATTTTGACCCATCTCTCATGTGACTGTTGACCCTCATGGCAGAAAAATCAAATGACTGTGGGCTACTTGTGCATCAATTTTAGAAACTCTTTACTTTACAGATTGTATAAACTGTGGTATGTGATGACCCAATTATCTCCAAGAAAAGCAACAGAGGTCACATACTCACATGGTGAATTGAAGCCATTTAAAACCTCCTTTTTCATACCACACTTGGATAAAAGGAAAATGTGGGTATATTTTGTCACCATCCTCATCCCAGTTCAGGCAGTGAACAATAACGTGGCATATAAGGCATCAAATGCCTTAGGTTTCTTGAGCTGTATTTCACATCATTGCAAAGGATAATAGTTGTCATGTTCGCAGGCGGAAATGTGTAATTAGGACAGGTAGAAGACCTGCGGACTCTTTTCACAAAATCAATCCATCATGAACTATGTACCACCTTCATAACAACTTCAAAGTTAAACAAAAGCTTCATGTCATAATTTCCATTCGATTACACTTTTACAGATATTGACGTTGCTAAACATGATTATTTGGAGCATTTTCGAATAAGGTCAATTTGCTCTGTAATTTCAATTTTCCTTTCCTTTGACGATACACTTTTGTGACAAAAGAAAAACAAAAAAACAAAAGAAATGAGGAAACCTTGAAAAGGTTTTGCATCACTTACAATGCTGCTCTGTTAGCCTGACGGATGATGTCCTGGGCCGCTGCGACTGCACCGATTGGGATGTGCCCAGTGGTGGATGTCGGGTTACCTTGCACGTTAGTCGTTACCTACATCAACAAATGCGAGGGGAAGAATTACAAGTAAGGATTCCTTCTTGAGGAAGGCATGTGAAGGGAAGGCATGTGAAGGGAAGGCGAGAGTGACAAAATATAAAATGACATGCAGTGATCTTAAGTCCAATATGTTAGTTGGAAAATACAGTCCATGAGCTCCCTTGCACCTTCGTGAAAATTTGCGACGAGTTCAGGGAAATAGACTGGATAAAAACCATTGATGTGTGACTAACAAAGTCAAAGGAGGCAGAAGTCAAAGCAATGCTAGCAGCTGCACATAGACTTTATTTGGAAACTTTTGAGTCTTCTGCCAGAAATGAATCAACATCATTTTGGAATTGTCATTGGTATTGTTAACGAATTGTGATCATTATTGTTAATGAAATGTTAATGAATTGTCATTAATCAAATCCGGGTGTGGACCTCTGGTTTACCTTTCTTTAACAATGTTGTTATTTTCGCATTTGTAAGTCTTCTGATTGAGGTGTCTAAATGAATCTTTTCGAACATAAATTATTCTGCAGTAAAGACAGATACTCATCGACCCATCCACAATTCTCCCGAACACTTACGTCCACTCCCTCCCACAGCCTGTCTAAAATTTCCTCCACAAGTGTTATCGAACCAATGGATCCCTGTGCATGATGTGTAACCTGAGCCACTCTGCATCTTTCGAATTTGCTGTCACTTGAAGAGCAGAACCAATTGAGAATTTTGCTTATCCCCCAGCCAAAAATATAGCTTGGGGTGATGAGTAACTGCCATTAAAGGAGAATTTGAAAATAATCTGGCCAGTGGCAGATATGGTTGCCGAAAGCTTTCGAAACGCTACTGTGGTCACTGAGAGCAATTGTACACAGAATAAAAAAAAGAGTACGTTCCATTTGTTATTTTCACTCTTTTAGATGAATACCAGCAACCTTTTTTCCTGCAAATTATGAATCTGCCATGCCAGCGTAATTTCGTAAATCAAAAGGAAAAACTGGCTCTTTTGCAGCCAATTTGGAAGAGTATTTACCAGGCCAATATTTTGAGAAGATGGCGTCTGGCTCTTGGAGATGGTTATGTTGGGTTGGATCAAATCCATACCAGAGGAGCTAGCCACCGTCTGCTGACCACCAGCTGCAGCTTGAGATGTCCCCTGCTGCTGCTGCTGCTGTTGCTGTTGTTGTTGTTGGTGTTGCTAGAGGTAACCAGAATGCCCAAATGCATTGTGGGTTTCAACGATTTATGAGTACTTTGAATCGGACGAAATTGCATATTAAAAGGTGAAGAAGTGCAAGACGCATGGTCTTCGCAACAGTCAGAGTGATTGATCGCATTATCACCGCGATGTAACGACTGCCACATACACAATGACGTCTGCTGACTTGAGGTGATGACTGATATTGTAAGTAAACATACACACCTAGATATTGAATGAGAGATATGTCCAAGCTTCCTGTATCGAGATTCCATGTATACGTGGTGTTCAAAAATGAAAGTCAATATGTCTTTGTGTTTCCTCGCCGATAGGCATGAAAAACAAATGGCAATGCATCCCAATTTAGAAGTTCACACACCTCACCCTTCTTGAGATTCTGTGTCTTCAAGGTTTCAAACTATGACCTCTACTAACTTCACATGACCATTGACCTCCACCAAAAATGACAGAGATTATCGACTCATTGAGCGTTACAGATGTTCATGGTTTGAAGTTCCTGGGTCATTCAGTTGCTAAGAATGTCTCCCTTAATAGGTTTTCATACATTAAACTCTGGTTACCTCAAATGACCTTTGACCTCCATGAAAAGAACAGTGATTCATCCAATCACTATGTACTACCGACACACTAACCTTTGAAGTTCAGGTGTCTTTCCCTTCTTGAGATATCATGTTTACAAGGTTTCTAAACTATGACCGCTACTGACCTCACATCACCTTTGACCTCCATAAAATATGGCAGAGATCCTTTATTCATCAAGTGTTATCAATGTCAGTGTTTGCATTCCAGCAAGAGTCAGTTGCTTGTTATCTTTTTAAATAAGTTTCCATACTTTAAGCTCTGGTGACCTCAAAAGAACTTTGACCTCCATGAAAAAAAAACTGATAGGGACCATCTACTCACTATAAACTACCTACACACACCAACTTTGTGGTTCAAGCACCTTTCGTCCCTTCTTGAGTTTTCGTGTTTACAAGACGAGTCATCACAGGTACACACAAAAACACACGCACACATGCATGCATGCACACATACATGGTTACATGATTAGCAACGTTACAATTATCATCAAGACAAAAACAGAGACACAGATACTGTGGACATGTTTGACTGAGATATCATCGACTTTGCCGATTGGACTAAGGATGTAAGTCTACTTAATGAATTGGATCCAACAGGTGCTGGTGTTCTGATGTAAAATTTCTAAGACATTTGCAGAGTGAACATTCTTTGGAACAACTTACAAAGATTATTACCGGCAGTAGCACTTACTATTTTTCTGACTTTGAGGTCTTCGATGAATTTCTTCCTCGCATCTGGTGGCAGAGATTGCACAGCCTTCAAGAAGTTTTCTCGCTTCTTAGCCTGAGGAAAGTACAGCGTATTGAGCAAATGCAAAATTAAAGAAACAACAGAGGGGACCCATTGTTACAGTTCAAGAGGGTGAAAGGGGCAGTACCATACAAAGTCTCTGACAGCACTGCTTTAGGCAGAAATCAACTCACTAGAGCGGCAATGGCGAAAAAGCTCAAACCTCACTGACTTCGAAAGTATCTACCAGCATTGATAACCTTACCATAAATTTGTATTTTGAAGGGTACGTACGACCCAGACGACGATAATTATAATTAACATCATTAGTCACATCCCATAATTATGACAACTGTCAATTTGTTTTTCACTTTTCTCTCCGGTTTGTACTGGGTATTATGCAACTCTGGATATGAATACGTATTGACGTGGGGCGTGTCTGGTCACACGTTTACCGAAAGCAGATTGAATTGTTGATCATTCACTTACAATCAATGTTCATTCCTACATGAGACACATTGGGGATCCTCTTACAGTAGTTGCATGATCATCGGTGTTTGGAAGCCTATGTGACCGAAACTATACAGGTTTGGAGTAGCTATTGAGTGAATTTCACAAAATAGTTCAAAGCACCCTCTTTTGATGTACAGTAGGATGCATTTTGGTCAAAATTTCGGTTGCACAGCCAGTTTTGACTCATGATCCTTGCAAATGAAGAATGGTCATGGTCCATTTGGAGGACCTCCTGGCAAACAAATACGTAAAGTGTTTCTAACAACTACCTATCCTCCTGGTGAATTCTATTTCACAACTACCTATCCTCCTGGTGAATTCTATTTCACAACTACCTATCCTCCTGGTGAATTCTATTTCACAACTACCTATCCTCCTGGTGAATTCTATTTCACAACTAACTATCCTCCTGGTGAATTCTATTTCACAACTACCTATCCTCCTGGTCAATTCTATTTCACAACTACCTATCCTCCTGGTCAATTCTATTTCACAACTACCTATCCTCCTGGTCAATTCTATTTCACAACTACCTATCCTCCTAGTGAATTCTATTTCACAACTACCTATCCTCCTGGTCAATTCTATTTCACAACTACCTATCCTCCTGGTCAATTCTATTTCACAACTACCTATCCTCCTGGTCAATTCTATTTCACAACTAACTATCCTCCTGGTCAATTCTATTTCACAACTAACTATCCTCCTAGTCAATTCTATTTCACAACTAACTATCCTCCTGGTCAATTCTATTTCACAACTAACTATCCTCCTGGTCAATTCTATTTCACAACTAACTATCCTCCTGGTCAATTCTATTTCACAACTACCTATCCTCCTAGTCAATTCTATTTCACTACCTACCCTCCCGGTTAAATATTTCTAATGACTATCTACCCTCCTGGTAAAGCCCTTTGAAAACTCGTCTTAAAGTATTTCAGACGACCGCCTATCCTTCTGGTAGTCTTTCTCAGAACTACCCGTTTCTCTTTGGAAGTTTGAAATTTGCCATTTTGAAATGGTGATTTGTGCGGTTTCACAACGTTGGGACGAGTCGAACCCAGTGACTGTTTGCGTAAATGTAATAAGCTCACGTGAGCATTTTTTTACATGACGGTCACAACGGACGTGTATATAGAAGATCTCAGTCAGTGTACTGCACTGTGGTTTGGCTCTCCTCCAACAAAAAGTAATCTTTGCCTTCCCTTGGAAAGGCGGTAATGTTGGCCATCTATCGTCGTTGAAAAAGAGATGAATCAGCCGTCTTTTTGGTTTTATCTTATTAAGTGTTACCTTCATTCAAAGAGCATTATCAGACTTTAAATATGTTGCTAGGATGTGACCAGATGCAATGTCTCTGGGTGGTACTGAAAGTTTTGGAAAGGTTTTTCACTGTCAACTATGAGGCAGCGGCGACTGAATGGCGTTTTGTTGTTAGCCTGGGGGGGGGGGAAAGGCCGTTCCGTACCTCTCACACGTGCATCCAGACACAGGGTCCTTCTTGTTGTCACAGTCCAAAATTTTCTTATTTCAATAATTTCGCCCCCATTTCAACATGACGTGGTGTTGCTAACTCTGACCAGCAAAGGCAATTTAGCGTCAAACGCTCACACTTCCTCATTGTTTGCGCTGCATTGAAACTAACATTGCTAAAGTGAAAGTGACGCTGAGAAGGTACCTTTCAATTGAATGCACAAAAGAAACAATCAAATTTGTGCATCAATGAACGACATTACCATTAATGACGTATTTCATTGATGCCCACAGCAACTATGTACAGCAGATTGGGATAGTTTTTTTTTTGAACGACCACTGCTGTGCAAGCCAAAGCAGTGATCATAGTGTCCAGCGACGGTTGCTAGGCCATTGCCATAGCAACTGATTTGCCTTTACCACAGCCATGTTACTGCATTGGCAGCCACCTCCACCTAGTATTGACTTACATTGCTTTCAAAGATCATATCATCTATATACATAGGAGGCATTTGTGACAGGCAATGCTATTCTGCTGAAAACATGTGTAAAATTCATAACTTCCAAAGAGAGTATACTGTGATTTTTGATAAAGAGATTAAAGATTCCCTCACTTTTTCTTCTTCTTTTTTTTTTTCATGAGAAATCAATCTCTGTTTCCACATGAATCCCTTCAACCATTTGTACACTGCTGCTAGCAATAGCTTTTGTTTGGATGTCAATTGTATTGCAAAAGGATTATCTGGAAGAAGGCTGCAAAATGTGTAGGCAAAGTAGTTGCTTTGGAGTAAGTAAGAACTATTGTAATTTCAAGTATGGCTCGTTATCTTTACAGGGATTCCCATTCTCTGTGGACTTCTGATCCAATTTTTCTAAACTTCCTTATCTTCCCAGTTTGGATCAAGCGGTTAGATTTACAAATGTTCCCTTATTATGGCCATTTCAGTAGCTTTCCAAGGGGTAAGCAATGAGCACAATGCAAATGCCCTTCGCAAACATGTGTCCTCTCTCAAAACATTATGTAATCTTTCCAAGCTGTTGTGCTATCGGGATTCTAGTATTGGTCTGCTCACAAAGCAAAGAACAAAATCATCGGCAAATACCATCACAGTGTTTCAGCCATTCTAATTGAAATCTAAACCTGGTCAAAGCACTACTAAACAGATTTGGCCATCTGAAAGACAATCTTGCAATAAACGTCGGTAATTCTGTAAAAATTTCAGACGTTTGGAATGGTAGATGCAGGGACCATCAACATAAAACTTTATCTCAAGGATGGTACGACACTTTCCAAAATACGTGGCGAAGCTACAAAGTACTGTGATGAGTTCAACACTACAACAGTTAATATTTTATTCCTAACATATTGTATCATCTTGTGCAACTTGATAGCTTCTCTGAATCTTCACAAACCTGTAACCACAGACATCATTTCCCTTTACCATGGCAACTATTTCACAGTCCTTCCGACGAGCAAACTTTTCTGGGACGTAGACAGCCACAGAGCATGTCTGAAAATAATGCGTGTTCTTTCATTGTTCACACCAATGCCGATGTTACCTGTTCAGGAAAGGACAGTGAACACAGGAAATGCATACGCAGAAAGCACCAGGGGTTGCCACGGAGACACATTATGGAACAGGCCTTGACGGCACAGCAGTTTGACCTATTAGCAACATACCTGAAGCTGCAGTTGTTGGGGGATATGCGGCTGTGGTTGCATCATTGGCTGCACACCTGGCTGCTGGGAGGGCTGTTGCAAGCTCTGCTGCTGTGTCGGTGGTATCACAGCCTGCTGCTGTTGCATCCTGACAGCCTGTTGCAGCTGTAAGGTCTGTTGCTGTTGTTGTTGTTGTATGACTTGAGATTGTGACTGTTGTTGTTGTTGTTGTTGCATGACTTGTGGCTGTTGTTGATGAAGCTGTTGTTGAGCCTGCTGCTGTGTCAACGTCTGACTGGGCGGAACTTGCCCGGAGAGGCTCATGACCACCTGCTGTTTATCCGGGACATCCATCTGCATGCCGGAGTTGGCGACTGCGGACATGTTCGGCTTCAGGTTGATCGAGGCCGCCTGGTTCTGCATGGCTTGTTGCTGCTGCTGCCCCTTGTGACTAAGAATGTTCTGCGCAGTTTTCAGGTTATTAACATTAGCTGCAAGGGAAAAAAAAATAGGGTAACATCATCACCATGGTGACGCTGTACGGGCCACTACATGATTGAAATCTCAGAAAACGTTTAGCCACACTACTACATTATCTGCAAAATTCAGCAATCAATGTTGAATGGACCATTATGCATTTCACTGCAGATAACATCATATTAATGCACCTCTAACTTTGGTCTAAGTTAGTTTTCAGAGGAAAGTAACGGTGAGGTACAGTAATAGAATGATCTCCTGACAAAAAAAAAAAAAAACTTCAGCCGTAAAACAGGATCTTTTCTGCCAGTGCATGTAAAATGGACGATCACTTTGGAACTTTGCACTTATAACTGTTCTACCCTTGCGAGTTTTTTAATTTTGTTTGTCCATTATTAGTTGCGTCCACATATCAGAGATTTTGGTGCTTCCCTTCTACGTAGCAGCGTTGATATCTTCCCCCATATGAAGGGAGGGTGGTCTGGTTGTGCAAATGTTCAAAAAGCGACCACAAAGTGGACATCTGTGTTGCAGTTACGGGTGGCTTTATTTCAAAACTGGTATGAAAGCTGTGCTGTAGCCCAGTCCTGGAAGATCAAGAACAAGGTCCGCATCAATCAGAGGCATGTTTCAACATATATATGGTGGCTACGAGGTTGTTTGAGGCCTAAAACGTCTACGCTGAGAATGGTCTCGATTGCAGAACCCTGATGAAAAGGACTTCGGAGTACCTGTACCGTAGGCATTGATAATCATTTTGCGCTTATGTAGGGAATGTCGACTTACAGGTGTTGAAGTTCATACTAGAACTCGCCACAATGCTTGGAGCAGATGACATGGGCACAGGATTGGTTTGGGACTTCCTCGGGGAAAGGAGGTCTTGCTTCACTTCGTTATGCTCGACGGAAGGAGGACGCTCTGGGTAAAAAAAGACGAGGCAACAAGGGCATTGTTCGAGAATGCAAACAAAAGACCTTGAATGAGATATCACTGACAAGTGAGCCCGAGACATGTACAACACAAACACAAGGAACATGGCGAGATAACTTTGGCAGCGTATAATCTCAGCATGCTGTAAGCTGCGAACAAAGCTATGTCAATTAAATTTAACAACTCGAGGTACAGACCTTTTCTTACAAGTTCTGAAAAATAACACAAAAAAGGTACAACCAGGCCTATGGTCAATGGAATGGCCAGAGGACAATTCCCCCTAAGCATTTTCTCACCCCCTAGAATTTCCTGAGGTGAGAAAAAAGTAACACTATTTCACATCTGTCAGTGTTTCTACTTTGGTTCCTCTAGTGATCTGACCTGGCTACTGGTCTAGATGCAACACAGAGAGCAAAGACTGAATATCATTTATACCTTGTAGCTCGTAGCCCCTGAGAAGTATCAGGTGTCTTTGGTCCAAGGCGTATTCCTTGGTGGAGAGGACTTGCAGTTCGCCGCAGGCCTTATCGTAGAGTTGCTGAAGTTCGTAGAGCTTCCTCGGAGAGATCACGGACATATTCACATTCCTCTGCAGGCGAAAACGATCAAAGGAAAAAAAATTGGTCTGACTTTGCAGGGGGAGGTGTCACGTCAGTGGTAAGGGTTATACCAGATGTTACCATGGAAATGAGTGGTGCAATGGTTGGGTGGAGAGAGATCAAAGCAGACAGCAATGTGGCTGAAAAGCAAATATCCCACGAGAACCTTTCAATTGTTGCAGTGGCGTTTGACTTCATTTTCAGCCTTCGTGCAGCTGCAGATGTTCCATCGCCTTTTGAGGGAGGACAAATGTCAGAACATTCGACAGAGAGATATTACCGTTAATTGGAAGACTTTACACATGTGGTGAATCGCATCACCATCACCAAATTTCATTAAAATGGTTGTTTTCTTTTCAAGATATTTGAAAGTTTAAAATCAAACCATAAGGTTGCCATTCTGAGATTGCGATGCCATGACCTAACAGGTTGTAGTTGCCAAGCTTTTGTTTTCCTTTAAGAATTTTATTTTCAAATGGTTGTCGCAGATATGCACAGATCCAAATAAAAAAAAAAATGAGAAACTTGATCACTGCAATACACACCTCGTATATTCAACACAAAATGAGTAAATGTTAGGTGAAGGTGCATTTTATGGGAATGACAGGTAAAGAAAACAGAGGCAAAAAAACCCCCAAAAACACAGGGTTTCTTTCTCCTTCAAGCAAGTGTATCCATATACTGTAATGTTCAAAATATCCCCTCACATGTCTGGTTGATAAGATGGATTCTGCTAGCTCATGACAGAAAAGGCGCCAAACAAATATTGTCTGAGCAGAGGAAATTACCTCAACATGATGGCTATTTGAAAATGATCATACGTCCAGCACTGCACCCATAACAGATTGACAAATTTGTCAATGAAACAATACTACTAAGCATTTTCCTTGAGGTACAGGAAATCCAAACACAGGAGCAAAAACCCATCCGAACTGAAACAAAATAATTAGGGTTTTAAAAATACCCACCTATAACAACTGAAGTTCCGAAGATGGAAAGGATCATGTACAGTATGATTGGGTGGGGGGGGGATGTGCATGGTAGATTGGAGTGCAATAGTTGTATATGAGACAGGTAAGTCAGGAGCAAAACACATTTGTGAAAACAGAAACACAACATAAAGGATAAAACACCTTAGTAAAAACAACAAAACAGTTACAAAAGATGTGAAAATATTACTACGTCATGTACACTGTAGCTATACTGTAGTATGTGATACTGAACAGTACTTCAGATTTATTTGACACTACCAACTACAAAAAAAGAAAAAAAGAAAAACAAGGAGGATTCTGCATGTCTACCATACAGGGCAGAACCTGTTCACTCCTGCGTCATTTCCATAATTCAGGGGCAACCCGGATGCCGAATAAAGAATAAAAAAAAAAGGGACTGCTTAGTGTACTGCCGGAACAGGCTGTGTAAAGACACACTGTAAAAGGTTTTTAAAGTGTATTACACTGTACATCATAGTACCATATACTGTAGCACATGGACGATAAATCCTTTATCAAAGCAAAAACATAATACACTGTTTAACAATTGGCAGTTCCAAAGCGACTCTACAGTGCATCCTGCTTCAATGGCATTACAAAGCAATTCTCCTGACAGTGGAAGACTTCAAAAGTTTCAATGGTGTATTGTATGTTCAATGACAAAAAAAAAACAAAAACACGCACACAAAAAAAAAAGCAGAGAGAAGATTGACCATCCTATATCCCCCTTCTCATCCCCTAGATCATTATTGTTGTCACTGCACTATACTGTACACATGCTCATGATTTAAAAGAGGGACAAATAACATGCAATACAGTTTATATATCTCCTGTTCACACTAGTCGTATTAAAGCAGGTATTTAAAATTGCAAATATTTGCACCTGTGTACCAAAGCAAATAAAGCTGCCACCACCTTTGCTTATGAAGTTCTGTATTTAACGGACCAATTTTGAACTATGAACATCAAAGACAACCTCAACCTTAAAAACTATGACTGTGTGGTATCAATGATGACAACCCTGTCCTTGCAGAGATATACTGATGATACAAAATATGCAATATTGTACATTATGCAATCTCTCTGTAACATTCATAAAAGTGTTGCTTTATATCAAAAAGAAGGAATGCCTGTACCCCATTGCAGAAAATACAGTACTGTTGACAAAGAGGGCAGCATTGATTGGTCTTACCAAATTTTTTTCCTGACAAATACCGTACAGAAGTTTGCTGTAGATTATTTTTCTATTTCCCTTACAAAGTAACGGTACTTTACTTCTTGTGATGCACATTTGACCATCAATGTCTACACTGAAACAGAGAGCAGCATTTAAAGGTCAAGAAAAACTGAAATTCAATTGCCTGAACTGGAGACACTTTCGCAGCACCTTCAAGTATTTCCAACCTTTGAACCCAAGAGCCTCTGAACCGGAGACACTTTGCAGAACCTCCAAAGGAATTCCGAATTTCTCGAAAGTGACAGATAGTAGCAGAAAGGAAAGATGCAAACTGGAGAGAAGCCACTTTTCCAATGTGCTCCCTATCGACCAAAAAGAGACTCCACGAAAAATACTGAGAAGTCCCTCTACTCGATGATGTGTGACATCAAGAACTGTCTATTGTGGAAAGACATCCGATGATGTTTGAGCTGCTTTCCTGAATTTTGAAACATAGAACGTGACCTTGATTCCTTTCTGCCTATTATTAGTCATTCCTTTTTTGTTCTTTTTTTTTTGTCTTGTCTATTAATTGACGCCGACCAGCAAAGTGATCCCCGTGATTGAGTCTCTGTATGAAGCCTCTCAATGAAGTGAAACCAAAATGGTCACAAAACCCCAAAATAACTTTTCTGGCATTATCTAGGATGTAATAGTCATTAGGGAGTGAAAGAGGCCGATGAACTCCCGTCAATTAACTCAAAGCTAAGTCAGTGTGAGCGTGTGCCGTACAATAGTCATCAGGGGGTGTGCTTGAACTTTGTATGTCAACTTCTTGTGATTAAGGTATGTAATTTGAAGGGTGCAGCACTTCCGCCTGCGGTGTGTTGAGAAATATCGGAAGTGGTTTTTGACATACATACTCTTTTGCCCTATTCCACTTACACTATGGAAGTTCTTTTTTCTACTCTACTGTATGGTACCTATTGGATTAGTTGGTGCTGTCAGTGTTACCACTTTTATATTTTTGTGTATACTTAGTTAATTTTTCTTCATTCCTGTTTTTGTATATGCTGATACCAAAATACGCCTTGTATCAAACTATCTCAACAGTTGCTTCTTTACTTTATTACTGTTGCATTCCAAGTTCAAGCCACTGAAGGTTACTGTGGTCTTGATGGCCATCAGACATCGAACAGTGTGTACTGCCCTCTAGCAATGACAACACACCTCATTAACTCTTTACACTTTAGAGGATCCAAGCTGCCTCTCTGCTCTGAGCAACCCCCAGAGTAGCCAAATTTTTTGTCTAATATCTCACCAGACCCTCAAAGTTGAAATTTCTTGTCCAGATCAAAGAAAAGAAGCAAAAAAAGAAAGAAAAGAAAATGGTGTACAGTATCTTCAAAAAGTTCATCTCGATCATTGGCCTTCATCCTTCCTACAGTAGATTGCTAAGGATAAATTTCTTGTCCCCATGTGACCATACAGTATACTGTAGCAAACAGACTGGATACAAAACTTACAGGTACAGTAGGGCCTAGGCGTGGTTAGGATCAGCTCTGACCTTATCCTAATACCATGCTGACTGTCAGGTTACCATAAAACCAGTCTCAGACGACAGAAAAAAGTACAGTAAGACACGTTTCACATCCTTTTTTAAGTTTAACTCTAATTAAGCTACATAAAAGTTTCTGAAGAGGAGGGACCTTTAAATTGGAATACGAGTTGTACTGGCAAACGCCTGGTCATCTACCTTTTGTTTTTCGTCAGTTTTTTAGGGAAGAGAAAGTAGGCTGAAAGATCACCTGTCACACTATGCACTCGCCTTCTAGATATTTGAATGTGAAAACTGTCTTGAACATTTTGTTGGCCCTCCACAATTCATACTCTCCAAGAAAGCATAGCAGCTACTGTAGTCAATCACCGTTACTTGAAATCAAACAAGATAGTCATAGGTTGTATAAACGGGGCTCACGCAACGTTTCTTTGGGGTGGCCGTGACACATTCCGCCGAATTCGCCCGTCGCTGACAAATTTTCGGCTCCTATTCCAGCTTCAGTTAGAAGATCAACATCTATGATGAACGTTCTCGAGATCATTTCTTGAATCTACAGTACTAAACTGTTAGAACTGTAACAGTCCATGTCCAGGTGCTGTACTGTAGACTGCGTTTTAGCCATTCGTGTACCGAATCTCACATAGGGGTAAAACCCTACGACGGATCAGCGAAATGAGGTACTGTTCGGTATGGACTGGGAATTGCTCAAGGTGGTCCATACTGCAGTAAAATAATATTCCTGAATTCTGCATCACCATGGTGACCAATATATTCACATTTTTTATGTAATGATGCTTCACATATTTTGCACTGCAGAGTCAACTTTCTGCAGTGTTCTCGCCTTTGGCTTCTCAGCTTAGGTTTAAGTTGACCCCGTTTTCAGATTTTGGTACCCTACAAGAATCGGGCTGCCTCCTACTACTGTACTGTAGATTTTCTGCTTTGATCCAGGGGTCGGTCGTTTACACTCGAGAACTAGTGCGTGGTCGCGACCACTTTCTATACCGTACTGCTTTGTTCGTTGTTTTTTGTGAAGTTATTTAGTTAAGATCCTGCTCTGTCAGGAATACAGCAGTTGAATATCATATCAGATGTCAAAAACTGGCATCTTCATTCTAAATGTATACCTTTATCCATAGGCCATACTAATGTATTATAACACTGTGCCAAAATTTCCTGCACAGCATCTAATTTCAGTAGTAGAGTTGTCGGACCCAAGAATACAAACTGGTGCTGAATTAAGGTCCCCCTCATGCTTCCACTCGGCGAAGTGATGGTTCTTGCAGTTTGTGACGTTGGATACAAGTACTTTAGGTGTGGTTGACTTGGAACTTTAAAAATTCACATGGAACATAAGATGATATTTACAACCACTGACTGCATGTCCCTTCAATACCAAGCAAAGAAGCAAGAAGATTTCATCACAGATGACACAGAGACTTGAAAAATGCTTGTCACCCCAGACCTCTTTTATTTCTGAGGTCCAAGAGATGGTAATTACCATAACCTGGGCCACTGCTTGGAAAAGAACATTGTGGCCAACCCACGGAGGATGAAACAGAAATGGGTGGACCTAAAGGCACACTGTGACATAAAGTTTGCAATTTTTTCATCAAAAATTTTCTTGGGGGCTAAAAAACATTTTAGAGGTGGTGAGTCCCAGTCTACCCTGACCCTGACCCCTCTTAACAACTGACTTGATGTGGGAAGTTTAAAAAAGTACATATTGTACTATACATAAGTACTGTACTCTACATATATCTGTACAATATGTTGTGTCTTCATCACTTTTCCATATCCTTTGTTCATACAAACATCATGTCCGCTCACTTTCATAAACACATAACAGTAGGCCCTCGTTTTGTTTGATAAATTGACTTCCTAAAAGTCACCTAGAAGATTCTGCAAACAAAAGCCAACAACAGTACTGTAGTTCAATGACCAATGGTTTTTACGAGCTCGATCTGTGGGACTGTTGGCAGAAGTGACGGCTGAAGACTTTGCTGGTTTTCTCATTGCGTGCTTTCTACAGTACACACTCAGCACTTACATGTTGGTTAAAATTTTTTCTAGAACGATAACTCCCCCGACTCCAATGAATAGTGCAATAGATACCTCACCTGATGCAACTCCAAAATGAGGGTTTGATTTTCTACAGTACAGCACATGCCAGTGTTGTGTTTAAGCACATGATTCCATCCCGATGGAGCCCAATAAAGTGCAAGAGTACTCCTGCACTGCTGCTTTTTTTTTCCTTTCTTTTTTCCGGAATTTTCTGCGAAAGAACTGTAGGCGCAGCACAAATTTTCTGTGCCTGCAGATTTAGCAAAACTGTCTACGAGCTCGATCTTTAATTGCACCAGTTAGTGTAGCATTCTAACAAGAGTAAATATCAGCTCCATGGGCAGTGAAATTTGAAATTTGAGCTCTAGCTTTTTGGAACTGGCAAATGTGCTTCACGCTGTACCCTACGGAATCTACTCCGTTCTTCGGACGATTCGTATTTTTTTTTGTTCCCTTTTTTTTTTTTTGGCCTTCAATTTTTTGTTTATCCATCGATGCTGAGTGCTCATCTAGTACGGTAGGCTACTGCACTGCATGTGTGTTTAAGTGCCATGGGTGACCCTGCTTAAGGATTATATTCACACAAACTTTTGTGCGTGTGTAATGATTTCAGAGCATTTCGTAATTTCGATGCACGCATGTATGCATAATGTTTGATTCAATCACATTCACATGATGATTTGCGGGCATAATTCAAGTTTCAACCATAATGTTTACATGTTATATCTTGTGAATTTTATTGGTACTTTTATTCTAAGGTCGCATGATAATTTAGTGCCATTCTGAAGCCAGCTATTTTATACTCCATGCCGGTCAGCAAGAGCTGGTGCCGGGGATAGGCCCAACTTGCACCAACTACTGCCGACCGCCTGGCATCTTCCCTGCACATTAGTATAAAGTCTGAACTTTGTCAACACATATATCAAAGAAATCATTGTACTGTTTGTGCTTTTATGTCCATTTGAAAACTTCCCCCCATCTGGCTCACTGTTTCGAGAAAAAATGGTGAGGAATTCCCTCAAAAATTTTGAAAGTGCGAGGAAATATCCCCCCTGTATTTTGACCATAGCGCAAAAACAGCGGTACATAACAGGTACAGTGATAATCCAGCTGCTATTATCATAACGGTTTGCCACGAGCTCACTTCAAACTGTGAAGCAAACAGGAGAACATGAGGCACTTTTGGTGCTGCACTACAAATGTACCTTTTTCAAAGTGCTAATTAGAAGTGCAAAAATAAAACAAGTACAGTAAGAGTCTATTGCTACAAAAGATGTGAGCATCGATTCATAGTCTTTTTTTTTTTTTTTCAAAGTTTGTAGAATTGTATGCCTCAAGCATAGTCTTGATGACTGCAATGACACAGTCCTGTATTATTAATTTAATCGTAACGTGCAGGCTGGCAGTACAGTCCACGCCTGAATATATTAGCACTGCGCTCACCGAAAATTAATGAAAATACCGATGCCATGAAGGTCATGCTCTGTATACTACAGTAAACAGGTCAGCAATAATGTCTTTTTTTTCTCTCCTCTTTTTTGCAGTATGCTAAGGGGAGTTTAAGCATTACTGTAGTGTAGCTATAATGTAGACCTATTACAAAATACAGTCCATGTGTATTTCATGGTAGTACTTTATGATGCTGTAATTTTGTGTTTTGGACTTACAAATTACAACCCTTCAAATTCAACTTTAAAAACAGAAAAGAAAAAAAAAGGGGGGTGTTGTACTTTGGTGGTGCAACCTATAGTACAGTACCCTGTAGCCGCTCATGGTAACCAACAAATACATTCTGTACTGTAACAAGCAATATGCCATTTGGAGTTTGAGGCACAGTACATTGACATTTACTGCAAATGTTACACGGCCTGCCCACCTGCATGCCCCCTCCATAAAATTTAACTGTTTAGCAAGAATTAGAGTCTACTTTTGTTTTCGCAGTGTTAACGCATCACAGAGCATGAAATACTGTACACACATCAACCAAAGTACAGTACTCATGACCAGGTTCGTGAATTTTGACAAAAGTTTGTCATCGATCTCTCAGCAAGCGTTTAATATGACAGACTGTACTTCCAAGTTTCTACTGCAATTGGAAAAGAAGGCTACAAACCTTCAAACTGAACTGCATAAATGAAATAAAACTTAACCTTCTACTGTGTCTGACGTAACAACTTTAACAGAAAACTGGTCCTCTGCAAAGCTTTCACGGAATTATAAGAACTACTGTAGCTGGAACTAATATTACTGCACACACCAAATAAAACTTGAGAGTTTTGTATCAAAGGAGTTTACACTGTAGCAGTTTTTAAGGAAGGTAGGATGTTTCATACAAAACAGTACACGGCTTGCTTTTTTGTGACTATGAGAACTGATTTCTCACTGAAATCCTACGTAGCTGTTTGAAAATGATAGTTGGCTCCAGGGCATCGTCCATCCAGTTGCTGATACGTACAGTACACTGGCGCAGGTAGCGAGGTACAATGACATCTTCACGTTGACGCTTCACTCTTTGGCGCAAAAGCTTCGGATGATTCAGAATTGCTTGAAAGAGTTCCGAGAGGAAACCACAACAAACATAGCCTACATCTCAGACTTGTTTGTGACAAGTATTGTTTATATATTTGGAAATGTATATAATTCCCAGGAAAAGAGCCAAAAGCGTACAGTTGCATGTGAACTTTCCACCGCGCTGATTTTTGTTTAACAGCAAGGGCAAAAAAAAAAACACTTGCGATTGTACAGTACATTCTTCTCGATATCCTTGAGAATGTGTTTTCGTGAAATGACCAAAATTTTGGTGACGTAAAAATAATGCAAAATATGGTAAACTGAGATGATGTGTGATGATGGATAACTGAAAGTTTTGAGAGTATTTTAAGTGTTAATACTGTAAGTAACAGTGTACAGTTTCTTTCACATGTGCAGCCAATTGAACAGATCGTCTGTATGTACAGCAAACGTGTGAAATAAATACTGTAGAGCAAAGTTTCAAGCCAGAGTTCAAATGATGGATATTCTGGCAATTCAGTTCTATATATTCCAGTTCAAGTTCCAACCCAGTTCTTTATTAAAAGAACCAGAACCAGACAGATCCAATTCTCCCGACCACTCACTGAAAGTAGCCTCTCTCACAGCTTTTCTGAAATTTTTCCTCATGCAAATACGAATTTTCATACATTACATGCCACAAATCCTGGTGAGGATAAAAGGTCCACAGTGTGTAATCAAACCAAAAAACACCCTATACACGCTGTGTAATACTGTATAAGCTACTGTAGGTCTACGCTGAATTTCTTGAATTTGCCGTCAATCAAAGAGTAGAACTAATTGAGAAGTTTGCTTTAGTCCTTAGCCAAAATGTAGTTTGGGGTGATGAGTCACTGCCTCAAAAAGTTGAGTGACTTTTACACATGTCACTTTTATCCACACTTTTTCTCTCACAGATTTCCTTAGAACAGTCAAGACAGTAAATAATAAAGGCCATGCCTGATGATGATGATCTTTAAGTTTCACCATTCCTGAAGAGGGTATAAATCCTCTCTGAGGAGTTACGGCACCACACCACTTTCTGAATGCCAAAGATATTCACCTGACACAGAATTTGGTTCTCACCCCTACGACCCAATGCGACGACTTTTACTCACAACGATGAATGGCACTAGTGTGACAAATATCAAAACCTACAGTACCCAGATCTGGTTTCCTGGAAGTGGCTCAAATACGTGCCTCAGTCAAAACATACCCTGTACTACAGTACTCACAATATAATTGAGTCACATACTGTACCTGTCTTAGTAGCAATGCAACTCTCATAAACACATGTAATGTACCATACAAAGTGCTGGTAAACCTTCCCAGCATTCCCCTAGAACTGTCACCTTGAAAATCCATAACAAGTCCCCTCTCCAGAACTCTTCTGTATGTTGCAAAATTTGCATCTATAGAGTTAGCAGTCCGAACTATGACTTCCCTTAGACCACGAGTTTTTTGTGAGGTCATAGTAATGTATTAAATAACCATATGTACGCCAAGCTTACCTCGGATACAATCGCACAGAGCTCTTCCACTGTGCGACCGCTGTACCGGTTCCCGTGGACGGCAGGCGTCAGAAACGGGGGGGAACTGGCGATGACGATGCAGTGTTGAATAAGAGTAGCCCTGTGGTAGAGCAAGATCAAGATGGCAGAATTACAAAAATGTTCGACACGATACTGTACATACTGTAGCATCTCCTTTTCAAGAAAGACCGCATACTGCATGCCGAAATTCCTACACTAAACACCTATTTGGTCCAACCTCACCTTTCTATTGTTTTAGTGAGGTTCAACTTGTTGCAAATTTTCATCGCCTTAGGTCAACTTCATCACCCCATGCGGTGATGATCCACATGGTCAACTAAAAATAGTTCTCGTAAAGTAATTCAGGTGTGTCAATCCAATGTCTAGGCTTTCTTTAGCTGCCTGGCAAGGGGTATTAGGTGTCATGTCCATAGGTAATACATGTGTAACTGGGCATGAAAGAGGGTCTGTTGAACATTTTAGCACGGTCGTAACATCATGGTGCTGCAGGGCTCAAATAACTGAGGGGACCAATGGCAAAACACTGTGAGGTCCATGTACTCTATTTGTCCCTGATAAAAAAAAACATGACACCAACGGCACGCAATAATTGACCCTTTTCGTTTATGCTGTCACTGACCATCGCTTCAGTGCTGCTCGTAAGGTTACGGCAAGTTATGAAGAGCCACTGTTTTTCTGCTTTGAAGAAGATGCAAATTTGGCTTAAATTTTTTTACTCCATATTGTACCACTTTCCTTTCATTCCAACTGCACATGGAGTTAAATCTGTTAACCGTACTGAACTTTCTGGCAAATGCCTGTAAATGACATCAGAGCCCTTTTCAGGATTACTTTTGCCGTGCCCTTTACGAAGCTTACTGTACTGTAGTTCGTCCCCTAATACTGTGCAATACGACTCAACCCTGAGAGGATCTGCAGTATACAGAAGGCACCTCACAAATCACTGCACAAGTATTTGCCCTGGGATCAATGCAGAGGATGGGTGCGAAACAAACGATATTGGGCCTGGACAAAAGCATTTGTTTTCAATAATAAGACATTGGAGGACACACGTACTATGCAAAGCTGACAAATGCTTCACACTACACGTTGCTCCTTACTGCAGGTCAGAGCATTGAAGCAGTAGATACAGTAAGTCTATACTGAATGCACATGCACGGTACAGATAGTTGAAAATTGAGGTTAACTGATGTGGTTTTTCACTGCCGGTATAATGGCTGGTGTTTTTATCAAAACATCACCAGTGAGATACTGTATCAGCCTCATTACAACAGTTCAGCTATCAAGCATGTTTTCTATTGAAAAATGTTCATTTTATGTACTGTAGTCTTAGAAGTGCTGTTACCATGATTTCAAAATAAATCATCGCAAATTTTACAGGTATGATTAAAAGAGCTCTCACTGATGAGACAAGTCCACCCTCCACATATTTCAAGAGGCTTTTTCTTTTTTGTATCTTTTTCAGATGGAAAATGCCCTACACTGTGGCCCTCAATTGGGATTTCTTAATTCCTACCATGGATCACTGCTAAACACATTCCCAAGTGCAAATATATTTTTGGGTTGCTGAAAATCCTGCGAACATCATCAAATGCGGTTCCCTTTATTTCACCAGTGGGATGTTTTAACGATAAACGTCAGCCTCGACCAATACCGGTTAATGGCTGTAGACACGCTTGCTCACTTTTTGGTTGCTCATTTTGCTTGCTCACTTTTCATCAGAAACCTTTTTCAGAATTCTGCAACTCGATGCTCAATGACATATTCACTTCTCAATCTTTCATGATATTTTAAGAGAAAGTGCAGAGCAAATCATGGTTTAGCATGGATTCACCAGTGCTGGGGTATGCACGTACTACTGCCTGACATTACATTAACACTGGTATTAACACAGCATTTCACTGGGTTAATATCAGTATCGTGTGTATCCTGAACTTTTCGCATAACTCTAGGCATGTGGCATACAAAAATGTGACATGGCTCTCACTCCATCATTTCTCAAGAAGTTTACGTTTGCAGGCACTCCTACAACTTGATATTGCATAAGAAAACCACAACAACACATTCCATTTCTAGGAAAATGAGTCACAAATTCCTCCACATGTTTCACACATGCTGTCGACTAAAAACCTATGCAGTTTATATGATTGTTGGTACTACCGTACTGGTATCAAAACACTGTCTAAAAATTTGAATGCACAACCAGAATCTTATTCCCAAGCTTGCCCCTCATTCAACTCAGTTGGAGTTTAAGATATTACGGGCCTTATCTGTAAAAGTTTCTTCACAATTTCTGGAGAGAAAAAATGGTGAAGATGGGTCGAACTGAATGTTGGTTGGTCCCAGTGCAAGAGTGTCTTTTACAGTGAAGCTAAAATATTACGTTTGCAAAATTTTTTATGGGTAAGGAAAATATTTTACAAAGGACAGGTTAACATACAAATCTGAATATTATTATGTTAGCTCCATGTTTAATATGTCAGTTCCATATTTGATAAACAACTTAAAATATTGTATGTTAGTTCTGTGTTCATTTGACAACCTAGTGTTTCCTTCATAATTTAACACTGAGTGACTACAAGCAGATCATTATTTAGTTCACATCTTACAGTGTACTTTACCATATACGATACAATTGCGTTGGAAATAGCGATGAATGCAACTGAAACTGTTACCAGTAGCAGAGCACCCATGGGGCAGACTTTCACTTTTTGTTTCAAATTCACAATCGACCCTTTCAACCATCTGAGGGGGCAGTTTGTCGGGAATCCAACGCTTCAAGTTCAGGCTCCCTCAAAGACATTGTGCAAATATGGATCATCACAACCTCCAACAACATCCATCCCTCCCCCCTGGCCCATCTTCTTGATCTCAAGAGCAACTTGGGGTGACGGTACTGTAATATGGGATCAACACAAGGTCTGCCTAAGACCAAATCACGAGATGTATTGGGCAGCAACCTGCTTGTTGAAGTCAGATGAGGTTCGACAGTCATCCCAGATCAATACTGAACTTTTAATCAAACTACAGTACTGTTCCTTTTGTCCCAGTTTCATATACTGTATTTTAGTAATTTGTTTTTGTTTTTTTTTTCAATTGCAGTTTTGAATGGTAGTATAATGTAAAGTAATTCTATTGGTTGATAGTATACATATAGTTTCTATTGCTGATAGTAGATAAACGTCCACACAGGAACAAGAGATTCCAATATAAATGTCAGTGATGTGAGGTAGGGATACAGTACTGTATAAACACTGGAAATTCACTGGGAACCCTACAAAGTGATTGCCAACCTGGGTAAACTATGTGCAAAAGAGGCTAGCTTAACAATAACGAAAAGGCTAGATACACATTTATTGTGTGTTGAATTTAATTCAATCCCTTGCCAAATTTATCAAATTTTGGTGACCCTCAGAAGCATTCACATGTTAAGCTGAACTTCTCATATATAGTTCCAGACTTCTAGTTTCCTGTCCTTTCTTCCTTTGACAAATTTCTAAATTCCAGATTGTTTATCCTATACAAATCTGAAAACCACTTGCTGTAATGTGTAAAAGACTTGGGAAACTAAAGAAATTGCAAATGCAACAACTCCACGCAAAAATGGCACAAGACTGGTTCCATCTTGCCATCCTTGACAAAAAAGAAAACTGAAACACAGATGGCCAAAGGAAAAAATAAAAAAGAACAACTTTTGGAAACACAGAACAAAAAAAAAACCCCTCAAAACTGGAACCTACTATACAACCATTCATGATGCAACTCATCCCACCATTGGGAACCAAACTATAGTGTTTTCTTCTTTCATCGCAGATTACAAATGTACCCTTCCAATACAGAATAAAAAATGGTCCAAAATTTAACACAGTTTATCTTAAAAAACAAAAATCACTGAAGTAATTGCAAGAAAAGAAAAAAAATAGAACAAAATTCCATGAAAATAGTATGGTGGGCACTTGAGTACATTTTGACTACGTCACAGGGCAAAGCATTACCCTGATAATGTGCAGTGCGCAATTAATGTACAGCGTCAGGGTAACGCTTTACACTGTATGTGAGGCCATTGATATGAGGAGATTGCATGCCAGCAAGATGTGTGATACATTACATATCCTGCATGGCTTCTGGTGCTGTATGATAAAGGAAAGGGTAGGAGGGTGGAAGGGTAGGGGTTGGGGATGGGTAGTTAAGGAGTTGCCTCACATAACCAAGTTCTGCAAAAAAAAGAAAAAAGAAAAAAATTACAACAAGACTCAATACTACTATGCAGTATCACACTTACGGTTTGAAGACCAAGTGATGTGCATCTAGAACCAGAAAGTCCAAAGGTATCATGGTTTCAATGATTCAATCATGAGTACAGTATTTGAGTATCTGGCATATTGCATGTTGTGAGGATATGTTGACCCCAAATGATTTTTGACCTCTGACAAAATCAATAGGCCACTTGCACCCAATAAGGTGCAACTGGAAATCAAATATGAGCTCTGTCCCAGCTTCTCTTAATGTTTACAAGGTTTACACAACTAGACCCCAATTGACCCTAACTGACCACTGGCCTCAGCAAAAAAGCTGTAGGCTACAGTGGTTTTGCTTAATAAGGCACAGCTTCAAACTCCATATCAGTTCTATACAGTAGATGCTTACAGTAGCTTCTTGCAATGCCATGCTCATAATATTTTAAAAATTTGACCCTCTTTGACCCAGAGTGACCTTTGACCTCCACCAAAAACAACAGGCTTCTACTTAATGAAATACATTCACAAATTACAGCAATTATCAAAAGTTTCCATGATTCCTATTAATTGAGATATTGTGTTAACAAGATTTTCAGTATTTGACCTCTGGTGACTTCAGATGACTTTTGACCTTCACAAAAACAGTTTCTCCTTCTTCTTCTCAATATGACCAACCCACATATTAAGTATGAGAAGTATCCATTATTCCTACCTTGAGATATTGTGTTAACAAGATTTTCAGGGTTTGACCTCTAGTGACCTCAGATGACCTTTGACCTCCACTAAAACCACTAGGGTTTTTCCCTTTATATGACTAACCCACACACTATGTATGGGAAGTATCAATCATTCCTATCTTGAGATATTGTGTTAACAAGATTTTCAGTGTCTGACCTCTGGTAACCTCAGATGACCTTTGATCTCTACCAAATACAATATCAAGCATCTATGTTCTAAATATGAGAACTGTCACAGTTTCCCTTCTTGACATATGATGATAAAAAGATTTTCAATGTTTGACCTCTCATGACCTCAAATGACCTTTGACCTGCAACAAAAATACTAGGCTTTATCCTCTTCATGCGAAAAAAACCACATACAAAGTTTGAAAAGTATCCATCATCCCTATCTTGAGATATTGTGTTAACATTATTTTCAGGTTTTGACTCTGGTGACCTCAGATGACCTTTGACCTCCACCAAAAGCAACAGTATTCTTCCTCTTAATATATGGCATTTATGTACTAAGTTTGAGAAACATTCAAGTTTCCCATGCAAGTTTTCATTGACACCAAAAAAAGCTGGTTTCATTCAAAAATCGCAGCTAACGAGACCACTGCATGAGTGACAATCTGTTGAAATTGTGTTCATATCTTTTACATACTCTTTTTAAGATATGGCTTTTCAAAGTTGGAAACAGATGATGTACAGTGTTGCACTGTGTCAGTACTACAGTATTAGTAATATATTTAAAGAAGGCAATACATGCTTTCAAAGTACTGTAAAACCCCCTGGGGCATACAAAATTCTCAATTGTCGTTGACATAAAAGTTAAGTAAACAAAAGATAACATAAGAGATACAGTATATCAGGTGATTCTTAGCTCTTTGGGTGTCAAACATTTGCATGTACTAGGCTCACAGTATATGTTGATTGATGATGCTGATGAAATTGTAAAACAGAAAGTTGTTTCTAAAATAGTCAATGTTTGATGGATTGTCATGAACACTGACTATTTTCGACAATTTCAACGATTAATTGGGCCATTACTCCAAAATGTGCTTTTTCATGGTGCCACACGTACTTTTCTTCTTAAATTTGACACTTCATGCTGTAAAAAGATTTTGGATGTCACAAATTTGCATATTTGGCTTACGTTTCTTTATGTGACAAGTGCAAAGCAGCGATTTGTTTGTGCAATGGTCAATGTTTGATGAATTTTTATGAAAATTGTCAGGCTGGCCTTACAACATTTTTAATCATGGTTAATCTGGTCAATACTCTGAAATGTGTTTTTCTCATCATACTGCATGAACTTTTCTTCATAAATGACAAATCATGCTGCAAAAGATTTTTGGATGTCACAAATTTGCATATTTTGCTCTATGTTCATTCATGTGGCAATCGTGAAGCAACCATTTGTTTGTAAAATTGTCAATGTTTGATGGAAAATTACCGTTATTTCCAAAATTTTTAATCATGATTAATTCGGTCAATACTCCAAAATGTGTTTTTCCCCATTATATCACATACACTTTAAAGGTTGTGTGACATCCATCTACAGTACAGGAAGGAGCACTCTTCATGCTGAAGTTGCAAAGTAAACGCTGAGTGAAAATCCGTTGGAATATCTATTACCGCTTCTGAGATATATGACTTTTCAAAGTTTGAGAAAAATGCAAAACAGATGACGTAGAGTGTGGCACAGTGTCATTACTTCTTTTGTTAAGCTAGACATATTTTGTCTCTTAATTACTGAGTTTCAGATTGGTATGTAATATCGATATTTTTGAAGAAGATAAACGCTCACAAAATAAATCCTTCTTGGTATACCGAACAAAATTGTCCTTGAAAAAAAGGTTACGTAAACGACCACACAATCATACAATCAAACATATCATTAGAGTCCATCTGTTGACATTGCATATTTGCATGCTTAGCCAATGTTTATTCCAATAATGATGCAGCCATCTGTGAGACACTAATTTGCCTGTAAATTTGTCTATCTTTGACAGATTTTGGTGAAATTTGTGACTATTTTTAAGATTTCCAATGCTAAATGCACCCAAAAATCCAAGACATCATTTTTCACGTCACATAACCTTTAATTTCTACTTACAGATACAGTATGACATATCAAACTTGCTGTCAAAGATTTATGTAATACCTGATGAGATGAATGAAGTGTAAGATGCACAGTCAGTTTTGTGAACAATGAGTTATTCCAAAAGTTTGAAAACTTGAAAACTCTGATTTACCCTTTTAAAGGAAAATACCACACCTCCTTGCAATGCACCAACATGGCATACAAAGAAAATACAGTACTTTCGAATCTTGTTCACCATTCATGCTTATTCATCGATAAAAATCTAAAAAGTCTCCATTTCCACGCAGCAACCTGCACGAGATGAGTTTCTACAGAAGATTTATGCATCATTTGAAATTTTGGAAAAGCTGGGTCAACAAATTTTTCGTGAGCAAGAAAAAAAAACTGAATTTCTATCAGTGAGAAGTAAACTCGATCATTTCTGGGAAAGAAGGCAAAAGCATATCATTGTGGTTTCTAAAAAGAAGATTTTTTTCTGTGAAACAAATGCATCTTTCCCTTTAACAAATCTTCACCGATATATTAGTGTATGTAGGTACATAAGTACTGTAACTACTGTACTGTAAAAGGAGAATAAGCGCTTCATAAACAAGTGATATTGTAAAAACAAGGTGAACAGAAAAAAACATGGATGCTGAATGGTGCTTCAATAATGGAGTGCTCTTACTGACACTGAATAATTAAAAGTGGTGGCATCTGAAGCAAAGCTTAGCGACCAGGAGGTTTGGGGCTCGATTCCTGGCTGTGTTGGCAGTAACTTGAAGTGAAGTTGTACAGTAAAGCCACATGGCTTCCTCCAAACGTACAGGTGCATGTTGGCTTAGTATCTCAAAACTCCTGTGCTTTAAAGTATTCGAGGCCTAAATTATAAATACTGTAACCGCACCATAATATTGTGGTTAATGCAGTATGCTGAGAAACCATAAATTTCCTATTATTTTCAAAATTTTGCCATGCTGAGCCGCAAGTGACTGTGAGGCAGCAGCGAGGAATGCACTTAACAATAATATACAGAAAACATTTACTGAACAGTGACTACCAACTCTGCTCCTTCCCCTCTGCCTTTCCTCCAACACACAATGAGGTACATAATCATCTTAGTGATACAGTACCTACCTTCTCTATAACTATCCAAAATAAATAAATATAAAAATTTTCCAACAATAAGCAGCAAGATCCTGCCAGCGAATCGATGCCTTCCTTACGTGAAACACAGTAAATTTAGTTCTTTACAAAATTGCACACGACTGTGCTAACTTGTTATTGTGAAATCTTGTGTTGAAACACTTTGTTCTTCCAAGCCTTTTCACTATCAAATGATACTGTGTAGCTTTGGCTGGAAACTCCCCTTGTAATGCACTGTTAACTGCAAAAGGGATGTCCGATGACTGGCTTACGGAAGGTGCATGCACGCTATGAGAGCCTGGCTAAAAATAGCACAGTGACCTGCAAAATGGCCAGGGGATTTCCCTTCACCATTAACTTCCTGTTGTTTCCACAAACAACAGATTTGTACAATTTGAAAGCCAGGAGCAACATACTGTACCTGTGCCAGAAATCAAGTCGGTATAGAGTATCGAGGGTGAAAACTCATCAGCGATGGGGTGTGTTTGGTTTGTTTGATGTCTGTGTGGGAGTGGTGTGGGGCAAGGGTGGAGTCTGGTATGGTTAGGTGACTCAGTTGTGGGTAGGGGTAACTAGTGAAATCTGGTGCAGGCTGGAGAACAATGTACAGTACTTTCCCAAAATCCTGTTTGTTTTGCAAAATTTTTTTGTTTTGTACTTTGCTCAAAGTACCAATGCTTCTTTTGGACGGAGTCAACTACGACTGTACCTCTTCTGTTCCTGCTGATTTCTACTTGATACTACTGTAGGGTCTTGAACATTTGTTCCAAACTATCTTAACTTTTTCTTCATTTTATGGCCGCTTCACTTCGAACAAGTAAAGAAACTAATCAGATTTGATTGTTTAGTTCAGTCCTCCTCAAAAATCATGTTTATTTATGATTTCTTCCGGGAGAATGACCAATCAAGGTGAAGAGTGAACAAGCACTTTGCTGTGACTGTGTGACTGCCCCAAAGTTAACGACCACGTTATACTGTATGAAAAAAGATGGAGCGTTTCTCACATGGTTACGCCTCATTTTCGACAACTGTACAAGACGTTTGTGGAGAACAGATCCTCCATTATGTATACAGTAACTCAGTTGGGTATACAGCTTGCATGTATACAGCTGAAGAAGAGGGCACTATTACAGTAGCAGCATGATGGGTATGTTAAAAGCATTGTACGTGGAAATAGTTAAGACAACAAATATTACAAATGTCTTGACCGACATTACCCATCATGAGGAAAGTACAGCATCACATTATTCGCATGCACACATACAGCACTGCACAAATACACGTTCACGATGATGAAAGCACACCATGGCTCAAAATGAAAGTTTCAAAATCGGCAAAGCAAAAATAATCTGGGGAAAGCTCACCAACAGCAATTTTACTCTTTTTTTAACGAAAAACAAATGATAGATTTTTGACAACATGCTGCTGGTTTAAAGGCATCAGGTGTCTTGGAATAGAAGGAAAATGGAAGGATGAAGTTACAGTTTAGCTAAATTTGCTTCTTTCTGAGGGTAGAAAAATAGTGGCTCTACAGAATGAGACTTATCTCAAGCGAAAAATCAGCACTAAGGGAGAGATCGCCTACGAGCTACTCTAAAAAAAAAAAAGAGGGCCAATAATTACGGTGAGATTCTATTTCGGTGGCATCTACGCAACTGCAGTGGGTACAGTATGATGGCACTTAGCAGTCAGTTATTACGAGTTCTTCTTGACCAATCAGTGCTCATCATTCTCTAAGGATCCTTCGAATGTTACAGAAATGTTCCTCCCGTATCCCTCTGTAAATCCCTATTACACATACAATACTTTTGTTCACAACTCACTCACATTATGGCTCTGCATTTCTACTTCCGAGTCAAGGTTCTTGACCAGGAGTCGTGTCTCGACTTTCCTTGGAGCCACGACTCCTGTGAAGCTTTCAAGACTACTGTACATAAAACGACCTACACGAGGACTGCTTTCTCATGTGCTGAACATTGTGAATCAATGCTCTTGCAAGTTTAATGACTTGTAACCTTACAATATGTCTGACGACTTTATTAGTGAGATTATTAGCGAGAAGTCTCTAATCCATCAACTCTGTTTGGAGTGACCCATTGCCAATACAATAATTTCAGCTCAAAATTATGTCATGTTACATGCAGATGTCATTTGCATGACAACATTGAATCCAAAATGGGGAAAGGGGTGTTTTATGAGTTAAGAGACTCGTCAGGACCAACTGAAAGAGGAAAGTGATTGAGTTAGGGACTTTCACCGTAAATCGTGCTGACCTTTTCTCTCTTAATTTTCCCCCTAAGTTATCACGCCTTAAACAGACTCTTGGTCTATGGTCTTAAAAGGATCTCACACCTGTTGGTAAGAACACCATTCTTAAGACGTTCGCCCTTTCACAGTTAGTTTTCTTGTTTCTCGTCCTCCCCAATCCTCCAGATCACTTTATGAAGGGCTTGAACCAAGTTATTTTTAACTTCATTTGGAGCAATGGTAGAGAGAAGGTTAGTCGTGATTGCCTCTCTCTTGTGAATCCCTTTAAATTTGGAGGCTTAAATGCTACTCATATTGATAAATTCATTGCAGGACTTAAATGTACTTGAATTCGCCGTTACATCAACGATAATCCAGGCCATTGGAAGATATTTTTTGATAAGTCTCTTAGTACATTTGGAACCAGAAAGCCAAAAGGCTTTATGATTCCTTTGCAACATGGTTATATCATAACAAATGAATTATGCACATGAAAAGTATGAGATCAACTACAGTTATTGTTCTTGAAACACCACATTTAATAAGCCTTTAACCCAAAATGACCTTTTTTTTTTCGGTGATCTCAAATGACATTTGACCGCCACCAAAAGCAATAGGGATCACCTAGCCAGTATAGCCAACCTATATATCAAGTATGACATCAGTCAACACAACCCTTCAGGAGATAATGTGTTTGCAACGTTTTCACAGTTTGACCTTGGTGACATCAAACCTTTGACCTCCACCAAAAACAAAAGGAGTCCTTCTACTCAGTATATACAATCTGCACATCAAGTATGACATCAGTCAAGGTTAACATTCTTGGTAATATCGTGTCTACACATTTTTACAGCTTGACCTTGGGTGACGTCAAATGACCTTTAACCTCCACCAAAATCAATAGGGATCTTCTGCTCATTATTACCAACCCACACATCAAGTATTACATCAGTCATGGTTACCCTTCTGGAGATATTTTGTTTACAAGGTTTCTCCAGTTTGACCTGTGTGACCTCAAATGACCTTTGTCCTTGACCAAAAATAATAAGGATCATTTACTCAGTATGACCAATCAACACACTAAGTACTGTATGACATCAGTCTCTCCCTTCTGGAGATATTGTATTTACAAGGTTTTCACGGTTTGACCTCTGGTTACCTCAAATGGCCTTTGGCATCCACCAAAATCAAAAAGGAGTATTCTACTCACTATATACAATCCACATACCAAGTATGACATCAGTCACAGTTACCCTTCTAGTGATATTCTGTTTACAAGGTTTTACAGTTTGGCCTCTGGTGACCTCAAATGACCTTTGACCTCGACCAAAACCAATAGGGATCATCTACTCACTATGACCAACCTACACACCAAGTATGACATCAGTCACAGTTACCCTTCTGGAAATATCATGTTTACAAGGTTTATACAGTTTGGCTTCTGGTGACCTCAGATGACCTTTCACCTCGACCAAAAACAATAGGGACCATCTATTCAATATGACCAACCCAGACATCAAGTATGACATCAGTCACAGTTACGCTTCTGGAAATATTGTGTTTACAATGTTTTTAACAGTTTGGCTTCTGGTGACCTAAAATGACCTTTGACCTTGACCAAGAACAATAGAGATCATCTACTCAATATCCAATTCACACACCAAGTATGACATCAGTCACAATTACCCTTCTGGAGATATCATGTTTACAAGGTTTTTACAGTTTAACCTCTGGTGACCTCAAATGACCTTTGACCTCAACCAAAAGCAATAGGGACCATCTACTCAGTATGACCAACCTACATACCAACTATACAATCCCTCCGAATTGCCCTTCTTGAGATATCGTGTTTACAAGCAAAGCGTTACATACACACACACACACAAACACGCACACACACGACATCACCATCGCATAGATTCCTTGAGCCTTTGGCAAGGAATCAAAAAGTCTTCTCTTTTCAGGTGTACAGTAATTGTAAATTCACAGATAGGAGAAGGTATGAAAAACAGCTTATTTCCAATATCTCTGCGTTGGAAAACGATTTGTATTCTGATTGGTCAGATGAAGCAAATTCCTCCTTATTGGAGGCACAAAATAAACTTCATCAATTGTATGACTATAAATTAAAGGGTATTCTTGTGCGTTCAAGAGCTCGATGGGTTGAGTCGGGGGAAAAAAGTACTAAATATTTTTTGAACTTAGAAAATCGTAACAGGAACTCTACTTTAATCCAAAAAATTCGTCAGGAAGATGGTACAACTTTGACAAAAGAAGAAGACATTTTAACTGCTTTGGAATCTTTTTACAGGTCTCTTTATTCTGCGGGTGATCACAATTCAGATGTCTTTTTTAATACCTTACAACTTGACAAAACATTAGATGATGAGCATTCTCGCCTTTGTGACGGCCCTCTTACTCTTGAAGAATGTAAAGCTGCCCTCGATAGTATGCCGCTAGACAAATCTCCGGGTAGTGATGGTCTTAGTGTTAATTTCTATAAACATTTCTGGCATCTGGTTGGTCAATCTTTGGTTGATTCCCTTAATTTTTCGTTCTTTATTGGAGAACTTTCCCCCGAGCAGAGACGTGGTGTAATTACTCTTATCCCCAAACCTGGTAAGGATCCATCCATGCTGAAAAATCTTAGACCTATTTCATTACTTAATTCTGATTACAAAATTGGTGCTAAGGCTCTTGCTAATCGCATGAAGCTTGTCTTGCCTTCCCTTATTGGTCATCAACAAACTGGTTTCCTTAAAGGTAGGTTTATAGGTGAAAATATTAGATTTACCCTTGATCTTATTGACCATTGTTCTACTTTTGATAAACCTGGTTTCATTTTTCTCCTAGATTTTGAGAAAGCTTTTGATAAAATTGACTGGAACTTTTTGTATAATACTTTACATGCTTTTAAGTTTGGTAATAATTTTATTCGTTGGATCAAGACTTTTCATCACAAGAGCTACAGCCGAGTTTTCAATAATGGGTATTCTTCGGGTGACTTTATCTTAGGAAGGGGGGTACGTCAGGGTTGCCCACTTAGCCCCTACCTTTTCTTACTTTGTGCTGAGGTTTTGGCTCAGGTTATTTTTCATAACAATGTTATCAGAGGTCTTAGCATTTTTAATAATGAAGTAAAACTTTTACAGTATGCCGATGATACGACATTGTTTTTGGATGATACCGCCGATTCTCTCAAAGAAGTTATTCGTACACTTGAAAATTTTTACGTCGTTTCCGGTTTAAAGATTAACTATGAAAAGTCGATTTTGTTCCCGTTAGGTCCCTATGTTAACTGTAAACCAGCATTTATTAATGATCTTCCAGTGACTTGGTCAAAAGGTCCGGTTACTTTGTTAGGGGTTTCTTTTTCTACTAATCGCGAGGACCTTTTTACTCTTAATTTTCCACCCAAGCTCTCTCGGCTAAAACAGTCACTTAACCTTTGGTCTATGAGGGACCTTACTCCTGTTGGTAGAAGTATCCTTATTAAAACGTTCGGTCTTTCTCAACTTGTTTTCCTTTTCCTTGTTCTTCCAAATCCTCCAAAGACTTTTATTCGTAAGCTTAATCAAATAATTTTTAATTTTATTTGGGGTAACAAACAAGAAAAAATTAGTCGGCTGACTATCACTAATCCCATTAGGCGCGGGGGCATGAATGTAATCCATCTAGACTTCTTTCTTGCAGGTTTAAAATGCACATGGGTTCATCGTTATATTAATGACAGACCAGGTTACTGGAAGCTGTTTTTTTATTATTTTCTCTCTCGATATGGTAAAAGTTTTCTTTTCAATTGTAACTGTAAGAATGGGGACGTTATGATTAAAAATCAATTCATTGCTGATGTTGTTAAATCATGGCAAGGGGTGTCGTTTAAAGTTCCAGACACTCAATTTGATAATCAAATTATTTGGAATAATTCTTGTATTAAAGTCAATAATAACATTATTTTCTATCGTTTTTTGTTTGAAAAGGGAATTATTTACATACGTGATCTTTTAAACCGTGATGGTACGGCAATTTGTTATAATGGTTTTATAAATAAATATAATTTACTGCGGTGTCCTTTCACGCTATACTGGGGTATTATAAAGGCGATACCGGTTCATTGGAAAGTTGCGTATAATTTAGATGCTGATATCATTGACATATTACAACGAACATCTCTTACATACGTTTAGGGTCACTTTACGTGCTTCAAAATTCATCTATGATAATTACATTTTAAACTTAGGGTGCAATTTAAAGGCAGTCTCAAAATGGAATAACTTTTTTCAATATGACGAAAAAACGTGGGAATCGATTTTTCGCTGCCCCTGGTATTCTGTTCGTGAAGTTAAAATTCAGTTTTTCCAGTATCGTTTTATTCACCGTATTCTTGGTACGAACAGATTATTATTTCTTATGAACTTAATTGAAAGTCCCCTTTGTACCTTTTGTAAAAGAGAAGAAGAAACATTAGATCATTTGTTTTGGAGCTGCCACATAGTATCTTCTTTTATTTTAGACGTAGAACATTGGCTTTTGAATCGTCAATTTACTTTGTCAAAAGAAGATATTTTCTTTGGTTATTGTAGATATATTAAACATCCTTTCAATTTTCTTATTTTGCATTTAAAGTATTACATATTCCAATGCAAACAAAAAGGCGAAATTCCTAATATTAACGAATTTTCGTATAAACTAAAATTTCTATTAGAGGTTGAAAAGCAGATATCTAAAAGAAGCAAAAGTAAACATTTCTTTCATTATGATATTTTATGTAGGTCGTTTAATGTACAACTTACTTAATGTACAATCATTTCGATTTGACGTTGCTTGATACTTGTATGAACATTTGGATGCTCATGTAAATATTTGCTATTGAAAAACACTTTAGAAACGATGATCAATAAACGGAGGATGAAAATAAAAAAAAATAAAAAATTGTAAATTCACTGATCTACCTACAATTAAAAAAAAAATTTGTTTCAGACGTAGTTTGCCCTTGCTTTACTGTTTCTTACCACACCCTCTTCCAGGTACAAGAGTTTTCTGTTTTCATGTAGAAAAAGGAAGTATATGACATGCATTTTATGTAGCAAAATGTATTGATTTGCTTATGTTGCTTACAGTATGTATGAAGTTTTCTCGATAATCCCCCACGATTTGGTCGACACACATTTGAAGGATGTACTCTGCTGCCACACGACAGAATAGGCATTGGTGGTGGATCTACAGCAAGTGCAAGCATATCCATATTCAAAGGCGTTTGTTTGAAGTGTCTAGGGTACAGTACTTAGACCGTATGGAGGTGACTTGACACAAGATGAGGCCCAACTTTTCTAAAATTCGGAGTCCCTTTCCGCAGCTGCTGGCACTGCTGACTTTCATATCTACCCAGTGAGATTCTGTTCCTTGCATTGTACTTGTGACACTTCAAAACTATCCTTGTGTGAGAGTTCCATTTTTGATATGTGGAGCAACAGTATGCCAAAGGCAATAAGTGACTGACCTACAGTAACTGCACTATACTGTAGGACATGCATCCCAAAACTTATATGGTTTGGACAACTTACTGTATCTGTCACCACACAGCTCCTGCAGTCTCACTACAGTGCTAGAATCAGAGTTGGTAACCTTGAAACCCACCGCTACCTTTGCCCTCATCCAAAGTGGATTAGAGACTCCTTCCCAACTTACTTTATACCATCTCAGTGTCATTTGCTCAAGAACTATTTACATGTACAGTATACTGTATGTTGTTGTATAGTCTACCATTCAGTGTTAACACCAGGGAGTGGGATTGCATGAATATCCAGCTTTTGTCTTCCCAAGCCTGCACATAAAAAAAAAATCTAATGCAGGGAAAATCCTGCACACTTCTCCCCTCCCTGCACACATAAATGATCTAATGGCAGATTATCTTACACAGAAAAATGTTACCAAACATGCTGATAGCAGGCCTTGAGTTTTCAGTTTTTCAGTTGTGCTACAAATCACACTTCTCAAGAAATTAAGGAGAGTGGTAGGTGTGCTGTTTTATAAAACTTTCATAGATAGCCTGTCGTCCCATTTTTCTTCTAGGTGTGCAAAAAAATCGCACTTCTCACAGTGATTGGAGGCAGCTTGATGGTGTGCAATCGCACTCGCACCGTCGCACGCTTCAGAATTCAAGGCCTGTGATGGCAGTGGTACAAGGAAATGTGTACTTTGTGTTTGATAAGGGGCCAAATTGGATCCTAATCTTATTGGTCAATGCTGCCAGCTAAACATTGTTGCTTCTTTTTTTTCAGTGCCAAAGCAGCACAAAGTTTCAATGATGATATTCCATTGTATCCTTACATAAACACTGCACAAGTGCAGTAGAGTTCTTGTTTATGCAGGCTACAATAAGTCTGTACACTAAACACATAATGATAGGCTATATCTGTACTTTTGCAATGCTAGGATACTATGTCTCATAAGGACATACTAACATATATGAAATAGTTACTGTGACTACTGTACAGTAGCTTTGATAAGCATCCTACAGTAACTTGGTTTTCAGGTTCTAATTTTGGATAAGTTCAATGGCCTTTTGAAACCCAAGGGCACTGGATATTTTGAAAACTTTCAAACTTTTCTAATGCAACTGTGGCAGTAAGATAACTGGTTCACAGGCCAGCATTGTTTTAATGAAAAGCACACAACTCTTGCCTGCAGTAGGTCATGGTATGGCTGGAAAGTTTAATGGAAGGTGATGAACAAGCAGACTCAATAGGGTAATGACACTAGGATGGGTAGTTTTTCCCATGCAGTAGGAGCTCATGGAAGGAAGATGGTTGGACATATGTCAGTTAACTACATGTGGAACTAGGCTTTTTCTTGTTTTGTCTATGCCTCTGTACTGTGTTGTACGATCATGCAGGCTATCTTAGTGATCATCAGCCTAAGATTTATACTCATTCTTCCAAAGGAAAACACTGAGTGACGTATTGGAGAATGAGGTATCTGAGGAGGGGTGTGGGGATATCTGAGGAGAAGGTGTTGGGGAACTTTGAAATTCAAGGAGAGAAGTGCTAGAAGTAGTATAACTGATGTGCAGAAGCTTCCATTAATGGCGAAAGATACCTCTAGCTTGTAATGAAGTGCTGTTGGAGTTGCCTCTTTGGTTTTGAAAATCCCTTTAAAAAAAAAGACTATTGAAGGGATGAGGTCCCTCCTTGATTTTTGGAAATCCCTCAGCCAAAAAATTTAAGTGAGGTCCTTTTTAGTGGGCCTCTGAATGGAAGGGAGAGCACTGGGATCTGGCCTTGGTGGATGGCCAGCGGATGGCCGAGACGTTTTTCCTTCTTGCGGTCATGGATCTCACCATAACTCTGGCAAACTGATCAAAAATCAGTCTTGCTAGCAGGTCAAACAAGAGAAGGAGCTGGCTGAAGTCCCATCTGGGGACCTGGTGCTCGTCCTCAAGGAGTTGCTGGTGATGTCGCATCATCAGTTCTGCCATCAACATGAAAACCAACGAGTACTTCATCGCCATCTTGAGATGCTTGGTCTAAGTCCCAAAGGACTTCCTCTAGGGTCCTCTGGACCCCGTCTTTGAAGGTGCTAGATGTCGCACCCTGTTTGACACGAAGCCTTTTTCTCGCCTCGTGGGATGGTGTGGGTGTGCAGAAAAGGTCTTTCCAATCCGGTTCTGGGACCTTCAGAGCAGAATGGGAAGGGTGACCGCTTCTTAGCGGAGGCCAGGGCATCAAATCTGTTGACGAAGGTTAAGTGTACCAGGATGGCTGGGAGTGGCAGGGTCACTTGTTCCCCTGTAGCCATCAGCTTGGAGGCCCCTCCAGAGCTGGAGGGCTGGGATTCCTCTGGTATTTCGAAGTCCATGTGTTGCCTGAAGATGTCCGCTATTCTGGTGATCAGGTCCAGAGAGATCGAGGGTCCAGAGCCCGTTCTGTCCCTTGTTGAGATATCCATAGCAGAAGCGGAGTCCTGGAGGTCCTCGTCTGGATCATCTTGCTCTTCCAGGCTGGAGAGTGCCAACAAAGCCTGACGGTCCAGAATATCATCATCGTGCCAGGTCGGAGCTGAGGTAAGAGCTGGGGTAGATGTGGTCGCTCTTTGTGGGTTGGGGAAAGGAATGTCTTCATTGGCCGGAGGACTTGGAGCCATTGTGGGCGGAGGGGGTCTCAGACTCGGGATAATACTCTTCCTCTCTTCGTAGTGGGGCCAGGAGTCTGGTGAGTTTAGAGAGCCAGGCCAGTTCCTCCTCTTGGCGGGATGGCATCCTCCTGTACCTGCTGTCAGGGTTGGAGTCCGAATGCCACTGTAGGTTCTTCTCCTCTTCCTCCTAGACTGATATCTTAGGTGATTGTGAGCAGGAGCGTGACGGTGACCTTGATCGGGTTCGAGATTGGCTCCCACAGACGAAGATCGATTCTGCTCCCACTGGGAGCCGTCCTGGGCAGTATCTGAGGTCGCCGGCAGCTCTTCTGCGGGTCCAGCGTTCTAGACCAGTGCTGGAGGCCAGGCAACTGTCGGAGCCGACATTTGGGCCGGTGTCGGATCCACTGAGGCAGGGGCCAGTTTCTTCCTTGGGCGTTCCCCTTCTGCAAGGGTAACGGCTTCATCTCTTTTGGTCTAGTCAGGCTAACAGCTTCCTCTTTATTGGTCTAGTCAGTGTAGGAACGGATGACGCCACGACCGACGGCTGCTTGGAACCTTCCTGTTCTGGTGGCTGGGTTTCTCCCTCTATGCTTACAGCTGGGGCACTCAAAAAAAGGTTACCAATAATTTTGGCATGGTAGATGAGAATGCATTTGTAATGATGAGACAGGTGAGTGAGGAGTGAAGCAAATTTGTGTAACACACAATCCAAAGTAAATTTTAGGATACTCTAACTAGGAAACAGCAAATTTTGGATGCAGTTTCCTTGCATATAATCAGCCTATCTAAAAAATCAAACAGTTGCATTTATACTTTTCTCCCCAGAGTTGTAGTCGGATCGAACCAACAAATTCTCAGGCCGGACCTGCACTATGTACAGTACCGCAAACGTTGGAGGCAGAGCTGTATTGCCTTACTGCGTAAGACTCTGCCTATGATTGTTCGGCTCCATTTGTTCAGTATGTGAACAGTTACAGTTATGCCATTCTAATTTATCTATTTCTATGGTGACATCACAATAGTAAAATAATTTCACTGGTTGTGTGCCACCTTGTGTTGACAGTTCAAATTTCCAAAACGGTTATTTTTTACTTTGATTACAGCAATCAAAAATGGAACAAACAGAATACCTCCAGAGATCTCTGGTGCCAAAAGGAGGACACTTTTACCACAATACTCTATGTACTGCATTGTACTTCTTGACAGTTTGGATCTATTTTGCACAGGATGAGCACTGTTGTATTATTATTTTACATATACAGTATGTGCAGCACCGGACCTTTTAGATCTTCCATGTGTGCTTGAAATCACACTCCTTAGAGAATTAAGGAGTATGGTAGGTGCGCTATTGTATTAAACTTTGACAGATTTACGTGATTTCCCACTATTATCTACAGTACAGTAGGTGTGCAAAAAAATCGTACTCCTCACAGTGATTTGGGGTAAGTGATAGTGTGCAGTTGCACTCAAGAGCCTCAGAATTCAGCCCTGGCAGACCAGGGCTGAACCAAACTCCAAACTCGTTCACGCTACGAACGAGTTTGGAACCTTCGGTGCTAGCCCACCTGTCAGGGATTGCATCCTTGGTCGATGTCAACAGAATCCACACATAAACACAGATACTGTATGGGCTGTACTGTACATGTTTTGTCTCTTCTTACAATACATGTCTAGACTTTGTCTAGACTCTGTTCTGACTTTGCAAACCAGCAAGAATTTCGAGAAAGAAAGTACATCAGGGTGAAGGTGTCATAGTAGGTTATCTATCTGTAAGACTTCTAGGTACAAAAGTTCAGTTTGTTTACACCTAAATGCATACTGCACTGTAATAAGACCTGCAAATGAAATATATACACTGAAAAAAAAAGATGTTTTTGATACTCTTCAGCAGACACTTGTATCCTGTGCCTGAGTATTCAAGTACCAACTGCTCATGCGACGGGGTGATTGATTGCCGACGAGAAATTTAAAGCGCGAAGTATCTTGCGGTTGGTGGTGGCATTGATATAAACAGGTCCACTAGTACAGTATGTACATCATTATCAAAACAGTGAAGATTTGCCCCCTGTACTTTGGGGTAGCATAACAGGACACCCTTTGCAAAATAGTGATGGCGGATGAACGAATTGACCGAGTGTTATCTGGATGTGATAAGACTGACAATGCTGTGTAACAGGGTTGCTGCATTTTTTTTTTTTGATTTTATTTTTTGCTTTAATCATGATTTAAATAAAAAAAAAAACGGTGATTTAGTGTAAGTCAGGTACAATGATTTAAATCACAATTTTCTTGAAAATAATGTAATTTCAATCAACAACATTTCTACAGTATACCATGAGCTACCACAGGTCTGATTAGTCCACTGACCCCCCTAGTTTCAGTGGAATGCCACCAACATGGGCAGAGCATTAAATGTAAACTTGTCTCCTCCTTGGAGACTATTGAAGCACCTGAGACAAAATCATCCACTAATAAATATCGAAGTGCTTGTTTATGAGCATTGACTACAGTAATTCAGGGTTGGAAAACCTTGCTAACCTTCCGAACCTGGTTCCCCGGAAATCTGCCATGCTCGCGGGAAATCATGCATGTCTGAACACATTTTTTTTTCTAATTAAAAAAAAAGGGGGGAGGAACCTGGAAATCTTCAGAGAAACAAAACAAATGAGGGAGAACAGGGAAAATATTGGGAAGAAAATATTGAAAAGAAGCCCTGTTGATGGTTACTGCTTACGGTAGTCACATAGGCAAATAGCGCAGGTTGCCTCTATGCCTAACCACGATGTCCAGTATATCCACAACAACCGGGCAAGTTACCAAAAATTATCGCCAGTTAACTCTTAGGCACACTTCAGTCAACCTACACACCCTTTGAACCCCAATGCCCACAGATGATTTGCACAGTGCTCGTGCACAATTTCATCTCTGTCGGTTTTAGTGTTTTCTTTTTCTGAACTCAGCATGACAGACTCTCTGTGCAATTAATGAGAACAGAGGTGCTTTCCTACACAGAAGTGTTTGACCCTTGTACCTTCTTTACGTCTTACACAGAGATACAGTGATAGCGCCAACCCAAATTTGATTTTCCTGCAATTTTCTTGCACCTTACTTGCAAAGAAATTGGCCCCTATAAATTAATGTTTGAATCAACCATGAAATGAGCTATTTTCTAAAAGATACAGAAATAACCATTTTGGGACAAGTGTTGACATTTTTGCAGTTAAAAACTTTCCTTGGAAACATGCAAGGATTTTCCTGAGTCAAACACGCAGAGCTCGCAAGTAGTACAGCTTGTACAGTAGTTGACAGTCTATAGCATGGTCTATGATTCTGTGCAACGTTACCACACGAAAAGTTTTGTTTTATTATTTGCCACATCACCGACGCCTGGCTTTTTAGTGAAGAATGCCATGATCCAGACATTTATTCTAGGACTATTGCACATAGCATAATATCGGACTCAAATTTCATATTTTGACATTTCTGACATTTTGTAAGTGACGCTTATTCTTCACATTTAAAAAGGTATATTGTAACAACGCAAACAGCCTAATGCTAAGCTTTCGTGATTGATTTTTCAAATATTGCATGAGTTTTCAGTTATATTTTTTGTGCTCAGCTGCAACAATTTTACTCCTTCGATATACGCTAGGAACATCAATCTTCCGAGGGCTTTGCCTGGACCCCAAAAAGGGGTTCCACCTCTACACAAATGTCAGTGGGAAATCGGTAGATTTTCTATTGTGTTTGCAGGAAATTTAGCAAGGTTTCCCAACCCTGGACTACAGTACAGTAGTTCTGCCATGAGCTTTTGACAACATACTACGGTGCAGTTCTGGGTTTATTACCATCTTTGAACACTACTTCCTACTGTGGTACTTCAGCCTGAGAAATTGACCTTTTACTTACTCACTGGGCTGGTAGCAACATTGATGCAAAACAATAACAGAATGGAAAGCGTGTATTGGTTTCCTGAACTGTTGACTCAGAAGGCTACTCTGAGCTAAAATGACGTTTACAGTAGGAGGCAAAAGAGGAAAATTAAAATAGCAGTCTGGTGTATTCCCATGATCTGAGTTCTATGCTCTGCCTGTGAGTCCTACAGTAGTTGACAAAGTTTGAAGTACAGTATATTGTGGCAGATTGAGTTAATATTTTGTAAATATGGAAGGATTTTGAAGGATTATAACCAAATGTACAATGATGCTTACAAATACCATTATTTGTCAAAGTGTCACATCCAATAGTTATCCAAAAACATTTGAATTTCTTACCCTGGCTTGCACGGGGGGTATGTATGTGAATTTATGTGTAAAAGTGCCCCGTCACACATTTTTGAAACACCAAACTGAATTGCTCCCTCCTTCACTCACTCATTAATGTTCACTCACAAGTATGTGACTCATGTATCAGCATCCTCTTAAACTGACGATTTGTCACTAGCACGTGAAGGAAAGTTGACAGGTGTGGAAACTCTTTGTGCATTTCATGAAACACCTCGCAAAGAACCCCTTGAAAGTACACTGCACCTTGTACAGCACATAACATTTCATAGTCAAATTTGACTGGAAGCACACTATCAAAGGTCACAACTAAACATTTGCTGGCTACACAGTATGTTATTGTGTGTTGCCAAAGACTTGGCATACCGTTCAGTACCTAAGAACCCCCTGGAGATATATGCTGCATTACAAAAAAGTGTAAATTTTAAGCGCACAGAGTATATAACCCTTAACATAGGCAAAAGTTGCTGTAGCCAGGTATATATAGTGGTAAGGTAATTTAAGGTACAAGATGATAAGGTAATATTTCAAGGTAAAAAGTACAGTATTTGAAACTGATTTGTTCTTGTTTCCTTTGTTCAGAATCTTACAGGGTATATAAAAAAGTCATCAAAAGAAAGCTTACATTTTAATGTAGTCATAACAAAAGCAGATAAGGGAAAAATAAGAACATTAGATGGGAGAAGAAATGCAATACATGACAATGCAACTTCTACTGTGCAACTTCTACTGTGCAGCATTCTGAAGCCAATGTAAAAACTAAAGACAGTAAAGCACCATTTGCACTACAGTGATTTTGGATCGGATTACCATACAATTTTTTTTTAGTTTCAGTTAAAATCTTCTCCATCTCTGGTCAGCGGGAACCAAGACTTTGCCACTCCATGTAAATATATGATTTTTATCACATGACTATCAAAAAGAAACATATAATAATAATTTTGTGACAGATAAGAGTGTCTGATAAAAGTTGTATCTCCATGTGACGTCACAAAATAATTAGGTCACATTTCATTGAAATAGTCCTCTGATACAGATAATATATCAGCAAGCTGGCAAAGTTTGAGTTCCCTCCAACCAGAGATGGAAAAGATCCTAAATAAAACTAAAAAAATCGGACAGTAATCTGATCCGTAAGCACTGTAGAGTGAACAGCGTTTAAGATTAGCCACTGTACTGAGGAGCTGTTTGCTTCAAGTCCACTTTCACGTAGTAAATCAGTCTGACTTAGAAGGCCTCAAGTACCACATTTCCAAAACGGGAATCTGCAAACGAGTGCAACTTTTCACCAGAAATAAATCAGTCCCATTTTCCCGCATAATATAGAAGATGAAAATAAAACTTTGGCCCAAGGGTATCCTTTGAACATTACAATTAATAACAACAGGGTTAAATAATGATGGCGTCCCTACTGCTGCAGGATGTAATTTACTCAGCAGGCGCAAATTACATTACGGTTACAAGGGAATGAGTTTCAATTTTACGAACTGAACATCTTACCCATTTTCGGTGAAGGATTCTATATCGTCAAAGATCTGCAGCGCGCTTGCTAGTCCTTCTCCGAGAAGGCTTTTGCTCTCTCCACCACCTCCGACAAATCTGGAATGAGAATGATTTACACCCATGGTATGTTTTTTTATTTATGCGTAAAAAAAAGAACATATATCCGCCATGTTCTGCAGTCATCTCAAAGGTGTAAGACTTAGGAGATTGACTGATGGAAATTGTACATGAAGGCCTACAGTACAGTACATGAGACATGAAAAAGAGGAAAACACATTTTACAGGTACTGCATTTGACCGAATTAATCATTAAAAACACTGAAGAAAGACACAATTTCCATCAAAATCCATCAAACGTTGACCGTTTTAAAAAACAAATTTATGTTCTACAATTGCATCATAAATAAACATAAGCCAAATAATATGCAAATCTGTGACATCAAGGGAAGGGAATCATATGATATGCAATATGTTAGCCTTTGTTTGACTTCACTTGTACTGTGCAATGAGTTGATAGCTTCCAGTATATATGCAACTGAACTAAATTATGGTTCTACTTGGCACTTTCAGAAACTAAATTGGAAAATTACACTAAGAATGACTCTATCTTCAGTAAAACAGTGTTTTAAAATACTGTAGGCACTTATACAGTAAGCACTGTGCAAACTGTACAATATTTATCATATTTCATTCAGTATGGTGCAGTTACAGGTAAGGACATCCAAATCTCTCTGAGCTAAGAATGACGACTTCTTACTACACTGTAGCTAGGCCAGCTTGAGACTAACAGTTCTTGAACGACGTGCCGACTACAGCCCTCTGTATCTACACAGTATACACAGGAGAAGTAGCAATGAAACTATACTATAGGGCAACCGTGTACTAACACTGCAAACAATTAGGACTAGATCTCATGGTCTACTTGGATGGCAGGGATGAAGGTCACTTTTAACAATGGAATTTTTTTTTTTGGGGGGGGGGGAATACAGTGAAGCATCTATAGTATTTGTTTTGATGGAAAAGTTATCCCTTGTATATGTGAGGTAACCTCCACACCTTTTGAGGTCTTCAAGCAACCCCTTCTTTTCTACAAATCTCTAGGACCTTTCTCCTGTTCCTCCCACCTGCACGCTACCATCTCCTTCTTCTCTTATTGCTCTGTCTCCCCTCTGGATCCCTCTGTTTCAATACTGCTTTGGGGCCCAGTCTGAATTGCAATGCAATTTACTTAACGAACAGCGTGAATACTGTGAGGCATCTTAACCTTTGTAGCGATTTTAACCAACAAGTGCTTTTTTTTCCAAGCAATGAACAATCCTGAACTGTCTATGATCCTCTCATGCTTGATATCAATCTTCTCCTAACAGTGCTGTACAGGTCTGCAAAAGTTCTAAAATTGACAGAGCTATTTTAAAGTGGAAGGTGAAAACTGAAGCATTCGACAAGCTTCTGTCTACAGTCTAGTATGTTGTCGAGTGAGGTCAGAACTGGGCAAATTCGCAATTTCATTTGGTTTCACTTTCATACATGTATGCTACTGTACAAACTCATGGATGAAAGACACAGAACTGTTTACCTGAAACAGAAAGCACTACTGTTAAGATGATTGTCTTTTTGTGACTCTTTTCATTCTGAAATGTGGCCGCAGTCAGGGCATGCAAGAGCGTGCAGTATGCTCGATCTTCACATGTTTACCGTTGCAATAGACATGTGACAATGCCATTGGCATCTCAGCCGCAAGTTATGGATGTCTTTAAATCCATTTTCAGAATTCTGCATTGACGGTCAAAGCTCTACGGTGCACTTTCTACAGTAGTACCTCTCCCAGAAAGCCTTTTGCTTTCTTCCACTAAAGTTAACCTTGCCAATAGCATTACTGTACTTGATCCACATGATATACAGCTACGTACTAATTACTAAGTAAATGTAGAAGACAAATTATTGAGTAACTGCAGAGAAAGTCACAGCATTCTGGATTATGGTGTTTGCTGCACATGTAGTTTCTAAATGACAGTTCACTTCTTCTGACACACAACGTGCCACTGTAAAGTGCGAAGTCCTCAATCAGTGTGGCTGATGTATCCCTAAATCAAGTATCCATCAAGATTTTACTTCTTTTTGCAGCTTAAAGTTTAATAGCAGGTTTAATCTTCACTAACGAGTCGATTGAAACCCTGTGAGACCTTTACCTTACTGTGGGACAGACATGTCCCAGACTTGAGGTCTAGAAAAATGCAAGTTTGGCTTCAGGGCACCAATTCTGAGGACACACTATCACACCAAACAGTCCAATTATTGGGCTGAAGTACTGAATGCAGTTGCTGCATGCATGCAGGTTACCTACCATACCTAGCGTATGTCATAGTCCATATTACCCTTCAACAGAGCCTCATGTGGACACTTTCACCCATCATGGAACAATTGCACTAGAAGATAGTTTCATTTGGCATTCATCACAGAAGTAATTATACCATTTGAAGAAAAGAGAACAAAGAGCAGCTGGAGCACTATTTGTTGTTGACCCCTTTCCAGCAATAATGAAAAAAAAAGGAAAACTCCCAACATGGAGATTACAAAAAAATTAGTCTTTAAAAACTGCAGCTCATCTTAACAGATAGATATCTTGACACGTAAGGTCCAAACGACATGTGGGTACTTGTGAAACCACTCTGGATAGAACATATCGCAGGATGTACAGTATCTCACCTGATTTCGTCCATTGAACGGAGGACCTCAAAGGCACTGCTTGTTGGAGGGTGACAGAACACTGTCTGAGATGGTATGTAATCCACACTGTTGTAGACCACAAGGCTGAAATTTTTGTTGCCATACTAGAAAGGAGAAAAGAAAAAGTTAAAAATATGAAAATCTGGATCATAAAATCATTACTTCCACGAAAAAAAAAAGGAAACCATACACTTGTGACAATGCAAAAACATTCTTTGCGTTAGTAAAAGCTGTTTGCAAAACTGAAACACATGGTGTTAATGCATTTACAGTCTAGCGTTGTACTGTACTGTTTATCTGTACTGTATTACAGTATAAGCCGTCAGCGTGAACAAAATAAAATCATGCTACAATCTTGGACAAGCCTGTTAGGACACTCTGTTGTCATACAGTACTCTTGAATCTCTGCTCTGGGAATACTGTATGATGCAAACTTCCTCCTGAACTCCAAATCAATGTTGCACCAAAGGAGTGAATGTATACAGGGAAATGTGATCCTGCGGGTAACATTGAAATGGGGAGCAGGGTGTCTCAATGAGTTTTGCCCGAAGTTTCAGTGCTCATTATTCAGTTTGAGGGAGCAAAGTGGGAGATTTCCTATTGCCACGAGAACTGTAAATTATGCAATTTTTTTTTTAACAAATGGTATGAGAACTGGACTTCGAAATCTTTCTTGGCTGTGAAATTTTGAGACTTTGGCGTGAAATTATGCTATTACCGAACAAACTTGGGTTAATTTTGCTGTGCAAATACAGCACTGTAAGCTCCATTCTCTCGGTGGGAGGGTCCATAATACGATATATCAAGAAGGAGTTTGCAAATTATGTAATAAGTATAAATGTAAAGGCAAATTCCATCACATTTTACTTAACTTGCACTAAAATGACTGATGAAGTCGCTAAAGCATCAACCCACAACAGACACCGCCACTCGATCTATTCAACTGAAATATCTTTTTCCAAGCTACAACAAAACTATCCTCAACATCAAGTTTTAAAGCAAAATTTGTGGAAAAGTCTAAAGTCCTGGAAGTTACATAAAATTTGATGATAAGCCTTTGGTGCTTTTCCCTTTTTTTTTTTTCTTTTTTTTTGGGGAGTGCTGCAGGCAGAACCATTCAGCAGAAAACATTCAAAACTGCGCTGTGCAGTGCATTGTATATCACGCACCTTACACGCCACTGCAATTACAGTGAGTGCAATGTCATGTGGGAGCCTTTGTTTATATGATACACTTACAATATGCAAACAAGGAGTCCAGCTGTGTTTGTCTTAGTCTTAAAATTAAACTGACTTTCGACTCCATTAAGTCAGCAAACATTTCACTGTCCCAATTCATCCCTGTGCGTGGTTTATTTACAGTGTAGGTTACTGTACTATAACAAGTGCTGTACAGTACTTGTATATTTTTCCTGGGAATTTTTACAAAAATCATGAAGTTCCCTTATTGTTGGGGTACTTAAACAGTTCTTTACAATTGTAAAGTACAATGACTATGACAGCAATCCAGGAAGTATATCATTCTAGTAAAACTTGGCCTTTGGTGACGAGTTTATGTTAGGGTAGTCAGGTTTCATTCATCAATTGTAAAATCCCCTGACAGTAGTTTCACACCACATTTACATGAATTATAAGACTATTGACAAAACGGGACTATCAATTTAGCAAGGTGACCGTTAAATATTTTTCTTTTGATTCCTATATTTGTACCTTCTTTTCTCTTTTCTGTATTTTTACTGAAGGGAAAAAAAAAACTTGCTTTATCTATCGATGCAACATGCCCAGCAGCTGCTACGTATGTCTATGCAGTAAATGTGCTGGTATTTTCAGAGGGTTTGCTGTGTACACAAGAAACTCAAGAGGGCTTCAAGTTTCTGCTGATACTACAGTAACTGTATGCAAAATGGGAAAGCTGAAACTATTCCCATGTTCTGTACAAGGAGCCCATACATACTGCACGTTGTATGTTTGCATGGACAACAGGGTTTCAATTGAACAAATGCCATATGTTTGCAGTCAATGTTAACAGGATCTTGTAGTAGGCAAAAGGAAGGCCTGCATACTGTACATACCGAAATACTTTACGAAGAAAAATTGTAATCAATTGGAAGGAAATGAAGTGAGATGTAGATGATGCTGAGAATACACATAAGGCCAGTATCCACCTGGGAGGGGGGGGAGTTCAGGGGGTACGGACAAACCCCCCCACAAGATCTGGAGTTCCACTAAGCCTATGATAGTAGGCCTACGTTAGCAACATATATGAGTTTTAATTTGTCGGTCATAATTGTCGGGTAAAATGTTCCACTTGTGGTAAAATCAAACCGCCCACTGAAAAAGCTGCATACGGGCCTGCACATTATTACAGCATACAGTACTGTTGAGCACTGCTGCATACAGTACTGTACTGTATGTGTAAAATACATGCATAACACTGCAATTGGTTTGCAGTGCAGCGAGTTACAGCGAGTATGGATAGCTCAGCTTCGACGTTTAACTGAGGCAAAGGTCAATGAAAGTACTAATGCCACTGGATCAAGTTGTGGTGAGAGTGTCCATCATTTACACGCGTGAATGATACTGGCAGGTACACAAGGTCAGTACTGTACGTAGTGTCTACTATATAGATGACATAGGCACTGCATGTAGATGCACAAAGGGACCTTCTGTAGAGTGATGAGTAGATGAGTTAAAGCTAAAACCGTAACTGACATAAGTGGAACATACTGTACAGTATAGACTACTCTATGTACAGTAGTTGTTACTCAAGTTCCATGCATTATTAATTGTGCATTCAGTTATAGCATCTCTACAGCAAGGGTGGCCAACCATGGCTAGGCATCAATGCAGCCCCCCATTTACAGTAGTGCCTCCCTAAACTTTGGAACAAAAAACAAAATGACGAGAATATAAGAAAAATAAACAAACAAAGTAGGCTTAAGTAAAAGCTTTAGACATTATCCATATGTAACATGCGATAGGTAATATGTTAACTAGCAAATGATTGCTTCCTCCCCGACCATACCATGGCACCTCAATAGCTACAGGGCTAGTACAAAGAGAAGGATAATAGAGGACCTCCTGGCAAACTGGGCAGCCTATGCACACTGCTAGGAATTTCAAAGATATCAATGTGGTCCCTTGATTAAAAAAGTTTGACTGGTCACCCCTTCTCTACAGATTCTACTAGCAAAAACTACTCATCTAGATTAGTGGAGGCTAGTACTGTAGATATAAAAAACATAATAGACTGATTAACAGATCAACAGACAGATAGACAGACAGGCAGAGTAATTTATTACTTGAAGATCATAGTCAAAATGTTTGCAAAGTCCAACAACCAGAAATTTAGACAGATGAAGAGACCATCATCAAGAGAAATCCGGCCGTTTGCTGGGCACACAGATGCACTGTGCACAGTATTGGGGGAAAGTCGTCAAAATCTTTGTCACATCCTCAGGACATTTCAATGTACACCAAAACGTAAAGTAACAATACAATTTGATGTGACGATATATCCATGCAAGTACTCAAATGCTCTATTTGAACTTCTATCAACTATCTATGACTCAAAGCAATAATTGTGTGGGGCAGAGACTGTGCACGAAACAATATCGCACCGGACATGAAGAAGGTCAACGGATTCCCTACTGAAGTCAAATGGAACTGGGTACCGAAACTAACCCCCTAACAACATTTAGGTCCCTACAGGTTTTTGGAGGGAAAAAAAATACCAAATTCTGACAGTCTCACAGTGGGTGTGTCCCCTGTTTCTGTTTTGGTCTACCCCTTCTTTGAAATCTTCTCTGGCTATAGACCTGGGGCTAAAAATATTCAAAAAGTGTTCACTACACATCTGCCAGGTTACAATGCTATTTTAACAGTATGGTACTGTAGGCCTAGAGTGCAGGGTAGCTGCTGTGCAATTTTACATTACTGAAAATCATGCAAATCATGAAATGCCGCCACATATCTACTGACTTGACTGCGACTGGCCACAAGTGAAACTATGATCCACAGATCACTTGAATCACTCCCTACTACTGGTCTGCTCATGACCCATTTCCGACCCAGCAATATTTCCATCCTTATCGTGGCAACATCAAAGACATTAGATATTTGTTCTGAAGTCGGGGAGGGAGGGTACCTTTGTTAAGGTTCTTGGCTGCCAATTAACCCACTTTTTTCTTTCCAACTTTTGGGGGCAAAACATGTAACAGTTTGCATTTAAAAAATGAGATATTAGTTACTGAATTGTGGATCATGATTTAAAGCATTAATATCTAGATGATGACAGTTAGGTCAAAGTGAACAAAACTGTTCTCTTCTTGCCATACTGTTGTCTGCTCACAAAACCTTGACCTACAGTACTGCAATAACTGCTGAGAGCAAACACATCGCTGTACACGATATTGAAAATTGGGACTAAATACGTTACAGTACATACTTATAGGAATGCACTCGGTCCCAATTTCCCCAAATCATATAGTATATACCACCTGTTACTGTACATTTACAGAGCACAGGTCAATCAATCGACAAAAGTTAGCGGCCGAGACTGAAGTTTTCACTAAGGTGTTTAAGACAGGCAGTCATCTCTGGGTATACAGTAGGCATGCCTGAATAGGAAAGTTCTTAAACATTTCCTAAAGATGGAATGGGATCTGGTATTCTTGATGACGGAAGACAGGTCATTCCACAGCCGGGGGGGGGGGGACATAGAAAGAAAGGGATCTGCAATCTGTCTGCAAAACAGATAGGATGAGTTCTGGGAACATCATGCAGATCAAAGAGTACAGCTGTTCCACTGTAGTGTACCTTTGCTACAAACAATTACTTCAACTCCTAACAGTACTGTAGGTCTACCAAGCTGTGACGGTTCGCACACTGTGGTAACTGTTTATGGAACCAAGCAAACGCTGTCACTGAGCACATGATCATCCAACTCCCAGACAGACAGACAGACAGACTGACTGCATGCGTGCCATGCCACAGTACTGTACACAGATGAACGTTGACAACCTTGCATGACTCAGCATCCCACATTGGAGGATAGGAAGAGAACTTGAGGAACTTTATACAAAACTACATGTAAAGCGGACTTTTCCTGAAGCTACTGTACTTGTGGTCAAACTACAGTATTGTTACCATATTAGAGTGAAACACTGCCTGGTGAAGAAAGGTTTTCTGGTTCCTCAAGGTTACAACATGTGATGTAACCAAGGAGGTTCTACAAAAGCCTTGATGTAACACTAGCAAATTAATGCAAAAGATCTATTCTCAAAAATTTTGAATTGCATCTATTTAACCCTAACATATCACAACTGAGTCAAAGGTAGATTGGTTGTCAAGGTTACTATCCATGTGCTCTGCAAATTACAACAAGGCTAATATCACATAGCCCCTTTACAGAAGAAAGATTTCCGATTCCTCAAGGTTACAACATGTTTATGTAACACCAGCGAAATTACTGCAAAGGATCTTGAAAATTTTTAATTGCATCTGTATTGTATTTGAACAAACCATATGACAACAGTGACAAAGGTAGACTGGGTTTTACGGTTGGGTAAAAAAAGGAAAAATCAGTACTGGTATTTGCTGCACATCTGCACCAGTAATAACCGAAGTAACGGTACTATTGATGTGCTCTGCAAATGACAACAAGGCTGATATCACATACTGCAGCCCCTTTAAAGTCCACCGTCCAACACTGACAGCATGTGAAGAAGGGAACTGCTACCTGATAGAGTCTAGTTACCATTTTTAGGAGAACAAACATTCTCTTCCATTGTGTCTTATCCACCTCACTGACTAAAAGCCATTTTCATACATCAATGCACTCATCACTACTGAAGCACTAGGATGTAACAGAGCCAGCCAGACTTGTCGGTTATGACCGTCTTCAAATTTTCTGTACACTCTTACAAACACTGTAGCAAATGAGACTTTTAATCTTTCAGTCAGGTGTGTATGGTATTCCCATATATTGCCATTTGGTTAGAATAAGTCCTGCACTTAGCGAAAAAAATGCTAAAGAGACTGAAAATAAAAATGCCATGGTCATTTACCTACAGATAAATATCCAACAACACTTTCCTACCACATTTGAAGCAAATTGGAAAAGGCACTGCAACGATATTGCCATATCAGGACATTAAGTCCTGCCCACTGATTAAGATGGAAGATATATAGGCACATGCAAACACAACAGGGTAATGTCCATCTATCCAATATGATACACATACAAACCAACTTTGAGAAAAATTCAGTACTCTGTTATCGAGTCACGTACTTCGCATTCCAATGGTGTCACATACACACCCCGATTTGACTGCATAGGTTCCTTTATTAGTGATACGGTATCTCCCCTGTCTTCAGCATGGAAATCGTACACTGAACATTGTTTTCTGTGTTGTGCTTACTGTGCATATCAAAGTTGTGGATGTGCACAAGTGTGACATCACATTTCCATTGCATTTCCATTGCACCATGTCTTCTGTTGCAATAACAATTTAACTCAAAACAGTCTACTGTTGCAATAACAATGTAACTTAAAACATAGTGAGCAGAAAAGCATAGTCCTATTCACACTTCATATTTTCTTCAACTTGTAATTTGTTTAATACGTACTGAATGCTGTCATCTTGTTTGAAAAAAAAAACCAACTTGTTTGAAAAAGTATACTTGAATATCAGGATTCCCATACTTGACTTTGAAAGCACATGTTTGCATGTACTTGCACTTGCATTCACAGTTTTGTGAGCTCACACTGTGAAGTCTGCATACAGGTATATGTGGAATGGTATAGTGCAATCATACTGCTACAGTACTGAAATTTTTGAAAAGATGCCCAACGTTTCACTTGCTACATCCAATGGGGTTTGCCAGGCTATATCCAATGGCATTTGCAACATTGTAAATGAATAGATCTATAGTTTGATTCTGTGTAATAAATCAAAACACAACATGATAAAATTTTATACCTACCTGACCAGAGTAGCTACTTTCAACCAAGGGCCCACCATTGAAGTACCTGCAATTAAACACACAGTAAAAAGAGCTTACCACAAAGGTACCATGAGAAATGGTAATATTTTGTAGGGTATAGACAGTAGTTGTTTTGTACAGTATATATAATATATTACCATTAATACTGTATCATGACCACATCTCCATAGTGAGATGATCAAATGGACGCCTGGACGTATGTGTAGGCCCTGGGCCTACATCAATTGAGACCATGACAGAGTACAGAAAATGCATACACCTGTCACTACAACTCACATTATTGCATGTATTTTAAAACATTTCATGTCATAACTGCTGTACGATGTGGAATCTACAGTACTGTATCTGGAAGCCAAACAGTGTGAGCTGGTAGTACAGTACTGACAGGTACTGTACCATATTCATGCAACAACACACCCAGAGTATATGCTATACTGTACACACACGTACAGTATTGTGCCACTACAGTGCATTACCCCTACACCATGCAATTCTCTCTTTAAGTTCAATAAGCCATGAAATTGGAAATTATTGTGGATACGGTATCTCAAACTGTTCATAATGCTAACAAAGTTCTTCCACTGAAAAGGAATTTCTAGAATTGTTCTTCAGCCCTCAAGAAAACTGTATACAGTATATATATGCAAATCTCTAGTCAGAACAAAGTTGGCGTATGCCAGTGTCCAGCTCTATTTATTACATTACCCATGCACAATGTCATGGAGCAAGATTTGTGATAAATCATAACTGTTGCGCCAGCAGTGCTACCAGCATGCTGGGAAAAACCTGAATTGGGATGATTTAGATTAACACTGGTCCAACTCCAAAGCTTGACTTACTACAGTTGTACTACTGTATGTGCTTAAATACTTTTAGAAAGTCATAAGTATACCAAGTAATGTTTTTCATCTGTGTGAAAGACTGACTCATCGCCCCAGACAATTCCAATTCTCCCAATCACTTAGTTCTAGTACAACGCCTGTCTAAGATTCCTCCACATTCGCAATCAAAACAATGGGGCGGCCTCTGTGTATACTTGTGTAATATGAGCTACTGTACTCTGTATCTTTCAAATTTGGTGTCAATCGAAGAGTAGAATCAGTTGAGAATTCTGCTATCCAGAAGCCAACAATGTGTTGCGATGATAAGTGATTGACTTTAACTACATAAGTAAAACCCTCTACACTCTTGATCTACCTGTGCTCTGCATTTTTCCCAGAGCAAACAAGGCCTGTTATACCTACTGTATGGTAAGTACTGACGTACTAGCTTCATCCATGCGCCATATCGCCCTTATGAAATCATTTCATCTACCAGAGCTAAAATCCACCTGGGCTGTGCACTCTCCTTCCTCATCAATCAACTTCTGGACAATTTCCACTTACCTTGAATTTAACCCAGACATAAAAGAAAGACAGACATATCAAAAAGGTCTTTTTGGGGTGATTTACATGGATATATGTATCAAGATAATGGATTCTTTCCATAATCATAGGACCACAAAGCCACCTATTTATTGCCTTGAAACACAAACAAAATTTCAGCTACAGTATTTCATGCCATGTCCATGCAGTTTGCAATACAATGCTGACACCAACTATCAACCATTCACTTACTTTTTAACCCCTAAACGAATGTTAATTAGTAAGGGGAGCCTCACAAATCCAAGCTAAGATCATCTTAGGTCCACAAAGCTTCACACTGCTCATTATGCAGCCTGCATATCCAATATGCTTGAGTGCACAGAGCCTGTACAGTACATACACTAGGTCCTGTGGTGCTAGGAGATACCTGCATTGGAGCATGGCTCATTTTAATACTGTCTGGTTGCTATCCTTATTTACAATGGGTAGCAACAACTTGGTCGAAGATGATCTTGGGTTACTGCAGATTTCTGAGACTCCCCTAAGCAAAGACCTATTCACTTGATTCTGGAGCAAATAAATGCCAGTCAATTTAATTATGAATGACATGCAACTGCTGTTTCAAATTCAACCACTCACTGATGTGATGCTTTCAAAAGTACGAGCAATAGAAAAATACTGTTCATACTGTAAATTCATTTGCAGATCTATACTGTAATCCTCCTGCCTGTTTGCATTGGTTCAACACACATATATGCAGTTGTTGCATTTTAAAATTTTTGTTATCAATATGGCGAGTATCCGGTAGGCCTACTTTTTCTCCAATTGCCAAACAAAACTGCAATATCATAAGGGTCATTTGGAACCAAACGACACTTGAACAAATATACAGTATGCGTGGATTTTGCACGGTAATTACAATCTGTTCAGCCTTCGTTCAACATTCTGACATACTTAACCCTCATATTAATCACACTTGTTACTGTAATTAACGTTAAAGGGAAATAGGGCATTTAGAATACACTAACATGACATAAAAAAGAAGTAGCTTTAGTCATTGTTAAACCATCCAGTCTCATCAATAAAGACGTACCAAAACTTCATCTTCTCAAAACATTATGCATGTGATGAGTAACAGAAGATGCATCATTTAAATTTTGAAAAGTTTGGGTGAACAAATTAGTGTTGAGCAACAAATAACTGAGTTTCTATCTGTGACAAACTTATTTCTTGAAAAGAAGGGTACTGTCCTTCCTTATTTTGAATAATTTATTATTCTGCATCCACAAACATTGGTTTTAATAGTATGGAGGTTTTCAAACGCTCTATTTCCCTTTAAATGCAGACATAAGGAAGGATTTCTTGTTTTCACGTATGTTGTTTGTGTGATGCAATCCTTATCTGTTCCAAGAAACATATTTTCCCATTAATGTGCAGACAATGCGCTTGAGTCATTTCACAAACGTTAACAGAGGGATCAAAGTCTGCCATCATCCTTCCGCCGATACAGAAGCATTGCAACAACACTAGTGTGTATACAGTACACAGAACACTAGTGTATGACAAAAAAGAACAACCAAACGTTGCTAGTTCAAAACTTCAGAAGCTGGTCCTATTATTCAATGAACTGGACTTTTCAAATATTAATACCACAGGAGCATTTCTTTTAGTGACTTTGTACCAGAAAATATATCACTTGGGAGAATGCAAAGCACACTAAGTTGCACTTTTGTTACCGTTTCTAACAGGCTGGAGAGGCGTGAAGTATCTGTGCGGCAGCTATCACTTGTATGGTCATTTTCATTCGTAAATTTGCAGAGACAGGCACAAAATAGTCGACTCTAATACACTTACTGCAGGGTCGGTATGATGTAGCCACTCCTCAGCTGCTTGTAAAACTGCCCCATTGCGGCTGTGCCCTCCATGACAAAAACCACATGAATATGTTGATCTTTGCTGTCGGTGGAATACATCTCTGATTTGCCAACTGTTGACAAGAAGTATGAAAAGAATGCACAAACTACTGTACAAGTAAAGTTGCTAAAATTGCAATTACTTGGTGAGGGGCTATCTCGATTGTTAGTCTGCACTGGTTGCATTTCAAATGGTGTCTCTAACTTACTGTAGTCTTGGCAAATCTTCGAGGTGCAGGCCAAACTGCTGTGGTTCCTTAAATCATCAATGGTGAACTCTCTTCCTCTGCAGACAGCTTAACTGGATGGGGGGGGGGCTACATAGTAGGCTTAGTGAAACTGAAGCAAATCTGGGCCTACAGAACTGTGACCAAAGGTAACTAGCAGCAAGAAGAAAGCTGTCCCTTTTTGTACATAAATAGGAGGTGGAGACAATAATAAAAGGAGGGTTCAAGTCAAGGATCTGTACCATCATAAGCTTGTGAACTTCAACTTGGATAAGCTCCCTAACTTCAACTTGCTTCCAATAAAGGCTACCATAAGTGTACAGTATCATGTTGTATCCATTATCATGGCCATACAGTACCACCTGTAATGAGAGTGCTGGTTGCAAGTAGAATGATGCACATACAGTATGGATTTAACCAATGATTTTGAAATTAGTAATAATCCAAAATACTCATTATGATGGGGTTGTAGTACAAGCTATACCTCAAAACTGTAATGAAGATTTACTATGCTGTCCTTTCTCATGTTAAAATGAGCACAACTTGCACCCAAGATTTCGGCTGTTTAAAGTATTTTTACGCACCTAAATTGACGCATTATAACTTTGGAGGAGTCGTGTGCAAAGTCAAATAACAGAGTACATACTGTAGGCCATGAGGCATACTGTAGATGTTAACTGATATCTAGCAGGTGATACTAGTTTGGAGATATGGTGTTATTTCAATATTGCATTTTCAGTTATTTTGTTGAAGTGACATTTGAATTAATAAGTGGAAACATATTACCACAGCAGAAATTTTATAGCAGCAGTCTTGACTTAGAGCTACAGTAGTTTGCTGTGCAAAATGTTTGGTGCTTAGGCAAGCCTTTACAAGTTGTATTGGGTGACTGTCAAATGAGTGACTTTACTAAAGAAAAAGCTTGGTCCAAGACTGTGACAGTTCCACCTACAAAGGTTGGAGTGTTCAACAGTATATATGAATCAGTGCTGTCTAAAATGAAGATGTATTCATCTAACAAAAAGTTGCGTCAGTGAAGGTGAAATTATTCTGCCATCTCTAAAACAAAATTAACTATCCTCAAGCTGTACGTCGAGTGCACACGCCATTGACTTAGTGTAGAAAAGACAAAGATGGTTGTATGCTTCGCTATTTCAATCTGCCTAACCTATGATTTCAAAAACTGTGGTTTGGAATGTAAGGCTACAGTAGCTCGGCTCGTTCAACAGGCCAGTGCAGTACTCTATTCAATCTGTCACGCAGTGCTTTCCTCCTGCCACGTGGTGGGTGTGAGTAAAGTACAGCTGCACATGTATCGTATGTAAACTTCAACTTATCACTTGCTAGGAGATTTATTTTCAAGGTATGTCATTACTGTACATGAACATGCCTACAGCCCAGGTAAAGCCCTGCCTTCTTCATTACTGTATTGCGTTCTTGAACCGTTTCCGATACTGACATCTGAACCACCTTGAATGTCACGCTGCCCTAGCTACTGCATAAATGTATTCAGACCAACAAGCTGTCTGATAAGAAATGAAGGCTGTCGATACCATTAGTGGGGATTAAATACAATAAACACAAACGTTTCTGTAGCTGTTCTTTCTTGTTTGAGGTGATACTTCATGAGATGCACCAAAATCCAAACTAACGTGTCTCTCATTAAAAATTTGAAATTATGAACTGCAGCATTTTTTTCTATACTTTTCCATTTTTTACTTTTCCAAGTTGGGGTTGAATAAAGCATGCATGCTTGTACTGTATTGCTGTCATCCCCTAAAAAATGTTTTGTGCCCATACGTCCGTTTATCATCTATAGCTGATTAAAAATCCACCAAACAGTACGGAATAAGGGAGATCACATACTGAACTTATGCAGGACAATGAGTCCCGAGTTTCACCATTGCTATATGTGCTGAATGTGTGCAAAGTGTGGTTAGCAATGAAACGTCAAAAATGAAACTCAAAGTCCCTCTAAAGTATGCTACAACTATGTGTTACTGCAGATGTGCTGCATGAAGAAAATCGGTCGCTCGCAGAGAGACTGTTTGTCCGACAGCAGAAATTACGATTACTGTACATTGAGTGATGATGGTTTTCATTTGGAGAGGTTTATATTTTGTGACTTTGTGAGTAATCTGTGCTGACATTTTTTGGCTGACTTACTGTGTTGATTGATTTGGTAAAAAAGTGCCACCATTTTGCCTTAAGGCCTAGACACTTCTACAGTAAAACTCAAAACTTGGCTCGAATTTTGAATCCATGACCACACGCACACAATTTAGACAATGATATGCTTGAATGAACACTGGTAGTAAAGCTGGCGTTAACATATATATTACAGGATTAGCATATACATATAGGGTTAGCCTATATATTAATTACAGAGTTAGGGGATCCTGGATGTATTGCATAAATTTATCTTCGAACACCCAACAACCAAATTCACTCTCGCAGCATAGTGAGTTATGCTAAGGATGAGACACTTATCGTAATTTCCTTGGTTAGAATCCTCTGTACTGTAATCTTTTTCCTTTGCAGGTTTAGCTTCCAATTTGGAATCCGTGACCACAAGTGACGTCAACAAGGGTATCAGACAACTAAAATAGTGACTAATAGGGTCTGTATGTACTTTTTAAGTAGTTTTTGGACTTTTTTGGAGATCCTTTTTTTCCTTCTACTTATCTCACAAATTTGTAAATATCCTGTGAAAATCTGTGTAGAGAAACTAAAGAAGTTAAACCTGTGAAAGAGGTTAGAAGAGGGTTTGCACCAACGTGGTTTGAGTAACAGTTGCACGACAGTCCTATCCCTGACCCACTACGCTACAACAGGGAATTCGGCTGATGGGTGTTCGAAGATATATTTACGATCTACATTCCCGATTCACTTGGCCTGTGATATACACACATACCCTAACCCTATATAATGGGGTGACCGTCAAATACGGTATTAAGGAAATTTATCATTCCAAGTTTGTGACAGTTCCAGCAACAAAAGTCGGAACATTTTCTCATGAATCAGTACTGTCTTAAATGAATATGTATTCATTGCAACAAAAAAGTGCATCAAAGAAGGTGAAATTATTCCGCCTCCTTTATGACAATCCAAACAACATTAACTTTCCCTAAGGTGCCCTTCGAGGGTGCCTGCCGTTGACTTGAAATGGTGGCGTACTTCACTATCTCAATCTGCCTAACTTACGTAAGCTTTCAAAAGTTGTGACTTGTGAATGTTAGGCTAGAGGCGGGTTCGACAGGCTCACGCAGCGGATGGCTACCATGTAATAGTATGTATACGCTATTGCTAGCCGTGCAACCAGTGCTCATTCAAGGATATCGCGGTATATTGTGTGTTTAATACATTGTGCCTGTGGTCAAAGATTCTTATTTTGAGCCCAGGTTTATCTTCTCTCTTTTCTTCCACAATTTTTCACAGTTCCTTTCCACAGAATGTCTGTAACTTTGGGAGATTAAGGAAAAGAAAAAAACCAAAAGAAACTCAAAGATAAAAAGGAGACAGAGTGATAGACCCTATATTAACTGTTTTAGTTTTATGATAGCCTTATTGACATCACTCCCAAGGTCCGGTCACAGATTCTAAATTTGTACCCAAAACTATGTCAAAAGTGGACAGGGACACCACCGCCCCTTATACATACCCCTTCCCCAGGTGGGTAGTCTACAGTATCAATGGGCAGATCTGAGGTGGACCTGTATCTAGCCTCTCCAAAGTTGGGACTGGGAGATACTGTATGATTATGAAATGAGATTAAAAACACACATGACAACGTACCCGAGCCTAGGCCATTATAAGCCTAACTTAGGCTACAGGCTGTAGGCTACAGTAGGCCTAGATAGCCTACACTGGATCAAGCCTGTCTTTGTTTTGTCAATAATGTGCAATCTGGATGTATTTCAAAACGGCCATATGACAACAGGCCAACAGGTGTACAGGTAGTACTAATACCACAAACTGAACGTGTGACACAGTGACTGTGACAACCAAGCCTAGGCTGTGTCTCTTTAGTATTTAAGAAGTTATGGCTACATGCAGAGTACGGCCTAACATACTGTAAGTGTGCACCCTCAATTTGTGCGACACCACTATAGAAATTTCTGTGGACACCACAAATACACAGTAATCAGTCACGACTCCAGCTCGGGGCAGAAAACAACGAAACATTCACTTACGTAGGCCCGTAGGTTGGGATCAGAAGTAGTTGAGCTTGCGATCATGTATTATAAATGATAGAAGGGATGCACTCTGGATATAAGAAGGTCGAGTGTGTTAACTATAAGAGTAACGTCTTTACTTGTTCCGTGTTGTCATCCGCCTGCGCTGCCCCTTTTAATTTACTACTTACATCAATATGTCGACACTATTCATACTGACCACCATAGCACTATCATGACACTGACAAACCGACAAAGTTGTCTGTTTGTAATCATGCACAATAATCACTACCGGAAGTCCAAAGTCTAGCAATCATGGAAATCCCCTAGTTAGCCCTACTGGGTCTTCACTGGCCCGCTCTAAATCAGGGACCCCACTTTGTCAAGGTGTTTATTGATGATTGAGGCTCTTTGTGAGAATTAATCAAATTAAAGGAGTGAAAATCCATTTGAGCGCAGGGTAAAGTTTATAGTGAGATGAGTCAAAAACAGAGAAATAATGGTAATGAAATATGACGTCATTTCCGGCCTCAGATTCTGCACGAGGTATATGGCAAGCGTAATGTGCAATAAATAAGATAAATAAGAAATCCCGATTGTGGAACTCGATTATATAGGTTTATGTAGGTTTATCAGTCGAATGCATTTTATAAACGTGGATTATCGGATGATGAGCCTGGTCAATCAAAAGAGAATCCTATAATTCCAGTTTCATTCAAATGATTTCGATAACTCAGGTTAGTTTATCAACCAATATCTTGGACTCTACAAGGTTATTTTGATAACTCAGCTTTATCATAGAAAGTTCCAAGATCCGTCACTTTTCTAATCCAGGGTTCTCGATTGATAAACCAGTGGATGATCGACTGGTGAAGCTAGATTTTAGAATTGAACTAGCAGCATAAGTCGATAAATCCGGATAATCCATGTTTATCGGTCGAAATCCAGGTTTATCAAAACTGAATTCGATAAACCTGGATTGGATTATCAAAGAGAATCCAGAAACCACTGGTTTATTGAACTTTAACAGTTGACTGGAAACACATGGGCCCCATACAGGTGAATCCATATAGGGACCCACATAATTTTGCACCCAAGATCTGTATGGGGTCCATATTGGCCATCCCAGATAAACATATGATCCAGGCATATGGGATAGTCATGTTGTCCGAATGGGACAATTGTCCACTTGAACCCCAGAACTACCCCATAGGTCTACTGGTCATATGGGTTATCTGGGCTGACCCATATGGACCCCTCACAGATCTTGGGTGTAAAAGTCATATTGGTCCCAAATGTTCGTCGATTAATGGGCCAATGTTGGCGGAATGTAACCTGAGATTAATCTGGCCACTCAAATGATCGATAGTATCGAAAAGTTCTGTACACAACACGATCATGTGCTCATTTAATCGCTTATGCTTTGAAATGATATGTCTAGGTGAAAACAAGTCATAAAATGCTAATTTTATTCGAAATACATGATTTTTGACCAGTTTGAAATTTTGTGACCTTGTAAGTTGGGGAATTTTGCCCACAATAGGCCACGCCATGCTCACAAACAAGCGGCTTACAACAAAACTATAAACCCAGTAAAAGCAACTCTATCTCCTCCTGCTAGCTATGACACGCTGCTCCCAGAAACGGAAAGTTATGTAAACACATTTGTGAATGCAAGTACTAATCCTCTAAATTACGTACATTAACAATAACAATTTTAAACAAACAACTGGATGAATTATTTTATATAAAGTTCATTTCCAGGAAAAATGTATTTTCCCCTCATAAGGAAACCAACATTTTGGAAAAATATATCCCTAGAACCGCTCCCCCCCCCCCCCGATTTTTAAGTAATTCTTTTTTGGGAGGTCAAAGTATGTTTGAAGTGTGAGCCCCATGCACCCCCTCTCTTATGGGGGGTGCCAGTGCTGAATACTTAAAGAACTTTGTAGTCGAAATTTCACACCTTTTGATGGCGTCCTTACTTTTCATTTACGTCATCTGTAATTGGATTTATGGATATCCCTAATTCGAATTTTGGATATCCCTCATTCAAGTTTTGTATATCTCTTATTCCAACTTTGGATCTCTAATTCAGTTTTGGAAATCTCTAGTTCAGTTCTAGAACGTTCTTTCATTTAATTTTGGATACACTATATGTATATAAAAAATGGAATGAAATATTATTTCATTCCATTTTGGATATCTCTAATTCAGTGCTGGATTGTTTAATTGTATTTTGACGATCTCTAATTACGAAAGTCGACATCTCTAATTAAATATTGGATATCTCATAATTCATCCTATATTCGAGACATCTTTAATTATTATCGAGGGAGATATCCATAATCGTTTTCTACATATAAAAAAATTGGATAAAACTTTACATAAATTAGAGACATCTGTAATTTAATTTTGAATATCAACGTATTCAAGATATCTCAGTTATCAGTTATCTCAAGTTATCTCAGTCCAGTTATTTATTTATTTATTTATTTTTGGGGGGGTTCAGTAAAACTGAAGATATCCAAAATTGTGGAATAAATGTTAAATTGGCGTTCATTATGTAGCTCATGTATATGTTCTACTGCCATGACAATGCAATGTACGTGTACTTGCTGAATTTTGCCACTGGTAAGATATCGATGAACTTTTAATGCTGATAGCCAATTTCAGTAAACTCCGGTAAACTTTTCAAACAGGTGTTGGTATACCGTTTTTTTTTTCTTTCTAACTTACCAAACAGTAATGTTGTCAGAGATGGTGTATGAGTAACGGACGTCGTTTTGCGGGCTTTCACACTGTGCTCGCTAATACTTACTGAGTATAGCTGCTTTGAGATAACAGCTACATTTGAGAAAGCATTGTGAAATTGATACTTGAAGACCAAGATATACGTAGTCTAGAAAAGAGTCGGTTTTGAGAAGTGGCTTCTAGAAAGTTTGATTTAAATGAAAAGACTGGTAAGAACTTAGACTCTGTTCAATAACGATATTCAGAGCGGTTTAAGTAGTAAAAGCATATTCCTTGGATCTCTGCAGCGTAATATGGCTCCGGTCAGAACAAACAACACAGGCAGCAATACTCAGCTGTACGCTTTTATGTAATCCCTGGAGCCTAGTGCTCAACATTGATTTTCAATTAATTTTTGATTTCAATTAAATTATGGACCATCTCTTGTGTAGTATGGTGACCCCCCCCCCCCCCCCCGCCTTGTTGTCTTATACATCACGAACTATACACTATATCCACTTCACTCTTTTGTGAAGCGACAGTGCATTTACAATGACATTAGAAGCAAACGAGGCATACAAAACTCAAGTCGTTAATGTTAAATATTAATGTAGGAAAATGTTATTTCAGTGTATGATTTCGTGTGTACAAAGAGAGTGATGTATACAACTTAGCGTCAGCTTGATAGATATTAATTTATATCAAAACTGTAGTAGAAAATAAATTGTTGCATAATTATAATAATAATGCAAATCAGGCTACTGTATACAGTTTTATCTGTTCATGATGTCTCGATGTGCCACACAGAAGTTTCATAAAGTACATAGTTTGTTAGACTTCATTCCCAAATATCCCTCGGCTGCAGCCGGTCTGTACACAGTCACTTGCTGTGTGATTGTCAATAACCGATTTGCTTTCGTCAGTCTAACTACTTTATACAAGTAGACATTTGAAATCCAGTTCACTTGACAGTTGATCCGATCTAGTCAAATCCAATCGGATGTTATGAATGAAGTTGTAGATATCCTCCTCAGTGATTGGATCATGCAGTCGCGGTTCAACTTTGCATCTCTTCTTTGATTGAATGTTTCTGTTTCTTTGCCGCACTCCTTGGACCAGTGGACTCACGTTTCGTGACGTCACGATATCTGTACCACTTAGCATCCTTCAGAGTGCTAGACGGAGCATTGTTCAGATGTTTTCCTAGTTTCTTCAAACATCCCCGTCTCCGTTTAGCAGGAAGAAGGTTTGGTGTTAAAGGCGTGACTGGCATGAAAGAGAAGCGAGACGAAAATATTTCCTTGTCGTCATCTCCAGAGTCAAAGTGATGGCGCTTTCTTCCTCTCTGTTTCAATGTCCGAGGATTCTTCAACATTTCCATCGAACAGACCCCCTGTCATTAAAACACCTTCCTATTCCTGAAATGAAATAAAGTGATGTTTTATAAGTTACTTAAGGTGATGAACTAAAACAATTTACACAACATTAAAAATGAAAAGTTTGAAATTGAACATTTGTTTTCATTAGAACGTTTGATAAGAATATGTATATGGTATTCTCCAAGTTCTGAGTCGATAAAAAATTGAACAGATTCTACTTCCGCCGTTATTTTACATATCAATTTCATACGACGCAATATGATTCACTGCTATAATTTGATTGGCGTTATGACACATTCGTACAAAATAACATTTCACACATATACAATTTCCAATTTTGTCACAGACGGCATACTGCATAACATAGACCAATCAAAATCTTCAGTTCTATACTTACTCGTTTTTTTATAGTGACTTGAGCAGTTAAGTTTACATGCTTAGTGATTTTAAAAGTTGACCATTTAAAAGTGTTTGTACAATGTGTTGAGACCACCAAAAGGTCTTTTGAAACTATAGTCCAAATGAATGCGGATGCTGAGTATAGATCTTTTCTTCCTTTGTATTGGCATACAAGTCAGGCTGACGAAATTAGGGAGACCCGATAAATAAGGGGACTGTATACCGACTGACTTTTTATGTAAGTTGTAGTCGGTAGCCTAACGTGATAGGGAAGTAGGCATAACCTATGCAGTTAAAAGCCTAACCTATCAGATAACACTACATATGCATCGCTTCTTTTCTATTCCGTATCGTCACGGTTTTCTGTTCAGTTGTTCTAAGAAAGCGGAGAATAACAATTTAATCTTACCTTGGAGATTCCCTCTGTTCAATCCTTCAGCGATATGCATTTTCAGATGAAAATATCCAAAAGAGATTGAGAGCGTTTGTTAAGCACAACTTGATAGCATTAGTGATAATACACTTTTGTTGTTAGCAACGAAGCTATCACATGCATTTTAACAACATCATCATATACACTGTGTACAGTACGAGTGCAATGAACATGTTCCATGAAACTAGTCTACGCAACAATGACTACAAAACAGCACGCGCGCTTGATTTACGGTTCGCTCGTGCGGTTAAAAAAAACGCTGCAGGGAATATTAGGTTATGGCCATAATTATGAGTAGGTCACATTACGTTAACACCTAAAGTCATATTGCTAGACTGTTATGGACTTAATTCGACCAACTCTGAACTCAAATAAATGACTCTAAGCTATTACAGAGTACTGACACACTTACGGAAACGATGTTTACATCTGTCAACAACAAACAGCTGCCACTTGCGCGCATCGCACATCGGTAACGATTATTAGATAAAACAAAATGAAGATTAACGAGATTGACATACAGTCAAGATGTGCGCACACGAAATAGGCCAACGCGCCGGCCTATGTTGGACCCCATTTCTGCACATGGCTCTAAAATGGCACAAACAAATTCAGTTGACCAATTTGGGAAGTTCCAGGGCCGGCATATTCGTTTTACAGGCAAAGTCTTGTCTGTAGAAGGAATATACAGGGCCACGAAACTCTCTACATTCGTCAACTGAATGTGTTTGAGCCATGGGGGGGGGGGGGGGGGAGCATGTACTGTAATGCCTTTCAATATAGGTCCCCTATTACATGTACGTAAATATTATTTATAACACACATCTTGACTGTGACTGAGTTTTTTGTGTGTTAGCCACCTAGTCACATTTTGTAGGCTCACCGGAGGTTATAATCTAATATATCGAAATCGTGAGCATGCAGATAAAGGCAGGAGAGTGAATGTCTTTTCGACTTTTTTGTGTAGTGAACTGGAATATTGGCAATAACGAAACGCTGCATTTGTTTGGAGGTCCGAAACCAAACTTGGTGTGGTCAACGACCCCGCCACTTAGAGCCAATAGTGGGCCCGATGGGGCAAAACTCCACGAAGGTAGTGGATTTCATTGACCCAGAAACACTGGAAGACGGGGGGAGGGTGAGACTGCGGGTTAAATTCCGGAGGTTATATTCTTGGGTTATCTCTTCTTCATTAGAGGAGGAATACTATATGGTGGATAGAAGACTCCGTAGGTGAAGTGTCCAGGATATGTGAACAGATCATTACTTTGTAAGACCAAAGAATCGTAACCAGGTAACTGTACCAGGATTTTAAAATTGGCAGGATGGGGAGGGGGAAGAAACTCTAGGTGTGGGGTAAGAATTCGGTGATAGCGTGTGGGGTCCAAGAGCAAGGCAGAGCTGGCCGTCCATGAGAGAATCCAAGTAAACCTCTGAGGTTTAAGCATATTTCTGATTGAAAAATTAAATCTCAGGGTAAGTAAATTTTGGTTTATAATGCATCATCCAGTGAAAAAGTTTCCAAATTATTTCAGTGAATTTGGCTATCTCTCTCAGTTCAACATGATAGGACCCCTGGTGATGTCCGCTGGCACAGGTCTGAGCATTTAGCACATCTCTGGGTGAAAAATTAAGCCTTAGGAATTCTTAAAACAGAAATGTGAATGGAATATGTAGACATAGATATAGGCCATACTTAGCTCAGTTAAGAGGTGGGGGACAAGTCAGAGGAAGAAGGGAATTGGAGCAAAGGTTGTGATTACGGAATTTGTTCCCCTATCCCCTCTCCATTGGTGTCCGCCTATGCTAAAGACTAGCGGTGACCTTTTGGAATCAATTTTCAAACCAAGCAATTGAGAGTTATTAGAATGCCTGATTGTCACTCGAGGCAGTAAGACATACTGTAGTAGCACCCTATGTGACTACATGGGGTGTTTCTGTCCAGAACGTCGGGCAATACACTGTCAAATGCAATCTGTACTAGCAGGTGTTACTTTGATCACTGCATTGTAGTGAGTATATACAACCATCAAACTATGATAATACTGGTAGTCACTTTTTTGTGACCTGACACTAAGAAGCTAAGTGAGTCAAAAAAAAAAAAAATACATGTAGGTCACAGAAGATGTATTTCATCAGGCAATTGTCAACAGCATTGAAGAATAGCACTCGGAAAGGAATGTTACCCCAACATCAATTCCGTTTAGGTCTACTATGAAGTGATCTACAGGGCTGTATATTGCTAGCTTTCATGTCTCTGAGTTTCCTGGTGTTTGATCGACTTTCGGTGTCCGCCTATACATATGCCTGGTAACCCCCCCCCCCCCCCCCACACACACACACACCCACCCACCTCAATACTCTTTTGTCACGATCTTTTCGACGTTGCTTTTGCCGTGACAAAAGGGACAGAATTGAAAGAAAAACAGCCTGCCAATGTCTTCTAAACTGTGCATTGTCATTCTGAATGAGTCCTACTCAGATAAGATCTTAAAATTTGTATTTCTTCAACAACAAAAAAAAAATGAAAAAAGGTATCATTAGTTAAATAGCAGGAATTTCTGGAGAGGATGCTCAAATCTACCATTATATGTAAGACTGTTTAACGTCTAGTTCTCCCTACATTATCAAAACTTTTCAACCAGAACGGGCTCCTCCCCTCTCCCCCCGAGTCTAACGGCGATCAGTCATTTGTTCCATATCAAAAGTCACAGTCATCTACAGGCTCAGAACAGCTTATACCCCCATGTCAGTCTCACTGTCAAGATGAATATTATCCAGTATAACCTTCAAACGTTTTCGGTAAACTCTGTATTGTCTCCCCCCCCCCCCCCCCCTCCGTGGAAAAAATCCTATCCACGCCAATGAAGGACACCATGTGTATCTTTAATTTCAACTTGAAAAGAAAGCTTTTAACAATAGAGGGCTCCTAGTAGGGGGTCAGACCTTATGGATATAATTATGCATGGCGCCATGATGTAATGAACTTAACTTGTTTTTAAGTGTCTCAGTTTGTTCATGATGTATTTCAACAGCTGGAGTAGCACACTCTAGTTCACTTGAATTACTTCACAGTTCGTAGCTGTCCACGCTTTAAGAGAATGGGAAAAAGTTATAAATTTGTGTCCTTACCTTTAGGGCACAAATTCTGGAAAACTGATTTGTAGAATACTTTTAATGTGATTCCCAGTAACAACATTTCTCACTCATATAGTCTCTCTTTGTTAATATTTTGATTTTAAGAAGGCCTTGGATCCTGGTGGATACCCTAACTTTTTAAGGCGCACATCTCCAAAAAGTCCCACCCCCCACTATTTTTTACAAACGATCAACAGCAAAGCTGTGATGAATAATTGAAGTATATATAGTATTGAACAGAAAAAATAGGCCTATGACATAGATTAGTCTATGTTATAGGCCTGTACAGCAACTTGACTCTACATTTTAAATCCTAATGTATGACAAACATATGTCTTTCAAAATTTTCATTTAGAAATGGTTTTCCCTCTCCAGGTTACACACTTTTCAATTTCAGAGAAGGGTGCTGGCATTTTCGTCTCAGTTTAGGAAAACAGACAAGTAAGTAGAATTGTGATGTCACAAGGAAACTGTCAAATAAAACAATAGCATAGAGGAATTTAATATATTTCCTTGTTTTCTTTAGCTGTTTTAATTTACATAAAAAACACACACATTTGTATATATCTTGTGTTTAATTACTGAAGTTCACTATGCAATATAATCATCCTATTTGCACTTTGAAGAAAATCAAAAGCTTTTCAATTACAAGTGTTCAGGGTATGACATCACAATCTCAGAATGGCAAAGTCATTATTGATTTGTCATGAACTTTCAAATTGCAATAGCTTGAAAGTAAACAACGTAATGTGGATGAAATTTGGCTATGGTGTTTACCATTTGCTGGCCCCATATATGCCAGTATATTTAATATTTCAGTGTCAAAAGGTCTGACTTTCATTCTCCTTAAACCAAGATTGTTATAAGCTAGGGTCCAAAAATGAAACTATTGACTTTTTTTTTTTTTTTTTTGTAGTGCTCCTGTGGTATTTGAATAATTACACTAATTGTCAACTTTTTCATGCAAAAGCACCCAGTCCTTTCAAAATTGTCTTAAATTATCGATATCGACTTAATGCTCCGCCTTAATTTGCAAACAAGTTATATAAAAAAGAAAGAGCAGCGAATAAAACTAACTGCTAAGTGCCCAACCGACTGTGTGAAATATTGTGTTAATTTCCAAGGAATGTACATCGGTACCAGAAACGATCGAAACAAAAAGAATGGTTAACGGTTTACTTTTACTTGTGTTGAGAAATATTTGACATTATGGAGGGATAATAAATAATGAATTATGAGTAGTTAAGAGTTCCACAGTTGGTATGTTTAAAACTTTATTGATTTGTCGTGTTCTTCTTAAAATTAAACCAATTTCGTGAGTTCGCGATGCTTTGAACCCTCCTCTTCAAAACGTCAGCAAGAGCACAAGGCTGTAAATTTCAGAGCCAACGAATTACAGCAAGTAGAATAACAGATGCAAGCAGAATACGAGGAGATGAAACAAAGACTATATGTAGGAAGACTCTGCTTAATAACGATAAACAGAGCGGCTTAGGTACTAGGAAAAGTATACTATAGGCTTGGAGAGTCGATGGCCGGATCTTCAGCGTAATGGCTCCGTTCAGAACGAACAACACAAGGAGGAATACTCAGATGTACGCTTTTATGTAATCCCCGGAGCGTAATGCTCAACATTGATTAAATAAAATTTCAATTAACTTATGGACCATCTCTTGTTTAGTAGTGACCCGCCTATAATTAACAAGTCGTGACTCAGCTTATATATCGTTACGCTCATATTTGAGAGGGAAACCATGATACGAGTTTGCTAATACGACAGTCACATTTGAAGTCATCGGGGGGACCGCCTGACTGTTCATTAAGTTTTATAGTCACCAATGACGACTTGGAAGTCGTGGTCCCTCTCATGTTGCTGCCTGTCTACTTGAGCAGCTCCATAGATTCGAGAAAACCAAAACGGTCTGTGTCGTATATAGTGTACATACCGGAGACCAGCAGAAGTTTAGTAAGCAAACATGCCGGATGCAAACTAACAAGTAAATGTTTCAGCTACATGCATGAATTGTTACATAGAATGATTGCTGCTGAGCAATATTTTGCAAAGGAATGTCTCAGGTTGAACTATTCAGCAGGCACGTAGAACTGGTAATTTCATGAGAGATAATAAAGGCTCCTATCGACCCCACCCCTGATTGTTATCTTATACGTCACGAATTAAACACAATATCCACTTTACTCTTTTGTGAAACGACAGTGCATGTACAATGACATTAGAAGCAAACGAGGCATAAAGAAACTAAAGTCGTTAATGTTAATTATTAATGTATGAAAATATGTTATTTCAGTGTATGATTTCGTGTGTACAAAGGAGGTGATGTATACAACTTAACGTCAACTCGATAGATATATATAAAATTTATATCAAAACTGGAATAGAAAAATAAATTGATGCATGATTATAACAATAATGAAATTCAAGCAACTGGCTCCAGTTCTTTTGTTTTGTGTTCATGATGTCTCGATGTAAGCCTAAAACACAGGAGTCTCATAAAGTATAGAGTTTGTTAGACTTCAAATACCCCTCGTCTGCAGCCGGTCTGTACACAGTCACTTGCTGTGTGATTGTCAATAGCCGATATGTTTTCGTCAGTCTAACTACGTTATACAAGTAGACATTTGAAATTCAGTTCACTTGACTAGTTGATCCGATCTAGTCATATCCAATCGGATGTTATGAATGAAGTTGTAGATATCCTCCTCAGTGATTGGATCATGCAGTCGCGGTTCAACTTTGATCTCTTCTTTGATTGAATGTTTCTGTTTCTTTGCCGCACTCCTTGGACCAGTGGACTCACGTTTCGTGACGTCACGATATCTGTACCACTTAGCATCCTTCAGGGTTTTAGACGGAGCATTATTCAGGTGTTTTCCTGGTTTCTTTCAAACATCCCCGTCTCCGTTTAGCAGGAAGAAGGTTTGGTGTTAAAGGCGTGACTGGCATGAAAGAGAAGCGAGACGAAAATATTTCCTTGTCGTCATCTCCAGAGTCAAAGTGATGGCGTTTTCTACCTTTCTGTTTCAATGACGAGGATTCTTCAACATTTCCATCGAACAGACCCCCTGTCATTAAAACACCTTCTATTCCTGAAATGAAATAAAGTGATGTTTTATAAGTCAGTTAAGGTGATGAAGTAAAACAATTTACACAACATTACAAATGAAAAGTTTGAAATTGAACATTTGTTTTCATTAGAACGTTTGATAAGAATGTATATGGTATTCTCCAATTTTGAGTCGATAAAAAATTGAACAGATTCTACTTCCGCCGTTATTTTACATATCAATTTCATACGACGCAATATGATTCACTGCTATAATTTGATTGGCGTTATGACACATTCGTACAAAATAACATTTCACACATACACAATTTCCAATTTTGTCACAGACGGCATACTGCACAACATAGACCAATCAAAATCTTCAGTTCTATACTTACTCGTTTTTTCTAGTGACTTGAGCAGTTAAGTTTACATGCTTAGTAATTTTAAAAGTTGACCATTTAAAAGTGCTTGTACAATGTGTTGAGACCACCAAAAGGTCTTTTGAAACTATCGTTCAAATGAATGCGGATGCTGAGTGCAGATCTTTTCTTCCTTTGTATTGGCATACAAATTAGACTGACGAAATTAGGGAGACCCGATAAATAAGGGGACTGTATACCGATAAATAAGGGGACTGTATACCGACTGACTTTTTATGTAAGTTGTAGTCGGTAGCCTAACGTGATAGGGAAGTAGACATAACCTATACAGTTAAAAACCTAACCTATCAGATAACACTACATATGCATCGCTTCTTTTCTATTCCGTATCGTCACGGTTTTCTGTTCAGTTGTGTTAAGAAGCAGGAAATAAACAATTTAATCTTACCTTGGAGATTCCCTCCGTTCAATCCTTCAGCGATATGCATTTTCAGATGAAAATATCCAAAAGAGATTGAGAGCGTTTGTTAAGCACAACTTGATAGCATCAGTGATAATACACTTTTGTTGTTAGCAACGAAGCTATCACATGCATATCAACAACATCATCATATACACTGTGTACAGTACGAGTGCAATGAACATGTTCCATGAAATTGGTCTACGCAACAATGACTACAAAACAGCACGCGCGCTTGATTTACGGTTCGCGCGTGCGGTTAAATAAAACGCTGCAGGAAATATTAGGTTACAGTCATAATTATGAGTAGGTTACAGTTACGTTAACACCTAAAGTCATATTGCTAGACTGTTATGGACTTAATTCGACCAACTCTGAACTCAAATAAATGATTCTAAGCTATTACAGAGTACTGACACACTTACGGAAACGATGTTTACCTTCGTCAATAACAAATTGCCACTTTCGCGCATCGCACATCGGTAACGATTATTAGATAGCACAAAATGAAGATTAACGAGATTGACATACAGACAAGATGTGTGCACATGAAATAGACTTATGCGCCGGCCTATGTTGGACCCCATTTCTGTACTTGGCTCTAAAATAGTCCAACAAATTCAGTTGACCAATTTGGGGAGTTCCAGGGCCGGGCATATTCGTTTTACAGGCGAAGTCTTGTCTGTAAAACGAATATCAGGGCCATGAAATTTTCTATACATTCGTCAACTGAATGTGTTTCAGTAATGAGGAGGGGGGAGGGGAGTTTGTACTGAAATGGCTTTTAATATAGCTCTACTCCTATTTCATGTACGTAAACATTATTTATAACTCACATCTTGACTGTGACTGAGTTTTTTGTGTGTTAGCGCCCTAGTCACATTTGTGGATTCACCGGAGATTATAATCCAACATATCAACATCACTTTAGGTACAAGACACTAAGTGAGCAGATAAAGGCAGGAGAGTGAATGTCTTTTCGACTTTTTTGTGTAGTGAACTGAAATATCGGCAATAACGAAACGCTGCACTCGCTTGGAAGCCCGAAATCAAAATGGGTGGGGTCAACGACCCCGCCAGTTAGAGCCCATAGTGGGACCCATGAGGTAAAACTCCAAGAAGTTAGTGAATTTCATTGACCCAGGAACACCGGAAGACTGGGGGATAAGACTACGTTTTAAATTCCAGAGGTTATGTTCTTAGGTTCTCTGTTCTTCATAAGAGGAGGAATACTAGATGGTGGATGGAAGACTCCGTAGATGAAGTGTACAGGATATGTGAACAGATCATTACTTTGTAAGACCAAAGAATGGTAACCAGGTAGCCGTACTAGGATTTTAAAATTGGCAGGATGGGGGCGGGGGGGGGGGGGAAGAAACTCTGGGGGGGGGGGTAAAAATTCGGTGATAGTGTGTGGGGTCCAAGAGCAAGGCAGAGCTGGAATTCCATGGGAGAATCCAAAAAAGCCTCTGAGGTTTCAGCATATCTCCGGTTGAAAAATTAAATCTCAGGGTAAGTAAATTTTGGTTTATAATGCATCACCCACAGTGCAAAGATTCCAAATGTTTTCAGTGAATTTGGCTATTTCTCTCAGTTCAACGTGATAGCACCCCTGGTGATGTCCGCTGGTCCAGGTCTGAGCTGTTATCTCTGGGTGAAAAATTAAGCCTTAGGAATTCTTAAAACAGAAATGTGAATGGAATATGTAGACATAGATATAGGCCATACTCAGCTCAGTTAAGAGGTGGGGGACAAGTCAGAGGGGGAAGGGGCATGGAACAACGGTTATCATTATGGAATTTGTTTTCATATCCCCTCTCCTTGGTGCCGCCTATGCTAAAGACTAGCGGTGAACTGTTGACCTTTTGAATCTTCAAACCAAGAAATAGAGAGTTACTAGAATGCCTGATTGTCACGGAGGCAGTAAGACATACTGTAGTCACACCCTCTGAGATGTTCGTGTTTTGGTCCAGAAATTCGGGCAATATACAGTCAAATATATTCTGTGCTAGCAGGTGTTATTGTGATCACTACATTGTAGTGGGCCTATACAACCATCACACTGTGATAGTACTGGTAGTCACGTGACATTTTTATGACCTGAAACTAAAAAGCTGAATGAGCAAAAAAAAAAAAAAATACATGTAAGTCACAGAAGATGTCTCCCATCAGGCAATTGTCAAAAGGATTGAAGAATACCACTCTGAAGGAATGTTACCCCAACATCAATTCCGTTTAGGTCTACTATGAAGTGATCTATAGGGCTGTTTATTGCTAGTTTTCATTTCTTCGAGTTTCCTGGTGCTTGACTGACTTTCGTCGTCGGCCCATACGTATGTCTGGTAAGCCCCACCTCAATAGTCTTTTGTCACAATCTTTTCGATGTTGCTTTTGCCGTGACAAAAGTTACAGAATAAAAAAAAAAAAAACAGCCAGCTAGTCAGCCAGTGTCTTCTAAACTGTGCATTGTCCATAAGGCCTACTCAGATAAGACCTAAAAATTAATATTTCTTCAAAAAAAAATGGAAAAAGAAATCATCCCTTAAAAAGAAGGAATTTCCGGAGAGGATGCTACCATTATAGGCTATGTGAGGCTACTAAACATCCATAAGGCCTACTCAGATAAGACCTAAAAATTAATATTTCTTCAAAAAAAAAAAAAATGGAAAAAGAAATCATCACTTAAAAAGCAGGAATTTCTGGAGAGGATGCTACCATTATAGGCTATGTATGGCTATTTAACATCTAGTCCTCCCTACGTTAGCAAATATTCCAACAAGGACGGCTTCCCCCCCCCCCCCCCCCAGTCTGGACGCCGATCAGTCATCTGTTAAATATCAAAAGTCACAGTCATCTACAGGCTCAGAACAGCTTACACCCCCTCTTGTATCACTCTCACTGTCAAGAACAATGCTATCTAGAACGACTTTCAAAAGTTTACATGAAATTCTGTATCTTAACCACCCCCCCCCCCCCGGGAAAAAAATCCTAGCCGCACCAATGAAGGACACCAGGTGTATATTTAATTACAACCTGAAAAAAAGCTTTTAGTTAATAATATAGAGGGCCCCTAGTATGAGTAAGACCTAATGGATATAATCATGCATGGCGCCATGATGTAATGAATTAACGTGTGTTCAAGTGCCTCAGTTTGTTCATGATGTATTTCAATAGGTGGAGTCGCACACACTAGTTCACTTGAATTACTTCAATGTTCGTAGCTGTCCATGCTTTAATAGAGTGGGAAAAATGTATGTCCTTAATTTTTGGGCACACATTCTGCAAAACTGATTTGTAGAATATTTTTAATCTGATTCCCAGTAACAACATTTTTCACTCATATAGTCTCTCTTTGTTAATATTTTGATTTTAACACCCACTTGGATCCCGGTGGGGACAGGGACGCCCCCCTAACTTTTTAAGGCGCACATCTCAAAAAAGTCCTACCCAAGTATTTTTACAACGATCAAAAGTGGAGAATGGTGCTGGGTATTTTCGTCTCAGTTTATAGGAAAACAGACTTGTGAGTAAGTCGAATTGTGATGTCACAATGAAACTGTCACATAAAACAATAGCATGCAGGAATTTAATATATTTACTTGTTTTCTTTAGCTGTCATAATTTACATAAAAAGCACATACATTTGTATATATTTTATGTTTAATTACTGAGGTTCACCATGTAATATAATCATCTTATTTGTACTTTAAAGAAAATCGAAAAGTTTTCAATTACAAGTGGTTAGGGTATGACATCACAATCTCAGAATGGCAAAGTCATTACTGATTTTTCATGAACTTTCAAATTGCAATAGCTTGAAAGTGAACTACATAATGTGGATGAAATTTGGGTATGGTGTTCACCATATGATGGTCCCATATGTACCAGTATATTTAATATTTCAATGTCAAAAGTTTTGACTTTCATTCTCCTTTAACCAAGATTGATTATAAGCTAGGGTCCAAAAATGAAACTATTGACGTTTTGTAGTGCCTCTGTGGTGTTTGAATAATTATGCTAGTTGTCAACTTTTTATGCAATAGCACCCTTCAAATTGTCTTAAATTATCGATATCGACATAGTGCGTTGCCTTCATTTCCAAACAAGTAAACAAGTTATATAAAAAAGAAAGAGCAGCGAATAAAATCAACTGTAAAGTGACCGACCGACTGTGCCACATGAAGAAAATATAATACTTTCCCACATTCATGACGACATTTTTGAAATAGTGTGTTTATTTCCAAGGAATGTTTATCGGTACCAGAAACGATCAAAACAAAAAGATTGGATTAATCTGTCTTCTTTTACTTGTGTTGAGAAATATTTGAGATTATGGAGGGAAAGATAAGTTATTAATTATGAATAGTTAAGATTTTCCGGACCAGTTGGTACGTTTCAAACTTTATTGATTTGTCGTATTCTTCTTAAAAATTAAACCAACCAGTCGTGAGATCGCCATATACAGAGCGGTTTAGGTATTAGCAACTAGATACTAGGCTTGGAGAGTCCATGGATCAGTGGCGTGATGGCTCCGTTCAGAACAAACAACAAAATTAGGAATACTCAGCTGTACGCTTTTATGTAATCAGTGGAGCGTAATGCTCTACATTGATTAAATAAACTTTCAATTAACTTATGGACCATCAGCTGTTAAGTAGTGACCCGCCTCCTATAATAAACATGGCAGTAGTAGTCGTGGCACAGCTTATATATCGTTACGCTCATATTTGAGAGGGAAACCATGATACGAGTTTGCTAATACGGCAGTCACATTTGAAGTCATCGGGGGGACCGCCTGACTGTTCATTAAGTTTTATAGTCACCAATGACGACTTGGAAGTCGTGGTCCCTCTCATGTTGCTGCCTGTCTACTCGAGCGGCTCCATAGATTCGGGAAAACCAAAACGGTCTGTGTCGTATATAGTGTACATACCGGAGACCAACAGAAGTTTAGTAAGCAAACATGCCGGATACAAACTAACAAGTAAATGTTTCAGCTACATGCATGAATTGTTACATAGAATGATTGCTGCTGAGCAATATTTTGCAAAGGAATGTCTCAGGTTGAACTATTCAGCATGCACGTAGAACTGGTAATTTCATGAGAGATAATAAAGGCTCCTAGCGACCCCACCCCTGATTGTTATCTTATACGTCACGAATTATACACAATATCCACTTTACTCTTTTGTGAAACGAGAGTGCATGTACAATGACATTAGAAGTAAACGAGGCATAAAGAAACTAAAGTCGTTAATATTAATTATTAATGTATGAAAATATGTTATTTCAGTGTATGATTTCGTGTGTACAAAGGAGGTGATGTATACAACTTAACGTCAACTCGATAGATATATATAAATTTATATCAAAACTGGAATAGAAAAATAAATTGATGCATGATTACAACAATGATGAAAATCAAGCAACTGGCTCCAGTTCTTTTGTTTTGTGTTCATGATGTCTCGATGTAGGCCTAAAACACAGGAGTCTCATAAAGTATAGAGTTTGTTAGACTTCAAATACCCCTCGTCTGCAGCCGGTCTGTACACAGTCACTTGCTGTGTGATTGTCAATAACCGATTTGCTTTCGTCAGTCTAACTCAACTTTATACAAGTAGACATTTGAAATTCAGTTCACTTGATAGTTGATCCGATCTAGTCATATCCAATCGGATGTTATGAATGAAGTTGTAGATATCCTCCTCAGTGATTGGATCATGCAGTCGCGGTTCAACTTTGATCTCTTCTTTGATTGAATGTTTCTGTTTCTTTGCTGCACTCCTTGGACCAGTGGACTCACGTTTCGTGACGTCACGATATCTGTTCCACTTAGCATCCTTCAGAGTGCTAGACGGAGCATTGTTCAGGTGTTTTCCCGGTTTCTTCAAACATCCCCGTCTCCGTTTAGCAGGAAGAAGGTTTGGTGTTAAAGGCGTGACTGGCATGAAAGAGAAGCGAGACGAAAATATCTCCTTGACGTCATCTCCATGGTCAAAGTGATGGCGCTTTCTTCCTTTCTGTTTCAATGCAGAGGATTCTTCAACTTTTCCATCGAACAGACCCCCTCTCATTAAAACACCTCCTGTTCCTGAAATGAAATAAAGTGATGAATTTATAATTTACTTAAGGTGATGAACTAAAACAATTTACAAGACATTAAATAGGAAAATTTTGTTTAACTAAACACTTGTTTTCCTTAAACATTCAAGAATGTTATATGGTTTTCTCCAATTTCGAGTCAATAAAAAATAAAACAGATTCTACTTCCGCCGTTATTTTACATAACATTTTCATACGACACAATGTTATTCACTGCTATAATTTGATTGGCGTTATGACACATTCGTACAAAATAACATTTCAAACATATAACCAATTATGACATAGACGGCATACTGCATAACGTATAGACCAATGAAAATCTTCAATTCTATACTTACTCGTTTTTTCGTGACCTTAGCAGTTAAGTTTACATTGTAGTGATGTTAAAAGTTGACCATTTAAAAGTGTTTGTACAATGTGTTGAGACCATCAATAGGCCATTTGAAACTATAGTCCGAATGAATGCGGATGCTGAGTATAGATCTTTTCTTCCTTTGTATCGACATACAAGTCAGGCTGACGAAATTAGGGAGATCCGATAAATAAGGGACTGTACACCGATTGAATTTCTATGCAAGTTGAAGTCGGTAGCCTAACGTGATAGGGAAGTAGGCATAACCTATACAGTTGAAAGCCTAACCTATGAGATAACACTACATATGCATCGCTTGTTTTCTATTCCGTATTGCCACGTTTTTCTGTTCAGCTGTGTTAGGAAAACGGAGAACAACAATTTAATCTTACCTTGGAGATTGCCTCCGTTCAACCCTTCAGCGATATGCATTTTAAGATGAAAATATCCAAAAGAGATTGAGAGCGTTTGTTAAGCACAACTTGATAGCATCAGTGATAATACACTTTTGTTGTTAGCAACGGAGCTATCCTATGCATATCAACAACATCATCATTTATACTGTGTACAGTGTGCGTTTACGGTAGATGTTCCATGAAAATAGTCTACGCAACAATGACAACAAAACAGCACGCGCGCTTGATTTACGGCGCGCGTAATGTTAAATAAAAGGCTGCAGTAAATATTGGATCGATTGTAGCCATATATATATGGTATGTGCACGTTACATTACTTCAATTAACGCGTAAAGCCTGTGGGTAGATTGTTGTGGACTTCATTTGACCAACTCCGAACCCGAATAAGCTATTTTCAGAGTCCCGACACACGCTGCACAAATGATGTTTACCTTTGTCAACAACAGACTGTTACTTTCGAACCTTGTAATTCACCATGTGATTGTAACGATTATCAGACAGCGCAAAATTAATATTAAAGAGCTTGACTCCATAAAGTCAAGATAAGCGCTATATCGATAATGTTTATGCAAATGAAACAGGCCTAAGAGTCGGCCTACATTGGATAACATTTATTAACAGGCCATGGGGGGGGGGGGGGCATGTATTGAAGCTGACCTACTGGTATTTCATGTACGTAATCATTACTCATAGCGCACATTTTGCAGCTCAGTTGAGCTTTTTTATGTTTTATTTTTTGCTAAGTACTGTCTGTTGATTTCACGTAGTATGGTTTCACTGGATTTTGCAGTCCAAGATATTACCTTAGTAGATATCCTATGTGGGGTACGAAAGTGACTGTTGTTGAGAGAAGTAAACATGACTTTTTTCATGTGTATTAGGACTCTGGAATAGCTTAGTGACATTTGAGTTCAGAGTCGGTAGACATTAGTCAATATCACTTTTATGTGAGTGCGTAAAGACAGGAGAGTAATTTTTGTTTTTCGCTGGGGGGGGGGGGGGGGGAGGGAAGTGAATGATTGGCAGACCTGGAGTGTGCACTCATATAGCGTGCACAGGAAGTTGGAAGCACCAAAACCCAAATAGGTGAAGTTCAGGGGTCGAACACTTAGGGCCTTTAGTGGGGTCCATGGGGCAGAGCCCTGGGGAGGTCGTGTGATTGAATGCTGCAGAAACAACTGGAAATCTGTTTGGAGAGGTATTTTTTTGGGGGGGAGGGGGGCAATGGTATATAATTATACAGTTAGGGAAAAGTTTTATTGAGGACAAACACCCATCCATAAGCTGAATTGGAGTTTCAAACTTGTACAGGAGCTACGATGTACCATATAGTGAGACATGATTTACTGATAGGGTCTTCCTAGACAACTAAAACATAAAGCCGAGGAAGTCAAAACCGTTTACAGACGTTCAAATTGACTTCAGATTATTTGCAAAGTAAAGTCTAACACACGAATATATAAACTTATCTGGATTTCATACGCAATCTACAGAATTAAGGTAATAGAAGGCTTCCAAATGGTATTCAGATGGACTCTTCAAAAACTCATCAAATACCGGAAAATGTGTATGACTCACTGTAGTTGTCACAGGGAATAATGATGAATTACGTTTTGCAATGAGGATAAGTATAAGGATTGTTCACACATATTGAAACAGTCCAATGTTAGAGTTAGGAAGCAATATGGCTCAGTCCATATCCTCAAAACCTCAATCAACTTGCAATCGATTTAAAATAATTGAAACAATAGAAATGCGCCATGAGATCAGGGCAAGGTAATCGCTCCCTGTAGAGATTAAGTAGAAATTGAAGAATTTCTTCCGAAAATGACAGCGCACCGATGATCACATCAGGAGACAGTTATAGAACCCCCAACCCCACCGCCAATGACGTCATGTAACAACAAACAAGTTCGCCTTCCTTGAGGTAAATAAACGCAAGGGTACGTTTAGTGGCTCATAAATTCCAAGGATTTTCCCAGGGCAGCGATCCCGGGAATCTCCACGCATTTCCTGTATACTGTCTTAAGGAAGGCGCTTCACTGTTTTCTAAGATAATGGAAGAGCAACTGCGCGCTTAGTCTAAGGCTAAGTGATAAACAGTTATGATATAAAACGCGCTATTAATTAATATGAGGCTATATAATGGTCAGAAATTAACTGATCGTGTAAAGTCCCTGCACGGATTGCAGTCATGGGGTTCAAACTTTTACTGACAAACCTTAATTGATATTTTTAAATCATGAACACTTTTTACTCATTTTAAAGTGAAATATAAAACGTGCTCACCAGTCAGCTGTGCACCTATCTGTATGGGAAGATTCCATGGACCATCCTCCCATAGTCAAGTAATGGGGGAGGGATCACTCTCCCCCATCCCCGGGATCTATGGGCCTCCATATAAAGGTGGCATCATGGTATTGGAAGTAATGAGGCTTTGCTCACGGGAGATTTGGGTTAGATTCCTGAACGGGTCACAGTAAGATGGGGCTTCCATCCAAGAGTAACCTAAAGTTTCCCCAGATAAACTGACAGTCTGAAAAAAAGATACATTTTCTCCAAAATTGTGAAGTTGGTAGTCACCTGACGTGAAGTTGTAATATATAGGCCTAAGCCACGTGCTTCTTCCACACTTGTGAGGTGGCTAACACAACTGTTCTTTAAGGTCTGAGTTATTTATCCAGTAGCACCAGCACCAGTTGTCTCATAGCGTAGACAAGAAGCTTGTTGCCCCAAAATGGAAGGTAGCAGTTCACGATCCGTGATGTGATTGCAAAGGCTAGCTGCTGTTACTTGTTTCTTACTTGGTACTTGTTTCAGCTCCACGATTTTTACTATGGAGCTGGTAACACTCCCTGATGGTAAACCGTCGATGCTCGGCGTGTTGTACCCGCAGTGATGCTGTGAATTTGCAGTTCTATTGTGGGTTCCCGGTGACTGCCAGATGAGAACAATTGATTCGGCGCGTTATGCAACCGTCGAAGATAGTGTGTGCGGCTTGACAATTTCCAACACAAACGCCGATACAATGGTCCACACAAATCCATGTCCAATAAAAAAAAACCTTGCATTTGGTTTCCCTACCACGATCGTCCAGTTATGTCTTACCCAAACGGATTACACAGTAATTTTCAGTATAGTCTAGACGCTATGTCACTGATTAACATTACCAGTGCTTTGGAGTGCTTGGAAGTACTAGGTTCGGCTTCCCAACGAATCAGTTACGCAGGGCAATAAAAACAGTTTGCATCCAAGCCCGATCGAAGAGGAAAACCATTAGATTAGAAATAAATAATAAAATAACCCCACCCCCCTCCAAAAAAGAAAGAAAGAAAGAAACGGTCACCACCTTTAGGGGTTATTCTCTTCTCACATGTATCATAGTGTCTGTCGGTTGAAGGGTAAACCTGATGCAAAATAAATGAAACGTAACAGAACTTACACTATTGCACAAATTGTATCTATATTTGAAAAGAGGCAACACAATCACAGATGGAGATGAATATTAAAGCAATCATTAGAAGACATCACAAGTAATACTTGACACAAAACTTGTTCAAAAATTCATAAAAAAAAAATTCTGATAAAGATAAAAAGATAGCCATTCTTCACTTTTGTAACTGCAAAGAAGAGGCCATCAACTCCATGCACTCGAACATGGGACGATTAAATGATCAACCCAAGGGATGGATTTATCAATCTCCTGACAAAATACACGTTTTTGCTACGCTCACTATTTCTCTAGAAGAGTTACATGAGAGCAAAAACCCCGAGGCAGAAGTATTTGACAAACCTCTTCATTCTTCATTCAAAAATACATTTTCCTTTTCAAGTTGAACATTTTCGAAATCTACAGAATGGTGCTGCCGTTTTTGCCTACGTTAAACGTAGAGAGGCTTGACTAAGTCAGATAATGATGTCACGTGACCCTGATATTACACATATAATGTATTCCATTGTTTTCTTTTACCCGCAGTTTCCGTAAATGCACATACACTAGCAAAAATTTTGTGTTCTTATTTGAGGTGAACCATGCAATGATCAAACCATTAATACTTTCATTTGAATCTATGCATAACTGGTAAAACTGTTTGACGTCATAAATTGCACAGTAAAAAACAAAAGCTTTTCAATTACAAATGGTCAGGTTATGACGTCACAATCTCAGAATGGAGGTATCCTGATTGAGTTTTCATGAACATTCAGAATGAAAATACCTTGAAAAGTAAAAACGTATCATACGTATGTAAAATTAAGTGATGGTGGTCACCAAAATGATATGACAGAAATATTTCATTTTCAGAAGTTCTGACTTTCATTCTCCTTTCAAAATATTGCAACTATTTTGGCATATGAAGGGCATAATAATTGCCCGCCACGATCTGAAAAAAAACAGTTTTATCATAAAGACACGAATATGGTCGCCTCTTGCACAGTAAGAGACGGAAAGGTGTAACCGGGAAGGTAACCCACTCTCAATTACCTTCAGTCATCGAAATCAACAAGAAAAAAAAGGGGAAAACCTTGGAATTTATTTTACACCAAGGATAAGAAAAACATGTTCCATGTTGTACCTCATATAATGAAAATTTCAACAGTGTAATAGTATGGTAGAAGACACACAGACCTGCTGTGACTCCAATATAGCAACTACTTTTTTCTATACAACACAACAACGTGATCGGAATAATTGTAACATTCCTTGGCAAACTCCATTTTTTTTTAAAATTTCGATTTAAGTCACATCTGTAGTGACTATATAACCATGAATGTAAGACATGAATTAGTCTTAAAAAGGGACATCGATAGAAATAGTTGCACAGGACGGGATCGAGAATGGCGAAAAATGTTCAAAACCCCACGAGGGTGACAAAAGACGAAAAAAAAAAAAAAATTCCACACTGTGAAACAGGGTTGTTTGACTGATTTAAATCGAGCTGATTAAAATCGCGATTGAAATCAAGCTTTTTATCGTACAAAAATCATGATTGTTAAATCGATTTACTTGATTTAAATCGGTTCATTTGATTTAAATCATGATTTTCTTTCTCAAAAAAAGTCAACAACCCTGCTGTGAGACAATAGTGACATTAAACAAAGAAAATGAAATCAACGTGACCACGGCAAACACCTCTTAATCTGTCAGAATCTGCTACAATACATTCCTCATTGATACTGCATTGGTCTCACATACAGCGTCAAGTTTACCACCAATTCACCGTGGAATCCATTCTACCGCCGACGATTTTACACCATCTGAGAGAAAAAAAACTAAAACATTTCCCTACCCCACTGCATTCCTTGTGCAGTGTGTTGGGATAGAAACATCAATGCCATCCCTGTTAATACTTACAGGGGTTCCGAAGGTGTGAGACCCACCCAAATTAACTTCGCAGAAATGACAATGGACCTCAGTGTGCGAACAGTTGGGTGTCTAACAATTTAGGGATGAACTACTCATCATGAATTCAGTGACACCATTACACAAATCAGTTTTAAATGAAAGATGCTTCTTACGTAGAAGGCTAATTCTATTTCGGGTTATGATACATTAAGCTAAAGAGAGGTACTAAGCTGGTATGGTCCATAAACCGTCAGAGAAATAAAGCCAAGTCTAGGCGCTCTCTTCATTAGCTTTGGCACCCTTAGGAGAAACGTAAACCTCAAGTTCATAAAAAACATAGACATTCCAACAGAATGGAAACCAGGCTATTTTTTTGGCTGAGATATATATACATAGCTTAACTGATCGCATGGCAACATTATCATCAGCAGAATTCAAAGAGGTTTATCCATAATTATACGCAGCTAACTTAACGAGTTGTCCATCAGGTCACTACTCAAAACAGACAATGGGTCTCCCCACAAGAAAAAGTCAGAATTCGTAGATAACTTTTGTTACATGCTCTAAAAGTCCAATCACGAGTTTAGACCAATAAATCGTTAAACGATCAAAGCTCACACAATGATTTATTAAACACACTAACAGTGCGTCCCCCCTCCCAGCCGCCCCACCCACCCCACTTAATATCTATCCCACTTCGACCTTTCTGTGTCATCTGTAAACACAATTTCAAAGTAACTTATGAAGGTAATCTTTTCATAATATTTTCTACATCACAATCTGATACGCGAGGAAGTTAATACTGTACGTTCGTAGCGGTTGACAAAGACAATCTCAAGTTCTCGGCAGAGGCATATTCGAAAAAAAGGAACGAGAAAAACTATCACCATATAAATAATATAAAAAGAACACATGACGATATTGCACACGTAGTACATCGAAACTGACAAGATAATGGCTATTTGTAAAAGAAATAATGGTCGATTCACCTGCAAAACAAAAAAAAGAAGAAAAAATAAAACCAAAACAATTTGAAGAACTCCTGAAAACCACAATGGGCCTAAAAAACAGTCAATAACTTAGGAGGTCTACTGAGTAATGTCCCCAATGCTAGGGGTGCACTGACGACATCATGAACGAAAAATGACCCCCTCCCCCCCCAAAAAAAATACAGTACAAAACAATATAATAAAAAGAGCCATGTGACCTTTCATCCAGAAGAGGTCAGTAATGGGCAGCAGAGAGCAATTTGAGGTTGAGAACTATTTTCTCGGAGTATGTATCTAAAAGCAGTGGAGGTAAAATACTGAATGGCTCAATGATAGTTGTTTCTTTTTTTTTTATGAAATATGACAAAAAGTGGCCGTATGTGGACTAGAATCCTAATGTATCAGCCCCCTGAAGGTGACGCAGGCAAAGTTTTACAAATCTGACGTACCACCAGCCGACATAGCCACGACGTCACTCGCCGCCCGGTTACGATACTACTTAGCTGCTCACATTATTACTACTGTGGTCTTCTAGCCAGTTACATTGGTCCAGCCAGGGAGCTCCTATTTAGAAGGAGAGGCAACTGAAAGTTTAACTTTACAGTCATCCAATTTATTAGTAGGGAGTAATGCTGCTTAGAAGCCCTTTCACTTTTGTGTGATACAACCACTTCGAGCTGGCATCCGAGTAACCGTTTTAGCCCCCGTGAAAGGGATTAATATGTAAAACAATGCTTCGATGCCAAGTTTGTTGACGACCTTCAAGTCAAGACTACTGTCTCACAAATCAAAATGACTGGTCATCTCTCTGAAATCAAAATAGAATGGTGTATCAGAACAGGGGGGGAGGGCTATTATTGGATGGAGTTATGAAAGGAGCTGATGAGGCAGAGGGTTGCTTCGCACAACTAGATGAGAAGTTTCCAGATGTTTCCTAAAATAGTCATCTGTAGATTCTTTTCCATGTTTTTACATACAACTTTAAGTGTTATGATGTCGTACGTGACAACGAGAGAGATGACAGGCAATGCTGTGAGAGTTGGCACACCTCCTAGTCTTTCTGCAACCTGTAGCCGACGACAAATACCATATTGCGTTTCCTCTCTTATCCCTTGCCAAGAATGATACAAAAGGCAGATTACCGTGTGACCTTGGCATAAGAAAACCGTACTTCAGAGCGTTTTATCTCCTTCTAAATAACAGCTCCCTGGTCCATCCAGCCTGGGATGCTGGGTGTTCTGCACTATTCAAAGAACATCACAAAAACCATTCACATGGATGTTAGTGATTTGTAATACTACTGAAAAATAATTTTAAAATGGAAGCACAAACGACCAAAAAAGGGCACACTCCCTCTTCATTTTCTCTCTGAGACCAGCAGCTATGTGCACTGGAGCGTGACTCATTACCCTCTGGTTGCTATCCTTATTACAATGGGTAGCAACAGCTCGCTCTAAGATGATCCTGGGTTAGATTTAAAAGGTCTCCATAACATTTACTAAATCTTTGAAACAAAATATTTTAGGGATGGAACACATTCTGCAGTCAAAAGCTGATCACTGCCTCAATTTTCAAAAAAATCTCAACTTCTAAAAAATACCATCTTTCAATTAAACGCATTCATTTGATCCTGGTTTCCAAAATTTTAGGAAAACCAACTTGTGTATGGTATTTTTTTCTCCTTTAACGTCTTTTTCAGTTGGATACATGACACCAAAATCTGGAAAATGCCGCAAAATGAATCTTATGCAAAGTGTGCCAAGAAAGGTGGGATCAAATGCATGCCAAAATGTCATCAAAAGTTGGCATCTACGCATTCAGAACTTTTTTTCCCAGCATGCATAGTCTTCTTATGATGATACCAGGTATGAGGGAAATTTTCAAATGTTTGTACCAGGAGCCATATAACCAATCTGCGATGGGCGGCACTCAGTTCTGCATTGCTACCTGCATCCAAATATTCAGTACTGTAACATACACTGCATGTGTGACCAAAAAAAAAATTACTTGAAATTTTAGTACTTCCTCACCCATCAGTCTTTCAGGTTCCACAAAACAAAATAAATTGACATATAAACTCTTTTCCTGATTACTTTTGTTTAAATAGGGCTTTAAACTCATATGATGTAGTGGGACTGGAAATTAATAATTACGAAACATTTGTGAAACCCAATCACTGCGTCCTTTCATGAAATCATATGCAGCAATTGCCCTGAACTATTAGCACTTCATTCCCAAGCCCCCACAAAAGATACAACTTATTATATTTAAATGGAAAGCACGCTGTCACTTTCAGACTTCACAAGGAACTTGTAACCTACTTCAAGTTTTATTTTCAGGTACCCCACCGTTTATGTCCTGCGGATATCTGGTCTGAATGTTGGATCAACTACAAAATACTAAATTTTACAAAATTATTCCATTTGTTGAGGAATACGCTTGCTGGGGTCTCATTTGAGGTATATGATGCAACAGACCATTGATCAACTTTGTAATACCTGAAAACTATTTCCTTTTTCTTTGATAAATACGCAAGCTTGATTTTTCCAAATACAACTGACCATTTCATACAAACTGTCCTTTTGAATACATACTAAGCTGTCAGTGAATGCTGGACCAAATGTCACTGATTGTTTACAAAGATTTGAAGTGAACGAAGGAAATAAATGATTACTTTTAACCCACCCTCCCTATAGCATTTTCCTTCCCCCTTCACAAATTTTGTGATACAACTCCACACCAGATTACTTAAACACTCTAACTGGAACAGCTCCAAAGAACCATCAGAAGATAATCTTCAAGTCACAAAAGCATGCATACAGAGTAAAAACCCAACCGAAAAGTCAAGAGACAGTTATCAAATCCAAAGTATAAATTTACACACACAGAAACAACTGAGATACTAAGACAAAAATTTTACAAGGAACAGGATGAAATGACCAGTCAGGGGAAAGGGTTTTGGTTTTAATCCTTGCAAGGACACTGCAAACTCTCTCCTGGAATGCATTGTCCAAGGTTACATGCAAAGTGGAGTAGCTTGGAGTAGCAACGAGCGTGGAGTAGCTTAGAGTGGCCGATAGTCTTCAGTATCTTTGAGTAGCAAGGAGTCTGAAGTAGGCTGGAGTAGCAGGGAGTCTAGAGTAGGCTAAAGTAGCGAGAAATCTGAAGTTGGTTGGAGTAGCAAGGAGCCTGGAGTATGCTGGAGGAGCAAGGAATCTGGCGGAAGCTGGAGTAGCAAGGAGTCTGGAGTATCATGGAATAGCAAGGAGTCTGAAGGAGGTGGGAGTAGCAAGGAGTCTGGAGCAGGCTGGAATAGCAAGGAGTCTGAAATAGGCTGGAGTAGCAAGGAGTCTAGAGTAGGCTGGAGTAGCAAGGAGTCTGGAGTATGCTGGAGTAGCAAGGAGTCTAGAGTAGGTTGAAGTAGCAATGAGTCTGGACTATGCTGTAGGTAGCAAGGTATGTGGCATAAGCTGGAGTAGCAAGGAGTCTGGAATAGGATGGAATAGCAAGGAGTCCGAAGTAGGCCGGAGTAGCAAAGAGTCTGGAGTAGGCTGGAGTAGCAAGGAGTGTGAAGGAGGCTGGAGTAGCAAGGAGTCTGGAGTATTCTGGAGTAGCAAGGAAGTCTTAATAGGTAGGCTGGAGCAGCAAGAAGTTTGCCTGCCCAGCACTGAATGACTGGTCACTTCTACCTACTAATACAAACCCCAAATTTGAGTTCAGGAAATTCTGAATTGTGAACAACTTTTTGAGATAATGCATGACATGGAATGCACTCCTCCTCTGTTGGCAATGATGGAAAAAAATGCTCGCTCTGAGTCTTAAAAAGGAAATTATAAAGACTATTGCACATTGTAAAGCTGCTAGCACCTATTATTACAATCACCCAAACACCAGGTCCTCGTACGCAGGGGGAGGGGTCTCAGAGCGTCGATTGGTGAAGACAACCCTCTCTGAAACAATGTCGGCGTAGACCGGGGGTGGGTCTGGGTTGACATTATGAGAGTTATCACTCCTGCTGGAGATGGAATCTTCCACGCAGATGTGCATCAGGTGGATACTGGCCTCCAACGTCAGTCTATGGCTCGAAGGGCAGCTGCACTGGGGCCCAGAGGAGACGGTGCACGTGCAGCCAGGCAGGCCGCGTTCGTACCTGTTGGTCACTTGCGCGGCCCTCAGAGCACGGCCCCTGTTGATGTTCTCTTCGTCTTGCAGTTGCGACGCGTGCAGACGTCCGAGGTAGTTTCGAAGCCCGGCGCCGATCAGGAAATGTTCCCGCTGGCTGCTCCTCACCAGCTTGCTGAAAACGAAGAAGAATATTGACAGGAAACCGATTATCCCGATCATGACCACGATCCCCGTGTAGTCCCTCACCTGGCCTCTTGACTTGATGTCCTTCTCATAGACGGGCCACTGTGACCTAGCGTCTTCGGGATGGATGCCGCTGTCTGCGAGATGACAGAGAAATACTTACACTGTTACAAGAGCAAAAGATACTTAAACAGGTACAGTGTCCTAACCAAAAATTTGCTTGTGGGGCAGCTAAAGCAGAGTGGGTCAATGCAACAAAATTGAACTGGAGTGACATTTTGACGAACAAGATGAACTCTGAAGCATGGGGGGGGGGGGTAAAAACTGTTTTCACTTTGGTGAGTCATGGTCAAATATTTCTGCACACAAGTTCTGTGACAAGATTGAAAACAAAATTGCCATTGTTCGTAATATTTTGATTTCCAAGTTTGTCAGCAGAACGACTCATGGAAGAGGAAGATCCATAGGGGCCAAGGGACATAGCGAGGAAATTGTCAAGGAGGGCCGAAGCCTGAAAGTAAATAAAAAAGTCTGGGACCACAATGCCTTCCAGATGGCTGAAAATGGCATTTTCAAGGCCTTTGAAAGGAGCCCTATTGCATGAATATAGAAGAAACACTAGCAATATCAGAAACCAGAACATTGCAAAATTGCATTGTGATTTGAGGGTTTCATTAAGATATCTTTGAATGAATATTGCACATTGCATGAGGCGAGGATGCGTAATATGCTTGGTTTTTGTTACGTTACAGTATTGTATCATGCCATCAATCGAAGTGTGTTTACAGCTACTGTGGTGCATCTACATACTACATATGAGATCTGTCTAAGCTTAGCTTAATGAGATATTGTGTTTACAAGGTGTTCACAATTTGACCCCAATGACCTATTGACCCCCACCAAAAGCACTAGTGTGCTTGAACTCGATGTGGTACACCTACACACTATTTATGAGATCTGTCTCATCTCCCTTCCTTGACATACAGTGTTTACAAGGTTTTCACAATATGATCCCTGTTGATGCCAAATGAGCTTTGACTGTCATAAAAAAACAATAGACTTCTTGAACTCAGTGTGGTTAAGCTGCAAACTAAATATGAAATTTGTCTAAGCTTCCCTTCTTGAGATATCATTTTTAAAATGGTTTCACAAATTAAACCCTGTTATAGGGTGCTCGACCTCAATGTGGTACACCTACATGCTATTTATGAGATCTGTCTCATTTCCCTTCCTTGACATATAGTGTTTACAAGGTTTTCACAATATGATCCCTGTTGATGCCAAATGAGCTTCGACTGTCATAAAAAAACAATAGACTTCTTGAACTCAGTGTGCATGGTTAACCTGCAAACTAAATATGACATTTGTCCAAGCTTCCCTTCTTGAAATATCATTTTTACAATGGTTTCACAATTTAAACCCTGTTATAGGGTGCTTGACCTCAATGTGGTACACCTAGACACTGTTTATGAGATCTGTGTAAGCTTCCTTCCCTGAGATATCCTTGTTTACAAGATTTTCAAAATTTGACCCCTGTTGACCCCAAATAAACTTTGACCTCCACCAGAAGCATTCATGTTCTTACACTCAATGTGGTACACCTACATACCAAACATGAGATTTGTGCCAGCTTCCCTTCTTGAGATACTGAGTATACTAGGTAGGCATCACAAGAATACACACATACATACACACACCCACATCATGATTGCAAAGGTCACAATTACCATCAAAACCAAAAATCATTACACTAATACCAAAAGTATGTTCAAGGGGATGTTGCTTCCCCTTCCCCATGCACCTTCATCCAACCCCTCCCCCCCCCCCCCCTCCTTGGCTATGCAACTGTGTAGTTCTGTCTTCATACTTCTCTGTCCTCCATTGGACTAAGAAAAGTTACTTTCAGGCAATGAAACAGTGAATTGTACTTCAAGAAAAACAATGTTTGGAGTAGTGGTTTGATAGTAATAGTATAAAGCTGCCTTGTGAATTAATACTGTTAAGTGAGATCTATCAGAATGCATTGTGGAACAGTAGACATACTACACCACAGTCAGTGGGTAACCTAAATTACAAAGCATACATATTGGAGGTAGGCACACTTGTTACTCGCTTACCAATATTACTGCACGTGTCACCTTTCTGTTCTGGGCAATCTTTGATGCAATCATCCACCGGTTGCTTCCGGCACTCTCCACTTGGACAAAAGACGAACCCCGGCGGACAAGGTTGGTTAGTCTCTCTCCGAGAGGTACTTGCAGAATCTTGTCGAAGGAAAAAAAAAAGACGGAGAGAAGTACAACATTTTTTATTCCTTTGTCACATTTCTTTCATCAGCAAATGAAGTATCACTCAATTTCAAGGCAATTATTTGTTGGATCGAACAGATGTTAAACTACAACATTATGAGAAAACGTATGAGAACACGAAAAGTCCCAAATCATGGAAAGTGATAATGTACATTAATCTGACTGTGGTTCATATTAAAGCTGGAATATGAGTTGAACATTTGTCACTTTTTGCCACTGAAAGTCAAATTTGGGGAAAAATGTTACATTTAGTACAAAAAAAGACATTAAGTCTCTTTTTTGCATACATGAATATTCACATCCATTCCAATAGGTCTGTTTGATTTCAAGGAATGGTGATTGACAGCTAGAGGCTTTCTCGGAGAGCCTGAATTTTGTAGGGCCAACAAAAATGTCAAGGCAATCTTCACGTTCAAATATCTGGGAAGAGAATACTGAGTTCTCTTTCATATTTTGTGACAGATCATCTTTCCCCTACTTTATGTTCGCTGAAACACTAACCAAAAACAAATTTAGTATTGATGTCTTAGCATTCCGGCATTAAAGTCCAAAGGGAAACACAAGTTGCCTCAAAGTCAAGCAAAACCAAAAAAAGCAAATATCTGTAGGGTATGAAATGACTTCGCCTTGACAAACTTCAATCGGTATCTTTAATTTGAACCAGAAAGTCAAATGAATTTTTGATTCCTTGCCGATGTCTCATTTCTTTCAACACACAATATCTCTTTAATACAAGCAAAAGCAACCCAGTGGAGAGGGGAAGGCACCATATCAACATGAAAAACATAATGCAAGAATGGCAACTACATTCTGTGTCACTTGTGGGTTTGATGTTACCAATTGCTAATATGAATGAGCAATGTCATTCACTCAGCATTGATGACAATTGTGGTCATGAAGGAGGTATTAAATTCCCAAGTTGATTCAAAGTTTATGACACCAAATAGTGATTACAGACCTGAGGTGTGCAATGTCGACACAGGTTCCCGAAGGAGTGGACTAAAACAATAAAGTACTTTGTAAACCTTGACAGGGAGTTTCTTGGAACAGGGATATTCTCTGAAGGCTTTGAAAAAGTGATAAGAGCTAAGTTAAGTGGTTGTTCGGCATAGAAAATGGCATACAAAATGTTCCACAAATTGAGAGAGAATGAGACCAAATTCTATCTAGCAGTGAGCTCTGCTATGAAACATACATGTAGATCTACATTTTGGCAAATTTCAATAGGAAATAAATATGCATTATTTTCCTAATATGAGTGATTTAACCCTTTCATAAGTTCACACTCAGGACATATAAAACTCTCTAAGTATCACATGTTGGACTTTGAACCCAGTACAGATCTTTGGAATGATAAAACTTATTACATTCATTTCGTGTCACATTACAGTGATGACAAGTCTCCCATGGGGAGACCTCAAACCGAAAAAAAAAAAGTTACAAATAAAGTGCTGTGGTAAAATCTTCCCTGAGTAACTGTGACTGCATGCAGTGTATGAATTCAATCTACTGCAAGTACAATTTAAACCCTTCTTCCTGAACTGTGATAGCATCCAATGAACAAGGAAATCTTGTGACTTACGTCTGTAGTTTGGAATTGGCTTATTGCACCTCTTGGATTCCCAGCCAGCGATGCAATCGCAAAAGAATGCATTGTCCAAGCCAATTTTGCATAAACCGTTCTCGCACTGCAAGACGTTGCAGGCCCGACCTGCAAGGTAGAGTAAGAGAAGGAATTTGCTTCTCGAGACACATTCACTGTGCACATGATTTGCAGGTCTTCAGAAGACTGAACACTCACCTTTTTTTTCTTTTCATTAACCATAAAAAGGATAAAAAATGTTTTCACCATCTTATGCTTGAATTTCAAGCACAAGATGGTGAAAACATTTTTGTGAAACAACACACTCACATGTAATAAAGCATCAAATTGAGCATCAGCCAACAAGTCATATTTGTTCTGCATGAGTAAGCCACAAGCAAGTGTGACAACACTGTGGCCTCTAGCCAAGTAAACCAGACAGAAAAAACAATGTCAAAATCCAGTGTCGAAATTGCTAGACGGATCTTATGTTTCAATCACAGGCATAGTACTGCTCGTCTGGCAAAATTCAGCATGTGCCTGTATGCTTAACTAGAACGCTTAAATGCAGTGACTCATCACCTCGAGCTTTATTTTTGGCGTCCAGGATAGCAGAATCCTCAACTGGTTCTACTGTGTGATTGACACAAAATTAGAAAGATGCAGAGCAGCCCTTCTTACACAGTGTAGTGAGTGTACACAGAGATCCACTGTTTTGATTACACATGTGGAGGAATTTTAGACAGCCTGTGGGGGCTAGGGGCGAGATGCAAGTGGTTGGGAGAATTGAAACTGTCTTAGGTGATGAGCTTTTGTCTCTTATTGTCATGCCAATTATGTACGTAAGATACATGGTGTTATTTTAGCGTGCTTGCAGAGCAAAATGTAGAGTCACATAGAACCACGACTTCAAAAATCACAACAAACCCAAAGCCTAAAACAAGTTATACTTTCAAGTACAGTATCCAGTGCTGTTGTTGCGATACGAAACCTTCAAAAATGGCATGAGGTACACTTTTCTGTCCATTGCCAAATGATATCCTGACATGAAAGGGGATATGTTGAAACCAAAGCAAACCTGAATACATATGTGTAAAACTATGGATTGCATACAGAAGTCACATGGTACTGTGCGGTCCTCTGTATTTCTGACTTTAATTCTGACATGACACTTTATATTCATAAGAGTGAAACTAGTTCGTTAAAGTTTAATAGTTGATATGACCTTAAGGTCTGATTTCTTGTTTCCACATATATTTTATTTAGTATATGATCAAAATCTGTGCTACAAACATTTGCAGGGTTTCCCCTGGGTTTTCCGGAGTATGAGGCGGTGAGGGCGATATACTTGACGCCACCATAAATTTTGGGCTCAAATCCAACTTAGGTTTTTCAAGAATGGGTGATTCTAGGATTTTGACCATGATATAAACATGTGAGGTGGTAGTTATGGTATTTTTTGGCGAGGCGGTCTTAAAAAGTTGCGAGGCGGCCACCTCGTGCCTCCACAATTAAGTACCAGGGGAAACCCTGATTTGTATTTTTACTCGACCGTACAGATGATATCGTTGGGTCATTTCACAAACGATATCAGGAGCACAGTCTCACAACGATATCGGCATCCAGGTACTTGAACGACTACTGTACTGTATGGACTGTGGGTACATGGCTCAGAATTTTGGATTCTGTGCCAAACACTCCTCAACACTGTGACCAAACCCATAAACCAGACATTAAATTTTGATACCATCAGTGAGAGGGTCGCAGACTTCTCCTGATCCAATATTGTAACAGCCACATAGATACTTGTCACCGACGACGGTACAGTTGCCACCTTTACATACTCCGTTTGGACAGTCTTTGTTGACAGTCACTGCACCTTAAAAAAAAGAAGAATGAATGAATGAATGAATGAGAAATTGACTCTAACTTGATAGTAGATTTTTCTCACCAATATACAGTACTGTAAACCGGTGAACAGAGAAGATGGGCACAGCTAATCAGATGATTTTCTTGTTTAACATGACTTTGGGTTTCCTTCGGGTCAGTCTCCGTCGGTCGGTCTGACATGAAAGTTGGTTTGGGCAGTTGTACGGTACCTCTAAAATCGACATCAGTTTGGTCTCAGGTCTGGGCAGGAAGGTTTCTCCGTTTTGAGTGAGTTTTGAGTTTTGAGGCTACATGTACAGTAGTATAAACAAAGTTTGAGTTGAGTGCATCTGGTGATGAACACTAAGTTGACCAACTACACTTTGATGGCAGTCTACAGATACCGTACAAAGCCAACGCCTCAGCTAGCGATGTGGCTTGCTGTCGCTGAGAAAGAGAGCCTGTGGCATAACAATGGCTTACAGTAGGCCTGCAAATTACTATTACGGTACACCATGTGACCTGGCAGGGCTTTTGGTTTTTTCTTTAAATCATGATTTAAATCAACTAAATTGACTTAAATCATGATTTTTTTTTAATAAAAATCATGGATTTAATTGTGATTTTAATCAGCATGATCAAACAACCCTGTGACCTGGGCTTAACAAATTTATGTGACAATTAGAAGGAAAAAAAGCAGTCATACCTACTTGTTTTAAAAATCATAAAAATCCTGCAAATTACAGTATCTTCTCACATGTTTCTCTAACTGTGTTTTTCATGGTGTTACTGAATAAAGTATCAGTACTGCATTACTTTAAAGGCTGTAATGCATCACCCCAGACAGTTTCAATTCTCCCAACCAACTACCTCTAGTCCCTCCCTCAGCCTGTCTTACATTCCTCCACATTTGTAATCAAAACAATGGATCCTTGTGTACGCTGTGTAATACGAGCTGCTCTGCATCTTTCGAATTTGCTGGCAATCTAAGAGTACTGTAACTTAGAACCAGTTGAGAATTTTCCTTTCAGGGAGGTAAAAATATAGCTTAGGGTGATGCAATACAGCCTTTAAGCAAGCTGGAGTCATGCTGCAAAATGAAGTAATTCAACAACAAAATAAGATAATGTAATGAAAAAGAGTCATTCAGGAATTTGCATGGGGGGAAGAGGGTATTCAGTTTAAGGATACTGCATTCTTCCTCTAATCATTACTCAATTTCTTCTGCAAGTCACACTCCAAGGAGAGTTGAACATAACTTTGACTAAGGCACTACAGTAGGCCTTCTGTATAGAATCACACAGTTTGCATTGCGCTGTTAGCAATCTATCACCACATTTCATCCCATTGGGTGTCAGATATTGCAAGTATAGTCTTACTTTCATTCAACTGAATTATGCGATTCAGATGGTTAAGTAAGGTTAGTAGTCGGCATAGGGATGTCAAAATTGGGCAAGTTTTGTGTAGTGTTAGAAGTAGGCCTATTGTAGTGTCTTACCTTGTTAGATATAGGGCACTGCAGGCTAGTGGTACCACTTTTTTTGGGGGGGGGGGGGCCTGTGGGTCAAATCCTGCAGGGAATAAGTTATACAGTATCTTACTTTGCTACACAACATGGTCGAATTGCTACACAAATGGAATAATATGACCTTCGCAATTTTTGCAACATATGCCTACAACAGTACAAGTGCAAGTACAACAGGGCCTTCACTGATTTTGCGTCAAAATAACCAAGAAACCTGCTCTGCAAAATTTGGAATTTAAGTAAATTATTCCCTGTAGGCTGTACTGATGTATTAGTTACTTCGTAAATCATAAACGTCACTACTTACAGTGGCGTTACACTTCACCCAACAATATACCACTGGCTAGCAAAGATAGGCTGGACATAGCAAAGTGTTCTTGTATTGCAATAAGGATAGGTAGTATATTAGCCTTAGTGACTTACTTAGGCAACTGGAAGCTGAGAATTCTACTGCAAGGAAAGTCTCAATCACAAGGAACATCGGTATTCCGATGTCCATTCTGTAAAGTCTACGACTGTATCTACTAATTTGACACCCATTTCACGTAGGACTTATCTAACGTTAGTGCCTTGGTCGAACTCTGCTCAATGTGGTAGTAATACTAATAACAATAACAACAATTGGTATTTCACCTTATCATCCAGAAAACAGTACACACACATAACACATGTGACACTGATATTATATTCATAAGCAGTCGAGGCAGATGTTTCCTGGAAAAACAACCGTACTTTTACCTCTTTGCGAGATACTACACAGCACATATGCTACGTTATTTATTCGGTCATAATTTATAATAACCTGAAACATAAGAGGGGCGGAGATGGTTATTTATTGGTCTCAGTTTCGCACTCAACAACTTAAAAGTGTTCAACGTTGTGTTTGTTTTTCTTTGACGGGAGATCTAGCTAATTTGTTATCAAATGCCTGGACCGGCAAAATGGTCACGACAAGGCTTAACACAAGGGGGGGGGTGGGAGGGGGTTGGGGCGGAGGCCATACACAAGAAGTAGCGTTCCTTTATAGAGATCGAGTAACTCCAACAAGGAGGACATAATGAAACTTTACAATGTTGAAGGATGTACCAATCGGTAGTTTGAGTAGAGAAAGGTTCGTAAGTGGTTAAGACTACTATAGTGGACTTGGTACATGACCAGCTTGACTGTTCGTGTATACTTACCAGAAACAGACCGGCGTGGAAAAAACAGTTAAAGGCATTAGCAATGATTCTAGCGTTGGTAATGTCTTTTCCGCTTAGGTTCAATGCACATGCATACTCTACTTGATTCTCCGTTATAATAAGACTGAACTTTTCTAAGCACCTTCCATAAATCTGCAGAAATCTTCCGATTTTTGGCAATAGCATCCGTAAAATAATTTCTCTTTGCAAATAATATAAGAAAAGTTACTTTGTTTTTCCAGAATCGACACACTTTTGGTTCAGTGTTCTTTGCACCGTCTCTTTTCAAGTTTTACTTGCCGATGTAATTTCGTTTCACTTTTCCCCAATTACACAGTATCAGATCTTGGATACTGAAATGCTTCTTTGTTCATCTTTTTTTATATCTCTGTACTCCATAGTGGTGTGACTACTATTTCAATTACCCATTATTTTGTTTCTTCTTTAAACTTAACAATGAAATGTATTGGAAGATGAACACTGAGTCTAACGTGTGGTCACTGGTAGTTAAAAATTTCTCAAAAAGAAGAAAAATCAGGTTATCGTTACAAACAAAAAAAAATGTTGAATTAACTTTTTGGAAAATTACAATAGCATGAATATTCTACTGAGATAAGAGCAATCCAAATTAGGACCATTTGTCCGTAGAATTTTTCATTAATTGACAAATTGCAAACATGAGAGCCCTATTTCAAGGTTGTGTGCCCACATGAAGCCCAGGTCACACAGGAAGTGCCGTTTCTGAACATCTGGGAGGTTTGTAAAGCTCAACATTTTTGCGCCAATCAATGGTGGCGGTCCGCTTAAATAGTCCTGCCAACAGTACGTGCAAAAGACTGGTGCCCTCAGGCCAGGTCCCCACCCATGCTTAACACCGCTGACTTACAAGCAAAATATGTCCTCAATCATAGACCCTGTAGTGGTGGTATTGTAATTTCTGTTTACACGTCTGTTCACATTCATGTTTTGCCTGACCGACTAAGTTTATTTTTCCTTTTTAGAAATTTCACTACGGGTTTTAAATCACTCTCTTACGTTTTGCTGGATAGTCCTATATATGTGTTACTATTTTACATATATGTGCTAACTCATTGTTACCCTCCGCTTCATCCCGCTCAGTAAAAAGTAACAACTTAAGTAAAAATATTCCTCCCCCCCCCTTAAAAAAAATAAAAAGTCCAGGAATCCGTACGCCTTTGTGCTCAGCCTCCAAATATTTGCTAAGTACTCAAGTAAAATAAAAAAGATACGTAATTCATTATGATTCTTGTATCACCTCACCCCCATCTGATATGTATTGCCGTGCCATTTTTCATAGATTGACTTTTTTTTGGGGGGGGGGGGTGCATTAAGGAGTTGCAGACATGATATCTCTATATCAAGGCTAGCTGCTAGTGGGTATATGCAGCTTAAGACGGCCAGGAAATGCCACTCTCCGGCCATCTGGAAGGTTTGAAAAGGGAGTTTCTAGTGGCAACTCCCTGGTTTGAAAAACACCGATTTTGAATAACCCCGATTTTCTTGTACGCTCCTCACCAACTGATGTGGCGCTCGGCTTATATAGTCCTGCCACACATACCCTCAGGCCTGCCCCCTTCCTCGTTTAACACCTGGAATCATGGTAAAATTTTGACAATATGTGCCATCAATCACTACACCCTAGTTGATCCCCCGGCAATCGTCAAATTTATCGTTTGTCTCAAAATATGCAATATCTGACCAGTTTTGCCATTTCAGTATCATTCGAAGATACAAAAAATGAAATCCTTCATTGGCCATTGCTCACAATTCTGCAAATACCGCATAGCTTCCTGGGTTTTTCTTCTGGTCACGTTAGTGGACGTTACCCGAGACCCTAGGGGAAAACCTATTGGACACCCAAAGTCATCAAAAAGTGCAGTGTGCAGATCCTTGCCAGGGGATGTTTAATCATTAAAACCTGTCACTTAATATGTTCCCCTCCCCCAAACATTTCAGTTTAGATTGACGGTTTTCTTGAAGAATACTGACCATGCACTTTGGCAATGTACTTCCTAGATGTCGTAGTGTTTCAACTTGAAGTATGCCCTCTGTTCCCCCAGGCCAGATGACGGCAGAATGTACGAGGGAAATCCCCGTCGCGTAAGTGAACGTGTGCAGTTTAGATCACTGAGCATTATATGACCATATGCCATCATCTGGAGGTTGTCAAAAATAACAATGGGGACAGCAAAGAAACGTTCGAATCTCTCCCACGAAGCTGGTCGTTTAATAGATATGTGCCGAAACATCGGGTTGTCTGACGAAGAAGTGTACGATTTGTTCAATGAGGTATCACTGCTCCGACAGCCAAATAGACGAAGCTCATTATGCACACTTTTCCTTTGGGTCATCGCCTCTGTTACTTTAACGTTTGTCGCTTGGGCATCGTTGTTGGCTGACAAGCCTGTACTTTACTACATTGAGCACTACGGAGAAAATTTAGCCTATCCATTGTTACGAGGAGTTAGACTGCTTACACTTCCTTTGTCCAGTCGGTTTGATGTAACATGTAAGTTACATCACAGTGCTGAGTGCGCCAGGGTCATGAGCTGGCAGTAGTCATTTTTGACATACAAGTTAGACTTGGCAGATCATGTCAGTTTAGAAATTGTAGCTGCAATCTTGGACAAAATACTGTGCCTTGGGACACCCCGCTCCCCCTTTCATTGTTGGCTGTAGGATTAATGCATGTTCAAAGCGTACATTCACTCCTATAGCGCAACATTGGAAAGGGGCGCCTGGTTTCATGTTATCCTCTCACCTAAAATTCACTATTATATTTGCAACGTATGACAAAGTGTCAAAACAATTTTGTTCAAGATTGTAGGCTATGCTTAGGAGTAGGACCTAGGGTGTATGTAATAGGATATATGTACAGTATCACTAGGATGATCTGTGACTTAGTGCAGGGGGCTAATTCACTAGCCGTCTTAGCGTTAAGAGCAAATATACACTAACACTAGTCCTGATTAGAGCTACGTTCAGGTTTTCAACAGGTGTTGACAGGTACCAACAGGTATCAACAAGTATACTAACAGGTTTGAACAGGAAGCTAACAGGTTCTGTAGATATGAAGAGGTAATTATGGGTGTCACTTCCAGGGACATACAATTAAACTTCCAATAAGGTTTTCTCAAAATAAATATGAAGCCCTCCATATTATAGTACCCATATGTCATTCCTAAATGTATAACAAAAGTATTCAACAAACACTTTAAATGCAAGTGTTGATAAACAAAAGAACACTTACATTTTCTTCTTTCTTTTTGATGTCTATTGGTACTCCAAGATGGATATTTCTAAAGTTCTCCACTTGCCGCATAACATTTTGGTAAAGTCAGGCAGCAAGTCGTACGAATGTCTGAGTAATTTCACACATTTAAGCAAACTTGCCATGCATTTGACGTACCTGACAGAGAATACGGTATTTTGAGTATTCTGATTGGTCCATATTTTTGGTACTTAAGTATCAAATCAGTAGCTAATGTGTGCTAGTTCATGTCATTATCTCTTGGTTTTAGAGGTGTTAGTATTCTCCCATATGCCGAGATATTGCCTCCACATGTAAACCTATCATACTCCACAAGAAACTTCTATTTGGATTTTATCTAATGCCACTGTTTTGGTGAAAATAAGGTACATGTTGTCTGTCTGAGTACCAAGGATTGTATAATCAGTGTATGGCTAATGTGTGCTAGTTCATACAATTATTATTCTTTACTTCTACTGGTGTTAAAGTTCTCTCATATTCTGAGAAAGGAGTGACAGTATAATGTTGCCCCCTAATGAAAAAGTTACAATTTCCACAAAAAATAGTTCACATCATATTCACATCTTCGTAGCTAGCATGTATCAACTGGTTCCAGAGAAATTACAAGTTAAAACCAGTTAAAATCAATGGATACCTGTTAATTACCTGTTGCTACCTGTTAAACCAGTTAAAATGTTAAAACTGTAGGTATCAACTGGAATTTTCTCCTAGACAGGCAAACAGCCATTTTCTGTGTGACCGTGTCATGTCACCTTGGTGACTCGAAGCCATTCAGTGGTCACTTTTAGTTGCTTTAATGTAATGTTCAAGTCTCAATTTGGTCTCATTTGACACATACTGTAGCATACAAATATTGAATATTAGCCGGCATGGATGCTTGAGTTGCATTAACTTACATGTACATGATACCTAGGCCAATGGCCAATTGTGCCTTGCCATCGTCAACTTCATTTATCATCGCAAGTGTGTTTGACTCTCTTAACTTCTCTGACAGCTACTGTATGTTCCCTAATGCCCAATTACCATATCTTACCCAACTGTACCCTTGTTGCCTTATAACTAGATTATTCTAGATTTTTTTTTCTCTATGATGGTCATGCTTTATTTGACAATACAATGCTTTCATAGAGTGCTTAATATTCTGATCGTTAAGGTACTTTGTGCATATATTCCTCTTTTTTTTAATTTCCAAGCCTTGTATTATGAAGAATGCTTATTAGACAATCCGTTTTTACGATCTCGACGTCACTGCGGAATCTGCGAAGATGTCGGACAAATACCGGTGATCCATGCAGTGGAGGACATCAGTGTATCCCCTGTTTATCTGTTTCTATGGAAGGTAAATACTTTTTAACCATGTACTGTATGTACCAGCACCACTTCATTTCACATTAATCTTTTTTTTTTTTTGTGTGTGTGAAAATCCATTAAAATCTGTGGACTATGTAAAGTAGTTGTGGTCTTCAACAAACATTTAAATTGAAAATGTCTTTTAACTGTTTGCACTGGACCACTGGTAGAACTGTCCAAAAGTTGACTTTATAACTTTGCACTAAGTTGATCATGATCAATGACTAAAGGGGTGTCAGCTGAGCTTTTCAAAGACTGGGTGAGGGATACACTGTAGTATTAGACTGGGTATAAAGTTGGTATTAATTATTGGTACAGTAGTGTACTGTATGTCACCTTAATGGTACACATTTTGTCATTCATTAAATTTGATCCAAATTGTATTCAATCTTAAGTATTTCATGGCATCATGTGTCTACTGAATGTCAACCACTGTACTGTAGTTACCGTAAATGACTCTGCAGTGAGATGTACATGAGCAAACTACTCACATAGGGTTGTAGCTAGACAGAGTGGAGTGGTGTTGGTTTAAAAAAAAAATAAAGCAGTGGCTAATTTGTGGACCCTGGCAAGCAAAGTGAGCCCATGAGCAAATTTTTTTTATTGGATTTTGACAACGGTAGCAGTCGTTGCAATATTTTTCCTTGTGGTTTTATACTTGTGTTTCTATGTGGTGGTTGGCTAAGGTCAGTAATGGCTAAAGCCAACCACCACCAACCACTGTACCTACAACCCTGTGCAACCCTGTCCTCAGACTCCACCTCCTAACTGAAGCCCTGTAAGAATGTATTCCATAAATAAAATGATTTGCATCATATGCAAGTTTTTACAATTTTGTATAGCACAGTAACCCTACCTACTTTGGCAATTGCTGTCATATGAAATGTATGATAATTATTGTGTTTTACAAATATAGCATTTGCTTTTTCAATTTTTCTTGTTTTCTTGAACTGTTTTTGATCAAAGGATGCAGTACCTCACGATGTCACAATGAGGGACTTCTTAGGCACTTTGGAGGATAACACCAAGGTCCTTGGACCGACCATGAAAGTCCTCTCTTCAATAAATACAACCATTCACAATTTTGACGACGTACTCAGAGGTGACAATCAGGAGATGCATTACAATAAGTACATTTATTTACTTTGGTAAGGAAAGAAAAAAAAACTTTTTATCAGAGCAAAGATCTTGTAGTGACCCCCCAAAAATGCATGCAACAGTCTCATTTGAAAACACTCCTTCTCGTAGCCTATTGTACAGATGTTGCCACTGCTTATGAAGTCATGTTACAAGGTCATTAGTTTAGAACTTAAGTCTGTGCATTATGTAGTAATTTCGCAAAGGAGAACACAGAAAACAGCATAGTATAGTTTGGGAATCTACTAAAATCAGTATCTGCCTTTTGAAAAAGTTTTTTTGGTGTATTGTCAAGTCACTGCAAGAAATGTCCCTATCCTGATCAGAAAATAAATGTTTCAAAAGCCGGTAATTGCACTTAGATTTGGCTCGCCGTAATTTTATTCCTACCACTTCAATTTATCCCAAAGGAAACACTTTGGAGACTTAAATTAACTTTCCTTTCAGTTTCTTCCGTACTTTTTCTTTGTCGTTTTCGTTCACATTGTTTTTTTTTACTGTTCATCACAAACTTCAAAGTTTGCTGATCTCTTTCAGTTCTTCCTTCAATTTTTAGGCAGGTCAGAGGCTCTGGTGCGCTGAAGTTGCTCAGGGATCTATCCTGGAAGCCTTCGTTCGTTCCAGACGTCGCAGAGATCAACCCCACCATGTATATCCAAGTCGCGGGAGCGTCGGGGAAAGGGGCGACGTTGGTGAGCGCTTTACGGTTGCATTGAAGCAACTCACCAGTTGGTAGTATGGTAAAGTGAAAATGGTGACCAAAGCTTTGCTATTAGGATCTTATTTTTCCTGGGAATAGTTCGCATTGCTCGATAAATATTGTAATGAAGTGGCATCTATATGATTAATTGGTGAGATGATCAACATACCACCCATTATCTGGTAATCGGTTGTTAATCCTTATTGACCTAATGGTAGTATGCAAATTGATCACGTATCTGTTATCACCAATTTCCATAGAATTGGTCATACCTGTATTTCTAATAGTGTTTTCACTGAATTCCAAAATTGGACACATTTATCCACAATCTGCAGTCTGTTGGGTGCCGAAAATACAACTTTCATTTAGGGTACAAGTTCCTTCTGCAGTACATAAATACATTTTACTTTGCGTGAATTCGAAGAAACTAAAAAATATCCATTTTGCATCTTCCTGTGTTGTTCTCTGTTCCTCGATACCCGGTGGTGTTGTGGGAGATGCTCTCCACAATTATTGTTTACCTTTATGGGAATAAACAGACATCCCCACTTCATTTTGAAAAATTATCAGAATGTTGCTGTTCTCTACTGATTTGCCTCAAAAGTATTTTCCACGATGCTACATAGCAGTACTGTACAAGCAAGGTATTATGCTGCAAAGTTACTGTGAGCAATTAAAAAACAAATACGAGTGGATATCGCATAATTGAAAAGAGCCAAATGTTCGTTAATTAGCATAGAGGGGTATGCTAATTCAGCTTTGGGTGACTGCATTTTCCCATTAGCAAGCTGGTCATGCATTATCTAATTGTGTCCTTCAAAATGATACTCATTAGATGACTTTCTGTGATGTTAGTGTGCTGTGATTTGAAATTTTCATCAAAGTGCAGTTTATTTTATGACTTTGTCTTGAAGTTGACAGAATGAAATGTATACACTACAAATGAAAAAAAAAAAAAAAACTCAGGAGATTTTCAGATAATTTATACAGAGGACATCAAACTTCTTTTTTTTTTCTCAAGCTCTTCCCAGGTGCATCTATGAAACTTAAATGCTTGCATCTCGGCATGCAATTAGTAGTAAAGCATTCATCTACAAGTTCATAAAATGTTTACACTTATTTTTCAATTTTTTAATTACTGGATTGTCTTTTTTTGATGCTTGATTTTCATCTGATACATTTCTTGTTGATTTTCCAGCCTTTGTCAGACTTAGACTATGAAAACGTCTGGCTGACCCAGTCGCAGGGCGAATGTCATGTCCGGCTGTTGCCGAGCGACGACTGCACCGAGAAATGTCCATCCGCGGAAGTAACCATTTCCGCAAGGGATATTTGTAAGTTGCAACAAAATTTACCTGACGAATTGGTCCTGTTAAATTAGAATATCTTTTTTAACTCCTCAATTACACATTTTCTCTTATGGGCATGACAGCCAAAATCGATACCACCGTGATGTGAAATACAGCTCAAGAAAACTTTTTTTGGCCAATGACTTGGAAGAAAATTGACATTTCATAAATATTAAGAGTGTTCATCCCTCTTTGTCAGAGAAAACCATATCCCAATACTGTGTTTTGTGTTTGGAAGTCACTGGTTTTTCCAAAAAGTATGATCTATTTTAAATTGATTCAATGCACTTTTGAAAATCTGTGATGCCACCCAAACACAACTACTTGGATATCGTTTGTATTTCTTGATAATCTTGACCATCTTAAAGGGAACATTTCAATAGTTTTGAGATGTGTGACTTTAATTTCCTCAATATTTTAAGGTTATTCTACGATATACTTAATCTACATTGTCACTAGTGTCAAATTTTAAGGTTATATGAGGACCTCAATTACGAAGAAACACAAGGACTTCTTGTAACAATTTTGTCACTGTTACATGGCGTTCTGGTAACCTTGCGGCAACTGGACATTTCTCTTGACCAGAGACGTCTTTCTTCAAACAGCAAAATCGGAAGTCAGGAACAGTGTAGGGGGTTTAAAATGCCTGTAGTGGAGAATTATTCTCTTTCATTTAAAAGCCCATACAGTTGTCAGGAAAATGTTCCTTTGAAGGAATAGTATCGAAAACTTTGCAAGACATCCAACAACTTGCAAATTTAAATCTCAAAGTATACATCAGTTAGTCTTACGATCTATGCCCGAAGTGGTATTTTGTTGTAGCAGAGTCAAGGGGTGCACGTAAATACTTCGTCCTATTCAAGGGACGACAAAGCGTGAACAAATCCACGAAGGGTTTTTGCAAACCAGTGTTTGGAATGGGTTGAGCATCCATCCCAGTCTGCTTAGCAGACCTTTAACAAACGTTGCGTTGTTAATAAAATGAAGACCTATTTCACTCAGATATGCGCCATAAGGTTGTGACTTCTTCTTCAAACAGTTTGAGAGGGATTTAAACTTTTCCGGTAGGATCAGAAAGAAGTATCGAATTGCAATGAAATTGCATCGCAGCTGGGGTTTCGTGGGTTGCAAATTGTCGTAGCAATTTGTCGTAGCAATATTTCTTTTTCACCTAATAAGGCAAACAAACTGCAGTGCTGCACATTGCAGCTGTCACTTTGCATTTTGAGTCAAAGTCAATCACACGGAGTGTTTAGCATTTTGCAATGCAGTACTGGCTACTTAGTTCTCAAAATGTGTTTGACAGTCAAAGTCAACTGAATCAACTGTTTGAAATTCTTCTTCCCGTCAGTTTGTTTCAACATCAGAACCGTTAGAAATTGCCAAATTTCAAAGAGAAATCACCTTTGCACAGTAGCAACTGATGCAAAAATTTCATTCATGCAATCCATTTTTAGCATTTAAATTTTGGGGGAAAACTTCTCAAAGGTTGCCATGTAGATGTACAAGAGTTAACTGCAATTTAGCATTGGATTCAAGACATTTCACACCCAAGCTACAGGTGTTACTAGAAAATGTCAAGTGGAAATGTAATCCATGATTTTCATCCAAGAGTAATTTAAGGTTTTCCCCTCTGACTTGACCTTGTGAAGAAAAAAATGTACCAAATTCCTTCTAAAATTCTTGAGGTGGAAGTCACCTGAAGTGAAGTTGCATTTACAAGAGGCCACTGTCTCCCTCCACACTGTAGGCGCTCAGCACCGCAAAACAACTCCCCTTCAAGGCCTGAATGGTTGAATCAGTTAAATATGTTACAATTATGATTATCTCTGTCACAACAAATTCGGTCATGCCATTTTCACCACCATTGTGAATTAAATTTTGATATTTTAAGTACTTCTCTTTATGCATAAATTAGGTGCATTTCTGAGGTCATACATCTAAGCTTGTTCATTTTTCCTTCCTGTGATTTACTTTTTTTCTGGTATGTATCTTTCTTTCAGTATTTTTCAACAAGAACTACTGGCAGCTCTCTGTGGCACCGACGGGATCCGAGGTCAACCTGCAGTTCGTCAGCACATTTTACTGAAGGAGCCCGGTCGGGGTCATTGCCATGGGGGAGAGGGAAGAGAGGGGTGGGGGGAGGAGGAAGAAGGCTTGAGGAGGAAAGGAATACTTTAACTATGTACATGTGATCACACTACATAATCTTTCGTTTTATTTAGTTGCAGTAAACATTCGCAACAAGGGAAAGTCTATTCCTCAGTGTGGAGTTCATAATTAGTTTAAAAATCATGTTACAACTTCATCTATCTCGGTTGCATTATTTTGTTAGCATGCATTTGGACAGGTAGGTTGGTAAGGTAATGCTAACAGTGTACACCTTTACATTTGAGAAAAGTACCCACATTGCTTTTGTTGCTTTAAAGATATGAAGGTTAACTTGAAATAGCCACAGATGGGGGACAAATGGCTGTAACCTGCTATATTTAAAGTGTTCAAAATATCTTCGTACAAAGAAGCCATTCACATTTATGCCTTGTGAGCAATTTGCAAATGATAACAATATGCCATTCTTTTTATTTCTGTTTGTGTGGCTGATTCTACTGCCTTTTTTTCTGTTTTATGCATTAATCTTGCCATTATGTTTCTAATATACTTACTTATGATTGTAGTTTATACTAGTAGACAAAAAATGCCGACAACACAAAATACTTGTGATATATTACTCCTGTGATGTGACCAAGTGGATAGTGGTGGTGGCCGTTGAAGCAATGGAGCTTAGCAACAGGGAGGTTTGGGGTTCCCTTCTTCATTTCAGGTCTCCGTGAGATTCGTTTTTCATCCAAGAGCAATCTAAGCTTCTACTCCATCTGAACTGATCTTGTGAATAGAAACCATATTAGACAAAAAAAAAATTGATGAGTTGGTAGCTTCTAGAGTGAAGTTGTAATTTTAAATGCTGTAGGCCTTCTTCCACATTCGTGGTTGCTTACCATCATAAGCTGCCTTTATTATTATTGTTGTGATGCTAATGATGGTTGTTATGATGGCGGTGGTGGTGATGACAGTGATGATGATGGTGGTGATGACAAGTGATGTTGGTGGTGATGATGATGGCAGTGATGATGGTTGTGATGATGATGGTGGCAGTGATGACAATGGTGATGATGGTGATTACTGTTACATAGATATCAGTAGCGAACACACTGCAGAACAGTGAAGAGGATCAGTGAACCAACTGTGGAAAAAAAAAAGAAAGTATACCTGCAAGGAGAGATATAAAATAAACTGTAGAAATGCAAAGATAAGATAAACTAATGAAGGGTACATTAGGAAAAAAGGAGAGGATGGGTGACAGGAAAAAGGTGATATGGAGTCGTGTGGGAAGGAGGGGTAGTGCATAGTCATGTTCATTTTATATCAAAAGGTGCAAATTGAAAGGTCACCACCAACTCCCCCGGAGATCATTGGTTTCTACCAGGTATACTATAACCCCTTGGGGGTACAAGCAATCACCTTAAAGGGGGTACCTGGGAAGCCTCTTAGGCAATTAAAAAATAAAAAGGATGAAGTGCTGACTAATGATCAGATGTGGAGGGGGGGTGGCATTTTTCTGGTAATTATGCGTTACGTATTTATTAGTAAAACGTAAATATGAAATCAAAATATTCATGCTTTATAGTCTTCTTACCAATGAGCCATTAACCAGTGGTGACGTGGCCGGGGGAAGGGGGCCACAAAGCCAAGTCGCCCACAGCAGAGGATATTCAGCCAAAGCCAGAGGGGGAGTGGAAACTAAAAAAAACTGCCGAAAGTTTAGGAAACAATTATCTCTATTAATAACTAGGAAACAGCCTAAATCTTCATGATATTGATGAAGCATCTTTTATTAATGGTGACCCTGGTATAATGGCGACGATGTCGGACCTTGACTGCGGAATGGCGGCCCGTGTGACTAAGAAAAATAATGCGTTGCTCATTCCTAATTAAGGACGCTTCATTGTCATTCCCCTTCATAAAATATACGGCGTTATATTATTGTGCAAAGCGAAATGTATTATGGGATTGACAAAGAACCTGTAGCCCAACAGAACCTATACTTCGGGTTACTCAGCCGATAATGGATCTCGGGTACCGGGGTCCGATTTTTGTTGACCTGATACAAATAATAACTCTGAAACATATTAATTCAGGGGATTTCTTGTATCTGATGGCCTGCTTGAGGCAGACTTTGTTTTCTTTTGGGAGGGAGGTTATTATCTTTCTAATTGATGTTTCTCAAAACTTCTTTGACAAGGCCGTCCAGCCAAGATATTTGGCCTGCTTGAGGCAGACTTTGTTTTCTTTTGGGAGGGACGTTATTATCTTTCTAATTGATGTTTCTCAAAACTTCTTTGACAAGGCCGTCCAGCCAAGATATTTGTTACAGTATATTTGTACATCAAAGTGATAACCATTGTCAGGATGTTAAGGAGGGTCATGAACGCCATATTTTTACATCCCCCCCCCAATTTATAAAGCACAACATTATTTATTTTGCAAAATTATTTAAACAGTTGATTTACATTTTTGTCATGAACTTGTTAAATTTTATCCAGTATTTTTATACATGAATTTAATAATCCTGTTTTTTAGGGTAGTACCAAACAGACCTTTCAGCACTGTTTATTGTTATTGGTGCCACCAATGAGTTGCGCCTTCACGTGTATGCACGTGTATAGATGAAATGGCATGTGCGTGCACGTGCTAAATTTAGTAGCTTTACCGTGCTTAGTAGCGAGGAGCAATTCGCTTCGCTCTATCTTCACTGTGAGTTCACATGCAAGTACCTTTCATCATTACTTCAAAATTCTTGCCTTTATCATATTTATCAAGTTTTCAATATATTTTCTCATGACCGTTTTCTTATCGTCTTCCTCTAAAATTGGTACGAGTATATTTGCACCGAAAAAGAATAGACCACCGGAGTTGTGAAACGGCAAATAACTTAATAAACTACGTTAACTTAAATATTTCTTTTGTTTAATTAGTTGTGAGTGTCACGTCTTCGCTGAATTGTGAAGGGGATATGGCGTGTGATAGTTGGTGGCAGCGACAGCTGGGGGGGGGGGGGGCGGTGTCCACGTCCCTTCAGCGGTGCCTTTTACCGGGACTTTACAAGGGCCGGGGAAAAGGATGCCTATGACTGATAAACTGATGGGCGGCCACCGACAGAAAATTGTAGAAATGAATTCCAAACATTCATTGTGCCCGTCGTGAATAATGACTTGCTTCTCTTGAGCCCCTCTCTCTTGAACCTCTCCCCGCAACAAGATGCACACACTGGAGGGAGGGGGGGGGGGGGGCGATATGGCGTGCAAGGCATCTCAATTATGATTGCATAGCTGATTCCTTGTGTAAATCGAAATATTCTTTAACTGAGGTAATGATAATAGTTATGACAAAAATACCTGCTGTGAAAAGCTAGGGCTTGATGAAACAAATGCTAAAAGTATTATATGGTCATATATTATTTCATCACAACCATCAGCTTTGGATAAAGAAAAGCAGTAGTCCTGAAAACTTACCCCCACTATTAGTGGCTTCGTGTCATGTCCAAGTTTGAGACTACTTGGAATGAGGACAGACTATTTTGTCAACAGCGGAAAATTATCATTCCGAAAGCATCAAGAACTTTAGTGAGTCTGTCAGTGGCGTAGCTATGAGTTGGAGGTGGGGGGTTGGACACATGTCATTTTACGACTGAAAAGCTATGCCACCTATATATGAGTGCACAGTTTCGATATTGCCGATAGTTCATACTACCCCCTCGTCGCTCCAACGTGATAACCAACACGAAAGAGGTTGTTGAAAAGACATTTACTCTCTTGCCTTTATCTAGTCACGTAATACCTTGTTCCTAAGGTGATGTCAACTTATTTCGACTGACTCTGAATTCAAAATTGCTAATTATGACGTCACGTGCAAAACCTCTATAACGATACGCGCGCCGTTAATGCGCGCGTGCTGTTTTGTTGACATTGTTGCTTAGACTAGTTTCATGGAACATGTATTTTGCACACAGTGTAAATGATTATGGTGTTGAAATACATATGTGATAGCTTCGTTGCTAACAACAAAAGTGTATTATCACTGATACTATCGAATTGTGCTTAACAAACGCTCTCAATCTCTTTTGGATATTTTCATCTGAAAATGCATATCGCTGAAGGGTTGAACGGAGGGAATCTCCAAGGTAAGACTGAATTGATGTTCTCCGCTTTCATAACGCAATTGAACAAAAAACCGTGACGATACGGATTGGAAACTAGACGATGCATATAGTAATATCATGATAGGTTAGGCTCTCACCCGCATAGGCTATGCCTGGTTCCCTATCACGTTAGGCTACCGACTATAACTTACATAGATATATAGTCAGTGTACAGTCCCCTTATTTACCTGGTCTCCCTAATTTCGCCAGCCTGACTCGTTGGGACTGTATATAGTTTCCAAAAGCCTGTGTTGAGTTATGGTCTCAGCAGTCAGCACATTGTGAAAACACTTTTTGGAGTGGTCAACTTTTAGTTAGCATCACTAAATATGTAAACTTAACTACTCAAGCTATTCAAAACGAATCAGTATTACTGAAGATTTTCATTGAGCTGTGACTGTGATATGCAGTATGCTGTCTGTGACATTGGTAATATGTTAGTTTGTACGAATGTGTCATAATGTCAATTAAATTATTGCAGTGAATCATATTGTGTCATGAAATTGGTATGCAGAAGTACAATCTATTTTATTCTTTATTGACACGAAAGTAGATAACACCATATACATTCTTATTCAATGTTCTAATCAAAGCAAATGTTAAATTGAAAATGTTTCATTTATAATGTCATGTAATTGTTTTACTTCATCACCTTGAATGACTTATAAAATTATCACTTTATTTCATTTCAGGACTAATAGGAGGTGTTTTAATGACAGGGGGTCTGCTCGATGGAAATGTTGAAGAATCCTCTGCATTTAAACAGAGAGGAAGAAAGCGCCATCACTTTGACTCTGGAGATGACGACAAGGAAATATTTTCTTCTCGCTTCTCTTTCATGCCAGTCACGCCTTTAACGCCAAACCTTCTTGCTGCTAAACGGAGACGGGGATGTTTGAAGAAACCGGGAAAACATCTGAACAATTCTCTGTCTAGCACGTCGGAGGATGCTAAGTGGAACAGATATCGTGACGTCACAAAACGTAAGTCCGCATGTCCAAAGAATGCCGCAAAGAAACAGAAACATTCAATCAAAGAAGAGATCAAAGTTGAACCGCGACTGCATGATCCAATCACTGAGGAGGATATCTACAACTTCATTCATAACATCCGATTGGATATGACAAGATCGGATCATCTATCAAGTGAACTGAATTTAAAGTGTCTACTTGTGACCAGTAGTTAGACTGCATGAAATCAAGCCGGCTACTGGCAATGCAAGTGACTATGTACTGACCCGCCAGCCAAGGGGTATTTGCGAAAGAAGTCTGCCCAAATCTGTCCTTTATGGGTCTCATTCATGTGTGGTATAAAGAGACATCATCATGAACAGTAAAAACTGAAGCTAGTTGCCTGATTTGTGTTACTATTATTATTATAATCATGCATCAAATTATTTTTCTATCCCAATTTTGATATAAATTGATGAATAACAATTCAACGTTCAGTTGCATACACCACTTCCTTTGTACACACGAATCATGCACTGACATTAAACTTTTTACACATTAATATTTAAAACTGACGACTTGAGTTTCTCCATGTCTCGTTTTGTTCTAACTTTATTGTATTTGCACTGCCGTTTGATAAGAAAATAACAAAAATAAAAAAAGGGAATAATTTGTCACAGGAAATGTTGAGAGGAACCTTCAGCCCCATCTTTAAAAAGAAAACATTTAAATTGCCTTGGTGCAGAACTTCTGTGTGCTTGAAAGTACCTTTGATCAGCGTAATTACTTGGAGCCTACTACAAACTTTCAAAACTTAAAAACTCACGTGCTGATGTTACTTTTAGTTGTTAGTACGTGTGCTCTTCCAATAACAAAGACTTTGAACGGCCCATTTTTGCGCTCTTTAATAGTTTTTTTTTTCCCCACACCTCCCAACAAACCTCCCCCATCCGCCAATTTTAAAATCCTGGTACCGTTACCTGCCACTGTTTCTGGGTTTTTGCTCTCACAAAGTATTAATCTATTCACATATCCTGGACACTTCACATATGGAGTCTTCCATCCACCAAGGGCGGATCCAGCCTCTAGCTGTTGCAGTTTGAAAAGGGGGGCGCCAGCATATCTGACTAATACAATAACGTATGCTGTCTTTTTTTAACACAATAATGAGCCGTATGTGCAAGGTACCATCATAAATTAGGGCGCCCTTGCATTGGATGGTTTAGCACTATTACATTGACATTTTAGAAGGTCAATGGAGGCCAAGATTTTCATTTTCTGGCGCATGATTAATTGCTTTACTATAAAATATTCTTTTACATCATTGTGTAAATATCAGAATGTGTGACTGAATTTCGTATGACGCGGACGCATTTTTCCTGTATTTGGGGGCGCCAAATTGGTCATGGGGGGGGGGGGGGGGGGAGCAACTGGGATCCGTCCTTACCATCCTCCCTCTAGAACTTTTTCTCAGGCTCATGAACAACAGAGAGAGAGGGTAGGATGTATACGTTTCACATGATGACATTCATGTTCTTTGATTTGTAGTGTTGCTCTAGTGATTAAAAGCGATTAAAAGTTTTAAGTTAATTATATCAGAAAAGGGTGGACCGAAATAAGTTACGTAGCCACGGGTAGCCTCCCCCCCACATCTCATAAGAAAGAAAATTAAAGAAAAAATCAGTAAAAGGTCATGTATTTTTTGGAATAAAAATACAGGGAAAAAGATAGAAATCATGCATCATTATGCACCGAGAATCCTTAAAAAAGGGTAAGCCCCCACTTTATAAAACCCCTCCCCAGGCTGGGAAACTCCAACATTGGTGTCCCCCCCCCCTCCCTTAAAGAAAGAATGGTTAGTCTTCATGACTACGGGCCTGACCAGAAGTCGCAACAGATGAATCGGTGGGCGAATAATTTGTTTCCGAAAATTCTCTAAGTGAATATAATTAAGTTACTTTAAACAAGAAATTAACTTTGCAATTGAAATCAATTTTGCTACATCACGAAATTACATAGAGTTGTGTCGCTGGGGACTGCAGGAAACCATGGTCTCAAACGACTTGGGGCACAAGAGTGAAAAATCGTCTGCGAAATCTGAAAAGAAGATTTCCAGCAAGACTATAGGGTAAATTTGCCCAAAACTTTTCTCGTACACTCTACGCCGACTGATGGTGGCGCTCCGCTTTAGGGTCTTCCTTCCCTGTCTTCCACAATCCCTACAGATAGCATGTGATTGATGCATGGTGGGCTCCACTTGAGTCTCACCCCTCTCCCGGTATACCCCTCCACTCAAAACGGTAGCCGACGTAGAAATCTATGAGATGGGTCTTTATGGGGCTAAGCCCCTTTTTATGACAAACATGGGGACTAATTAAAGGTATACTCCAACAGTAAATAAAGATCGAGGATCCCATAATTCATTGGGATTCCTGTATCATCATGTCTCACTCATCTGAAATTAATTACCAGTTTCATAGATTTTTTTCTCCATTAATTGAGAAATTACAGGTATGATACCGCTATTTCAACTGAAGGCTGGTTTTGCAGCTTAGAGCAGAACAACCGGGAAGTACGTACGCCATCTCCGGCCATCTGACTGGCTTGAAAAGTTAAAATTTTCTTTTCGCTATGCGCCAATTGATGATGGCGGTCTGCTTATACTGTATATATAGGTCCTAGTCCTACATGTGCTTTTGTGTATTGGACCTCATTCAAAAAAGATCCTTCAAGTTTATCCGCACAGTGCCTCGCCAAAGATGTAATTGTGGTGCCCACAACTTTAGTGGAATTTGATACGTACTACTAGATGTAGCCTAAACGCTGTTGAAAATTGCAGTTTATAAGAGTGCAGTATAGCACTTTACTGGTGACACGCAACGTCAGTGCTGAATTAATTAGTTGAAGATGCTGAAAACTAGATCACTCATACCACAGCTGTTTCGTGCACTATATGTAGCACTTAGTGTGCCCGAGGAAGCCTGGGAATGGAAAGTTCTATATACAGATGATAACTTTCAGAGCCGATCAAAAAAAAAACAAAACAAAAAAAAAACAAGAGGGCAATCCACGGAGTTGCGTATCTCATCGCCAACATGCATATTGATTTCAATACAGGGCCTTAACATGGGAATTTGTAATAGTTCTTACAAAACTTTAAGTTAATTGGTTTAATATAGTTCTCAAGATATGCTGGAAATACAAATTTTGGGGCAAAATTGGCTTTTTTCCTCAAAAATCAGCAAATTTCACTCTCTTTCTACAAAAGTGATATATCTTGAATTTTTTCATTCTCAGGCAAGTTTTTGCAAAATTTTGCATTAAATGCTCAAATACTTCTCAAGATATGCTTTAAATAGCAATTTGGGGCAAAATAGACTTTTTTCTCAAAAATCAGCAAATTTGACTTGATTTACCGTACAACTAATACATCTTGCACATATTGGCACCATGCACAACCTTACCATGTTTCAACTTAATCGCTCATAAGCTTTTCAAATTCTTCTGGAAAACCACAATTTGGACAGGTCTGGACGCAAACACACACACACGCACTTTACATTACATAAAGAGTGAGGACTCCATTGAATTTTACTTTGTTGTTTCTTCCTGAACCCTAACCTTAACAATACACTCCTCTATTGTTGTTTTTTCTGAGGACTTGAGAATTCAATAGCATTCTCTCCGAGGACCTGAAATTCTTCCGTTCAAGTCCTTAGAAAGTACTATAATACAAAGAAGTACACACACACACTGCACACACACACCGCACAAATATTGGCACGGACACGTTTTCATTTATAACACCCAAAAGGATCCCTCCTGTACCCATGTTCACTCTACAGTACCATGGGGTACCCCTGGGGTGTCCCTACTCATCCACTCCAAGCGTTTCCATGGCAACCATTCTCCCATGGGTGCACAGTACAATATATAGCTCCACTAGCCAAGTGACACAATGATCTCAGCTAGCCCCAATAGGGCGATGAGATAAAAAAGAGAAGAAAGATCGCTCTCCGATAATTTCTGTTCTCTAGAAAAGCATGTTAGCTAGTCGATCTTTGCGTCAGTCGCTGCGTTGTCCTATATTCAAACCACATGTACATTGCTCATTGCATGATGACGGATATACCGGTTTGTAGCCGGATGGAAAACTTAAAGACAAAAACTCATCTCCCCAGACAGTTTCAATTCTCCCAACCACCTACCTCTAGTCTCTCCCTCAGCCTGTCTTAAATTTCTCCACAAGTGCGATCAAAACAATGGATCCCTGTGTACGTTGTGTAATGCGAGCTGCTCTGTATCTTTGGAATTTGCTGTCAATCTAAGAGCACTGTAACTTAGAACCAGTTGAGAATTTTGCTTTCCGGGAGGTAAAAATATAGCTTAGGGTGATGCGCTACAGCCTTTAACGCACTGGAGGTCCACCCTTGTAAATTTTTTTTTTTGTAAAAATTTATTTTTTTTGTACCGAACCCCGACCCAACCTACTTAATTGTGTTTCATTGTTTTTTTTTTTTCATCCCACGCCTAATTAAACCTCACATCTAGGGCCCCTATATTCCCTAATTTTTCCCTTCCCACTCACAAGTACCACCACTCTGAGCGCGTGTGTGAGGTTTTTCCCCTGCCCCCACAGTCTGCTGAACATGTGGCTGCCGACCGTTTGTGGCTGCCACTCCTCATAACGATTAGCTGAAAAAAAAAAAAAAAAACATGTTTAAAAAAATGTCCGCCATGCGGGGTATTCCTCAACACCCGTAACTCAGATACCACCACCGTTCAGCCCTCGATTTGTACTGTTCACATCGATTTCTTCACCCCAAAGCTCAATGACAAAAGTTTCACTGTGGGTGTACCACATTGGTTTTTCTTGTATACAACCTCGCTTCCGGGATATGCCTGTGTTGAGGTACTTGCAGTATTAATACACACAGTGCGCCCAGTGCACGAAAACAGTATAAAATCTGAGCACTAAGCCCACTGCATATATATGCGCATATCACAGTGCATGTCAATTCGTTCCAAGTGCAGTGGCGAGCTCCGTTCATCGTCGCATTGTGTGTGCAGCTTACTGTATATTTCACCATTTGTTACTGTGAACTTTATTCCAACGTACAGTAAGCTAATAATCTACAAAGATGGGAGAAAGTGCGATCTGGGCGGCCAAAAATGGAGACTTGGAAGCTCTCAGCAATGCAGTCGAAGTAATATTGGCATCGATGGTTGATCTAATGCACAGTGCAGGAGTTCAAACATACTAAGTATTTAGGCTAAGGGCTAGGCCTAACACTGCCAGTAGGCCAGTAATCATTCTTGTAGTGGTACTTGTTGCAAGTTTCAATAGCCTAGGTCTCTCCTAAGTAACTTACAGTAATTCAGTAATTACAGAATCAAGGCTCCAAGCCTTAGTGTACCATTGTGTGTAACCCCTCATCTGTCGTGGCACCATGACTTTGTTTTTTTTGAGAAAGGAAGGATAGGATGATGTGACTAGTAGCAGTAACATTTAGGCTACTCAGCTTAGTAAACACTAGCCTAACAAACAGTTGCCTAAGGCTTAGACTTTCCAGCTTAGGTCTAAAGGGCTAGTGCCACAGCCATCTCTCACATAGTACTGCTAAGCTAGACTATGCCATATGTAGGCGCAACTTTAGTTTAGTATAAAAAAGGATCAGGAGGGACAATTAAGTCCCCATCAAGGACCCTGAAAAAAAAGAGACAACAATCAAACCCGGTTACAAAGCGTAAAGTACTTGTCCAGTGCATTCTTAAACCCATTTACACTTCTTGCCATCACTACATCCTCAGGCAACATTCCACTCATTCACTACCCTCTGAGAAAAGAAGTAACGACAAATATTGATCCTACTTTGAACCTTCTGGAGTTTAAGACAATGACCTCTAGTAATACTACTATTAGCAAACTTGAAAAAATCAGAAAATATCCATGAACAATCTTATAGACTTGTATCAAATCCCCGCGTAACCTTCTCAGCTCAAGTGAAGTGAGATTTAAGAGACGTAACCTGCTGTTATAGGGGACACCCTTGAAAGCACTAATCACTCTAGTAGCCCTGCGCTGGACTTCCTCAAGTAACTCCTTATCTTTAGAAAAATACGGGTTCCAAGCTTGAACAGCATACTCTAAATGAGGTGTAACCAACTGCTTATAGAGTCTAACAACAATGTCTTGCTTAAGGAAACAAAAATTTCTCTTAATCATACCTAAAATCCTATTTGCTTTTTTAGCTGCTTCAACGCACTGCTTAGCTGGCTGTAAAGAAGAATCGATGTGAACACCTAAGTCCCTTTCAACAGAAACCTCTTGCAGTGACTGTCCATTTAAAGTGTACGAATACCTAGGATTATTATTGCCAATATGCATTACCGTGCCTTTATCAATATTGAACAACATTTGCCACTCCTGAGACCAAGTGAAAACCCAGTCTAAATCCTTCTGAAAACTTTTTGAATCACCTTCAGAGGAGACCTCAGAATACAGTTTGGTGTCATCAGCAAACTTCTTGGCTCTACACACAATATTAGCATTTAGAATCCGTACCATATGAATGTGCTCGCTAGCCTCGATTCGATTGTTTGATTCAGTCCACTGCCATCCTTGAATAGCGAATGATGAATGGATTGCCTAACTAGCGTTGGTAAACAGGGTTAGGGGATCGGGTCAGAGGATTCGGGTTAGCCGTCATGATTCAGGGTTAGGGGATAGATACTTATTTATAGTATATTCTGTTATATGACAACGTTGGATTACGCGTTTGTGAATTGTATGCATTTTCGAACACGCAACCACCACAACCGCTCTCGCAGCGTAGTGGGTTATGCGTAAGACGTATGATGCATCAGCTATCGTGATATTCTAGGTTTGAATCCTCCTCTAACCTATACTTCTCTTTCAGGAATCTCTTCTTCTATTGGTGTCACTACATGTTAATCATTGCACAGAAAATTGGTAATTTCGGAAATCTAAAAAAGATAAAAAAAACTAGCAGACGAAAAAAAAAGGTAAATAAACATAGACGCTATGCTAATTAGTTATCTTATACCTTGTATGATTAGTACAGATTCTAAATTAGTACCCCATATGTATAATATATCTACTAGGTAAGACACTACTTCTAACGAGTAACGGTACATAAAACTTGGCCTATTTTACACCCTCACGCCAACTACTTTTGAACCTTATCTTCTGAATCCCAACTTTCAAGGTAATAGCACTCGCTACGCACCTTCGGCATCAAAGGTACAGTATTCATAAAATCACTCTTTGACAGAGTAATTCATATGGATTTGCCATTTGTGGTGCATATGGTCACGAGCCATTTTGTCAGTTGTCAGGAGTGATTCCAGCAGTTTGTGCGGCTGGCTATTAATCTACCCCTAAATATGGGTACAGAGAGCATAATTCAGAATAACAAATGCTCACTAGGCAGCACTTCTTACACATGAATTGGCAAGTGACTAAGCTCTGGTCTTCACCTGCATAGCAAAGTTAATTTTGTTTGTTTCCTGGCAATTCATTCAGGGAAAGATTTAGAGAATTTGTTTGGGGGGAATTGTCTACGGTAAAATTGACCAGGAACTGGCTTAACGAATGTTCCACTTACTGTACACCATAGGCTAGTTTGATACAGAGACAAAAGAGAAGTTACCTGATGATAAAAAGATCATAATAACACCTACAGTACGCTGTGCGCAGAAAAAGTTATCTGGTAACTGCATCTCGTTTTGCAACACAAAATGGTCAAATTGCTGCACAAATTAAAATTGTGTAGCAGTATTTGTACATGTGCACCTTAAGCCAAGGGCTTTCACAGATTTTGCAACAACATATCCAAGAAAGCTGAAAACTGCTATGCAAGTTTTGAAAACTAAACTATTCCCCTGCCATGCACTGTAGGTCTAGACCTACTTCTAATTTAATGTGACACCCAAGTTTGTGCATACAGTATCTTACAAAATTACATACACCACAGTGTCCTACAGGGACTTTTCTTTTAAAATCACAAAACACAAGGCAACGTCATGGGTCTGAGGCAGTCGTCCATAAGCAACATATTTCTGAGCTTTAGAAGGCTTTGGCCTCACTTGCTTTGAGAATTTTTCAGCAAACAGTCATAATCAAGTTGTTTGAATGATGTGATTAGTTTGTGATACAGTATGTTTCCTGCCGTCTTCATGTTGACAGCTTGTGCACATTTGTGTACCCACAGAGTCTTCATAAATTTCTTGTCACATGTATAAGTGATCTTAATGAAAATATTGCATTAATTAACCTTGACATGGGTGTAATTGGGTGCCACCATGCTTGTCACATGTACAGGTATATATGTTTTGTAAATATGTTTTGATTCAGCAGGTATTATTACTGTATGGGAAAATAAAATTATGTGGAAGAAACTATTCAAATGACAAAAAGGAAAAAAAAAAACTAATAATAAAGATTGCACCAACAACGTCTAAAGGAACTGCAAGGGAAGCTTTCCGTACAGTGCCAACAATATATCCTGTTATGAAATATACACAGTAGGTTTGTTTGCTATTAGAATCCTGCTATGGCACAGTAGTATCTACAGTGGTTAGTGCACATAGAATAGATTTTTATGCAGTTGTGTCAATTACAGTACCCTTCAGTGTCACCTTCAGAGTTGCAATCAAGTCATGACTCAAGTCAGTGCTAGCAAAATTACCTGACTTGAATTTTCCCTTAGTGAAATAACACAGTGACTGGAGTCATGACTTGTGGCTCGAGTCGCTAAAATGAGTGCAGTCCACGTGACAGAAAAATTGTAACTTGGTTACAACTCTGGTCAAATTGGGGTTCAGCTGTGACCAAACTGTATGCTTTGACTGCTGTATTTTAATAGACTTGTTTGACTAAACATTCTGTAGATGGTTTTCATGCACCCTGAATACTGCATAAAAAGTATTCCTGGAAGTGCAAGTGAAATGTATTATGCACAACTGTGACATGTAGGCTTACAGTATGTACTTAAGCCTGGTACGTACAGTACACTTAGATATCATCATTAGATAAACTATCAAGATATTGATCATAGTAATCATGCATTTTAGGAGGACTTCAGCATGGCTGGAAAAAACAGGCAAAATGGGAAGCTCGTCGTTGGGAAATCTTAACTATTCTCGGGAAATCTGCTCAAACGACTATTGGTATCGTGCTGGTCGTCGCTTGATCAGAATAACTAATAAAAGTTCCTGGTGGGCTTTCTTTCTGATCATTTGCAAGCATTCCACGCTGCCCAACTAGCCAACAAACTTTAATAATTTTGGTCATTTATTTCTAAGACCGAACTCAGTCGGAATCTCCCAACGTGTGGTAGGCGCGGCATACTGTATACTACAAACACTGTGCAGAGAAGTAGCATGATGTCAAGCCTACACATTTGTCAAGCCCAAATAACGATACACAATTTATACAAGGCTGCAACAAAGCGCCTCCCCTTGTTCATTGCATACTGTAGCTGCATTGAACAGACCGATTGCCATTCTGTCAGGCTACTTGGAACAAATCCAAACTGCTTTTGACCAATCAGAGAGCTACGTTGAGGCTATTTGCTCTCTTAGGTGCAGCACAGTAACTAACGTAACAGTCGCGTAGTATCAGAGGTACGTTAGGTTGCCTCTGTTTGTTCTGAACGAGTGTGGTGTATATCTGCAGTACAGTAGTTGCTGAGCTTAGCAGCGCTACAGTAGGCTGTACTGTATGGCTTGAAATTCGATTAGTTTGTTTAACAGAAGAAAAGAGTAGAACGAGATTCGGTATTGGGATTTATTTAACTTTATTTCATCTAAAATCGAAGAAATTTGAGTGCCCTACATAAGTAGTTAATGCACAAAGAAGTTGAAGGTTTATGCATTCCCCACACTTGAATTTATGATTATGTCAAACTCGAACAAAATAGTGCTGAAAGCCACCACAAAAGCCAGACAGACTACTTCATTTTCTGGCCACTGGGCACATTCACCAGGGCCAGGAAGGGCAGTTTCCAGCAATGCGAGAGGCTTAATTTTTTCAAAAATTTTTCTGCGTACTACGTGCAAACACATGATCCTGCTCCGCTTAGATAATGCATAATTACAATCACACGGGAAATTATTCTTATCTCCCAGGAAAATTTCAGTTTTTTCCAGTCGTGGACTTTGGTAACATTTTGACTTCAGTGGGAGAGTTTAGTTATTCTAAATGTACTGTATTGTAACCAATTGGAACACAGACAAATGCCTTTTCTTCCCTGGCCATAAGTCAATATTGTCTTTGAATTGTTTTTTTTTTTTTTTTTTAAACCACTGTAGAAATTGTTAGTCCATCACATCCATCAAACTGCACATTCGAACACGCTCCATCCATTCTCCTGGTCTGCTTAGAGTAGTCTTTTCTCGCTTCGTCAGCAGCTACTAGAACAAGGACTAGCTGTGTGTCTGTGATTCAACACCCGAGATATGGCTGAGTGTTTAGCCTAATTAATTTTGACTCATAAAAATGTGCACGTTGTATGAAACACACATTGAATTTGTGCAAGAAAGATAAGATGCATTGGAACATGCGATGAGTGTTGTAAGTTATGTTTTACATACACTTGAACTGCACTCCCAGTGTTTTCACGGCTAGCCGGGGTACCCGCCCTTCATTTACGGTACTGCTGTGTCTGGTTTCAAAGTTACTGCAGTGCAGCGCTTTGTTCCTTCATATAGTGAACACACAACAATTTTATTGCCCAATGTTGCCGGGTGTTATCTGTCATATTGTAGATGAAACTTGAAACTGAACTGATATGTATCAGGTCTGATTTCAAACAAACATAAAATGTTTTCATCACTTGCATACTCCATATACTGTCTCACTTATTCATTGTAACACCTACATTTGTTGAATAATGTCGAAATATTGTATTAACATCAGCTACAAGGGGTGCAGTACAACCAAATACGTATGGTTAAAAAATCACTTGGTTCCAGTTTTAGAAACACTACACCGGTAGTCTGCTTTAAACTATTGTTTGATCAATAGAATGGTCATGGGTGGGTATGTACGCACACACTGCAGTGTGGGAGTGATTTTGCAGGTCTAATGCAGTAACTCCCGTGTCTCCTCTTACAGGTTCCTGGTTTTGATGTAAATGCAGAGATGTCTCAGGGTAGGACGTTACTACACTATGCCGCAGACTACGGGCAACGGGAAGTCATCGAGCATCTCATCTCAAAAGGAGCCAACATAAATGTGAGTCTCTAAACTGCGAGTGTTTGATTCCTCGCAGCAAAACACCAAAATGCAAAGCACTGGAGATCTGTGTTTCCGCCAAGGCGCGGGATTGCACGGATCCCGCATCTGTCTCCTTAATCCCGTACTACTTACTGTAATATAATAAATAAATATATGTAAAATATATATGATAAATTTTATGCGAGAAAATCCTGCACACTTTTCCACAGCTGAGGTCGTACTCTACAATTATAGATACCTTTACCCACCATAAAGTGCTATAGAATCTTTGCCAAGTGATGGTTTTGAAAATCCCTCCCAAAATTTTTGTTAGAGCGAGATATCCCTCCCAGGGTCAATGTTCAATTTCTTATCGGGATACTGCTACAGGTATTTGAACCAAGCAGAGCTTACATTTTGGTTTACTTCTCTGCATTTTTGGGTGAAGGTTTTTTACTTATTCCAAAGTAAGATAGCTGGATATTGCATCCAAGGTAGTTTCACACTCACCGTTAGCACATTGGAAGTCCTGAGAACGTGAAGTATGGTACAGGTTTAAATTTGGTGTGATTTCATTTATTTGTTTCTTCACAACAGCAAAGATATGTGTATATACTTTAGAGTTAATTTGAATTACATAGTGCAGTTGAGAAAAGGAAGTGTCCTAAAAAGGATGAATCTTAACAAAGTAGAACACCTCCTGTGCCAAAATTTGGCCTAACTAGGAAAAGAAAAGTAGAAAAAAAAGAACACTTCTTTTCTCAAAGTGAATGGGAGATGCAAACGTTTGATGATCAAGGAGGAGGGAATTCCCGTCTTTGGTGGCAGGGGTTTGTAAACTTCAGTGACCAAACTTTGCATGATGAGGTTAATGGTGGATATAACTAGCATGTACTGTACAGCTTTGGATTGTATTTTTTTTTCTTTAAGGAAAAAAAAAATCTGTAACAATCTAACCAACATTCCCTGTGATTGCATTTAGAATGCATAAAAAAGCAGTGCCAAGAGAATTAGAACTGTTTGTGCACACGTAATGTCAAAGAAGGCATATGACTTTTGGTTTCGTAAGACTGGAAATTGTGAAAAGAAGAGCTCAAAATGTTGATTAGAAATCAACATCTCATAGAAATGCAATTTTATAATTGAATAGATTGTTTTAGTGAATATCCGTATTTGATTTTACGTAGCTGTTGATGTGCTTCTCCTGGGATCTCCTCGCACACCATTCTACGGTGAACAGTCCTCTTTCTAAGGAATGGATAGCTTAAGTCATATGTTCACTTTGCTATAGCAAAACAGAGCAGAGCAGAGTAGGATTAAGGCAGAGACAGGGAGATGCGTGCAAACATGATGTGCTGTAAATTTGTTGCGAGAGGTTGTACGCTGCTAATCGAACAAGTTTCAGACAGTGCGCTAATTTATCAATAGTAAATTGGCGTCTGCGTGCTGGTATCGAATGCTACAGAGGTGGTTTTTTGACCTTCTTTGTGTTCGACATACTGTATGGCACTACTTCAACATGTCATGAATGAAAACCTGTCGTTAATTCGCCTACTGTACCCGTACTCTTCTTTGCATTTGAATATCACTGACCGCACATGATGCCACTTTCTGTAAGAACAAAGCAGTTACCCTCAATATCTCACGGGACAAGGGTACCTGCTTGTGATAACTTGTCAATGATGTTGGAGTTGTATTGCTTACATGCGACTGTTGATCGAGGTCTCATTGTTTATTTAGGTATTTCACTTTTGATTCGTACATGTGTTTACCCATTTTGACAGCGTCCAGTGACTGAAGCTAAACATTAAAACAGAAACTCTTTCACTCTCACAGAAGAGGATCAAATATTGCTTACTCTGGTCTCCTTGACCATGTCTAACTTTCAAAGAGAATGGGCGTCGTCCATTCCCGTTGAAAGTAACGTTGGTTTGTTGAATCTTCGTGATCAAAGTACCGTGCAGTAAAACTTGCCCTTTTCATGAACTGCAGGCCCATTGTGTACTGTCTCTTCACGAAATCAGTTTTTCCACACATTTGCCAAACTTTCTGTACAACCAAGTTCCTATTTTGAAATTACACACCTTAAGATGAGTTACTACAGTTCCAACATTCTCAGGACAAACCCAGTGATATTGTACAGTAGCCTTGGCGTTTGACATGCATGACCAGACAGGTTTTGTCTGAAACTTAATGAGAACTGGCTGAATGGAACAGTGCAAACTTGTGTCTTCGTGGACATTGTTTATACAGCAGCCTAAAGAAGAAAAAAAAAGTGATTAAGCGTAGTTGACATTGAACCATTCAAGTGAATCAGTATTTATTTCTACACTTCTCAACGTTGTTGTCAGCCGAAAAACTGACCACAGTACTGTAGCTGAAAGAAAAATAAAATGGTTTAAATTAATGCAGTTAACCGTATATGCTTGATGTTGAGGCCATCCCCCTGGTAAGGAGTAGAGCAATTTGTCAAACTTGCCTGGTACTATAGTCCAATGTCCATCTTTCTCCTTACTAGTGTTTGCATTAGGTACTGGGATACTAGTCCGATGATGTTAGGTCCTGGTTTGAAATTGCTACCTGGGTCCAAAGTTTCCTTTATGTACATTGCACTGTGCATACGTGTGACAAGCATCTACAGTAGTAGTACATATGCATGCTTAACCGAAAACATTTAACAGTAATCTTCTTGCACATACAGTGCATGCAGTAAGGTATGTGAATCGTGTTTTGGTAATGTGCAAAGCAAACTGTCATATACTGTACAGTAACGGAAATGCATGAGTTCACAACAAACCCATGGCCTAACAGAAGTTACTTTCTTGGTAGCCTGGTACCGAACCGATTGTCGACTGCAGGTGCCCAAATTTGAATTTTGGACCCTTTGCAAATGTACTTCTTACAGTTCATATCTGTCCCCTTGTACTGTTTGTAGTAATCACATGATGAGAGAACTGAGAACCAATTACTCTATTACCTTAGCAAAGGAGATTGTAAACATGAAAATTAAGACATAGTCGTAACATAATGAGGCATGTGTGTATACTGTGTGATACTGTTCAGTATACCGAATGTTAGTAACAGAGTGGACAAAGTCCACAATTTTACAGCGAGTCATCGCAAACTTCATAGCACAGGAAATACCTGTATGTACTGTAGTGCGAGAATGTGTGGATTGAAGAGTTATCCACCATGTCAACCATAACAAAGGAAATGTGATTAAAACAAAGAACGAACGAAGGAGTTACCAGCCAGCTCATCATCATAACACGGGAAAGGTATCAATTAAAACCAAATTAAGAATAAAGGAGGAAAAAAACCTAGCATGTCATCGTAGAAAATATGAAGATACTGCAAGCCTTAAGTCAGGCTGGTGCTTGTCGTATGGTACGTGTACTGTAGCATCGTATCAGCATGGGTGATATTCCGGCGTTGACAAAAAAGTTTTCTGCTCAGTTTCAGGGTTTGTAGTTCACTCAAGTGTGAACAGTAGCGTGCCCATAGGGAAGACAAGGTGTTGAACAAACAAGGTTACTGTGCATAGGATAATTGTTAATTACAGTACTTTGTCACCAACTGTAGGAAGCAATTATGTGTAGCTTACAAATCACCAACCACATTGTACCGGTTCATTAAAAGCTGTTGATAATCATGAGATTTTCTTGGTGTAACGGGTTTCTGCCTACAGTATGTACTTGTTTTGTTCTCTGCCTTAGAAAACAGAGAAGACTGTGATGTAGTTGGAAGTTGAATGGCATGAAGGAAATTTTTAACAAATTTAATACATGTAGCATTTTCCTTCCCCTAATCACTGGTCACATTTTATTCTGCTGTGGTCTGTGGTGAAATGTTGGTTGGAAGTTTTTCTTGAGAGCAAGTATCTGAATTCTACATCATATAGTGCACACTATAAACCTTAGAGATTAGAAATCACAGTAGTTTGAAAAGCAAAATTCAATCACAATTTTTGAAGTGACTCACTGTTATTGTTCAGTACTTAACAGGTCACTGGTCAGTGAATTGCAGGGCATGATATTGCTGCCTATGCTCAGTGCAGGACTTGAACACTGTTCCAGACATTGAGGGATGCCTAAAAATCCAAAGTGACAATTAGGATTTTGTACCAAGCTCGGTTGTCCCCATAACCAAATTACTGCAGTTGACACTTTCGCCACCAAAAACGTCTGACAGATGAGACAGATGAAAAGAAAATCTGGAATTGACAGTGTACACATACTGTCTGTCTATGTGCTGTGAATGCCAAACCAGTGCGTGGTGTGTTGTTTAGACTATTAACTACATATACTGTAGGAAAACTTCACAGTGAAAAGGCAAACCAATGCATATAAATTGAAAATTGCTGATTTTCATCCAGGTGTGGCAAAAGGAAGGGGGGGGGGGGAATGACTGATTGCTAGTAGGACTGCAGTATCTAGGGGGAGCATCACCAACGTTTGGTGCGGAGCATACAAGGAAATTTTTGCCTTTATTGTACAAACCCTTCAGGAGGCAAAAAGTGGAACTTTCTAAATTGTTTTAAATTTTACAGCAAGCGGCATGTACCCATCCTTGAATAAGGAATCTTATCCCTGCAACTTCTCAACTAATGAGAACGAAATGTCGGATGCACTGTACAGTTTGATGTGATACAAGACACATAATAAATTATTTATCCCCTTTCTTATTTATCCTTGGAACACATGACAAATATTGAGGGAGGATGGTGGTGTAGACTGAACAAATCTTTAGCCTCCACTTTTCTCATTGGGAAGTGTAAGCCCCCACGCCCCCTTTTGTAGTTCTGCCGCCACCGATTGCCTCCATGCCAGAGATCGGACAACTGAAACAAGCAGACAGCAGTAGTTCTCAAGACAAATTGCTGATTCGGGGCTTAAATTTGAGCAGACTTCTTTCATAACTTAACTGGACACACTGTGTCTTTTTCTCTGATTTCCTTTGATAGGAAATTTTTAGTTATTTCCTGTTCCTAAGTGACGATGAGCTTACTACAGTACAGCATCAGTACTTCCTTGTACTGTAAGTCTGACGATCCATTTTCTGTCAGCCGAGAAAGCAAATTGCAAAGACAGGCATGGATGCCCTGCATGGCTGGTTTTTTTTTGTTTGTTTTGTTTTGGTAACTTCCTCTTGTTTAACGTTTCTTTCAGTCATACAGCACTGTATATGTCTGTGCAGTGAATGGGCAATCTTGTTTCCTTATTAATGATTTAATTGATCATTTCTCATGTCTTACATGTGTCAGCTTTTTTTGTCTTTGAAATGATTGGCCCAGTTCTACGTAATAAAATTTGCAGCACAGTCCATACATTACTGTACCTCTGATATTTTCTGATGCTTTCGGTTTCCAACTTTACTGAAAATCTGATCTATAGGCGATTTGAGTCAATTTGATGTCAAACATATTCTCTAGGTGTAACAGTGAACATGAAGAAAACAGTATATTTTTGGTTATTCTTTCTTGTTCTGGCTGTCATTGGTGTAATACCATTTATTTATCATACATGGGGCTGGTGCTGCCAGGGGTAGAGAGGGGGTATTCACCCCCACCCTTCCTTCCCAAAAAGAAAAAAAAAATGTAGAGTCATGCCCTTTTTGAACAAAAAAAAAATGCCAGTATTTAGTCAGATTTTTTTAAGAGTACCCATTTGGACATTTGCCCCCTTATTGAATTTTCGGAGTTCCCTGTTAGACATTTACACAATTCTCCAACTGAGAAAGTGTTGAACCTTCCCTGATACGACAATATTCTACAGTTACTGAACTTACTGTGCTGTCAAGACAGAAGTCAAGATTTTCTCTGCGACCTCAATTTGTCACCAAATTTTTGCTGTAATGAACTTGATGTGCAGCGGAAACTAATTTGCAAAAAAAAATAAAAAAAATAGACATTCACCAGTTTTTCTCCAGACAACTTGACCACAAGACTTACTGTATAGTATCACAAGCAGTGCAGGATCGAGGCACCAGTGGGCAACACGATGCAGATGTACAGTACAGTAGTGTACAATATTTCAGCAACATGATGTGTACAGTAGGTGGCACACTCTGCTGCAAGCAACCCAAGAGCTTCGCAGGACCCTACTGTACCATCGTTCAGCCATCAGTGTAGCTGCTTTAGGGATTTGCACACAGGTTCAAAGTTCTGGGCAAGCACCCAACCATTGATATTGTAATGAGTGATACATTCAGTCTTCAGACAGATGTCATTTGACTTAAAGGATAATATTTTAGCCAGGTGAGAGTAGTGCAAGCTACCATGGGTTAAGTATGTGTACAGTGTTGATTTCTGGAAATACTGTACCAGCACAGTGTTACTTTACCAGGTAAACTATCCACAGACAGTACAGTGGGACAGTACCATCTCATTACAATACTGTAACCAGCAGCCAAGCAAAAGGGTATTCCAATTTTTTTGCTTTACAGTAGGGAGGGACAAATTGCAACGGCCAACGGCCAAAGAAAGCACTGTAGCCAAGAACTTAAACCTTGCAGTAGGCTAATGGCAAAGTCAAATATGTAAAAATCAATCAGTCACAGCTATGGCAATTCCAGTGGCAGCAGTACATTACAGCATCTTACATTCAAATGCAGTACTGTAGGGTCATTCTATATGAAGTGAACAAATTTTCAGGACATTTTGTTGGGTCGTTTCCTGCATTTAGCTAAGTTTTGTCTTGTACGGTATGTGACTTACTGCAGGAGGGGATCCACAATTTTAGAATCATCGGCCATGTTCTGTGCTACTCTAGTTACTGCCATTTAAAGTTTGAGTGTCATGCCCACTTTTGCAGTCTCGTGAAGTTCGATGTTCTGGGGGCCCAACATATAAACCTGCTAGCTTTTTGTAGAAGCTTGCAAAATCCTAAAAGTCACTACTTAGACATAATTTTGGCCCTATATTTCAAAAATAAGGTCAGAAGATTATGGGATGTACATATGTGAAGGTAATAAAGCTGAAAAATAAATTTTTCATCATTCTGTTGTTGCTGGGCCATTTTGGGCGGAGTCCTACCGAAAGTGTGGTTAAATTGGAGAGGTCAAATTTTTATGGTACGTTTTATGGCCATGTGCAGGTTGTTTTGAATTTTATTACATTTTGATAGTTATATTTTTTTCTACTTTGGTAGATAATTGAGGAAAAGATGTCATTTTCACTTCATTTTTGGAAAGAGTGGTCTTGAATTGGGCCCAAAATGTTGGTGTCATGTGATGACATATAATTTGATTCTTTGGTACTGTATGTGTATCTGCAGTGAAATATTCAACTTTGGTTCCTGACCATAACTTACAAATTAAACACCTCAAAAAATTGAGTGCTGTGTCACCTTTTGAGATTTCTGTGTGTTGTACTGTATGTGCAGGCTCTGCTGCACATAATGTATATGCAAGACAGTACAGAAGTCTCAAAGGCTAAAATAATGAACGAAATTTTAAACAACCCTACTGTAACTTGAAAAGCACATCGCCGATGACACCCAGATTTTGGATTTCCTCCGGAGTGACGCACTGCCACAAATGAACCAAAAATTAGACGGAATCCAGGAGGTGACCAGTCCAAGCCATTTGTTGATTTTCAATAGAATGACTCAGTACACTTTTCAGTAGTACTGCACAGTGACTCATTCTATAATTTTACTGTCTACTTTTTTGAGCTCCTCCTCTCCAGTATGCATGATCAAGACAGTCCCCTAACTCCAACATCACCAATGAAGAATGATCGGTAAAGGTCATACAGTACTCATTTCCCCATAAAGGCAACGTACACTTGGTTCGCTAAGTGTTGAAAATGTTCTCATTGACGCAAAATAACCTTCGAGACAGACTTTCACCGTTATTCATCACAGTATGATGTTGTATTAGAAGCTGTACAATGGTGTTGCTTGCTCAACATTGTGCGCCTTCTGCGTCGTAGATTTGGTTCACCTACTGGATTCAAAGGTTTTTGCAGTTTTTGCACAGTCTACAGTATGTCTGCTCACAAAGACTTGGAGCAGACTGATCGTTGTTGACATATTTTGTCATACCATCATGGAATTTACGTAAATATTGGGAACATTGTCTCGACTGTCCCTCTAAGTCTCTTTTATATCTCAAGGCTGAAGGTCTCTCTCCTCTTTTTCTCTTTCGGCAGCAAGCTGACAAACATGGTATCACACCAGCTGCTGGCAGCGATTTGGGAAGGACACACATCATGCGTCGAACTCTTGTTATCCAAAGTGAGTACGGTTGTCTGAATTCACCATGGGCTCCTGCAGTGCCAGATGGTTGCATCACTGTACATTAGTGGTACTAGCAATTACAGGTTGTCAAGCTGTACTGTACTGTAGTCAACTCATTAGGACACCCAAGTCCCATTACCAGTTTGAGACTACTGGACTATGTTTAACTCTTTAATAGATGTACAGGTACTGTACTGTCACAAGGTTTTGCGTATCCCTGGAAATGGGTGCAGGGTTTTCCTGCCTTTTTGCAAACTTGTCCTCAGTACCATCATTACAGTACAGTAGCTTATTGTACAGTAATCTGTTACTGTACTCCGGATTGTTAACTATAGTGTAGATTATTACTGTAAGTTATTAGAGTATATATACTGAAGATAATCACAGTAGATTAGCACAGTATATTATTGCCGTAGATTATTTAATCATTGTAGATTATTGAAGTAGATCATTACGTAATACTATACGGTAGATTATTGCTGTTCTGTACATTCCTAGTGTAGGTTTAAGGTTATTACAGCAACTGTAGCTGTTACCGGGGAAAGACATTCAAAGCAGAACCAATACCAAGGGAATGAAAAAAGTTGTTCCTGCATTAATTGGAGTAATAAAATATGGAGTTCTACAAAACAGGACAAGGTCTCAATTGAATTTCATTGCTCAGGGAAAGGCTTTTATTGCTTTCATCATTTGTCATACATGTATCTGACTCTTTATCAGTGCATTACACAACATCACTGTTAATAAGCGATCGCTCTCTGGAAGGAAAGTGGGGGGGGGGGGGGGATATCAACGGGGAAGTGGTTTAAATTCAGTCATACCGAGAGAATCCAGTTTAATATTACTTGTCAGACTGTTTGCAGTAGGTTCTCAATAATTCTGTCTGTATCATAGTTCCTAGTAATTTGATCTGTCTTTTCAAGTTTCACAGGTACAGTAGTAAATGATTCACAGTCACACTAACCTTTCGTTTCTGCACGTTCGGTACAGTATGTAGGTACCTGTACAACATGCAACTTCTCAGTCTCTATTATACAGATTTGGCAAATCGGTTAAGAAGTTAAGCTGTGAGTCTAGAGATTTGAACTAGAGCTACTACTGAGACAAGCAATATTGTAATAAAGTTTGAGGTTTATTTACTCATTTATACCCCCTTGGAGAAGTGAGAGTCAAAACAAAAACAATACACACAGTGTAAACTAAATTATAAAAAAAAACAAGAAAAAAAGACAAAGAAAACAATGCAACTAAATCCAGGAAACAAGTAATTACTGTATTGTACAAGCAGCTACATTTTTTTTTTTTTGTACCTTAATCATTCCACCAGGCTCCAGATCAGGAAAGAAGTATTTCATTTCATTTATTTGCTTTTTCACAACTTTACAAAACAATTTACATAACAAAAGTATGCTGTGAAAGAACATTTACAGATGAATTGCCAAAAATGTACTCGTACATGTGAAACAGAAGGCTGTGAATGGAAGTGATACAAGAAATCCTACCGGGCTTAATGAGGTGCACCACTCCCTATAATCAAGTATTAATGCGAACATCCAGTCATCCTACCTACAACCCCCCACAAAAAAAAAAAAAGAATTAATGGACCATTATACACTTACTTTTTAGCAAAGTTCGAAAGGTACCGTATAGAGAGATTTGCAATTTTGTAGGTCTTTTGAAAGGGAATTCAAGTACAGAAGTCAACACAACCGTTTCAAGCAATAAATCTGAAGGTAATGGTATTGCAAGGAACACGATGAAAGTTATTTCACTGATGAGCATTGTGGTCATGGGTTTCTTTGTTTGTCTTAAAACTGGTATTGAAAGAATTTGTTAAACTGTTGTTATTAGCCCAGTATAAGTGATTGTGGCAAGATTTGCACCAATTATATCAGGTAGCTTGAGAAGGCTCATAGAAGAAAATGAGTGACCGTTACTAGCACAATGGAAGGAATTGGTAATTTTATGGATGGCCTTTTTTGTGGGGATAATTAATTTACTTGCAATGGAGTTGCTTGCACTTGACCATACATTGCAATAATATTGCAAGTGGGCCTTACAGCAATAAGAGTTTGGTATACAGTAGTCACCTTAAAGTGCTAGGAGAAAAGAAAGTTCTTTAATTTTGTCAGAGCACCAATGCCTTTTGAAAATTAGACATAGAAATCTTTTGTAACTGTCAAGGTGATTCATCAAGATTCATTAAAAATTTTGGGGGAAAAAATTATAAAATTGCTGACCTTTTGTACCTATTCTATTTTGACCTCACATTGTTTAAGGAGGCACATCCAGTCGTGTCACGAAATTCACTAAAGTTTCCGAACCTGTCGAGTTTTCTTCACATACTTTATACATAAATGACAAGTGGTCAAACTAAGAGGATCTCCGTGCCTCCTGTGCAAAGGAACATTCTTGAATGGAGTAATTAATGATCCGTTTTGGTTTCTGACATTTTGTGACCAGGTACTTTTCACATTTGTACCTGTAGTACTAATTCATGTAGGCTACTCACAGCCAGCACAGGTCAGGGTAGAATGTTCAAAATTTTTAATATTTTTTTGTAGCTATTGATTGGATGTGAAACTTGACTACTGTAATTATGCTAATTATTAGCATTGTCATGTTGTTCCACCTTCTAACATCGCCACAAACTTATCAACTCAGTGAACCTCCTTTAAAGATGCACTAACCTTTTTTGGTTCCTTGCGTCAGCGAAGGAACCTATGCAGTCAGGTTGGCGTGTGTGTGTAGGTTGGCGTGTGTGCGTGTGTATGTGTGTGTGCATCTGTGACACTTGCTTACAGTAGGTACGCTCTAACTCAATAGGGGAAAGTCCGATGAAAGTGAAACTTGGCATGTAGGTTTGCCATATTGAGAAGGTGTGCCCTATCGTTTTTGGTGGAGGTCAAAGGTCATCTGGGGGAACTGGGGGCAAAAGTCTGAAAACCTTATGCTATGGATGCTCATATGTACCATCAGTGCCCCTCCAGTGCATCATGAAAGTACTGCTTGAGTTAGCAATTTCTTGATCAAATGAAAAAGAAGCAGTGTTGTTTGCACTACTGTAGGTGGTCACACCAGACAAGTTTTGGCTGGATCAGTTTACCTCCTCGTGCCTGAGTGCTAATGTGTGCATTCATGTAAGTGCCTTTTCAATTAGTGAGGTGGGCAGGTAACAATGAAAGAAAATAAGTCAGTTGGTGTTCTTACCAGTTTAAACTAGATCCCAGTAGTTCCCCCCAGGGCGGGCATACTATCAGTTTATCGGACTTTCAAGGGGCATAGATGGGATAAGCCATATTGCAATTTGCAGAGCCCCTTCTTGAAATGAGAAATGCACATCTGTTTGTGTTTTGTAAAATGAATGGGATATTGCTGTATATTGCAGAAATCAACATCTGCAATTCATTGCATTAATTGAAATGGCTTCTTTGATATTTATGAACTCAGGCATATCATTTTACAGTATGTATATTCCAAGTACAAGGAACCATAGTGCCCGGAGGCTGTTGTGAAATCATGCAAAATACTTCTTCTCTTACAGATTGTATGTAACACTGTTGATGGTTGGTCACATTAGTGCTGTGGAAGTGGTTCCATGTGGGTGCATGTTTGTCATGTTTGGGTTCCAATGTCTGAAATGGGCCATTTTATAGAAGCATGAAATATGTCTCTCTCTCTACAGATTTTATGTCACAAAAGTGAGAGTTCATGGTCAGAAATGGACCATATAGGCTATTGTACAAAATAATGCAGTATGCTCCCTTTTACTTCATAATTAACATTCTATGCTCTCCATCTGTGCAAGGAACCAGAGTACCCTTGGGCTCTTGTTGTGAGATGTATACAGTATGAATGTACACATATATACCTTGCCTCACTCTCATCCATCCAATTCGTCCCACCCACCCACCCACCCCCCAACCCACCCCCCATCTCTTCCCCCACCCCATCCCTTCCCCATCACTTCCGCCACCATTTGAACCGTATCTAGGAAATAGCTACTTGCACATTTTAAATCTTTTGATCTCATTTTGATATTGTTCTCTTCAACAGGGAGCATCAAAAGATGGCAAGGCTCCAGACGGGCGTTCTTACTTAGACTCCGCAGAATCAGAAAACATCAAGGCACTGCTCAGATGAATATCAAGTTGGCCAGGATATCTCCTCATTTTCCTTTGCAAGTCAGGCTTCTAGTACATTCTTTTTGGTTTTTGCAACTCTCAAGAAAGGCAGACCAATTCTTTCAGCATAGCAAACTTTTCTCACAAATGAAGAATTCCGATGTGGTTCTGGTTTGAATTTATTCAGGATGGTGGTTTTTTTTTTTTTTTGTAACTCTGTTTTTTTTCTGCAAAGCATACTGTACCCTGATCTTCAACTGGCAGTTAAACCAAACAGCAATGGGGGAAGAGGGGAGGAATCAGGAGGAGTCCTGCGGTGCAGGGCCATTCATTTGCCATCTACGGCCAGAGCTTCACTAGCCAGTCGGTCTCTCCAAAGTAAAGATCCGTCTCCGTGAGACGACCTAGCAGTTCGAAAACAGGCTTCTGTCCGGTCCTCCTTGCTCAAATCGTCTTCCGATTAATAACGTTAAAAGTGCAAGTGATATTTGGACAGATAAGTAAAATTGTCAAGAATTGAGGGGACGGGTTCCAATTGACATTGCAAGCTAACTGATTTTTGCCCTCATTTTAGGTTTTACTGCAATAGTTCACGAAGCAAATGAATCCATACTCGTGGATTCACCTGTATATTAAGGGGAATTTACCCTCTTTTGGGTTCATCTATTTGTTCAGCAAAAGGGGGAGGTTGATATTACAGTAAGCCAGTATGTTTTGACTGCCAAAGCTTTATCTGTTTGGCTATATCAATGGAGAATACATATTGACACTAGGAAAGACAGAAAGGGTTTGAAACAAATTAACCATGTTTCTTTTTTTAGTCGTTTTTTTTCTTCTAGCTTTTCCTTAAGAAAATGAAAATGAAAATAGTCATTAACTTAATTGTGATCCTTGAATCTTAACAAGAAACTAAAGTGGAGAAATGAGGAAATGCGGAGTTTCCTGTAAAACATCGAGGATGTATAAAACAGCGCAAAGTGGGACTGTTGTTTATTTAACTGTTTTGGACCTTTACTCTGCAAAGTTTTGTAGCGATTGGAAGGGGTTATGAGGTCAAAGTTGAGTGTCTGCCAAGCACTGCTTCAGCAGCAGCAAGTTTTAAGCTAGAAATTGTACCACAATGTTTGCCAAGGAAAAGAAAATGAGGGGGAGGGGATGTGGGACGGTTTTAGGTTGGAAATATTTTGATGGCTTGTGTCTGACTGTTAGCAACTCAGATTTCTTTCTTTCCTTTTTTTTGTTTTTTTTCTCAATTGCAATTGTATGAAAAGGTGTTAAACTTTTTTGGGTTTGGACTTGGTATTTATATTCCCATTTATTCAGTTTAACTCTCTGTCCATCACGGAAAGCTCTTCTCAGCGCTAACAAGTAGCTAAAACGGAAACAGTCAACATGCCACAGAAATTGCATTTCTACCAAGAGACTCTTTTCAATTCTGTTTGTACACCAACAGATGAAGTATATAAGTCTCTGTATGGGAGTTGAAAACTTTGCAGCTTGTTTGGAAACTTTTGCAAAATCGGTCAGACAGGAGAGTGATTGGAACACTGTCTGCGGAACGGCAAGTTGTCGTTGAGACCTCATTCCCTCGACGTCTGTTGATGTCACACCCAGGGTCTGCTGAACTCAGGTTTGGTATTATGTTCTTGTCGTATCAATTCGATGGCCAGTGCACGATGTCTGTGTTCAGGCAGTGGACATCCGTACGCAGTTTGAAGCGAAACATCGTACTTGCACTGCTGGAAAGACCCTCTTTTGAAACAGCACCGATGGGTCGAAGTGAATTTTAAACTGCCTGAGAGGAACTGGCAAAGATTTTCTCGCGACAAATTTTGGAGAACAGCAGAGATTCTTTCTTGGAGGTTATTGTAGACATGCCGTTACTAGTATTCACAACTACAAAAAGTCGACCAATTCTGGTATACCACAGCATTAGTGGTCTTCTGTCCCTCAGCAATTAAACCAAAGAGGATTTACATTGTAGCATAACTTAAAAATATAAATGTGTGGTTGTTCCAGTTACCATTTAATGTGATTCTGGTTAGAGTTAAGTCAATGGCTACAAGCTCACCCTGAGGAGATGGGAGGTGGGTGGTCACCGTCTGGAAAAAGTGGCTTCAATCCAAGTAAACTCTTCAGGTCCAAAGTCGATAGTCGTCACTTGGCGAAAACTTGGTGAAACTGCGCTGGAATTCTGGAAGTAGGTCATAGGTCACTTAATCAGTTGCGCTTTTGCAGTTGTGAAGGGTGTAGAGAGACGACGTAGCTTGCAACTTTTGTATGCAATATGGTAAGACTAAAAAGGTAATGATTAAATTTCAAGGCTTATGTATCCTTTTATTCTGCCTAATGCCAAGATAAACACAGCAGTAATTATTCTCTTTACCAACTCGAAGAGTGTTAAGGACTTGGTGGGGGGGAGCAGGTGTGACATATCTCCACCTCGTACTTTGCGTGCATTTTTTCGGTCATGGAGGTTTTTGCTGGTCATGTGATTTTCAAAGCACATATTTTCAGCACATGAGACATCAGATACTGCTTATATAGGGTTTTCCTGCTGGTTTTTGCAGCTCTGTGCTCCTTTTCCCACAGTTGACTGCTGCAGTAGAGAAATGGCCCCAACTTTCACTAACCATGTCTTCTTTTTTCAATCCATTGTATTCGAACTTGTTTTCCTATTGCCTGATTTGAGGCAGCTCTTGTTCTGGTGTGAATGTCACCATTGGAGATTATTTTGAAAGATGTTACCCATTTTCCCGTAAACCGTTTTCTTTTTCCATTCATGAATCATGCAATCTCTTTGGCTCTTCTTTGAGGGCCCCTACCACTGTTCAGTTTGGAGGTTCATCGACAAAAACAGAAGTGCAGGAAAACGAATTAATGTCCATTCTCCTGGTAAGGGTGTTCATAGTCTTGAATGAATGTTTCCCTTGCTTAGATTTTTTTTGTTATCATTAGAAATGATAATACAGTGAAACATGCAGTGCAGCTCTAAGGTTACTAGGAATAATTTGCCAATGATTTATCAACAGAAATCGACAAACTTTGTTATGCAGTGTGTAATTCATCTGTTGTAAAGTTGCCTATTGATCCTGGCAAGACCTCTGCTACCCCATCCCCAGTGATGATTTGTGAATTGGAGGGGGGGGGGGGGCAGGTAAGCCCCTGCATCATCAAGGATGCACTGGCACACTTTTCTAAGCAGTACTTGTGCAAACTATGAAATTGGACACAGTGTGATTGAGTTATACCTCTAATAAGGACCTCTGCTTTCATCCTATTCAGCCCTTTCTGAAACAATGCAGCCTCATCGGCCATGGAACCCTAGTCCCATAGCAGTCGAGTCCGTGACTGGTGAACACTGGCCGGACACAACTCGACGCAACGGCTTATTGCTTTGTGACGAATATTGAACATGCATGGTACACCTGATTTCTTTGAATTCCTTAAAACCGTTTGACGTGAGTCAGGTAGCAAGCAAATTTTGTTTCACATTGCACCGACGCCATTCGATTTCGACGGTCAGTCACAAGGACTTTCGTCGCATTGCAGTCAGGGTCTGGACAGTGTGCTGTAGCTTTATCTAATACTATTCTCCTCTCCCAGACTTTTTCAATCTTGTTCGAAACCTGCAAGCTCTAATCTGCCTTTGAAACAAAACCTTCCGTCAGAAAGAAGGTAACTCTGACTGTATCTTCATAGTCGACATATATGCTTTAAAAAGCAACACAGCGACGGGTGGTGAAGAGTTTATGCAACTGGAAGGATATCGGCAATGTTAACTTTGAAGTTTAAGCTTTTCAGCAAAGCTATCCGTTCGTCTAGTCAATGATCAACTTGAAAAATGTTGCGGTACCAGCGTCACTTAATTGTAAGCAATACTGCAGGCCAAGATCTGTTGGTCTAGTGGCACATTTCTCTTTCAGTATTTTGCCTTGTTTTTTTTATTTTTTTGTTTTACTGTACCTCTTTAACTTTATTAGCTTTGACCAATTACTCTTCATTTCATGGTAATCAATTGTGGTGGTACACATTTTAGGGAAGTTTGGAATGCATGCAACCACCTCAAATGATTTCAACTTATTTCGCCACACCAGCCAGTGCATCTGACTTGGCCTGTGTCGATAGCTGCGCAGGTTAACTCCAAATGCCCCAAATGGTAGATTTACTCAGATGTTGGTAAAGTGATTGGAGGATTTAAAAACAATATGCAAAGTATTGAAAATGATGTATGTGAGAAATCTTAAAATGATTCGAAATACTTTGTGTGTCACTCCTCACTTGCAGATTGTTTTTCTGTTTCGTTAGCTGATTAAATTTTGTCTCCCAGTTAGTGTCGAAGAATAAACGGACATAGGATGACGAATAGTAAGTGGGCAATGTAGTGGAGAGATTAGGGAAAAGGATACGACTGTGCTTTCGTAAATTATTTGCGAACGCATCAGCCAGCTGCATTAATCCACCAGATTGCAAATCACCCAGAATACTAGCAAATGTACTACATCAGTCGTTTTGTGAGACAGCTTCGATTAAAATGCACCAATTGATGGGGCAAATACGTGCGCACAGTGGAATGCTTCAAGCTATGGAAAAATACACGCATGAAAAACCTTGCCTAGCGGTTACAGTTGTCAAGCATTTAGACCAAATACGTCTGAAAAATGGACCGACAAATTCCTGAAGGCTAAATGTGGTGATAATTATCCACCCTGTTGTGTGAGGTACACCTCCTCCATACTTTTTGCTCCATGAATGCAAAGAACTATTCCTTCAAGCGGATGATCTAGGTTTCTTTTTGGCAGGCTGCCAAGGTTTTGGCTTCATGACACAATTACTTGAAGTTGCATCTAGTAAACAAGGGAGCGGTGGACAGATAACCAAGGAAGGAATACTATGGGAAGTAAAAATAAAGTGAAGCAAATTGCAAAACTGCGTATACAAGGTATGATATCTTTTTTTAAATGTTCATCGTCCACATAATCATGTTGCAATGTAAAACATTTAATACAGGAAATTTCGTCGCATTTATTCAAAGAGACGAGAAAAAAAAAGATAACAAGTTTCTAAAGCGTATTTTCCATTGTATTTTTTTCTTTTTGTATCTAGTCAACGATGTCAAAATCGAAAACATGTCTTATAAGAGATCAAAAAAAAGGAAAAAAGTGTGTTCTTTATTTCTCGATATTGTCTTTTGATTGAGGGCACCATAGACCTTCCATGGTGTTTCCATTTGGATATACGTCGGATCGACAGACATGTGGTTCAGTAAAGATCCATGTGATTGGTCAAAATCGTGGATGAAATAGGGGACAGGGAAGGCAACGATCACCTCCCTACACGGGGTCGGGGGCGTAGAATGACGTGACTGAAGAAGAAATAAAAACATAGGAAGACAGAGAAAGAAACTAAATCCAGCTTCATTTAAAGGGAAATAAGGCGTTTGTTTTACAGAAAATAAACCATATTTTTAAAACCAATGTTTATGGACATAGAATAATAGATTATTCAAAATAAGGAAGGACAGTAGCCTTTTTTTTCAGAAATAAGTTTCCCACAGATAGAAATTCAGTTATTTGTTGCTCAACAATAATCTGTTCACCCAAACTTTTCAAAATTCAAATGATGCATCTTCCGTTACTCATAACGTGCATAATGTTTTGAGGAGATGAAGATTTTGGAGATGTTTAGTGACGAGACTGAATTCCTTACCAATAATTACAGCTATTTTCTTTGTATGACATGTTGGTATATTCTAAACGCCCTATTTCCCTTTAATTTAAATTTAGTGGACTCGCAGGTTCGAGTCCCCTGAGTAAAGTTGCAGCCCACGCTAAGCCAATTCTGGTTGAAGGACTGGTTTCTAGAGGCTAATTCCAAGAACTGACTCGGTGTTACAGCCCTAGCTGAGACTCGATTGTAGCTATGATGCGTAGCAGGTTACCGTCCAGTACCAGTCTTACAGATATTTATAACTACGACGGAGCCACAGAAATGGCAGGACTCGCAACCCATTCATCGTCGTTTTTGAAAGGTTAGGTTTTGACCAGTGGCTTAACAATAATTGCTGATTGCAGAGGGGAAGGGGGGGGGGGTTGTTCAATTAAGAGACTTAGTAATATTTTTTTTTTCATCTCGACCTGAGAAACAGATAAGGCGCATCAGCAATTGGCTTGTGTCGATTAACTTCTACATGACAGTTTTCTTTCTTCAGTCAGATTCCTGTTCTTTGTAATGTGGCGTTATTGTCCAATAGCATCACTAGTACCCGGCAAATACTGAATAAAATTGTCATAGACATATGTACGATTTCATCCCGCCTCCGAAAGTATATTGTCTAATCAGAGCTCTAGAAAAGGGAATCATAATTGTAGGCACTGGCCGTGTATTGTTTGTGTACAAAGGCTCTGTAATAGTTTCTTCCAGTCAGAGTCCAACATGCATGACTTGTGTCTTTACTGTCCACGAGAATCGACAAAAACTGAGAGATGGCGATTCAAATTGGAAATTTATACAATAAAATTTGACACATGGAAGTTTCTCCTTCCAACCAACTTATTTTTTGTCATGTGCAAATGTTAACAAATGAAAGGATCGACTTGAAACTGTCATAGGTAGAAGAAACTGACAATTAAATGTGGATTTTATCGGAGATATGAAGATTCAATTTATCGGATAAAATTGCAAAAAAACCAAAAAAAAAACGGAACCGACATATGACGTTGTATTTAAACATACCCCGTATGTCATGTCAGTTTCAGGACTTCCGTCACTTTATAGGCGTCCACTCGTATTGAAATTACAGTAGAGCCGAGGCATAGTAAGCCGACATTTTTGCAAAGATTTGCTGGCCATTTGTAGGTCTACCGAGCAAGGCTGTGTTTGTTCTGAAGTATATCACAGAATCAGAGCGAATAGGAACTCCGTGAGCCAACTATCATCAGTGGAACTTCTTTAGCTGTAGAAGATACGTTGGTTACAAGGGAGGGGGGGGGGGGGGGAGGCGGTGGGTTGGCCAGCTGTCATGGTCTATACCTGCCCCTACCACTCTTGTATTCATTTACCATTCTCTTCAGTTTTTTGTTCTGTTAAAAGTGGGGATTTGGGTTAGCTCGATACATCTCCGCTGGCTGCATTTGGCCCTCGGATAGCAACTTGTCCACACCTGCACAAAAGGTCTACTTTCAACACTACAGTTTATCCATTTTTCCCAAAATGGCTTTTGAGAATTTGAGTTTGCAAACCACAAGTAAGCGAAGATACACACGAATGTACTCCGCAGAGCGGACAAGCTTTTTTTTTTCGTTCAACTGCTCATTACGAAAAACTAGGGTCCACCGTCTTTAGAGACAATTCCTTTTCATTCCGTAAAAATCATACAAAACCCACAGTTTCAAAGCTCCAAGGCGATTGGCCAAACAGAGCTTTTAATTAAAAGAGAAACACAGCTATTATCCCATATAACTTAGGTTGTTGCTGTAAAAAGACCTGACTTCTCTGTATGGGCGGCGATCGAGGCAAAAAAGACAAAGTACCAATCTTTGTACTAAGGTAGCATACCCTATATAGAAGTTGGAGATCCCTCCGCATTTTGTTCGCCGTCGGTGAAAGTCCCTATTAGGGACATTTGGGCAACTTTTTTGGTATTTTATCCTTTAATGTGGGTCCTTTTGTGGATTGAATGTTGAAGTAGGCGAGTTAAAGTATACATGTTGTGAAAATGGAGGAAATTGAAACAATTATAGAAAAGTTATGGAATCTTAGGTGGTGGAGCATCATTGTTGGAGGCGATGTGTGATTTGGTCCCAGTGACAAGGTGTGAAACGTCGACAGCCTCTAGCAGAAAATCTAACCAGCTAAGGTACGGAAAATTGGAAAAGCCATGAATGGCCAATGTGTCAGCTTTGTAACGAGTGGTAGCTTATATCTGTTGAAAACTTCTACAAGGCTTTAGAGACCACGTTACTTTTGCGATTTAGTGTGTAAGTCAATGGGAAAATTAATAGGGGTATGCTACCTTAAGGGTCAAAAAGTGAAATTTGGGAATTTATGAGCTTCAAGTCCAAAAATGGGTTTATATCACTTGTGGTGATGGACTAACATTAATTACGTCAAAAAAATTCAAAATTTCACGCTTGACCGGTTTTTACGCATATAATTAGTTTCTGTGTGGAAATGTACACAAATTTGCTAGTTTTGGGAATGTAACACTCTAATTTGGCTGTTTTAAGCAAAAATGATGATTCCTTTCATTGTTTTGGAATTATGTGACCATGGCATAGATCAGTAAAGGCTACCATAGCACAATCTAGCCTCTAATTCCTTTAGAACAGTGCGAAAATGGTCACAACATAGCTTGGGCTAGTATCGAGGGAACTTTAGAATCCTTTTACGCGATGTTGATATTTTCACCTGAAATGAAGATTATATAAGCCGTTTTGAATCACACAGGTATGCTTTTTGCACTCAAATTACATGCCCCTGCATTGTATGATTGATCACTGGTAAGAAAAGTCAGGAAACTTCAGCGACTTGGGTCTGCTTTGAGAGCGTTGTTCAGGGGTGTAACGTAGCCTAATATGGAGTCTGCAGTATGTGTGCCGTAAGTGTGGCAAAATTTGCACTACTCCCAGACTTATCTGTTACAGAGAAAATCAAGGTATAGGTCCTTGTTCTTTCCTTGGCATATTGTACACATCCTAGCATTTCTAGGTCTAATTTATGAAGTAGATTGCTTGCCATGTTTGGAACCTATTTCTACCATTGGACACATAAGTGTCATGTGTTTCACTTTCTTTTTTGTTGTGTTCATCAGCGCTACTTGCACTTTGAGAGTTTGGCTGCATAATTGACAGGGGCTGCAATCTGTGATCGGACATACACCCAATTGGTAAAGTCAGTCAGAAGAGGTGTCCATACTACTGACAAGTTCATCTGAGTAGAAACTGAGATGTAGAGTATCTGGAGAAGTTTGTGAATGCCAGTAACTGTGCAGCCAGAAACAGAACAACTATGGTAAGATATGTTCACTGTAACTTATGCTTGTAAGATCAGACAGTGAGATACAGGTTTGAAAGGTTGGCCCCATAAACCCCTTTCTACTCTCTTTTTCATGCACAGTTGCAATGGAGAGGCATACTATAACTTTTGGGGCAGAGTAATTATCTACTGTGTACACTTTCTCAACTGTCTTTGTGCAGTCTATCTGCCATTTTGTAAAGCTTCTCCTCACATTCTCTGAATATTGCTCAAAGACATTTGTGGTTTCACTAAGCTGGGTTGCACAAAGAACACTGCTGTAGTCAATTCTTTAGATGAAAAACACTCAGTTGTCAAATATCTGTTCTGGAAGATTATGGGAAAGCCATAGATAGACTCTGAATTCTTCAGAATGCTTGAATATTTTTCACATTTGCCAGTAACAAATGCAAACCCTCCATGACTCGAGAAAAGCCTTGTTTGGTCACTTTTCAGAGCCAGTCAGAAAGGGTTGGTTACCGGAAACTGTCTAACTAGACGTTTTTGCCGATGAGAGTCACCAGATCTTGCAAACTGTGTTCACAGACAATCTTGGCAGCTGAAATCATCATTAAGTCTCCAAAATGAACCCCTAACCAGAGGATAGGAGACGTTAATAGTGCCCATGAAGTACCACCTTGCTCAGATGCCACTCAAGTAATGGACTTTTTGGCCATGTGCACTGGACAATGCATAGTCTGGATGTGGAAATATTCACTGTAGCAAATTTTTAATGGTAATTTAATAGTATATTGGCATTTGCATTTACTTGAAGATCACAAACAGTGACATTTGAATGTTTTGGAAAAATTTCACTTCTCCCTTAAGGTAGCATACCCTATATAGAAGTTGGAGATCCCTCCGCATTTTGTTCGCCGTCGGTGAAAGTCCCTATTAGGGACATTTGGGCAACTTTTTTGGTATTTTATCCTTTAATGTGGGTCCTTTTGTGGATTGAATGTTGAAGTAGGCGAGTTAAAGTATACATGTTGTGAAAATGGAGGAAATTGAAACAATTATAGAAAAGTTATGGAATCTTAGGTGGTGGAGCATCATTGTTGGAGGCGATGTGTGATTTGGTCCCAGTGACAAGGTGTGAAACGTCGACAGCCTCTAGCAGAAAATCTAACCAGCTAAGGTACGGAAAATTGGAAAAGCCATGAATGGCCAATGTGTCAGCTTTGTAACGAGTGGTAGCTTATATCTGTTGAAAACTTCTACAAGGCTTTAGAGACCACGTTACTTTTGCGATTTAGTGTGTAAGTCAATGGGAAAATTAATAGGGGTATGCTACCCTAAAAGTTTTACTTAAGTTTGTACTTATAAAAATTAAATATTCAGTTTTAAAATTTGTTTACTGAAAAAGTGCTCAATGAAAAAATAAAAGCAAACCATTTTTAAATGCATTTTTTAATGGAACATAACGTTTTGTTCATATTTAACGTTAAGTTAACGTGTAAGAAACTATTTATTTTGCAAAGAAAATTAAAAAATTTGATACATTCTAATTTTTTTTTTAAAGTTTATATCTGACTTAAGAACAACTAAATTGCATAAGGCGTAATGCTGTACAAAACTAAAGCAAAGTAGCTGTGGCAGTTTACATCAATCTACAAAATGTCATGTCGGCACAGAGTTTTGCATAAAGTTGTAACCCCGTAAAAGTTCACCAAAATAACTTGAAGTTTGTAGTTGCCAAAATAAGTTGGTTTCCCCCGAAATACTTTATGAGTGCTGTTATTGCGCCCTCTATTTTATCCTGCTCGCCAAATCCAGACCCCGACCTGAGCTGCATGTAGTCCTGGCGCGCTCACGGGTGTTACGGCGAATCTGTTTTACCTATGTAATTTGCGGTATGATATAATTCGGTTCGGGGTTATATATCCTACTCTCAGCTCAGTGCTCAGGATGTACCCAAGAATCAAGACAATTCACCTGCCTGCCGGTTGTTGTGACATCTCACAGCGGTATGCAATGTAAATGCAATTTACTCCGAAATCCATTCCACTAACCTGTAATGCTAGCTAGCTGTACCATTGGCGTAGCCAGGACTTTTTTGTTCAGGGCCATATCGACTCATCTTCCCTAATTTTGACCTCTGTCATGGAGGGGGGGGGGGGGGAGGCACTATAAAGGAAGGAGTGTTGCCCTACCGAGACTTAAGCCAGGAACTCAAATCAGTCTATCCACAGATAAATCTAGAGGGCATCAGGAGAGGTCTCATGGAATGGGGCACCCCTCCCCTTTGCCTAAGAAGGTTCATGTTTGATATTAGTTGCCCAATCATGGTAAAAAGAAATTGACTTTCTTTGACACCTGCATCCATGAACCTAAAATAAAGGTTACAAAGTATTGAAAGGGGTTGAGACTGTGCCGTCAGGACTATCTCAGCGGACTCGAGCGCCACGATCACTTGGCGCCAATTGTACCAGAAAATTGTTGACACTTCAAATCCTCCAGATGACTGGACACGGCACTCTCCTGGTGTTCCACGCTGCAAGCACCCATCCTTGAAATAGATATCTCATGCTGCAGTTTCTCACTTACTATGTATGGAAGATGGAAATACATTTCAGATTGGTTGAGATGCTACAAGAATCATCATTCATAATGAATTATTCATCCCGTTTCATTTATTCCTGAACCAGTTGGCAAATAGTAGGGGAGGGGGTGCTGAGCATACCTTTATACCCCACGTTTCATTGATCGATAATAACTCATTTTAAGCTTGAAAATATGGGTAACAATTGGGAAAGGCTGTTGAACATTTTCTAATGCTACAAAGCGATGAAGAACCAGACTGTAAATTTTTGTTTGGGGGAAACACGAAATATGAGTTTGTTGCACGCACCAGTGGTGAAACATTTCCATTTTTTCCCTTCATGAAAATGAACGATTTGTTAGTAGTAGAATTGACGTACATTTAAACAGTAATATGACAGAATATTCTTTCGTATTTTCAATAGCTTTAGTTCGCATTGACCTATAATACTTTTGGGAATTTAGTATCGTTTTTTTTTCGTTGGAAAAATTTTTATCGTTGGAAAAATACAGGAACATTGTCCATGACATACTTAATATCCAAGGTTTTGATTGAACAGTTCGGGGAGGAGCATTGCCAACGAGTCCTGTGTGGAATACGTAAGTCGAACATGTCACTGCTGATTTCATCCGCTGGCCGCTATATACTGCGTATATAATTAACAGGCACGTTTATGGCCAGTCGAAACCTCGAATCAACGATTTCACACCTTTATGAACACATTGTTTCAATTTTGTTATTAATATGTTTCGTCTTAGTTTTCAATGTCATAAAAAGTTTACACTTGTGAAGCTCGACAATTCTCTAGCCCCCCCCCCCCCCCAGCTTAGACCTACCAGTTTTCCCAATTCCCTTAACTTATCTTCTTTTTTTTTAGCTCTACCTTTATATTGTGGACATCGTCGATCGTGCCCACAACATTTCTGTGGTGGCCCCCTCCCTCCTTCCCTCCTTGCTGGCTACGCCACTGAGGTTGCACCACCTCACAAAACTAGAACGTGTGAAAGAGGGTTTGGGAGGCAGACAAGTCCCCACCCTCACATTCACAAAGCCAGATGCACGTCCTCTCAAAATAAGAAAAACTCTCCAGGATGATTTAAAAAAGATAGTAATTATTACTTACTGAAATATGTATTATAAAATATTAAATACATAGTGAAAAAATGTAGGACCATTTTGTATCCAGCGCCTACTCATTTCAGCAAAAAATTTCGAAGGTGGGGGGGGGGAATCCTCTCCCTTTAGAAGGGGATGTTCTCCTCCCGATTAGGCCTCTTCTCCCTCCGAACCAAACCCCAGCATAGTCCTCTGTGATCTTTATAACGGTTAAATGTCGGGTGACATTAAAATGACATTTTGGAGTACTGGGTGCATAAGGCATTAAAAAAGTAGCAACAAAATTTCATAAAAATCTTTAAGTCTATCTATTAGTGTTTCACAGCTGTATCATGGATAAACATTGCTAAGTATGCAAATTTGTGATCTCAAGAGACGGACTCTTAAGATATGTCTCATGTAAATTCTTTATGTAATATTTGTTTCAAGCGACATATATGCCCAGAGGGCTTTATTTTTGAATCATGTATATTTTTTTTTCAAAAACATAGATATCACTTACCAATGTGAAACTCAGTAATTAGGTAATTAAGAGGCAAAATCATGGGCGTCAGCAGGTTTCAGAAAGTGAGGGGGACACTATACCATCTAAGCGGAGCGCCACCATTGGTTGGCGCGTAGCGTACCAGAAAATTTTGGGTACATAAGACCACCTAGATCCCAGGAGACGACCTTCCTTAGTCGTTTTTAGTTACATCAGAACAAGATCTGTGAGAAGAAATTTTGTCTCACAAAACTAAATTCCTACAGAAAGTACTGGTAGAAAGATGCCGTTCTGACTACCAAGAGAAACGAATTACACAGCGTCCATCTCAAACGAAATATTGAAAAAGTGGCCCCGTCACCTCCGGGATGAGTGGAATATATAATACATGCATGTGGTGCGAGACGTCAGTTGTTATGTACCCAGGTACTTTAATAATAATAATCATCAGAAAAAGGCACGCAGAGCATGTATAGCGCCTAAATGGCACTCAACAACAAAGATCTACCATACTCGGCGAATACATGTAGCCTTAATTACTTAACCCCTACACCCCTTTTCGTCCGTCCAGTCTAAGGGACTGGAGGTAGTGATATGAACGTAGTAACTCATCACCATCTACCTATATGGCTTACCTAATCCCTTGGAACCCATACAAACAACATGTGTTCAAGTTCAATACATTTTCGAATGGTCTTCCCCCCCCCCCCCACCCGAACGAAATAAATGGACACATTTAGGATATTGAAAGAATGGGAAATAAATGACGTTGCAAGTGATACATAGCAGGGGCCCAGGGACATGTCCCCACCCCCGTCCCCCACCTGTTGACGCCCACTGGCAAAAATATATTTTCATAACAAAAGAAATGATGAGACTGGGCAACACTCAACGTCATCTGTTTTGCCTTTTTTCTCAAACTTTGAAAAGTTGATTTTCACTCAGGGCTTTACTATGCAACTTTGCACAAGAAATGCTTTCACAACTGATTTGTAGATAGAAACGATTCAAATTTTCAGTGCGCATAAATCATTGGCTGACAATTACTTAAAGATGAGTTAATTAAGGTGGAGTTGAATCACAATCAAAATTTTGGTGCCTATAAGAAACAATGATGGTTTTAAATGAAAACTTGCCTATTACATAACTTCCGATTTTATTCTTATATTTTGTCATTTTTTGAGTAACTGTATTGTAATTGGACATGTAACACTTGCGTGTTAGAGGCTAGACAGCCGTTAGGCTTATCTGACTGTATAAAATTTGCAGATTTAAACAGCCTCCTTATCACTGTGATCCCTTAGTCTTCTTAAAAGCTAGGAAAATTTCTGTTCCAAAGTACCTGTTTGAAAAAATTGATGTCTTCAAGAATAGTTTTCCAAGGAAAAATAAATCATGCCATAGTCTTAAAAGATGGCAAAGATGGCAAAAAGGGGTTGAAATGTCTCAAGCACCTCCACAGAAAATTGTTAGAGTTTTTCATATCTCAATCTACTTCATTTTACGACTTTAAGAGAGGCTAAATATTGCACCCGGTTGTGTCTAAGGTTACCTGTAATTGATTTTTTTTTCAGCAAATATGAAATACCGTTTAAATTTCTCATATTAAGGTCTAATAACGACCATTGTCGGAAAAATTGAAATACCCGTCTCAGTCTCAGTCTTGCACATGATGACTTCAGAAGAAGCCAAATATTGCACCAGATAGCATCTGAACTTGGTTACCTTGAAGGAAGGAAATTCTCTAAAAAGAGGATGGGGACAATATCGTTAAAAAGTAAAAACCAGGATTAACGTTTCTGGAAATAACTATAGATTAAAGAGCAAATCCAAATTATTTCCATTTTCCACAAAATTATGTTTTTCTCATTTATTGAGAAATTGCAAAGACATCAGATCCCTCTGCCATGGCTGGGTGCATACAAGCCAGGACACCTGGGAAGTGCCGTTTCCGGCCATCTAGGGACTTGTCTTTGCCGAAAATTTCTGGTACTTTCCGTGCCAACTTATAGCAGCGCTCCGCCTAGACAGTCACGCCCTGCAACCGCGGTGCACGCAAGAGTGCCACGCCATCAGGTCAGAACCCTACCCTTGCTGAAAACCCTGGATATGCGCCTCATATATCTGGGTAATTTCTTTTTACCTTTATTTCACGCTCATCTTCTGCCAAAGTTTTTTCCCCGTGAGACGTATCGCTTGAAATATGTTGTACTATTTTCAGATTTTTTTTTCAAATTGGAGACATGATATCCCATCTGGAACACTCGGATAACGCCGTTTCAAGCTAGCCGGGGAGTATGTAAAATCCAAAGTTTTCTTGCCCGCTTTGCGCCAACTTCTGGTGGCGCTCCGCTCCGCTGTAAATCTCGCTAGTTATAGTAGCAAACAAAATTCGGGCAAAAAAAAAATATCTGCCCCGACTCAGACTGGGTGGACTCGATCAATCAACTCCAGCACTGCTAAATGAATACGTTCGAAAATCTAATCTAGAGCAGAACTTCTGGAATTTTTAGCTGATGACCTCTCATTCCACTGGCTTCTGCCAAGTTGAAAAAGAAAAAAACTGTCTGATCAATTTTTTCCAGTTCCTTGGCTGTATTGCATCACCCTAAGCTATATTTTTACCTCCCTGACGGAAAGGAAAATTCTCAACTGGTTCTAAGTTACAGTACTCTTAGATTGCCAGCAAATTCGAAAGATGCAGAGCAGCTCGTATTACACAGCGTACACAGGGATGCATTTTTTGATTACACATGTGGAGCAATGTAAGACAGGCTGAGGGAAGGACTAGAGGTAGGTGGTTGGGAGAATTGAAACTGTCTGGGGTGATGCATTACAGCCTTTAACAATTTTGAAAACATCAGTCGGCTCTCTAGTCATGCTATGCATTTCAGGCGAGAAATTAAACCAGTTCTCTCAAAATTGTTCTCATAACTGAGACTCGGAGAAGACAGTTCTGGAATCAGATTTGTAGCATGACGTTGTACCTTCTCAATGTCACTAAGCTGTTCTTGTCTTTCTAAAAATAAGGGTGCCATGTGTGACAACACTATTCAATATGCGATCTGACAAGTGATTTATACAATAGTAGACCTATATTACTACTTTTACAGTCATAGGTTCTTTTTATAATACCAATTAAGTACCTTGTTGGCAGAGCTTGCAGCCCAGTGTATCAACTCAGGCTGTCTATACTTATGCTCAATGGATTGTCAGTGTAGCCTATAAGCACACCCTGAATCCTTATTCTCAGTGGTTTCAATTTGAACACCACCAGCAAAATAATTATAGCTTCAGACTGCATTTAGCCTTTTTGAATGGCGGAAAGAGTGAAGAATGTACATTAAATGACATTTGACAGTCGCATGACCATGCCGCATATGATATGTATCCAGGTCTTGTTACAACTCCGTCACCGTTTGAACCATTGACTGGATAAACAGTTTACAGACGGCACTCCACTGGGAAGTTTGAAGTATAACGTACAGGGGCGGATGCAGTTTGATACCGCAGGGCCTGCCGGACATGATCCTCCACAATTAACGTCGGGTCCTCAGTAGGATAGTGCGTGCATGGATACAGCGATGCACCTTACTAAGATGTTGGCGTGAAAAGAGGTAAACAGAGATAAAAGAGTGCAATGACCTAATATTCTATGATGCTCCTGGTATAGACTATCCCTAAACGCTGGTAAATCACATTATATTCCGGATCTGACACCGGTAAGGTTCTATATGAAGGAACCCTAGACACCGGTACACTTCATCCGGCTATATAGTCCAGCGTCTCCGTGTTTCCTGGGATAGAGTGTAAACAAATCCATGCTTGTTAGAAGTCATCGCCACAAATAAAGTGCAACACCCATCTTTCCACTATTAACAAAAGTAAGCAGTTTACTTAGGAATGTATTACCTCCCATTTACGAGAAATAAGTACAACTAAAATCTTCAGTTTTGCATTATATACATTAACTTAAAAGGTTTATGATTTGAATTTGCTCTAAGATTTGAAATCTTTGAAAATGTTTGATAGTTCTCTGAAAAATATGATTTGTTTTCCTGTTTTCAACACACTGTGGGTACAACGCTGTGTGGTCCAGTGACAACGGATCACTATCCGCAACATGCTTGCTATAAGCAGCTAACATTGAAACTCGTGTAGAGTAACGTACGCATACTCGGTACCTGCAGGTAATACTAACAGTCTTTAGTAACGATTGTTCGGTGCTACAACTCTATTGATTTTTGATACACATTCGAGGTTGTCAGCTTTTGCACAGGTAGGCTAGGTCTAAATACTCTTGTAGTTTTATGCGCATTTTGAACTTTTATACAATTAGTTACATTAAAACTGAGTGGACAACGTTGAAAATTATCAAGAATCGTGCGTTGGGTCAAGTACTACTAGCGAGGCCACGATATTATATTAGGTGAACTTGGTAGCCTGTTGTTACGCTGTTAGTGTTAGTGTTAGGCTTAGTGCAATGAGCAACTTCTGAAGTTACTGTGGACTATGTATGTATGTAACATAGTACTAGTAGTAACTTAGTACGCGGTACAATCCCAGGCTATTGTACACAGTACTGCCTAAGGCCTGATGTTACAAGAAATGTAAATATATGTCATCGATGCCAAATTGCCTAAATGTCCCATCTAGTCTTCGATCAGTGAAGTTGTAGTGTCTCTGTCAAATCTACTGTACAGCCAGTAACGTTAGAATGTAGATCATAGATGTGACCTGATGTAAATTGAACTGACAGTGACAGGTAGGCTAGGCCTAATTTGCTAATTGCAGTAGGATACCTGGTTACTAATTGACAAGGCTACTGTTCACTACATATTGTAGCCTACAATAGTCTAAGTCAGATTCTAGCCCAACGTAGATTGTAGAACTTAAAGTACATGCTCTCTGATTCAGTTAATTTTCTTTGCTCGATATTCCTTACTGCCCTTCCTTAAAATCTGAGGGTGGATTTTTTTTGTATAGGCTACAGTCATGATCTTTTCTGTTTCTTTTCATGAGATACTTTAGTTTTATAAATTTTAATTGCAAACATGTATGTTTTGTACAGTAGTATGTAGTTTGTATTGTGTTTTGAAACAATAATGTGAGGCATGATTTTTTTTTTGTCCGATCAAAGTTTCGGTGAGCTGTAATGCCCCTTACACTGCATTGTTCTACAGTACCAAGGCAGATCACAATTACAGTGGGGGAAAACCCATGATCTTAGACTTTTACCACTTCCATAGGCCCTCAAAGATGCTAGGGATTTTATGGAATTGAGTACTTTGAATTGAAAGTACAAAAAAAAAAAAAACCAAGAAAAGAAAAGAAGAGAAAAAAAAGTTGAAACGAAATTGAGTATGCTTCTTTTTTTAGCCCAAAATTGGTGGCCATTTCAGCGTGCATATTATCATTGGGCCTAGATTCCTGTTATCTTGATGCGAAACCATGAAACTTATCCTACTGTACAGGGCCTACAGTACAAGAAATTGCTTGGAAAAAGTAATCGTAATTACTGTACTGTACCTACGTTAATCATCACCATAAGTTTTGCCTTGTTTGCAACGATCACAGAAAGTCAGAATTAACCCAATACTGCTGCTCAATTTAGCCTACATGGATTTGCATAAATTTAATGAGCTTTGAGGAAGAAAGAAAAAGACCACAGAATAAGAGCAACAATATTCACAGACTTGAATCTTTCTGCCAACAAATGTTTCCCCAACAGCCTCATTTTCTTTTTTGTTGTAATCCCACTTTCAGATATGGATGGGGAAATGAAGCCGTACCCCACACAGCCAGATCCAAATGAAGATTACTTTTACAGCCAGTCATTAGGGGGACATGGCCATTCCCATGGTGGTCATGGGCACTCCCATGAAGGCCACGGCCATTCTCACGAAGGTCATGGCCATTCTCACGGCTCTGCGCCTTGCAGTGGCCACTCTCACGGGGACCATGGCCATTCCCACCAAACAGACAAAGGTACCCTTGCAGAGGTTGACCTAACAGGCAACACCCTCTCTCTGCCGGTGCCACCGGGTTACGAACCTAGTCCTAGGACCCACGACATCGTTAAGTCAACGCAGTACGGCTTGATAGACCAGGTGAAGGAGATCATCGAAGATGGATATGATGTGAACCAACCCGACATCGAGAATGTGACCTTACTGCACTGGGCTGCCATTAATAATAGGCTGGATATTGCAAGGTACTGTAATGTCTTCCATTCGTTTTGACTCTGTTTTGGCATCAAATTATTTTATGAGCACTGTTTGAACCACTTGTGACCTGAGACTAAAACCAAAAAGGTGACAGCAGAATAAATTCCAACTCCTCGCAAAATGCTTGAACGTTTCCGATGGATGCCATTGCAGCCTCCTTTGCCTATACTGCTTCAAATGTTTGTGAGAGGAACATCCTCTTCAATTTACTGTACAGTATGTTTAGTAGGCTTTGTTTAGTAGGATTGTATTTCATTTGATCCTATCTGTAGATGTTGTAGTATTTATCAGGGTTCGCATGGGTACTTGAAAATCTGGAAATTTGAATTTGATGAAGCACTTTTCAAGGCCTTGAAAGTGCTTGAAATTTTGCTTTTTGGCAGTCAGGTCCTTGAAAGTGCTTGAAGTTCAAACATCAGAGTCCATTTCATGTCATCGTCTACAAACATCACAAAATATGTCTTTATAGATGAGAAAAATGTAAAAAAGTACAAAATAATCATTGTAAAATTATTGATCGAGAAAGTTCTTCTGTGCATTTGTGGAATAGATTGTCGGTGTATATACAACACAAGCGCTGGAGGGAAGAGGGCGGGCTCACAAATACTCTTGTACCTACGGTGCTGGAATACATCATTCTGCGCCGCATCTGTACAATTAGGGAAACTTTACTATTCACACCTGCCACCTGGGCGATATCCACTGTGGTAACGTACCAAGTGCAAACGTTACATGTAAAGTGGAATTGGGTACATTAACACATTGCAGTACATGCACACACGTACATCACGTACGTCTGAATGAGATGTAGCCTAATTCAAAGTGTTGTTCGCGTATCATCGAGTTTCGTCACAGTTTTTTACTGGTTGCTTTCTTCTTGACTCTCGGAAAACTTGAAAGTTGTGCCAAGCATACATTTTGGATTGGATTTATTGCCGCGTAATTATGCTCTCTGCTCATTTGGTTGTGAACATTGGTAGCCTATAGCCTAGGCCTAGTGTAGGGTCTACCGTTACACACAAAGTCGTAATGCTAGGCCTTGTTTTCTACCTTGACTTTGTGTGCCACGTACCTGTGTAGCTACTGTACCCCAAAACTGAGCTGTTTAAACAGTAGTAGACATGTACCGACACCTGTTACAGACATTTTACTTTTCTTAGCATTTCTTAATTCTTAATATATCGAGGCACTTGGAAAATTTTGCAATGTCCGGAAATTGCCAGTTTAACAGACTTTGGCTTGAAAATCCTAATAATAGGCTATGCCAGCTGACTGTTATCTTCTGCTGATAAACACAAGACAAGCTGTAAATTTTGTTTGAAATACATTGATATTTCCACTTAAGAAGAACATCATTAAGTTCCTTAATAAGGTAGGACAGTGCACTTTAGTAATGGTTTTGGTTTTGTTATTTTTGATTTAAACAAGTACTTAAATATTGGAATTTCAGTGCTTGAAAGTCCTTGAAAAGTCCTTGAATTTTGTAGTAAAAAGTGTGTACGAACCCTGATTTATGTCATGAATAAAGTGTGCCAGTATGTGAATCATTGGACAGCAAATTACAGTACCATATGTACACTGTATGCATTTTGTTGCACAGTTGTTGCTTGTAATGATGTACAGTATGTGCCCATGTTGCGTTTTCAAAACAACATACATACAGTGTACAGTGGTACAGTTGTACTTACTGTACTGTAATGTTGATAATTGCTTCTCTATCTTTTCTGAAGTAATTTACAAAAATATATCCAGTTACTTATCAGTTATTGATATACAGTAGGTACAGTACTGTCTATTGACTGGATAAGTACTGTATATCATCGCCTACAGTATATTCATGATTGTGTTGTATACATTGTAAGCACACAGCACTGTACAGTGCGCTGACTATTTTGTCTTTCAGTGATTGTGTGCTGCAAAAGGTGAACAACAAAGCAACCTACTACTATACTGTACAGGTACATACAGTACAGTACTACTGTATACTCTAATGTACTGCAAAATACTGTATACACATTTTGTTCTAACTGCTGTACAGTGCTGTACCTGTAACTGTAACAAATCAGGATCTGTAGGGCTTTTCTCATTGGTAGGGTTGGATGTTGCAATCTGAAACATTGTAATTTAAGAAAAGGAAAGCCTACTGTACGTACGAAGCAGTGATGACTTTGATAACTCGAGGTAATATTTAGTCAGTAAGTAATGTACAGTACCATTGTTTTGAGAAAATCTCCACATTTGATTAAATATTACAAATTATTGTTGAAAACATTCCTTTTTATGCATTTGGTTCATATTTCATGGTTATGCTATCACCGTGCATCTCACTGAATATGGGAAATACTGACTGTCTAGGCATTTATTACTTGCACACACATTTTAAGATGCCGAATGGAGATACTGTATACTGTGTACATTTTCAGGTGTAGGACTTCTGTACAAAACGTTGAATCAGAAAACACCTCATCCCTTTGAAAAGGACCCCCCACCCTTTGACGGTGTTAGACTATCCTGTAGCGCTGATGAGGATATTTAAAACACCAGTTTCAATGTACTGTACTGTATCCCCTAATTTATGGTACATTTTTGTTTTTCACCAATGCACTGTAGAGTCACTATAACGGGAACGAGGGTGGGGGAGGAGATGGGGAAGAAAGAATTATACAGAATCTCAAATTGTTAACATTACTGTAAGTATACAATGCAGTACATCACAAGACCAGCTGTAAACAGTTCTCTGTAATGACACTGGTTTGTCTAACTGTTTACCAACGAAAACTTTTGCATGTCTCACTAAAAACTTCTTGTTCAAAAGTTCTGTTTTTCATGTTCAGGTGCAGTTGGGACGGTAGTCGTCGTATGCAGTACCCGGCGTCAGTTTGTCTCCATTTGCAATCTTTGCTGGCAAATACTGTACAGTACTGTATCTGACTTCAGTTCAATATGTACAGTATTAAAAGTGTACTGCATGTACTGTAGGGTATCTGTTCCACAAAATGTTGAAAACTTTATCTCACACAGTAGTGCATCAAAGAAAAAAAAATTGTGCATTACTGTACAGTACTTTTTTAATAGTACAGTATTTTTAGTGAAAGATTTTTAGTGAAAGAAAAATACTGTACAGTCTGTACTGTACGGTGTACATACTGGAAATGAAAGTACAGCTTGCAACATCTCCTGTACTGTAGCAATCTTCAAATTGTTATCAAACCTCTCATGAGGTGAGATTTACTGTACAGACTGTGTACTGTAAATCACTGAACACTGATGTGCAGCTTCTTTCAAAATACTAAGTCATTTATTGTTCCTTAGAAAACATTTAACACTTGATGAAAGAGTGGTCTTGCTGTACGGTAGCCTCGGTGCGCCTTGCAGTGCCTCGTTAATGCACGTTCAGGCGTGTGGAACTACGGTGCTGCAGAGCAAGCATTTCAATACATTTCAATAACACTTCTTCTATGGTCAGGCTTAAAATACTCGTGCGAAAGGTAATATTCTGCAACTTATTCGGACGCCATTAACTGGATGTCCAACTTTTTTATTGACTAACAGGTACTTCATCTCCAAGGGGGCTATCATAGAAAAGCTTGGGGGTGACCTCAATTCCACCCCTCTTCACTGGGCTGTCAGACAGGGTCATTTGCAGATGGTGGTCCTCTTGATGCAGTATGGGGCGGACCCTTCCATTCGTGACGGGGAAGGTTACAGCTGTATTCATCTAGCAGCCCAGTTTGCACAAACTGCCATCGTCGCATACCTCATCGCTAAAGGACAGGTACTGTTGCGTTTGTAAAATTTCACACCATTGACTGACACCATTTCTATACACACATCTACTGTACTGTATCTACCCATATTTTTTCTACCTTTCGTTCTTCTGTAACAAAAGAAATGACTCAATCATAAAAAAGTAAACTCTCTTAATATTTCTGCAGTTTGCTGCCCACTGCCCATGTGTTGCACTGTGAACTAGAATATTGGTAAAATTTATATTACTTTAATTATTCAGGATAAAGCTTTGGTGCCAGTGTGAGGTGTTTCCATGTCTCACAAAGACACAACTCGCTGCAAAAGCCAGTACAGCCCAAGGTAGGATTGTCCTATGCAAATAACTGTGATATGTACATCTAGTACCAGACTCCATGCCACTTGAAAATTCCCAGATCAAGATTCGATCACCACAACTTGATACTTTCGTTTCTCAGGATCCAAACATGACCGACGCCAATGGAATGACGCCATTGATGTGGGCTGCTTACAGGACGTTCGCGTAAGTTTGACTGTTACAACTCATAACTTGCATACAAGGATACCTGACCGCCAGAGAGGTCAATTCTTGGATTACAATCTCGTCCAATGTGTCCGATCATCCCTTCTATCCACAGTCTTTGATTTGATTTCTTTTTTTTTTGCCAGCTGTGTGTGAAATGGCATTTTTATAAGTAAGACTATGGGATTAATAGCCATTCATTGCTGTCCTCTTAAAGTGAAACCCGCTAGTTTCTTGTTCGAAACCCACAAAAAAAAAAAAAAATGTCATGGAATCGAGTATGCAGTGGATCATGTGTTATCTTTTGCATAAATGCAATTTTGTGAGGTTGGATGGGCACTTTTGTTGGAGTGTTTGAGATTTGCACTTGACTGTCTTGCTACTGTATGTACAGCATTTGCCAGCTACAGTAAAAGCTACCATGCATTTTTGTGTTAAAAAAAATGTAATGGTACTTGTGTTCTTACAATAATGTCTCCCATGAGATGACTCCTTCTTAATATCGTTACAGCCCTGTCTGCCGTGATGAAAGGCCCAGAATGATTTAAAGTGAGCTGTAGAGGTCATAAAAATTGTAATTTATGGTTTAATGATTTGCCATATGGTTGAGTTGTTTTTCACTTTTTTGTGACACTTCCTCCCTCCCCCCATTTCTAATGTCATGTTTTTACAATCTTTCACAACAGAAGACACGATTATAAAAGGGATTAATTTCCAAAGAGCGGAAATAAACCGCGTTTGTGCACAAGATGTTTGTATACTATGTTCAAAAAACAAAGAACGGTTGATGCGATTTTTGTTTTGGTGTGGGAGGTTCCTGACTAAATAAAATAACACTGAATAGAAATGTGAAAGAGAAATAAAGCTCAAAATGGACATTCAAATATGTAAAGCTTCTTGAAAAATACATTGTGAAGTTTCCTGTTATCTCCTGCTTCAGTATCGACCCTACGAGGCTTCTACTTACCCTCGGAGGAAGTCCAAATATCCAAGATAGTAAATTTAAGAACAGCCCCCTGCACTGGGCTGTGATATCCAACAACACAGCAGCCGTGAAGTGTCTCCTGAAGGCCGGTGCAGATACTTACCTTGAAAATAAACTGGTGAGTGAATGGTGTCAAGAGTGATGTAGTGATGTTTTTTTTACTTTTTTGGGGGGGGAGGGGAGGGCCTGTGGGGTCGATTTGGGTATGTGGTCTGTAGGCTTAGGAGGTTACGGAAGTCAAGTCAACTTCAGGTACATTATTATTCATTGTTGCTGGCTTGGAGTTGCGACTCAATGCCATTTTCCTTGGATACAGGACTATGTGAAAGTTTGAAAACTGTGAAAAAGAAAAACGTTTAAAGATTGTTTTTGTGTGTTTGGCAGTTGAAATTAAAGTTCTTTTGCAAGTTCAATTTTCTTAAAATTAGTACTGTACGTCCTTTTTATATTTCTCACGTCCCAATTAAGCCAAACCTGTGTCTTTCAACTTAGATTATTAGTGTGAGGCCCAATTCTTGCTCACCGACATCGTTGAGTCTGTGCGTAGTCTACAGGAATAATTCCTGCTCAAAGTATAGCATTTTACGTGTGTAGATGACAGATATGTGGTCACTGAAGCCAATACCAAGTAGCAGCGGGGAGTAGCCTCAGAGTCGCTATGATTCAGGCCACAAGTATGCCGCTCCAAAAATATCTCAGTCACCCAAGCCTAATGGAAAGCATGAAAAGGTGTGTATTAGTTCGAACAAGTATGAATATAAACAAGGTGTTGGCACAGTGGGTCAGTGGAGAGTGCCAGGGGTGGTGCATGTAGGCAGTGTAAGTTTTGAGGATAGTGAGTGGGATGGGAGTGTCCCCAATGTTGAACTTCAACTAATGTAAGAAACCATAAGCACACGGAAGAGGGTGGGAAGTGTTACGTCGTCTTTGACGTGGAGCCGGTGAGAAGGGTTAATACAGGAAAGGTGAACATGACCGCTGTGGTTACCCTGTAAGTGAGACAGGGTGATGAGAATGATATGCAGGAGCCTGTCGTGGCATCCTTTCGAGCGAAGGAAAATTACGCAGACAAGTCATTATTACAATGAAGTACTCGCTTGCAACAGAGTAAAAGGGATAAAAGAGTGACATCTGTATTGTTCATGACATATTTGAAACAGAAGGTTGCCATGATTCGCCAATGATTTAACTGATTCGCCAATTATTTAACTATTGTAGATGGTATTGCAATTGTAGATTGGGTAACTGATCAGCTCGGTAACAACAGTGACTCTTTTTTCTTTTTTTTATATTCACTTCAACTGATTATGGTCTTTCCTCAGAAACAAACTCCTCTGGACCTTGCGACGCTGAGGAAGAACGGCTTCATGATCCTGAAATTGAAAGAGCATCGAGGAGAGACCGTCCACCAGTTGGATGGATCACTGCTCGATAGGCTGAAACATAACAAGGTATGTTTTACAAGAAAAAGGGGGGGGGGGAACAGGGGGGGAAACTTCCGTCCCCAACCAAAGTTGGATTCTCCGTAGTTTGCTTCTTTCTGTGTGCGTCCAAACTTCTCTGCAGCAGGTTTTTTTCCTACTTAGGGAAGCCTCGCAAATCGACCTAAGAACTCAAGGTCATCATGGAGCAACTCGTGCTACCCATTGTAATGAGGGTAGTAACCAGGGAGTAATGAGTCATGCTCCATTGCACACAGCTGATGGCCTCACAGAGCCCGCACACAGACTGGGTGCAACTCAAGTATGTGAGATATGGCCTCCCTTACGTGGTCTGGTTTTCAAAAGGTTTGCTCGAAGTAAGTGAAATGTTTTCGGAACTCTCATCTGTCGTTCTTCAACACCTCCTGCATCTTTTTATCTTGCCATCTCAGTGTCTTTTTTCCTTCCATTTTCCTTTTGCTTCGCAGGTCCTCAAGAAATGGATCGCTCACATGATGCCACTGATGATCCTGTTCTTCTTCGGTTTTATTCCCTCGTTGGACATTTCGATCCTCATCAGGATCCTGCTTCTCTGCCTTGTCTATGGTGGCCTCTATCTAATCGGAATGTGAGTTGAATTATCTTCCACCCCCCAACTTTCGTAATTCAAGTCACGATCGTGCAATGTCACACAAGCTCCGCAGCTCGTCATGCAGTGCGGTGTCTGTGATGCTTGTGTCATTTTCGGGGAATTTTAATTTAAGCTGAATTTCAACGAATATCACAGCTTGTCTCATTCAAATTTTCTGCTTTCGTTGAAAGATTTTACAATAGTTGCATACTGTATTGAGACAGGACTCCTGTAGTTATGTCTTGTGTTGGACCTACAGTATCTCCTGTCAACGTAAGCTTACATGGAGACAGCACTGTCTCGATCTTGCAAGATCTCGTCAGTGCAGCCCAGAGTAGGTTTCAAGACTGAATGACAGCACTTCCACAAGCATAACTTGCATCAGTACCACGCTTCATGGTACATTACTCATGAATACCAGAGTGCACAAACTCCAAAGAGTGGGTGCTATGCACAGGACTGCAGGATTGCATCTTCGTTGAAAAGCAACATTGGGCGATAGCCACAGAAAGTTTCATCGTCCCGTAGCCAGTCTGTAAATGTCACTGTAATGCTGTAAGTTGGCTTCCATGGTTTGAGAAGAGCAGTAGGTTGTCTAGGGAATACATTAAAAAATTGATGGTTCAGAAAAAGGAACAAATAATTTAATTTTTTTTTAAGCACATTTTCGTAGAGGTCAACTCGCGACATCGTTGGTAGTCAGCGAATTGTGCAGCTGGGCTCCGAGCATGTGAAGCAAATGAAGCAAGGTAGGAAATTAATTTGTCCGTATCATTGAGATTCACCTCGACACTATCTTGCACTGTTTTTTCTCATTTGTTCCGCAGGCACGTCGTTGACACGCATGCGATCGAAACTCTACCGATCTCTCTCGGACTAAGCACGAAGCTCTGCCTGTATTCAACTTTTTTCTATCTCTGTTGGCCTCATATCCTTTGAAGAATGAAGCAAATTTTTCAATTCTCAAAAATCTTAACTTACCTGTCACAAAATCTGAAAGAGAACTATGCATTCATCTTCCAGATATTTGAATATGAAAATTGTCTTGACGTTTTTGTTGTTTTGTTGTTAGATGCAGTACGATTGAAGTTCTTGCAAATTGCCCTGGCAAATCAGGGAATAACGTTGCTTTTGCTGTATATGGTCACCAAGCTTTGCTACAGAACTGATGCGCATGAGCAACCTCGTTTAAAAGTTCGTTTTGTCATTTTTCAGGGCATTATTGGTAATGTTTGTAATACCACTTTGTTTGATGTGTTGATCTTAATCAAAACTTTTACACAGTCCATATCTGTATACTGACAAAAAAGTGTGCCCATGTCTTACAGAGGGATTGTACGTAATACATCAGTGAACTACTTCCCATTTAGGGAATGGACTTCCCATTGGCTTTCATATGGCTTGAAGCACAAGTGATCTCTCTGGTACAAATGTTTATACCTTGGAACATAGGAGTAAGTAGTTGAAGTATAATGTGTGGTTAGGAAGTCTGTCAAATACTTTTTCAAATGGTACAGCTGTATAGGAAGTACACATTGCGGTGAGAAAATCCCCACAATCAGTGTGATTTATGTTTTGTACAGACCTGTGCAATAGGCGCAGATTTTTTTTTTTTTCTGTTTTCTCTCCCTGGTACTGGTGACTGTAGGTCTGCTGTCCGCATTTGGTGGATAACCTCTGGCCCAGTTTTGGTGGTTTTTTTTTTTTTTTTTCTTTTTTCTGTGTCTTTTCAAATTTATCCTTGACTCCTGTCTCACTTGTTTCCGGCTTGAAGCAAATGACGATACTGTTTACAACTTTCATGATGTTACTCTCCTTCTACAAATGCTGGAAGGGAGACCCCGGCGTCATCAAGTGTTCTGAAGATGACAGGAAGAGGGTGGGTTGGCGACAGCAGCCTTTGCTCTTGTTTTAAATGAGTTGTGACTCCTTTTTCATCAACATCGTGGTTGCATTTTTCCACCACTCCCTGTGAAATGCTTAATGTACAGTATTGAGAACTTCATTTCATGTTACACGAGAAGTGTACTCTACCACCCTCCATCTCTTCCGATGAAAACTTTTTCGTCTTCGCAATATTCTTATCTCTCCGAATTCCATTAAAGTTCAGAATTGAGGAGTCAGGTAAAAGTTTCCTTCGATGTTTGTATGAAAAATATTCTTCATCCACCAGGCAGAGATGTAATCAAGTCATGACTCGAGTGACTGAAGTCATGACTTGCGACTCGAGTTGCTGAACTGAGTGTAGTTGACCTGACTTGCCACAAAAAGAGTGACTTTTGTTAAAACTATGCCACCAGGGTACCTGTACCTATGCTGTATCAGTTTGGGAGCCCTTATGAAAATGCTAGCATCCCAGCGTTGACTTGTTCTGAATATTTTATGCAACACTTCTTTTGTGATGGGTGTCGGTCAGACAGCGCAGATGGCAAGAAGGTGTACGTATTCAAAGACTGCCTTACATGGTGCTTGGATAGGTCATGTTCAAAAGGTCAAAACTTTTATTTATTTTAGTATTCAGCATAATAGAGTACCTGTATTAACCGTTGGTCTGTGGCTGGACGTTCATCAGAGAAATGGAAGTCTGGAATGTGTAAACAGCACAAGAATGGACCAGGATTTTGAAATGAAACTCAAGACACCTGGCGTTTGATTTCCTGGTGCTCTAAAGTTTCAATGAAAGAAATTGCTTTGTTGTATTCAATGCTTTGCCACCTGCCTTGAAAAGCTTTGTAGTTTGTCTGTAATTGAGGATCAGCTGCCATCTACGCTAGTGACAAGTGGTTATGGTTATACTGTTCCCTTGCTTTCCAGACAATTATTGAACTGGCAGAAACTTCCACACTGGAGCTGGACAGATTCTGCACCACGTGCTTGATCCGCAAGCCCGTCAGATCCAAGCACTGCTCCCACTGCGACCGTTGCGTGGCTAAATTTGATCACCACTGCCCGTGGGTAGATAATTGCATCGGTGAGAAAATGAGTTTTATGTTCCGAATGTGCTGCTAAATTGGGGAATTTAACTTCCCAAGAAAAACATTGATGTGAAAGTTCAAAGAAAACTAAATGAATTACATCCATGCACAGTTGAAATTAGTGACGCTTTGTCCACTTGTTGCCACGGTGAGGGATTTGAATATGGAGAACACTGAATCACGAACAATGCTGCGAAAATCAGGAAAAGTGCGCCATCATTTTCATAGTTCACGTTCAGTATGCATTGAAAATGTATACTGCAAGATTCCAAGCTGGCAGAGATTCATTTGGGTAATTGTGATGCTTGATGTGATATAATGTACCATTGGGAATGTACAGATGTCAAGCAAGGAAGCTCAGAAAGAGAGATGTTGAATGGTTTTCGTTTTATTTATAATCTCCTTGATTCCAGCCATGGAAGACCAGATGTGTGAATCAGGATACCTTTCAAACTGAAATAAGGTATTTTTCTTACCCGCCAACTAAAAAAACAATAAAACCAATATGAACAGACACAAAATAAATGATTCAAAATTAGGAAGGACAGTGAACTCTTTTTCAAGAAGTTTATCTTAGATACAAATTCAGTTGTTTGTTGCTCAAGAAATTTGATCACCCAAACTTTCAAAATGCAAATGATGTATCTTCCATAGCTCATCTTACACATAATATTTTGAGGAGATGGAGGTATTACTGATGGGTTTTGATAAAACTGAATTGATGAAAAATGATTAACAGCTATTTTCTTTGTATGGCATATGTTAACAGCATTTTAAATGCAATACTTCCCTTTAGGAGATGGTATGCTGCTCTTTAGGCCAGAACAGCAGATTTTTACGACTTATTTTTTAATTCAAAGGTTGCGTTTTGATGCGGCCTTTTCACATCAAATAAGGTTCCTCTATGACTCCAATTCCTGTTTTCATCTCTCTCTTCGTCAGGTGCCGGCAACCACCTCTGGTTTGTCTTTTACCTGACGTTCCTCCCTCCCTGTCTGGCTATCTGCATCAACGGAATACTGAATTGTGAGTATCGTACAATTTATTCCCTCAAAGCGAGTTTTCTCAGTGGCTAAGATTTTTTGTCGCATGGTCATTGTTTCAGTAGACCACCTCTGGTGGAAAGAAAAAGTAAGCAGTAGAAAAATTACCCCACAGATAATCAAAATTTGAACTTCCTATCTTACCTACTCTATATCACCAATGCTATTGTGGTATGAAATCGACTATCATTGGGACAGATATGAGGGGAGTTGCAGTACAGGGAGGAAGATAGACCAGAAATAGAGGCTACAGATGGAGAGACATGAGAATACAATCTGAGATACGGTAACCTCATTTTATCCTTGGAATAAGTTAATTTTCATCCCCTGGGGTTCTGGTATAGGCAAATTGCCATCGAGAAGAAGACGAAGACCGTTGAAAGTGAACTTGGGGTGCTGGGATGGGAGAAAATAGATAAAATGGAAGAAAATGTGCAGCGTTGAAGTATGTTGACCAACAACCATGTGACACTGTTCTCCATCACAATACCAAATCTGTCAGGATGTTATTAACCAAGTACATAAGGTTACATTCACAGTTTCTGGAGAGTAAAATATGAAAATTCATATCGTGTTTTGTTACACAATGCAATGAGTGCACATGATACAGGCTAGAAAATGACAGTTATGTAAAGTGTGTCAACATTTTGTTAAAAGGACTTTCTTTTTTGTAGGGAGAGATCCTTTTTTTGTTAAAAAAAAAAAAAAAAGAAATTCTAAGTTGCAAACACTGTCACTTGCTTGCATTTGCTTCCAAAAAAAGAAGGAAAAGAATTTGATGAAACTTTTTTGTGATTAATTTTTACCACAAAATTTGAAATGTGAGGGGAAAAAAAAAGAAGACATATCTGTGAAAACTAATTCTGCAGTGGGATGAAAGTTATGACATTATATTCCACAGTCAAGTGGGTAATTCCCCTCCCCCCTTAGATCTGAAATAGTTTCTCCTTGCAATTGTTTTAGACTGGTCTGACGTCTGCCACACGACCTTCGAGGCAGAGGGGTTCTGGGTTTACCTCGGTCAGGTCACCTCCTGTTCCCCTTGGACATTCTGGATGTTCCTGAATGCCATCGCTCATATTGCGTGGGTCATCGTCCTCTTACTGAGCCAGCTCTTCCAGGTAAGTCAGAGAAACTTTAAAGGATTTCTAGTTACTGACTTTTTTTTTTTTTGAATGTGAATGATTACACACAATCACAATATTCAGGACAATGTACATCAGTCATACTGAAAAGAAGACAAAGCAACAGGGTAGGAAGTAAACAAAGGGTAGATAAAACGTAGAGCAGTACTGAACAGTTAGCTTGATTACATAACAAGTAGAGAAGAGTAACATGCCCCGACTTGGTATAATCCAGTTTCCTTCAGCTTTAGTCTTGAAGAGGCGGTTGGTGAAAGGCACTTGTTTGCGACAATAATTTCTTTGAAACACTGACCGAAACACTTGGAAAATTTACACAAAAAAGATCGGTTCTTAAGTCATACCTTAATAGTCTCAAATGAGTGAACCAATTTTCTCATCAAATGTTGAAGGCCTTGAACCTTTTTTTTTGTCATTGAAATGAAAGTTTTTTGCATTAACCAGGACAGCATTTAGTGGTAAACAGATGTCAAGTTAAGCTGATTAAACATTTAGCTAATAAAAGCATTGGTTCGTCCACCTGACATCACCCATTACCCTGCATCATATCAAGGCATCTTATTTCCTTTCTGTACCTAATCTTTTATGTCGTGTTACATCGTACTATATTGTATTGTGTAGCTTGCTGTGGTTGGGTCGTCTCTTGTTTACTTGCACGTCTCCAAATCTGGGGTTTCCCCTCTCGGTGTGCCGCCGTCATTAAGAATGTCACACGGTAGACAAAGGGCATCTTCTCACATGCAGAGTTGCCTCTGCGCAGCGATATCACCTCTTCTTTCATTTGGTGTTCTCAAACTTCGCATTTGCCACATTTTTCAGATCCTGGTGATGGGGATGACCACCAATGAGAGGATCAACCAGATGCGATACTTGAAGAAGCACAAGCACGACGACCACAAAAGTGGGAAGGACCCCATACGAGTGAGTCTAACAGTAATAATCCGCTGGAGGGAATGGACAGTAGTGAACTCAGGATGTGAGAAGGAACCCATTGCGGTGTTCTAAACAGAGTTTCAAAGAATGATCGTGGAGATGTGTGAAGCTAATACGTGATTGCAAAGTGATCCCCAGAGGAGGGGCTTGACCCCCTCCTCTTACCTCCATGTACCAGATTAAATTTTTCTTGCATTTCAGCTATAATAAAAAAAGCTTTGTATGAAGTGTTCAGAAATCTTTCAAACGTGACTCAATATCTTGCATCCTTTTTAACAAAAAGTTTTTCAGAAAATCCTAGCATTTCATATCATCATTGATCAAGTCACTTCCTAGACTTTTGACCTTTGTCGTGTAACCATGGGTCACTCTCATTTTGTGGCATCTCCTTAACACTCTTCCTCATTTCTCCTCCAACAGCCGGGGATTCTTCAAGAATTTCGCTGACTTCTTCCAGTGCAGCTGCTTTGGCCTGGTGCGCCCCCTCAGGATTGACTGGACCAAGCAATTTACCAGCGACCTTTCCAACAACGGCCTCTCAAACTTTGTCAGCTCCTCTGGCAGAGAGAACTACCAGTTCGTCTGAGAGAGGATCGATTTTCCAGGGCTCGTCTGATGCCTCCATCCTTCCAAAGTCGAGAGAGGCAGGCCATGGATCAATTCGTCGATGGGAATTGGGATGCTTGCATCTGCAAGGAGAGGTCCAAAGTCTTTGTCATCTAGAGCAGGCTCAAGGAGGCAAAAATAGAATCTGAATTTCAAAAGTTTGGTACCTTCTCTGAGATGTTGTAAATAACGTTCATTGTTTTAGACTTGGTTCAAACATTCTCTGTCCTCACATAAACTTTCTGTGTGGAATGTGAGGAATACTGTTGTACAGGTCTCTGACAGTTTGCTCGGGTGGAACAATTTGGAAAGAAGATGCAGTTACCATGGAACTTATATCAGTAGCCATCCTTGCAGTGTTTCAGTACAGTGTTCAGCTACCCAAGTATTGTCGTCATCTGTGGGGTTATCATTTGATGAGGAGTTAGTAACCAATGGTGTGTAACCGCAGCTGGTAGAATCCCTCGGTCATCGATGCCAGCCTGCATTACGTGCATCTCACTAAGATCTCATTAAATATAAGACTCCGGATCTCCTTGCAGAAGCGAAACAGGAGATTGTTCCTCCACAATCACTGTCTGATCCCCCTGCGAGATTTCCCTTTAACTCAACATTATCTATAGATAGGTGTAAAGTTCAAGTGCCACTCTGTGAATGATGTGATTGTTGTTTTGTTTTTGCTCGCTTTTTCACCCACCATTGAAGCAAAGAAATCACAAGCATTCCTCTGGTGCCCACACAACGAACGTGTCTGTCTCGTCATCTGCTACCTCTGTTCGAACGAAAGACTGGAAGGGCATGCCACAGACAGCTCTCCGGTTAAACACAATGTGCTGCCTACAGTCCGTTATTGATTTGGCTCTGTCCTAGTTTCTTTCTGGAATATATTGTTGGACATAGGAATAATTTTGTGGGATGAGGTTTTCCAATGAATGAGCTGATGGCCGGTGTAGTTGGTCATCAGAGGCGAACGACAAGGTATTCTTGTTGTGACCCCTGACCTCAAACAATGTCGCACCAGTCCTTCGTGATCTCAGTTATTATCTCTTTATAATCTCATGAGGAAAATTTAGGGCCTCGTTTGTGTGTGACGTGATTTTAATTTTTTTTTTCTTTTCGTGAACTATCAATCTCCTATATTTAGAACTTAGGAACTAAGCAACAAAAACATGTATAGGGGTTGATTCACAACAAATCAGTTGGGATGCTTATTCAGGTTTGCTTAACCAATGTAGTTTACCCTGTAACACAAGTAGAAGTTTATATGTATGATCTTAAATAATATTCCTCATTTTTGTCCATTTCAAATTCAAGTCTGCTTTTTTTCCCCTTTTACACTAATGATTGAGCTGATTTGCCGTTGACGTCAAGGTTGTTTTAATAGTTCGGGCAACAGGTCGAGACAAATTTTGGAACATTTCTTGCAAACATCAGAGCATGCAAACGTCAAGATGTGACTGGAATTGTGCAGGCTCAGTGTCCAGTAGTGGCAGAAAACTGCATAGAACAGTATGTAAAGTCTCTATGATAGATACCTATCCTTAGCATCCAGTGAAGTGGTGTTATTGCGGGCCAAAGGCAGTTTGGAAAGGTATGCAATGGAGTAGGTGAAGTTCTATGCCGTCTCTCCCTTCCTTCTGGTTGTTTTTTTGAGATGGCATTATTTTTGGCTGAAATACATGATGCACACTGAGCAACCTCTCCTCATCTCGGTTGATACCACTGCTCAAGACAGGTAAATTGTACATATACATCTGCCTGTTCTATAATTCTTATATGCAAAAATTTTCTCCCCTTTTGAAGCATGGATCCAATTCAATTGATGCTGTTGTCCAAAGTCTTTCAGTTTACAGTTATTGTTAGTTCTTTTGTTTCTCATTTGTATCAAACAATTGTACATTACATTGCTATGCTTGCTGTTAGATTTTAACATTTAAAATAGCATGAAAAGCATGAAGTTTATCTATTAGTAATACCAAAGACGTGTGCTATTTCTTTGGTTTTTTGTATTAGTAGCTTCTGATGAACTGAAAGGGAATATTTGCTTTTTTTTTTAGTTCAAAAGACTTGTCTGTCAGTGAGGTACATGAATGGGTGACTTAATTATGTTTACATTCATGTACAATGCATGACCATGCCATGCACAAATACATATGCAATGCCTGATTTAGCCATGTTCAAACGCAAGTACAATGCTTGACCAAGTCATGTGCTGTGAAAGTACAGTGCATGTTCTATCACACTAAGGAAGTAGCCTTGAACGATAAAATTACAATGGATAATGCAGCATGAGCTATGCTTTTAATGCATGACCTTATGCATGTATGGCTTGAGTGCAGAGCATGCATGTATTTTTTTGTTTTGTTTTTGCAGTAAAATGAAGTCATTTCACAATCTTGTAGGAATAAAAAAGATCGTTTTCCTAGTTATTGCGTTGTCTTTAGGTGCCCTCTGAAAAGGGATAGAACTCTTGCAGTAGCAAAGCAGCAACTTCAACTCTATAAAGCTTGTGAGTGATAATTTGGTTTTATGCCAGAATTGCCTTCATAATGTTTGAAGATGCGTCATTCCACATTTAATAATCATGTTTGAATATAGTTACCATACACATCCTGTTAAAGCACAACATAAGTGCATTATCTATATGAAACATCTCGTGTATTTGTTGAAAGTTTCAGTGCTTGCACTTTCTGTCTACGGTACTGAAGGTGAACAATGCATATACCTTCCCATACAAAGTGCTTATACTAAGCAATGTGCAATGGGTGTACTAGTCATGCATTTACCATGCAAAGTGCATGTATTTCACATGTGCAGTGCATGTATCTTCCATATCAAATCTATATTCTGTTCATGCACTGTGTGTGTTTGCTTTCATGCAGTCTGTAATGGAGCCTGTCGCTAGTGCTAACTTTAACACCAGTCTAATGAGGTGCTGGTGTGAAGATTGTATTTCATCAATCCAATACATTTGTGTATCGATGAGATGTAATATGCCTTTATATTAAGATGTTGTCATAGTAGCATGCTTGTAGTTCTCTCAGTATTCATCTTTTTAGGTTTGCGCGATGTCTTTTGTATCTACGATTTGACAGTGGTTATAAATAAATACAATGGTCATAAATAAATGACAATGGTCATAAATAAACATGACTACGGAATAAGCAACCAATTTTAATAACTGTTATGACCTTGTTTTCAGTATTAAAGAAGCATAGGTACAGTACTGGTTGTTACAGCCGATAATGTAAGTAATGTAAAACAAACTGATAACGTAACAACAAATCATTCGGTAATATCTTAACCAATAATGTAGTAAACAATTCACCACTATAATTTACCAAAATAATATTATAACCAATAACGTACTGAAAAAATAACATAATGTAGTGATGACTGCCTTAATGTACCATTCATATTGTATCATTGCAACCACAACGCATTCGTGCATTCTGGCTTTATTACTTAATTGCAATTAGTAACATTAGCTGTGAAGTTACAGGTTTGTCATTACTACATTATCGGTTAATTTTTTATTAAAGTGTCGGTCACTACACTATTGGTAAATTTTTTACTACATTATCAGTTAGAACATAATCAGTCGATTGTTGTTACGTTATCGGTTCGTTTTACATCATTTGATTTGTTGTCCCATTATCGGTTTGTTTTGCACTATCGGTTGATTTTTTTACAACATTATTGGTTCCTTTTACATTATCGGTTCTAACACTTGTGCCATACATTTTACATGCCTTTTGCCCTTTCACCTTCCAAATCTTGTATAATCTGTCACAGATTTGTGGTAAAAAGTGATTTGCCAATGGCACATTTAGTCAGAAAGTCCCTCAGTGGACAAAAAAAAAAAAGTGTTTACGTTTTTAGTTTTCTCATGTTGACATCTCATACGTTTGATACCTCCCCCTAGCTTTGAGCATAGGATTTATGTTTTTCGTCAGATCTGAGGTCATGAACGTCATCCTGAACTGTATGTAACCAGTGACGACCTTTAGACAATAAACATCCCATGTTCGAAGCTATAAGATTCTCTCCAAAACACCCAAAAATATGATAAATGAAAAACATGACAAACCCAGAGGTCCAAGTCGTTCAATTTAGGCACTTTTCCTAGCTCGGTGAAGAAATCTCACTGATGTACGTAAGTAATGTGCCAATAGTAGTATGCGACCAACAAATGTGTGTATACCACAAGCAAGCATAATCTTGTTCCACTTCTTACCGCACCTCTCCAATTTTTGAGAACCTGTGCCGTGGATATCTTACCCACTAAAGTATCTTTGATCAAGTGTCTCGACCTATGTTGATATCTTCAAAATTTCTTTGTCATATCGAAGTAAATTTGGGATTGAGTGATAACTTTCATTCGTAAGTAGTGTGCGTGAGTTTCTTTCAATCGTCCCCACTTCCATCATGATCATGAAGTGAAAAGATCGTGAGATTAATTTAGGCTTAACATTTGGACTAGATAAAAAAGAAGATGCCACAGAGTTAGATTGGTAACACCTCTTATCTGCCGTTCTGGCTGGGACATTGGTAGTGGTCATATGCATGCGTTACGACGCACGAAGAGATCAGGAAGTTTCGCGAAGAACCAAAGGATCAACGGCGTTCGATGCGAAATAAAGAAGTTACACTTAGGCCAGGATCGACGGCAGTCAGTGAAGTGTGGCAGTAGATTGCAAGGCAGGGTTAACAGCTGGAACGGCTGGGATATGAGCTGAAGATTTGTCAATGAAAGTCAAATTCCGCAGAATATGTCATAGCCTTTTCAAAAAAGATAATGCTAAAGCCCCATAAATTAATATTTCATATCCATTCGTATTGGTCTGTTTGGGTTCAAGCAATGGTGATTGACTGCTATGTTTCCTTAGAGAGTCTCAATTTTGTAGGGCCAACAAAAATGTCGAGACAATTTTCATATTCAAAGATTTGGAAGATGAGTGCATAGTTTTCTCTCAGATTTTGTGACAGGTGATTTTTCCCTACTTTCTCTTCCCTGAAACACTGATGAAGAACCAAGGTACAAGACCAGACGATTACCAGAATATATATATATATATATATGCAATACAATATACACCTGATCTATGGACTTGTGGCTGCGACTCCGAGTTTCGTGCGATCTTCACAATCGTCAGGCAACAAGTGGTTCGCTTCGCTGGTCAGTTCATTCAGTGTTTGTCACCTCTTAGGTCTGTTTGGGTGCCTGCACTTGGACAGTAACTCCGTTCTTCGGTTGAGTAGGTTCATATTGTTTGCTAGCATTATCTCGACTTTTTCGTCTGCGCAGAGGTTGCACTGGCCCGATGATCTTTGTTTGGTATTAGTTGTTTTCAGGATTTCCCATTTGATTTCAAAGTCTTTTTCTTCTTCTTTGAGAGCCCAGATGTACTTTGATAGTTCTGTGACCTTTGCATGTTTTTGGTGGTTGAATGATTTTCGGTGGTTGTAGAAGCGTTGTTTGAATGTTCCTCCAGATATCCCTATGTACGCCTTAGGTTCGGCACCGTCCCCATTGACTGTAGCTTTGTAGACGAGGGATGTGGTAAGGCATTTTCCCCCAGGGGGCAGGAATCCTTGTCTCTGCAGTTGCACATTCTCTTCGGGGTGGCTGGTGTTGATGTGGTTATGATCCTGCTGTTATGGGATTTTATGATGGCCTGCATATTCTTCAGGCAACTATAGCTGATTTTCAGTGTGTTCTTATTGAAGATTTTGCTAAGTTTGTTGTCGGCCGTGAAGTGCTTGCTGATGAGCTTGATGAAAGCCTTTCCGATGTTTGTTGCTACTGTTTTGCTATAGGGTGGGTTAAACCATGTTATTTTTCTGCTTCTGTTTTTCTTTCTGCTTTTGTTACTAGGTTGAAGGGTGATTTGCTCTTGGAAACCGCTGGCTTGCAGAGCTTTGTTGTATGTGGGCGCTGCCTGATCGAATAATTCGCGGTTGGATGTCAGAGTGGTGATGCGTTTGCTTATTGAATTAGGCATATGCATAATGATTGACGGGGGGTGGTTGGATTCTGCATGGATGTATATCGGTTGGTTGTTGGGCTTCATGTACGGTTTGTGGTGCGATGTTCTGAGATCAAGGTTGACATCCAGGTAGTTTACAGTGGTTAGATTGGTTTCCACTGTTATTTTAAGTCCAAGCGCTTTGAATATCTCGACTAGGCGTTTTCTAGCTCTGTCAGCTTGGCTACCGCATGCGTTCCTCAGTACGGCGAGGCCGTCGTCTCTATATAGACCTGCGCTATCAAAGTTCATTTCTTTTTTTAGTGTGTTGAGGATTAGCAGGCCTACGAGCTCACAGACCTCGGCGCCATCGTGTCCGCCCATGAAGATCGCATGAAACTCGGAGTCGCAGCCACAAGTCCATAGATCAGGTGTATATTGTATTGTATACAAGCTCTGTTCACACATCGAGCACTTTTCATCTGCTATTGACACATTCATCTTATATATATATATATATATATATATATATATATATATATATATATATATATATATATATATATATATATATATATATATATATATATATATATATATATATATATATCTATATATCTCTATATATCTATATATCTATATATATATCTATATATCTATATATATCTATATATATATATACCTCCACCTTTATATATATTATATATAAAGGTAAAGGTCGCTCTACTTTCATTTCCTCGTGATATCTCTTGTTTTGTTGGAATATAGTGGAACAGCGAAGCCTTGTATCTACAACTTAAACTGAGGCACAAAATAAATGAAGTAACGACGATTAACTGTGGTAAGATTTATTATCTTTCTGAAAAAGCAAACAAAACAAACAAGAGGTACAACACTCAACCGACCGTTTTATTTAAGGGAGAAAACTTCTGTAGACTGTTTGTCAAGCATAATTTCTTCATATCATTTGTAAAATTTAAAAAAAAACTGTATTACCATGAGGAAAGTGCCTCCTGAATTACTTTTTTTTTTCATCGTAATTATTTTTCATCCATCTCTATGTTTTATATCTTTGAATCGTTTTTTTCAAGGAGGCAGTCAGAGGGACAGATTCGGAAAGAACGAGTTTTGATATTTTGATATGATATATCTGAGAATAATGGTTAACAATACCACGTCACCATGGAATATCCTATGATGTCGAATCCCTGCTATGAATACACCAAAATTAAAAGAGACATCATATTACAGATAGCTCCGTCGATGATTTTGTCACGTATTTGTCTGTTCAGGTTTTATAGTTTTGTATATTTGAAAAAGATATCAGTAAAACAAATTTTACCAACTAAATTTACTTAAAACCACGGTTTCAAAGTATTTTGAAAGAAATTTTTGAATATTACAGGAATCTCAATACCCAAATGCTAGCTGGTGCAACATTGTATTTTCATTTGAAATCATTTCCGTTTTTGTTAAGAAAGGCAAATAATGGAAATGAATTGCTCAGAAAACGATAGGGGGAGAACGCACGTCACTTGACTCTTTCACTTCCAAATGGCGTAAACATCGATTTCTTGGCACAGGTTTGGGACATTTGCTATTAATTCAGCAGTAGATTCGGTGACCATGGACCCCCTGGTCCTCACTCTGGCTACGCCAATGATCTCGTAAGCAAAAAGCAACGACCTTAAATAGTTGGCTGTCCTACACACGAATCGTTTTGGTAAGAAAGAATCCAGAGAGAGGGAGCAAACAAACAAAAAGAAAAAGCATATTTTTAGGTGATACATAGCAAAATCCGAGTAAATGTATATCGACAATTCATTCACGACTACCAGCATAATTTTGACCTCACATTTCCCTTTTCAGCTGATTTGTAATTTTGTTGGGGTATAGATGGGGAGGGAGACATACCACAACCATTTTGTTCACACGAGCATGTTCAAATGTGAGACACAACATTTCTTTCTTTTAGGAAATGTGTGTGGGTGTGGGGGGGGCGGCGGCATGTGATGTTGTGTCCCCCATCCATCAATGATACCCATTCTCACTTGCTATTCATTGGAGGGGGTTGCTTCTATTAGTAAGCTCACAAAAATAAAAAATAGAATAATGTGGACAACCCGGTTCTGCTCCGTCAAGTGTCCAAACTTTTCCTGCAGAGTAGCCTATTTACCTTTATCTTTGCTAAATTAAATTTGAACAAAATTTACGTAGACTTAATCACTTTCAAAAATTTTATAATGTGATATTTATCTTAGGTTATATTTATATGATGAAACAAGTTTACTTTTATCAGGTCATATTGCATTATTGCTATACCTTATACATTTGGTAGTTACAATTATTACAAGAAAGACGTTATGCCATAGAAATGTGAAATTTGAATCCAAATATCTGCAAACAGAAGTGGTTTTCATGAGAGAAACCAAACTTTCCACCAATAATAATGACATGAATTTTACTCTATTTACCTATTGAATAAGACCCAATAACACATCAATTATAAAAAAAGTTCCTCAGTCAGTAATCTGAGTCAGTCATCGTTGGTTATCGACCTTTGCCAAACTACTCCTGGTACACAAAGGATGCTACCCTATGGACAAATATGCATGTAAATGACTAAATAAACAAATGAGAGTAGTAATTTAGGAAACGCTACGTGTTTTTGTGAAAAAAAAAAATAAACTGGTCAACAAAGTATCTCAATTAAAAAGGCTTTCCATCCTTAAGATTCACATAAACAGAGAGAACGAGAGTGTGAAGAGAGAGCGGTGGGGGAGAAAGAGAAAAAACACTCTTGTGTAATCGTCTCTTATGTGGCCATATTTGATACTGTTTGATGAGCATCTTTCTTTACCGGGTAAAACTTGATCTTAAATCATGTTGTGGATGGTGTGACAATTGAATGCCGGAAATCTCCATACATAAGTTCTATGCCACAAAGACTGAATCCATTAAACATGATACTGCTTTACATATTGTATAGAATTTTCTCTGAAGATTTTCTTTGGACGAATTTTCACCTCCGTGAATGTGATGTGCCAATCACCACCCGGTAGATATTCCCACTCAACACTGGCTTCACCGACGGATGCAGAGTAGTCTGCATTTAGGTTGGAGTAATCACAGCACTTAAACCACCATGCACCAGAATGCATCGCAACGCAGTCCTCACTGCAATCATCGTTATCCCCTCGTTGTAAATTGGCTGTTGAAGTGATACCGCAGAGCCTTACCATCGGGATTACTACTAAAATCCGAGAGGGGAGACACAAATAGACATGGCATAAAAAGTTTTGTTAATTATATCAATTATATACGGAGATTGCTTGCAATTATATTGGATTACATCGTCAGTTTTCCTAGTTTTAAATAATCACTGAAATTGTCAGTAAGATTGGTATACAATAATGTAGACAGTGACATTTTTACACTGACTTAACCTCCAATAGCAAATTGCAATATCAAAATGCAGTGGTTGACAATATTTCTTTTAATAATATGTTCTGTGTAAAACAACTAAATAAATAAATGATAAATATTGATACGAAATAATAGAGAAAAAATGAATATTCCAAGAATGCCAGTTTATACCCCGTTCACTATCGCAACATGTGAATTAATAATTACAAAACTACGACGTGATATAATTATTTGAATGAAATGCTTTTGTTCAGAACACGATGTAGAATGTAAATTGTATCACGTTTATGATAGCTTGCCCAATTATCACGTGCAATTCCAGGAACAAATGAGACCAAAGGTCAAGATCAACATAAATGTGAGACATTGGTATGAAATGACATCTGCTGGTCCCAAAAGAAGAAAACGCACCTGCTGTTCCACTGTATTTTCCAAGGCCAGATAGGCGATAGTTGTCGTTCTCATCATTAATGCGAAAGAAATCAAACTTGGCGTAGTATGGAGCTCCCAGTTTATTCACTAAATCAATTCTAATTTCATATCTCGTTTCTTTTGTTATGTAATGTAGTTTATCATTTCCAAGCCAAAATTCATGACTTAGGTTGCCAAAACCTTCCTTGTAGCTGTTCCATCAGAGACAGAAATCTTGCGATCCATCCACTCTTCGCTGAATTACCTGGATAAATTAGACGAGAACAGTTAAGCAACCTATAAAGCTTGATCACCTTTAAAGTCAACAATTACACAATTGCAAAAGATTTTCTAAGCAATTATATCCCCCTAAAAAAAGGAAAACAGAATCTACCCACAGTTTGTTGACATCATTTGTTTTATTTAAATTCTCTAACAGTGACAAATTTTAAGTTACTTAACTTTACTGCAGGAAGTAAATTCATTTTCAACTTTCTTTTCCGCGATTAACGATATTCTTTCATGGCATTAAATGTGATTTACTTTTTTAAGTTCATAATCTTTATTGTTGCTTTACTTTTCAAATAACACCCAGAAAAGTATTAAAGACTAAGTCTACACGATGGATGAAGTCGAATTACTAGTGAAGTCTCATTGAATTGATATTTTTACTTACCGTCCACCCACCTCCGTCTGACATATTACAGTAAACCTCAAGAGCTTCATCTCTCCAGTCAGTTGGTTTGATCCGGTATATGTCGCTCTCTTTGGGTCCATTTTCATAAATGTCCTGACAATCTTTCGGCATCATACATGTCTGACCATCTACTACGTAACCCCAAGAGCAATAACATTGCCTAACGCTATATCTAACGTCACATTCTGCATTGTTACCGCAATCATATCCACCATCCCAATGTATTTCCCCGTTTACGCAGTCACCTTTTAATGTGCAATTGGCATTTACGTAGATGTCTCCTTCCTGCAATCGACCATATGTAACTATTGCAGTAAAGTCCTTTTAATAAAGTTTAACGTAACTGTATATCTAAAGAGTGTTTTCTTTGCAACATGATATTTCGTTAAGTTGTTAGGTAATGAAACGACAATGAAACACTGTAGTAAACCATTAGTTCTACTAAAAATGAAAGAGAAATACACACTTTGAAGAAAGCCTTGCATACATTTTTTACCACTACAAAATACATTCACTCTTAGGATGCATGAGTGTCAGGAGGGACATGTTTTACTACTACCAGTTTTCGAAACTCCAAACTCGTGAATGAACAAGTGTGTTGTACTGTAAGTAGCTAGATTTAACAGTTCCTTCCAACAGCAGATAATTTGAACATGTAAAATAATGAAGGAAATATCAAGTTGACGTATATATAACTTATCAACAATTTTTGCACATGTTAAGTCACCTCATAGTGTTATCTTAAACAATAAAGCACAGTTGGCATTTTCCTGTTTTGTCAGATTGCTATGATTAATATCATTAACATGGCTCATTCTTAATATACGTCCCAGCCGACATCTTGTGATATGTCACGTTAAACATTGAAATCACGAAAATCTAAGGAACTCTCTACAAATATGTAAATAATCTTCCCTCACCGGTATTACAATCTGTGATTCTACTTCGTAACATCCACATTGCTCTTGTCGCACGCAATCAGAACCTTTCAAGAAAAATCCATCGGGACAAACACACCCTTCGATTTCAGTACAAACTCCTTCTTGGCAATTCCCGGGGGATTCACAAGTCTTCTGACAAACGTTGCTGCAATTTAGCCACACCATGTTGATTGGGCAGACTTGTACGTCATCTGTGAAACAAGTGACGAATAATTACCAATCATGTTGAGAATAAGACTCCAGGAAATATTGTAAATCACGAACGAAAGGAATCAACTTTGTTTTGTGTGTCTCGTTCCTGTAATTCGCGGTCAAATTCAATTTGCCGTCTACGACGTATACTAGGAGTACATAACAGATATTTAGCCCTTTAGCTAATTAGTTCGCAGCTACGATATAAAAGAGTCAACGAGATTTCCTTCCATATGACAATCGCAGTGTTATTGTTACACACAAATAATTAAAGACCAGTCACTCCAAGCCAGGAAGATTAACTGCTCTCGTTGGTTGTAAAACAAACATTTCCTTCAATTGTCCACAGGAAATATTGTCTAAGTTAGGCAGTAAACTACAAACATAAAAATTATATAGTTTAAATTACGTAATTCAAATGTCATTCTGAACAAAATTCATCACTGAGATGGAAAAACTACAAGTTAAAGAGTGACTCTTAACCAGTGCACATGATCACACAGAAATACTTCACAGGATCGTGTAAAAACCTTCCAAATAATTTCTGTACATTTTCGTCATGAAAAGTGAAAGTTTGAGTGTGCAATTTGACGTTGAATAATCACATGCCTAGAAACGTCACAGAAAGTTGTAAAAAGGGGATTCTACGATTTGTCTACTTATTATTTACTATTTAATGTTTTTAAAATTAATGTCAACCGGCAGGATTCTTTCAGACCTTCGTGTACAAGATTTTACTAGCATGTATAAACTGAGGTTTCTTTAACCTTTGTGAAACTAACATGTTTTCATTTCTCGTAATGGCATATTGGTGAACGAACGAAAAGATTGTATTCCCGATTTAAAAAAAAAAAAAAAACATCAAATGGGGTATGGGATGTGCAAGAGTATTTTCCCCACTTCCTTTATCGTTTATAAACTTAAAACTTATATAATCGACTTTATTTTGAAACATTGACTTTCCTGATTTCTTCTCGGTAGATGATGCTTCGACACTGGTAAAATGTGATTTCTTAGTTGTTGGAGCTTTTGACGTGTCGGATTTATAACCTGTAATAAGGAAAGATGGTAACAAATGATCTGACTTTACTATTTCCTTCTGCAAAATGAACGTACCACAACCTTCTCGTTTGCGGACTAGTACATATCGGGATAATCTGTTAACTCTTTGAGAGTTGTTTTACAATGAGATGCGGTTTGTCGTTCAAACGTTTACTCGGCTGATTGGTGGTGAACAATTTGATACCAGGAGGAAAACAAGCTGATAATAAAATTTGTGGACTTAAGCGTTCGTGTATTTTTCTACCATCAAAGAAAAGTACCGTACCGGAGGAAATGCATACCACAATCGTGCAATTGCATCGTAAAATTAGTCATGTTATAATAGTACAAAAGAATCCAAAAACTACAGTAATCTAACCTCAACGTATAAAGAGATTTGGTAGATAATAATGTGTTAGTATTCTAATAAATCATTAATAGCAAATCTCAGAAGCAAAAGTAAAATTTACGGTGTCTTCCTGTGTGGGGAAACCTCTCTGCAAAGTCGCATAATTCTGCATGAACTCAAAAATAAGAATAAAATTCAAAACATTAGAATGGAATCAATTAATTCTGTTCTAGTTAGGCATATATTATGTATATCAGTCTATATTAAAGTGGACAGTTATATTCTAGTCACGCAATGAAGACGCACCATGCCGTTACAAATAAATATGTCAAATAAAGAATTTTAAACATCCAGCCGCCCAATCTTTGCTGCAAGTAAACTTAAAATGGCGTCCTCTCACACTGAGAGGTCATTCTTATTAACGTGTTTTATGGCACGTAGTTAATATAATGTTAACTGATATTATTAGGTCCAACAATTGAGAGAAAATCGGTAGTAATTAAGCAGGTATGAAGTTAGGTGGAAAAATTGGCACTTTTCGGAATTGCACATGTACATTCAAACAACTTGATCAGCGTTTAAATAGTAGTAGTAACAAAAATCACATATCACACATTTGAGACAGGGACAGTATAAAGTAATTTTTTCAGTTACGGCAAATGTCGACGTTGCTCACTTGATTTTAGCTGCAGTAAGACTGCTTAAAAATCATTTTGAGGAAAAAATAAGAAACTCTAAAATAAAGGTGACTTACTCCCTGCTTGGCTGAAGCCAATGAAGACTGCTGTAATCAGGAAATGTAACGTACTCTTCTGTTTTCTTTTCATATTTCTTTTCTTTATCATGCTGGCTTCCTCTTCTTTCCTCTTCTTCCCTCCGACAAGTGAACTGTCAAGTATGTTTTTCTCTTGATTTTCCGCCTTTCCTTTTCATGGAAATTTTCGATGTAGTAAACGTCTATCCGAAGTTTGTTCTGATGTATATAACGATCAATCAAATTGTGGTTGGACTTAAGTGATTTTTTCCATGACTTGTAGATTGCCATCATTAATTCTTTTTCTTTCTGTGCACTTAATAAATCGTTGCTACCTGTTTGTTTCATGAAGTGATGTTAGGACGATGTGTAGAAGCTTATATCCCGCCAATTCAAACAAAAAAGACTGTCTTTCATTACAATAATCAAGTTGAAGCAATACAATAGTCAGTAAATATCGCACAAAAGGGCATTGTAGTACGAGCAGTAAAAGTCATCTAATAATATTGTGCATCATGGATGCTTCCTTAAAGTGTATAAATCCTATTGCTGGACAATGATTTATCGATAGTGCAGCACTCTTGTGTTAAAACTTTGCAAATGAAAGGCAGATGAGAAAAGCATTCTGGTATAAGTGAGTAAAAATGCCCGTTTTGATATTCAATGATAGGACAAAGTACATTAGAAAGAAGACATAACTAAACATGTTTGAAGGGGAATGCACTCTTGATTTACATTGGCGTTTACTTGTATTCACACTGAGTTGTCTTTCAACAATGACTGTTGAATATCCTTCACTCTCAATTATGGAAAAACATAGAACCAAGCCAGGAAATGCAAACTATTAACCCTGACAATATTTGAGTTTTCAATATGCTTCAAGGTCTGAGAAGGGAAGAGTGGAACACACACGGCTATGGACTTCAATTGTGTGATTATCTTAAAATTTGTATCTGTTAATACATTGTTTTTAAGCAAAAAATATAGCAACGCCTATTGTTTTAAAGGGAAATAGGGCGTTTGTTTTAGAGAAAACATCCATATTTTTGAAACCAATGTTTGTGGACATAGAATGATAGACTATTCAAAATAAGGAAGGACTGTAGCCTTCTTTTCAAGAAATAAGCTCCTCACAGATCGAAATTCAGTTATTTGTTGCTCAACACTAATTTGTTCACCCAAACTTTTCAAAATTCAAATGATGCATCTTCCATTACGCATGACATGCATAATCTTTTGAGAAGATGATGCTTTGGTAGATGTTTATTGATGAGACTGAATGGTTTAACAATGATTAAAGCTATTTTCTTTGCATGTCATATCGGTGTATTCTAAACGCCCTATTTCCCTTTAAGTTCATTCCAGCATAGCAAGCCCATTTTTCTCTATGAAATTGCGCTATCTGCAATAGAACAATTTTTGGAATTACCCTACCCCGCTATGTATCAACCCCTTTAAACAACAGGACTCCACATCATGCAAAAGGCAAATTTTCATTAACATTTTATATCCTTGCAATGATTTACATGCCAACTCTGAAAGTTTTTGCAAGGCTATGCATATTCAGCACAGTGATTAGCTACACCTGTAATTTGATTGGTTCAAAATATTCTCTATTATTTATGTAGAAAATAGTCCCTGGTAGAGTTAGCTAATGCTCGTAGAAGGACGTCATGGGCTTGATTCACCCTTTTAACAAATGCGTAAATATGTTTGTTTGTACTATGTATAACCAGAGCTGAGGAGGCTGAGGTGTTTCAGGCTGAGAAAGTCTTTAGGTGAGAAAATTTGATCTGATCAGTGTTGAGTTGCTGGCTTGATCAAAGTGAAAGGTAGCAGACCTAATGATAGCAAACTGCTTTGTCCACGAAGGAAGACATGTGGCAAAGTATGTCAAGATAAAACTGTTTGCCCCAAGTAAAAAAACTACGAAGCCCCGTACACGAAGTCCAGAGTGAATCAAGTACACGAAAATAAAACTACTTTTAGGCTACACGTTGCAAAGTCAAAATACGACATCGTGCTTTGTAAGTTAATATGGCACCTTGTACCTTACATGCAAGCATGCCAGTGAAGTGTACTAACCTTCGAAGAGAAGCAACATTTTAACTTTTTCCCTGTCACATGTAAAATGTACATTTAGTGGAGTATTTCTGTACCACAGATGTGTGTGGAATACCGTTTTTTTACTATTGTAAGTACCCTTCTGAGAAGTTTTGGAACCTACTTTTCTGGGGGCTTCATACAAGTGTCAGAATTTGTACCCTAGCAGTACACTACATATATATTGACTTGCAGCCTATCCATCCCTAGTACTGCACTACGGTTATCAATGCTGTATACTAATCCTGGTTATTTTACGTGGCTAGTATTGTTCCTGTTCAGAGACTGTGTCAGTCGTGTTGTACTGTGCTACTCATGACAAAGGTACATCCCCAACTGTGAGTTACAGCAAAAAAGAAAAAAAAACAAAAAACAAAAATGAACGCCCAACAAAAGCTAGACGAGCAAGCAATGGAAGAGATTGCATCCATGGCTGCATCTCAATTGTTGTCCAACGATACCTTAAAGGCTGTACTTGAGAAGAGAATACTAAAATCTATTGAGAATAACATGATATTATCTATACTATCCTAGAGAAAGTAGAATCCAGATGTTTTGACATGGAAGAAAACGTTATTGAAGTTACTAAGTTATATGCGGCCTTCAAAGATCACAAGTTTGGAGGATGAACACCAAAAAATCCAGAAGTCAATTAGCAACATGGAACAGTATTCCCGTAGGAATATCATCCGCATCTTTGGAATCAAAGAAAATCAAGGCGAAATCCCATCTCAGATTGTCCAGGACCTGGCAAAAGATAAATTATCAATGGATTTGGATGGTAACGGTATAGATAGATGTCATCGTGTTGGAAAAATCTCGCCTGGAGCAAGCAATCATGCGATTCTTGTAAAGTTTATTTCCTATCAACACGAGCAGAAAGTCATTCAGGCCGGGCGTAAACTGAAAGCTACAGGAATTGTCATCAAGGAAGACTCAATTCAAGCCAACAACAAACCACTCATGAGAACTCAGAAACATGAAAAGGTTACAAACTGTTTGACTTTAGATGAACGAGTCATAGCCTTAGTGAAAAAACCTGGCCAGGAACACATCAAAGTTCTAACTGACTAAAGTAATTCGTGGTATTTATTGAACTTGAGTCACTATTACTCCTAACTAAATGATTCAAAATTCCATATGCATCTTTTGATTTTTCTGGTTGATTTTCATTTTATTTTTCTTATTGCTTATTCCTGTTTGTTCTTTCTCTTTGTTCTAATTTTTTTACTGAGGCATGTACACAGTACCATAAATTCTGTTTTACGCTTTGTACACATATGTAAAACAAGTACTTACTCTAGGCTTTGCATGACACCGAACGATTTTAATTGTAAGTATGGCTGAGAATTGTGTGAACGAAAGTATATACGAAGAGGACTCTTTCACAAGGTCCCCAAGTCTTAGTGATATCGATAACGGTTTACGTGATGCATATAACAATAGTCGTGATTTCAATATTGAGACTTTTGATTATACTGATTACAATTTTCATGACTTTGAACATGATATCGATGCAGATAATAAGTTTTTCGATCAAATTGATTTCAATTGTAGATATTATACTGATGATGAGTTCAAACATAAATTTAGTATTGACAAAGGTTTGTCTATTCTTCACATCAATTGCAGAAGTCTGGGGGCAATTTTTTCCAAACTGGAGGATTATTTGATTGCATTAAATTACAACTTTGATGTGATAGCAGTTAGTGACACATGGCTTATTTCAACTTCAAACCCTGCTTTGTACTACCTTCCTGGATATGATTTATGTCATAAAGATCGTCAAAGTAAAAGGTTGGAGGAGTGGCTTCATATGTCAATTCTCGTATCAAGTACAAGGTTGTAGATATACTCAGCGTTGTGGTGGATGATGTACTGGAATGCATTTCAATCGAAATTTGTTTACATAGCAACCATAATGTTATTATTACCTGTTTGTAAAGGCAGCCTGGTTCATCTGTACAAATAATGACTGACATTCTTGAAAAAAATGTAGGGACATAAAAAATCGGATATATATGTGTGTGGAGATTTTAATGTAAATTTACTTCATTATGCATAATAAAAAGAATAACATCAGGAGAGACTTCATAGATGCTTTGTTTAGCTTGGGTCTATTTCCCTCAATCGATAGACCAACTCGAATCACTACACACTCTACCTCGTTGATGACAATGTATTCACGAATGTCATGAACAGAAGCACAAATAGCGGGTTACTCATAAGCGATCTAAGTGATCATCTTCCAGTTTTTACTATCATTGATTATAATGTTAAAAAACATAATGAGAGAAAGTTTTTAGGGTACTCCGGTACACGATGCAAACACTAACTACTGTATACGATGACCTACAGCTTCGATCGTTGCAGGATCACCTCAGGAAGCTACTGACCAACAGACATACACTGAAAAGTGGAAAATTGGTTGTAATCTTTTGTAATCAGGTATGATTACGTATAATGGATAGATGTAACTGAACAATGATTACCTTACTTTCATAGCGAAATGAAACATAACTTAGGAAACTTAACAGCAAGAGCCTAGCAATGGAAATATAACGGTGACAGATATCTATTCATATCAAAGATATACATGGTTATCGGTCAGGTACGTGGATTGGTCTTGTTTGCTAGTATCAAAAGTCTGAGATAATATGCACTAGAAAGAACTTCCTTTCACATGTAATCAGAAATTCAGTACGTATCCAACAACCACGGGGGTCCCGAACAGTGTTTCGTCGAAAATGATTCTAATGGTGAATTAGCATGACTATTTACCTCTGCTGATGAATTAGCATGAAGATTTACTTTGACAGATACATAAAAGGCTTAAACTTCGACTGTTTATACGAAAACCTAGTAAATACTAACCATTTTGTACTTCACTGAAGACAAAACAACCTGCTTGACTCAACAAACAAGGGTACAGCTTAGGCTTTCTCGTTGCTACGGTAGTACGTCATGATTTTTAGGGGTGCGCAAAGTTTGACGCATGTACTATATAAGACAAAATGAGGTCATTTCTTACGTACTAAACAAAGTGGTATCTGAAATTCACAACGTTGTCCAGCATTATTTTGTGTTGTATTTGAAGCAGCAACATCACATCTTCTGCGTCTGCGTCAGCGTCGTAGTTTGAGGTCGTATTTTCAAAATATTGGGTGGAATCTGACTTCCGTTTATGTAAGCAGTACTCATAGAAATATAGACCTCCGAATCAGGGCTTTTCACATAAATTTATCATGCTTCGCTGTGAACGATGACAGATGCACTGTAGCTCCTTGAAAATATTGATAGTGGAACTAGTGTCGGAGACAATCATTGCACAAAGGTTCTACGTAAAGACAATTTCAAATCAAATAGCGTAAGTGTAAATTAAGGTTCCCAGGTAATTGGTTAAGTCATAAAAAATATCTTTTAAAGAGTGGAGCATAGGCATTTTTTTACTTTCTCGGGATTCTTCCTAATCACCTACACTGACAAAGTAGGATCTTTTCTTGGGGAGGGAGATCTGTTAACTGCAGAGACTAATCGCAGGACACGGAAGGGATATCTAAGTTCTGAATTGTTTACGGAATTTTTTGAATATTAAAGTAAGTTCAATTCCTTCAAATGCAAGCTGAAATAACATTTATCATCATTCAAAGCCATTGCTTTTATAACTACAAAAAATAAATAAATAAAATGCTCTACAAACGCTAGACGAGCAGGCAAATGACTGAATTTGCAACTTCTTCAGATGTGTATAGCCAATGCCTATAGGTGTATTTTTCAGTGCTGGATTCTGGGACCATATTCCCCACTCACACCTTGTTATCACCCAAGCAATAACGCAACAGAATTTCATAGCACTTCTCCTTTTCTGGGTAACTTGTTATTTTGTTAAAGTATCGATTGTGACGGGACGTGCAACAATCATTTTGTTTACTACGAAGGTGAGGAGGATGTTTGTCGCTTCATTCCGAAATAGAAAGTTTTGGAAATTAACTATGACTGGAATGTGAAGAAGAAAAGTACGTATAAAATCAGTAACGGTTTGAAGAACACAGACTTTTCCTTAAAAACTTAAAAAAAACTTTTTTAACTTGGTAATTGAACATTCGAAACGTAATGTTCATTTTATTTCGAACAGCTTGGAACTAACATGTCCACTATCAACGGATGCATCCCTCGTAACTTAAAATAATACCATGGACTAGCAAGTTAAATCAGTTAATTCATTTCCTTGTTTTGTGCATCAATATAAAATGGCAAAATGGGCGAACAATTCGGGCATTTGGATGTGCAGATAAGTTAAACATTGGAATATAAACACCTAGAATCGTCAGGCACAGTTCCCATATGAGCAAATATAAATATAGTGCCTACAGAGGCTGGAGGGGCTTTTGTTACTATATCTGACTGTTCACACATTGAGTCACAAAATTTCTCAAATTAGAAAATGTGGGAAGATGGTTCATTTGGTGTTAGCTCCCCACTTATCAAAATGTGAGCAACGTGTCACTCGTCCCCCAGGATTGACGCCTATGCTCACTTGTTATTCTTTGCCGAAGAGAGTTTTTGGTAAACCCACAAACAAAAGAATATCATTATGTCGACGTCCTGATTCTACTCATAAAGCTCCAGCTTTTCATGTAGACATGCAAAGAGGGCTATTTACCTTTAGCTTTTGACAGTTTCTTTGAACAGCATTTAAACATAGACTTGATGTCTCTCAAAAGTTTATGATATGATCTGAGGTAAGATTAATGCGATTAAAACCAAGTAAACTTATTCAGGTGATCAGTCTGTATTACTTTTACCTTATATTTTGGGTAGATTTGGTTATTGCAAGAAAGATGATAGGTCTTACAAAATGGGAAGTTTTGTATCTGTATCTGCTGACTCAAGTAGTGCTCATATGACGGACTTGACACCAATATTAAAGACACATCTTCCAGCCTTATAAGGTTTTCTCTTCTTTTATACTTATTTACAAAGACTCAATAGCACAATAATTATATATATTTGTATACATATAATTACAAAAATTATATTGTCATCGTTGATTACCGAACTTTGCTAAAACTACTCCTGGTTTCCATGGGTACTTCCATTAGAAGACCCTGTGCACATGAACATGCATGTAAATAAGGAAATGTACAAAATTAATAAACGAACCAATTTAGGGAAATACTGCATAAATCTGTAGTACAATAAAGAAGAAAAATAAACTGGTGAACAAAGTGTTAAAAGGCTTTCCATTCTTAAGTTTCACATAGAGAGTGAGAGAGCAAAAAAGAACACTCTCGTATAATTGCCTGACATGTAGCAATGTTTTAGGTCGTTGGTGGCCTTTGTTTAGCACTTTCTTTAACGTGTGAAACTTGATCTTAAATCATGTTTTCGATGGTGTGACGATTTGGACAATGCCGAAAATTTCCATATATAATTTCTATGACAGTTGCTGCCACAAAGACTGAATCCATTGACATACTGCTTTGCACATTGAATAGAATTTTCTCTGAAGTTTTACTTTGGACGAACTTTCATTTCCGTGAATTTGATGTAATATCGAGCACCCGGTAGATGATCCCACTCAACACTGGCTTCACCGACGGATGCAAAGTAGTCTCCATTTAGGTTGGAATGATCACAACACTTAAACCACCATGCACCAGAATGTATCGCAACGCAGTCCTCACCGCAATTATCATTGTCACGATCCTTCGTTGAAAATTGGCTGTTGAAGTGATACCTCAGAGCCTCACCATCGGGATCACTGCTAGCACCTGAGAGGGAGACACAAATAGACATCGCATAAAAAGTTTTGTTAATTATATCCGGAGAATGCTTGCAATTATATTGGATTACATTTTCATAAACACAATAAATGGATCGTATTAGCCTCGTTAAGTGCATTTAGTAGTTTTTTTTTTATCATCATGGAAGTTGTCAGTACGATTGGTATACTGTAATGTTAACAATGACATTTGCGCTAACGTAACAGCCAATAGCTAATTTCAATATCACAATGCAGTGGTTGCAAATCTTTCTATGAATAATGAGTCATATGTAAAACGACTAACATATATATGGATGATGAATATTGGTAAATATAAATAATGAAGACAAAAATAAAATGAATATCACAAGAATGGCAGTTTACACCCCGACCAATATGTGAATTAATAACATGTGAATTAATAATTACAAAACTACGACATGGTGTTATTACTTGAATGAAATGCTTGTGATCAGAACACGATATCGAATGTAAATTGTATCACGTTTATGATAGTTTGCCCAATTATCACGTGTAATTCCAGGAACAAATGAGACCCAAGGTCAAAGTTCAAGTTCAAAGTAAAAGTGAAACATTGGTATGGAATGACATCTGCTGGTCCCAAAAGAAGAAAACGCACCTGCTGTTCCACTGTATTTTCCAAGGCCAGATAGGCGATAGTTGTCGTTCTCATCATTAATGCGAAAGAAATCAAACTTGGCGTAGTATGGAGCTCCCAGTTTATTCACTAAATCAATTCTAATTTCATATCTCGTTTGTTTTGTTATGTAATGCAGTTTATCATTTCCAAGCCAAAATTCATGACTTAGGTTGCCAAAACCTTCCTTGTAGCTGTTCCATCCGAGATAGAAATCTTGCGATCCATCCACTCTTCGCTGAATTACCTGGATATATTAGACGAGAACAGTTAAGCAACCTATATAGCTTGATCACCTTTAAAGTCAACAATTACACAATTGCAAAAGATTTTTTTTAAACAATTATATCCCCCTAAAAAAAGGAAAACAGAATCTACCCACAGTTTGTTGACATCATTTGTTTTTATTTAAATTCTCTGACAGTGACAAATTTTAAGTTACTTAACTTTACTGCAGGAAGTAAATTTATTTTCAACTTTCTTTGCGGCGATTAACGATATTCTTTCATGGCATTAAATGTGATTTACTTTTTTAACTTCATAATCTTTATTGTTGCTTTAGTTTTCAAATTACACCAGAAAGTATCAGAGACTAAGTCTACACTATGAATGAAGTCGAATTACTAGTGAAGTCTCATTGAACTGATATTTTTACTTACCGTCCACCCACCTCCGTCTGACATGTTACAGTAAACCTCAAAGGCTTTATCTCTCCAGTCAGTTGGTTTGATTCTGTATATATCGCTCTCTTTGGATCCATTTTCATAAATGTCCTGACAATCTTTCTGCATTATACACGTCTGACCATCTCCTACGAAACCCCAAGAGCAATAACATTGCCTAGCGCTATCTCTGACGTCACATTCTGCATTGTCACCACAATGATATCCACCATTCCAATGTATTTCCCCGTTTATGCAGTCACCTTTTAATGTGCAATTGGAATTTACGTAGAAGCCTCCTTCCTGCAATCGACCATATGTAACTATTGCAGTAAAGTCCTTTTAATGAAGTTTAACGTAACTGTAGATCTAAAGAGTGTTTTGCTGTGCAGCATGGTATTTCGTTAAGTTGTTAGGTTATAAAACGACAATGAAACAGTAGTAAACCATTTGTTCTAATAAAATGAAAGAGAAATACATACTTTCAAGAAAGACTTGCATACATTGTCTACCACTACAAAATACAAACACTCTTAGGATGGTAAATGTCATGTAAAACATGCTTTTCTACTACCAGTTTTCCGAAACTCCAAACTCGTGAATGAACCAATGTGTTGTACTGTAAGTAGCTAGATTTTACTGCTCCCTCAAGTAGCAGATAATTCGAACATGTAATATACTGAAGGAAATATCTAGTTGACATTTATATCACTTATCAACAATTTTTGTACATGTTAAGTCACCTCACAGTGTTATCTTAAACAATAAAGCACAGTTGACATTTTCCTGTTTTGTCAGATTGGTATAATTAATATCATTAACATGGCTCATTCTTAATATACGTCCCAGCCGACATCTTATGACATGTCACGTTAAACATTGAAATCAGAGAAAATCTAAGGAACTCTTTACAAATATGTATATAATCTTCCCTCACCGGTATTACAATCTGTGATTCTTTTTCGTAACATCCACATTGCTCTGGAGGAACGCAATTAGAACCTTTCAAGAAAAATCCATCGGAGCAAACACACCCTTCGATTTCAGTACAAACTCCTTCTTGACAATTCCCGGGGGTTTCGCAAGCCTTCTGACAAACGTTGCTGCAATTTAGCCACACCATGTTGATTGGGCATACTTGTATTTCATCTGTGAGATAAACAGGTGACAAGTTATGACGAATCATGTTGACAATAAGAGCCCGAAATATTTAAATCACGAACGAAAAAAAATCAACTTACATGTAACTGATATATATATATATATATATATATATATATATATATATATATATATATATATATATATATATATATCGGAGATAGAGATGCACAGCAGTATTTTTCCCACTTCCTTAATCGTTTATAATCTGAACTTAATGTAAGCAATGATACTCTTATCAAAGCGAAATTATTTTGAAACATTGACTTTCCTGATTTCTTCTGGGTAGATGATGCCCCAACGGTGGAAAAATATGATTCCTTAGTTATTGGAGTTTTGGACATATCGGATTCATAACCTGTGATAACGGAAAGACAATCAAGAATTACCTAGCTTGACTATTTTCTTCTACAAAATGCACGAACCACAACACTCTCGTTAGGTAAATAGTACATATAGAATAATCTATTAACTCGTTGATAGTTCCTTTAACATGCCATGATTTTTGTCGTTCAAACTGTTACTAGGCTGCTTCGTCGTGAACAAATTGGTATCATGATAAGAAAAAGGTTGAAAATGAAAATGAAATGTATCCACTATAACGTCCCTGTTTTTGTCTACAATCAAAGGAGAATACCGGAGGAAATATATACCACAATCGTGCAATTGCACTGTAAAAATTGTCATATAGTACAAACGAATCCAAATACTAAAGTAATCTAACCTCAGCGTATAAAGACATTTAATAGATCGTAATGTATTAGTATTCTAATAAATCATTAATAGCAAATCTCAGAAGAAAAAGTAAAATTTACAGTGTCTTCCGGTGTGGGGAAACCTCTCTGCAAAGTCGCATAATTCTGCATGAACACAAAATTACAGAAAGAAATTCATCACATTATAATGCAGCCAACTAATTCTACCTACTACCTAGGCATATATTATATATATGAGTCTACATAAAAATGAACAGTAGAAGTCACACAATGAAGACGCAATATGCTGTTACAATTTAATATTTCAACTATACCTATTATTTAGATCTATTGTAATATGACATTAGTTATAAACTAATTTGTAACATTGAGCTGCCCAGTCTTTGCTGTAAGTAAACTTGAAATGGGGTTCTCTCACACTGAGAGGTAATTCTTATTGTTTGCTTATGGCATGTATTTGCACGGATAATGTTAAGTCCAACAGTTGGGAGAAAATCAGTAGTAATTAAGCATGTAAAGTTAAGAGAAAGTATTGCACTCCTCGAAATTGCAAATGTTCATTTAAACAACTTGCTCAGCGTTTGAATAGTGGTAGTAAAAATCACACATCATACATTTGAGACAGGGACAGCAAAAAGGTGGAGTAATTTCTTCCAGTTTCGGCAAATCTCGACGTTACTAACTTTATTTTAGCTGTAGTAAGATTGCTTTAAATAAGTGTGAAGAAAAAATAAGAAACTTTAATATAGTGGTGACTTACTCCCTGCTTGGCTGAAGCTAATGAAGAATGCTGTAATAAGGATATGTAACATGCTCTTCTGTTTTTTCATATTTCTTTTCTTTATCATGCTGGCTTCCTCTTCTTTCCGCTTCTTCTCCTCAAAAAGTTAACTGTCACGTATGTTTTTCTCTTGAGTTTTCGCCTTTCCTTTACCTGTAAATCTGCGATGTAGTAGACGTCTATCCAAATTTGTTCTGATTTATGTAACAATCAATCTAATTGTGGTCGAGCGTTTGTGATATTTTCTATGATTTGTAAATTGCTATCATAACCTACCATGTAAAGTTTCTTTTTCGTTTGTCTTCTGTGCACTTTGTAAATCGTTGCTACGTGTTGTTTCATCCAGCTTTGATAGGACGATGCATAGAAGCTTTTAGTTTGTCAAGTTTGTCAAAAGAAAGGACTGCTTTTGGTTACACTAATCAACACAATGCATTAATCAGCAAAAATATTGAACGAAAGGGCATTGTAACACAAACTGGGAAGGTCATCCGTTGATGCATCATGGATGCTTCCTTAAAGTGTTAAAGTCATGTTGGTCGACAATTTATAATTGAAAGTGCAGTGCTCTTGTGATAAATGTTTGCAAATGAAAGGCAGATGAGCAAAGCATTCTGTTATAAATGCGTGACAATCACCGTTTTCATATTCAATGAATGGACAAAGTATATTAGAAACAAGAAGAAAACCAAACATGTTTTAAGGGGAATGCACTCTTCCTTTACATGGTTGCATTACTTGTATTCACGGTGAATTGTCTTTATAAAGAAAATTAACTGTGAATACAAGTAATAAAGATCTGGCTGTTGAATATCTAAAGATAGTAAATAAAGAATAGTCCATAATAGTCCAGTAAAAGAAGTCCATCTTTAGGTGGGAAAGTTCCTCTTATCAGTGTTGAGTTGTGGGCTTGACGAAATGAAAAGGAGAACAAAACTCATGTTTGCAAACTGCTTTGTCCAGGAAAGCATGTTGTTGCAAAGTATGTAAACATGAAAGTAGTTGCAGGGAGTCCAAAAGGCGGACCAGAGTACACGAAGTCTTGAGACAGGCAAGCACATGGATTTACCATTACAGTAATATTATGTTGGACAATGTGTTCTCAGGTAGGTCCTTACAAAGCTTTAACTTAATTGGTTCAAAAGTTCTCAAGATATGCTGGAATACAAATTTAGGGGCAGATTTGACTTTTACTTCTCAAAAATCAGCAAATGTCACTCTCTCTACTACAAAAGTGATATGCCATGAATATTACTTTCTCGGGTAATTCCTTGGAAAATTTTGCACTAAATGCTTAAATACTTCTCAAGCTACGCTGGAAATGCCAATTTTTGGGCAAAATTGGCTCCCCCCCCCAAAAAAAAGGGGCAAATTTGACTCAATTTACCATAAAACCAATGCATCTTGGACATTTTGGCATCATGCACAACCTTACCAAGTTCACTTAATCGCTCATATACTCTTTAACGTATTCTGCAAAAACAAAACATAGATTGGACTGGTGCAGACGCGCACACACACGCCCATACACCCATCGGCACGGACAGTTTTAATTTATACCACCCAACAGGTTCTCGACGAGTCCCCTACGACCATGCTTTACATTTTAATGTAACACGAACTATTATTTCTCATTTAATTAGGATAAATTTTACCCAGAAAGTACATGTTGAAATTCAATCATTCACCCACTACTTTGTAGGTAGGTACTGCGATATACAAGAATATTTTGATAAATATCTTCACAACTCTCTTGTGCTTTTTTCAGCAAACGTTTTACGACATGAACAGACTTTTCGATCAACTCATTGGACTAAGGGTGCAATGGACTCGAGGCCTTGGCAACTATGTCTGGAAAATCTTGACTGGCATACTGTGAACCATTGCCTTTGACCACAAGACCCCGGCCGTTCTGCATGTCTGGCAAATATCTCTTTTAATTCTTTGATAACGCTCGAACTGGAAGTTCCCTTTAGTACACAAAATTCTGGATATTTTGAATAGTAATCTGTGTTTGTTATCCCAATAGAATAAGCCAGTGACAACCTTTTGCCACACCCTGGTTGATTTCGAGTGTGCACTTACTGTCGCCTTTTGTTGTCTGAACCTATACTTGGTACAAATTTTACAACTTCCTACTATTTCAGTCATCTGCTGGTTCGTTTGAGGCCAATACATAACTTCCCGTACTCTACACTTGCACTTCTCGATTCCTGGCTTCCCTGTGTTAGTTTCGACCAACATTTCTCTGCGCAAAGCTTTGGGATCACAATCCTATTGCACCTATGTATTACCGCATCAATCACACTCAATTCAGATCTTACATTTAATCGTAGTATAGGTGAACACTGCCACTTCTCATTCGGCCACCCCTTTTGGATGGTTTCAATCAATGCCACCATGTCCATGTCCTCCTCTTTTGTTTGCTCAACCAGTGTCATATTTTCAGATGACATTGGTAGACCTTTCACAATGAGGGTGTACATAAACCTGAATATCATGTTCCGTTGTACTAGCCGTTTCAGTCGTATCTAAAACTCGTGACAGTGTATAGGCAGGGATTAATTCTTTCCCTTTCGTATATGATACCTGCAGATCATGTTTCTGCAGCGGTATCATCATGCTATATGGGGTTTAGGATCATAAATCACTCGTGGAATCTTTGACAAGCAAATGTAACACTGAGTGATTCCTTTTGGATCTGAGCGTAGTTTTCCCCTCTGCACTCGTAAGAGATCGTGATACGTAGGTCACCAGAACCCGCTCTTTCCCCTGACTTCGGAGAATCACTGCATACGGACATGTCTGAGACGAATCTGAGGATATCTTTGTTTCTTTTTGGGGGTCATAAAATGCCAACACTGCTGTTCTAACTAATAAATCCCTCACCTCGCAACAAGATTTTTCATGGTTGTGTGCCAACAACCCACTCATTCCTTTTTCTTAGCAGTGACCGCCATGCAGTGTATGTTCTAGAAATTTCTGTAATTTCTTTAATTTCTAGAAATTGTTTACGTGGAAATACCTCATACATCAAAGGCGGTGTTGGGTATGGTCAGATGTTAAACTTGTCACCTGATCTGCCCATTCCAGTCGGTGTTTTGGCATTCAGTTTGCCTACAATGCAGAAATAATGTATTAACAAATGCTCCACTATGCAGAAACGTCCTAAAATAACAGTGTCAGATGTTAAGGCTAAAATGTGCCTTGTTTTCTCTTTGAGGCGGTATTATGTTATCAAGCAGCGAATGAACATGTAAGAGACTTTAATCATTCTTCTGAAAGAAATTTTCCTCTATCGCGTTCTCAAGTCTCTTAAAAGATGCAAACATTATTGTTGAAGGCAAATCATCGTTTTCATTTTCAGGAAATATCTCAAAGAATTCGGAAAATAAATTGTTTTATTAAATATTCGAAGTACGAGCCTGTTGCACGAGCCTGTTGCACGAGCCTGTTGAAATCGGTCGCCTGTGACGTAGTACCGACAAATGTAGTTTGAACATTGCGGCTGCTTTTTATCTCCAGATGTGGGTTGCGCTACTGCTTTGGTGACTTATTTGGTGATGAAACTTTAGTTTCACCAGGGAGTGGCATATACCTTTCAAAGCATTGTTCGGAGATGCCTATAATGGCTGGCAAATGATATTGAACCGGTACCAACGAATAAAGAATTGAAATACCTGTCAGCTAATTACACAGCTTACCTTCACTCGATTTGGTGGGTCTTAAAGTATTAGCAGTAATTATTTTTTATGTTCATCACAAATAACAGCTCTCCTGGTTCCATGCGCGGAAAGTATCTTACCGAATGTAGAAATTCATGAGGTTTAACTGATAGAGCGGTAAGGAATCTCATAGGTTGTGTTAAATTTTCTGATTGGTGGAGAGTTCCTTAAAGTTTCTACATTTAGAAGGAACCTCTTCTGATGTCTTCCCTTGGATAATAGTTCGGATCTTTTGTTTGGGGAGCAATGATCTGGTTTCAAAAGGATGTAGCATTTCTCTGTCAAGCAGAAGTTGCATCTTTTTTATTGGATTATAAGGGATAGCTTGTGTGATAACACACCATTTGATTGTGAGTTTGTTTCTGTCGATTTGTATTGTGTACTTTTGTACAATTTTCTGTTATTTATGTGCCACGGATATTAAATTTTATTTGCCCACCCTTTGCTTAGAAAATTTACCACTTATCCTCGTTACAGTGTAGTCTTCCATATATTTTTTTCAACAGAGACTAACAACAAACTAACCCATCAATTCAATTTTGCTTGGTAACCTATTTCTTTAAAATTGAGACAATGAAAAGATCTACCCAACTGAATTTACTTCTAAAACTATTATTTTTTTAACGTGACGGACGCTACTGATTGTGATAAAATTTATCATCCTTCTTAAAACACACAGCTGTACAGACCGTGGAACAACCACTACTCTCAACTGACCTTTTTTTATTTACGGTAGTTAAAGTTTGCACACCGTTGGTCAAGCATATTTTCTTCATTTTCTTATATAGTTGATAAATAAAAAAATTAATACGATAGGAAAGTGACCTACTGATTTTTTATTATCATCCTAATTATTTTTTAGGATCTTTTTGTTTAAGATGGTAGTCAGAGGTAAATTCGGAAAGAACGAGTTTTGATATAGATATTTTGACATGATAGAACGGAGAATGTAAGAGTAAGATGGTTTAGCACTGCAACATGAAAAAAACAAAAATTAAAGGCCACCATACCCATAGTTTCATCACTTTCTCTGGTATTTTTCAGAACATGTTTTTCAATTTGTTACATCTGAACGAAAATACGAAACAAATTCAAAGTTTACCTACCCCCATCGTTGTCACCGTCGTGGGTGATTAAGTACATCGAAGTTAGTGCTGATAATTATAATACGTGAGTCATCATGCAGCAGTTATTGATTGAAAAAAAAAAGGACTGTTGCAGTTGACCAAATGGTATGAAAAACTGAAAACAAGTACAAAAAGCATTACAAAACACTTTCCAATTGGCAACTTGTCCTTTCTTGGTAACCTTGAATAAATGTATGTTCTCATTGTGTCATGTGCAAAATGTGTTAATATACATTATTCTGAGTCTCGTTGAAAACCTCGCTGTAGGAAGAGCCAACGTAGGTAATATTTTCAATTTACGGTGCACAAAGTGTCCATTGATGAAAGAGAAAGAAGGGTTAGAAACTTCGTCTTGTACTCTCGAACTCGAATGTAAAATGGTGTGTCAATACTTATCATTTAAAAGTCATAAGGTATGTTTACTACGTCAGCAAAGAAAAATAATGGCAGAAGTTAGCTGACTCAAATTAGCTGTAGACACGTTGAAATAATGACATTACTCGAAATCCTTACGTAGATGTTCATATATCCTTAGTGCATGTATCCTAAGTGAATTCAATTTTTGTGAAATCTGTTAACATATGAGGTCGTTTGATTTACAAGAAATCAACATAACGTACTCAATACAAACCAAGCAGCTCTACCTCAATAAATGACATTGGCAGCTAATATTTCTATCTAATACTTTGGCTGTTTATCTCTGTAATAATTATACTTTACTTTGTTACATTAATGTTAGTGGTATATCTGACATCATCCCACTCATACAAAAGCGATGGTTCTAAATTGTGGTTCCGGCATGGCTATTTACGTAATTTTCTCAACAGTAATGCTGGGGATTTTGAGAAGAAAAACATTTTAACACAAACAGGGAACTGAAGGGAAACAGGAAGTTGATGGGTTAAAAAAGGAGCCGTTTTTATATGTACATTTCTTTCAATGATCTAGTGGATGAATCTGAGCATGTTCGTAAGCGTTGTGCCAATACATACATACGTAAAGCTACAGAGTGTGGGTTACATGGTTTCAAATGCAACAGTGTATTACGTGACAGACATGTGACAATAAAACTTTTGATGTAATGAGTTATATAGAAATGGTAGCGTGACAGTTTGATTTTTGGTACAGCATGTGAAACTTTTTCTTGAGTGAAACTGTTTAATGCCATCCGGATATAGTGATAATAGCTTGCGTGTATATGATCTTTGTTACGTTTTACATGGTGTTACGTTTTGAATCATATACAACGGCATTCACTTAGCCAATTAAGGTATGCATATACTATTGAGGTAGAAATTGCCTAAATCCGTAACATAAAATGTATTGTGTTTGGCTTGTATTTGAATTTAATGGTAAGTTTAATTTGGAATTGTGGTTGAGGTGGCAGCATACCAGTCTAGTGTACCTATCTATCGAATACTTGAAAGCAGTTGGTTCATTAGGCATTGATATTTTGCATTTGACCAATCAAATATCGTTACATATATTGTGCCTACATTTTATCACGGCTGCGATGCCTCTTTCCACCAATCAACATGCAGGAAAAGTGAAATGCTATAAAATATCTTAAGCTCTTTCACGATGATTGGTCGAAAAATGTCCTTCTCTTACTTTCACAGAAAATGCAACTGATAAAAAGGCATCGACGACAAATGAGAGATTACTCTACCTACTCTCTCTGAAACTTGGAAGACACAAAGTCGAAAAAGAAAAGTGGAGATATGGCGAACACAATTTTCGTGGTATGTTCTCTTCTACATTGTTTCGAAAAGTAATTGTATACTTCAGTTAGTAATAATCACTTTTTTGTCATGTTCAACGTAATGTAATGATTCTTCCCGAAGCCGTATCCATCAAGGGATATGTATATCATCGGTATCCATGAGCAAACCACATTTTGACATATGCAACATTCTTCTACGAGTTAGTACTTATTCCAATTTTATATAATATTAAGATTCAGTGGTACTTTGGGTAATTAACGGATACTTAAATAACCACCAGATAAACGTGCGCTAGTCCAACCTTTGAGAAAGTCCTCCTCCGTAAGATGGTTGCAGGATATTTCTGTTTTGATGTTAAGTATGGTAAATTTAATATAGTCATCCATATCTCTCTCTCTCTTGCAAGGGGACAACAACAACAACAACAAAACTCTAAAAGTACACTGTTAAAAATAATAGCAAAAATGCTTTTTTTAACTTTTTAACCAATGTTGGTCTAATAGTCAGCAACCTCAAACGTTGAAAATTTATACCAACTCTGCTAGGTAACAATATTGAACCAAGTGTCAGGTAAAAGTCACTAAACTATTGGGCAAACGTCGGAAGTCATGCATGTTGCTCATTTCTTAGGCACTTCTCCCGGTTTCCTCTTTAGTTAGGTAAAAGACTACCAACTGTTTAAGGTTTATTTGAACACTTTCAAATTGCGATAAAATTCATCTTTCTTTCTATCTAACGATTAAGTCAAAGGACAACAAAAATTGAATAAAACCAACAACCGTGACAAGAAAGTTTGTTTAGCCACATCTAGTTTATTCAAAGTTTCCACGGCAAATTAACTCAGTCAGTATGTATAAATAAAAAGGAAATAAAATATGTTTTTGAAAAAAAATTAGTTTTTCAACAACTAGTAAATGTTTAGATACAAACAAAAGTGGTGGAATACTCGTCTAGTATGTGTTTTATTGGTAGTGAATCTGAAAATCATGAGGCAAATTAGACAACATGTACAAACAGAACGCTTTAAACTTGAAACCGTGAGTACAGACTGAATGTTGAATCCTACGAAGTTGTAGCTCATGAGTTCTCTTTGTCTTAAGTATTGCTTGCATGAACGACAAGCTGAAATCATGGTACAAAATATGATATCCAGCTGATGTACAGAATTCCTTAGATAAAAACCACACAAATTTCCCCCTTAACCTAAAGAAGTTGTAATACTTGATATTTCTCCATCTGAGATATGACTTCTATAAAGACCAAGGTAAAATTTAGGCACAACTTATGATAGCATGATATGCAAAATGCCTTAGCTAGAAAGTACAGACAGTCTCTTTAAGTCGATGAAATGGTAATACTTGGATTTTATTTGTCTTAGATATTGTTTGCCTTGAAGCCAAGCTGACATTATATCACATATTATGATAACATAATATATAAACTTCTTCAACAAATAAAATAATTGCTTTATTCATTTAAATGAGAGGAAATACTACTGTTTTCTCTCTTGATGGTAGGTAAATGTTATTTGTATTAATGTCTAGAGAGCTGAAAATCATGGCTTACATAAATTAATGGCCTTACTTATGAAAAGAGAAGTTTTTACCACTTTTGACCCAAAGACAATAACAAAAAGGAAAGTCAAGCAAATGATCTCATAAAGAATAATCATGAGATCGTTTTGATCGTTCTTCAAAACTTTAAGATTCAGTAAAGAAGTACTGCCATTTCTTAGGTACATTTTCTTAGATACATCTTAGGTAAATTTAAATGCTGTCTTGTTTGTCCCACCCTAGTAGTCCAAAAGTCTGAAGAAGTGTTCCAACACTTTGATACTGCAGATCAAGAATGTAGTGTATAGTAACTTATATCACATATGTTTTGCAGTAAGTTACGTGTCAATACTAATTGCTTCCTTTCCAACTATCACAAATACTTGTCAGTGCGTCAATCAGTAGTTGGCATACCAGCACAATTGCATCTCGGTTGGGTTTTATTGTCTGGCAGCTGAGGAAAAGGTCTGCTCCTGTGAATAAATAAAGAGAAGACAACAAAAACATATCAATGGTTGATGGTTACGTAGTTACATGATAAAAAACTATTTATCGTTTTAAATGATGTTCTTCATAACATCTTCAAGAAAAATTCACCTAAGATTCTTTTCAGGCAGATTGATAGCCCACCAAAGCTATTAATTTAAGATATAGTGCAGGGGTGGCCAACCTGAGGCTCACAGAGAAGCATCATGCAGAACTTGTATTTCTACATATATGCGTGTACACGAATACAAAACCTTGGAAAAGTTGAAAATAATGTTGGCAAAACGAAAGGACAGGAATGTAAATTTTCCTAACAAATTGAAACTGTTGAACATAGGAACGATGTGGCTTTTGTAAACAACTGTTGAAATTTTTTTACCCACATGTGATGGTTTTTACATTTACCGACGAAAGTATTGTCCAATGTTTTAACAATGTATTGTCAAAACAAACTGAGTAAACCTAGACTTTATTCACCAGCCACCTTTGTCAAGGAAAATGCCAGACATTCTAGATAGATAAGATGTCTGTCTAGAAGCATTAACGTATCATGAATTACGTATGTAGCATCTGGGTGAACCAATTTCTAATAACCACATTGTTTGAATGTGATCACATGCATTTTTCCAACCGCTGCGAACGCAGCTATGGTCACTGAGTATACTGATTGAAGTGATTCAGTGAACTCGCTTAGGTAGCCTGAGAGTTAGCCCACCCTTTCGTCAATCCGTTCTTTTCTGTGTACCATTATGTAGGCCTGTGTTACTACACAATCTCTCTCTATTTGTCAACGTCATGTGGTTTCTGTTTGTCTCTTCTCAATCATCCTCATCATCAAGATCGAAATTAATTTTCATTGATTTTCGTTTGCGATTCAGTTGAATTATCAATAAAATCGAACAATAATCCAAGCATTAAAATAACTTCTTTCTGGCCCTCTGTCTGTGCTCTGCTGGTGAAATTTGAGCAACAGTATACTGTTAATGTTAATGACGACAGCCACTCCCATTTCACCTGTCATTTTCCAGATATTTGAATCAAAACATTTCTCGACATTTTGGTTGTCCCTACGAAATTCAGACTCTACAAGAAAACATCGCAGTCAATCACCGTTACCTGAAAAGAGAATGGATGTGACCTGAATGATCTAATGGATATGAAGAATACAGCTTGCAAAAATGGGGCTGGAACAATGTTTCCTTGTATTGGCTGTGACAAATTTCGCTGAATTTGATTTTCATTGACAAATGTTTAACTCATATTCCAGCTTTAAAGCTTGATCCAACGAAACAACGTTATTTCACCCTAGGTTGACAGCACAATTTGTTCAATTCCTATGCACCTGTGACACCACAATTCAACCTCATGTGATCTAATCAGTCTCAGTATACATTATATGTCGTTCATACATACTTGGAAAGAATTCTCAACTCCTACTGGTCCATTTCAGTCAGGTGACTGTTGGTTAATCGCTGACAACCCAACTGGTTAAACCACAGTCAATCACCATTCACCAGCGGATCAATACGATAAAATTTTAGATCGACAGTGTGTTTTCAGTCTGCTATATCTTGCACAAAGCAATGGCTAATACATTATTACTCGTAGTAGGCCTACTGGTGAAAAACGCTCCATTTGAAGTTCGTAGGTCTAAATTTATCTAGGCCACGCCTACAGCCTTAGCCTGCTCAAAAGTGAAATGAAAATGTACGTAAACCTATGTAACAACAGCACGGCATACTGTCAGTGGTAATTCTTCTGACGTATGGTAATATTACCTAAATACCAGAATTGTGTCGGGTGGACTTAGCTTCTTCAGTGTATTTTCAACACCTTTGGAGGTTTGATAGCCTACCGGAATTCGCTTTCCTTCTTTGTCGAATTCTGGTGAGATGTTCAAAAACAATTTCCGATGCAATAAAATCGTAAAGAGGACTAACGACTACAATACATCGCCATCTTGAAGGGTCTCCATACGAACACCGGATTTATATTCTTACGGACAGAGAACTCCACGGCAAAATGCTTTAGGTCTTTAGGCCCCATATGGTGCAAAATATAAACAGGAAAGGCCTTGACATGAGTTATCTCAAACCAGCTATAAAGTGATCTTACGGCAATGTTTGACATTAACTGACGTTTTGGCCATGTGCAATCCTTCTTCTTTGTTGAACGTACTTAGGCCTAGTTCCGAAATTTCGCATAGCGTTTACTGAGAACCCTCTCACTCACAGGAAAAGTAGGGTCCGCACACAAAAAGTCTTCCACTTACTGCTACTGTTGGGACTGAGAGTAAGACATCAAACATGTCCAAGCTTTCCTCGAAATGTATATTCAATAAATCTGTCACTGTCTTCATCCAAAATCAATCAAATCAGTAGGTAAATTCCACAAAGCAAGCCCTCTACTGTACAACGCTCTGTGACTCAGTCAGTACTCCGAGTTAGTTGGTACGTGCACTGTATAGTGAATACACGTACACTGCATGCCTACATTAGTCAAACTACATAAGAGCAAACTAACTAAAGCAGGTATTGTTGCTATATATGTCAGTTGCTATCGTTATTCATTTAGTTTAGGTGTTACTTTCTGTTTCGGGCACATATATTGTTGACATGTTGTAAATTTGTTTACCCTTTCTCTGGGTTTCTTCGCAATAAAAATCCGGTTATTTGAGAACCAAATTCCTTTCATTTCCGAACATTTTTTTTTCAAATTCTACTTTGTATGTATGAACAAGGTTAATCAACCTTAAGCCTGTGTATCAACTACAGTATAATGCACTTTCGGAGGTTAATGCCATCTCTGTCGTTTGCATTAACCCCGGGATTATCCTGCAGTTAATACACGATCCAGCGTTGATTAACCTTTAATTAATTAAGTCCTTTGTGGCAATAATTGATAGTACGAATATTACCTATCTTAGCGTTTTTTTCATTAGTGCTTATGTCCTGTATATAATCCAAGTAATTCAGGCATACTTCTATTAATATCCGACCACGGTTCTCAGAAAATGGCAATATGCTTCTGGTGAAACAATTTTGGTTAAAGTTATTACATTTTGTATTCCATCTGAAGGGGCAAAATAGTGTAAATTATTGCGTTTTATGACTTGTATAGGGAGGTTTCCACTGAAAAGATAACTATTTTCTGAAATTAATGTTGTTCTGATATCATTTTCTCTTTTTTATCTACAAAGGTCCTTATCATGTTGGCGATTATCTTCGCAATCATGACGTTTTCATCCGTGCATGGTGAGCATTTTGTTTTGTCAGCATTGTCAGTACCCTCTTTCAGCATTGCCATGTTTACATATTTAGTGATAATTGAACCCATTTAGACCTTCCTTGTCTTTTATCATTATATGACGTAGCAGACTGTACCTCATTTGAACATTATTTCATGTAAATCCCAGCACTAACTTATTAATTAGTTTTCGCTTTTATGCATTTTACCTGTTCAACCTTTAACCTTTAACATTTTACGTTTTTTCCTTTTAGGACAATGTATCTCCCCAATTTCATGTGGATCTATTGTTCCTTTTGGAAACGATTTTTGCAGTTGTATGTTCCCACTGTGCATCTCCAATGACTTCGCATACTGCTGTCCTGACGTACAAGTGGTTTGTCAAGGAAACTTCGGGTATTTATCAGACCAAAACATTTTTGTGACCATCCATGACTCATAATCCATTCGGAATAACTGGAATTTATAACTTTGTGCACAAAAAGCCACGAAAAATTGAAAAGCATGGCACTATTTATTGTGCAAAAGCGATGCATTGCAGTGGCACTTAACAAAAACCGATATGAAAACCTTCAGAAGATTTTCACCGTTAGAATATTTTAAAATTTTGAGAGAAAATATAAAAAAGTGGGAGCGTTTGTTTTTTTATCTCTCGCCCCCCCCCCTCCCCAACAAAAAACACAGCAGGCTAAGCCTATGTTAAATTACCTTTATGGTTTTCCTATTCACGCCACTCAACTGAGATCTCCCTCCCTCCACTTTTTAAACTGTTCTGTTTATGAGATTTACCGTATTCATAGAAATATAAGTAAAACATATAACGAAAGTCTCTAGCTAGTGGTCTGTCCATATTCCGCCATTTCTCCTAGGGTTTCAATGATTTACTTTGACAAAGGTTTATTCTTTTGTGAATCAGTATGCGTGATATTCTAGTTTGCCAACTCTTCGACGTTATCATTTGGGATCAGTTGCATTGTGTTATCAATGTTCATCATTAAAAGAGAACACTCTAGTACACGTTATAGTGGTACAGTTATACAATATAGTACAGTACAGTATGTAAGAAACTTGTACAGTATAGTGGTAATAGTACATGTTATAGTAGTCGCTTTTCAATATTATACAACTGTGATTTTCTATCTCACAACAGATTGTACTCATGTTTTTTTTTTCTTGCTTTGAAGTTTCATTAATGTGACGTTGGTAATGTTATTTTATCCTCTTACTTTACAGCCGTTGACCCTCCCAGGAGACTCATTTCTGGAAGACGTCTTCTACCTTAAAGTAACATGAGTAACATAGTAACTAGCCTTTAAAAACATTAACGACAAGTACATGCATGTTATGCCGGTGGTGGGGTGATCGCTTGTTTTGTTCAAACATATTTACAACCATGGACATAAATTAACAGTACACATAAGCTTTATAACGATTGTGATTCTTTGTATCAATACTTGCCTCAATTGTTTATCACGTCGAGAACGTTCTATCCTACAAGTTCCTTAAATGTATTCTTTATTTCACTACTTAATAGCAAAAACGTACTTCCAATTACATTTTCGAGCATATGACATTTCTTTCCACATGTTGTAAAAATAACTTTCTGATGTAAGGTATAGTAAAACCTGTTATAGAATTTTCACAGAATTAAGACACAATTTTTAATGACCCGCAGTGATTGCGGAGTCAGATAATGTAATGATGACATTAGCCTAGCGGCATTTGTAGAAGCATAAAGAACCAAATTTATTATTTTATGAACGTCTGAAAGCAGCAGTACGTTAAAATAAGGAAATCGGTCAGAGCCCAGGGAGGGATGACGTTTCGCACAAGCTACAATAGACATTCCGGACAGAGAAACACTGCTTTATTTCCACTATAATCATTTTCGTTCTTAATTCAGTTACTTTCTTAAATAAACTAAATATGGTACAAGGAAGTTAAAATAATAGAAAAACTAAATATTCCGTATCAATTGTTCTCAGTGACGAAAGCTATATTTTTTTCCATTATTCAAAAGTACCAGGTGTGAAAGGCAGGCCAACCGCTTATAGTTTAATGCTATTTGGAAAGACTGTTTAAATCCTGTCTCATGATAAGTTGCTGTTTCAAGAATGAAACCTTTAAAACATCTGCTAAGATTGTTTAAACTATGGCAATGTTTTTCACTTCTCTCTTTTTTTATACATTTGCTCCGCGTTAACGGACTTACAATTAGATTAATAAAACCTTTTCTCCAGACAAACATACTGCAAACTCCTTGGCGATTTGCTCTTCCAAAGTTAACTCGAAAAGCGGAAGTCTTTGTTATAAATATCGTCCGTATATAATATCTGCGTTTATTACACCAGTATGGTAGCAAAACATTTACTGTAGAAATGGTATCGTGTACCCGGACAATACAAGTAGGCAAACGTGGAGTCACTGATTTTATAAATACGAAGGTTATCTCCTTTTTTTCCCTGTAAAACAGTCCCTATATAATTAACACGGATAGATTTAAATGAAGAAATCCTCAGAAGAGGTGTTATCCGATTTATCTCGAAAACTAACTTTTGACATTCTAAAGTTGCATAATACTCTGATATATTTTAGGGAAAATATGTTACCCTAATGTGTTTACGATAAACAAAATTGTTGCTTTATAATTCAATACTTTTGTCGAAAATAGATTCCTTCTTAAAAATATGAATACAAAACTGGAAGCTGGTAAATAAAACTCCATCCAACCAATACACTTTGTAATTTTAACATTTTAACAGGAAGATTCTATCAGGGCATTTAGAGAAACTACATTACTATAATTTTCAATATTTTTTCTGAATCTTCTTTTAAAGAATGCTTCCGTTCTCATCTCATCATCAAATCAGTTAAAGAAGAAAGCCGAAGAGATTTTTTTTTTAATTCATTGATCAAATTGTTTCCAAAAATAAAAACGTAAAAAAAATGTTTGGATAACTACAGTGTAGCGACTGGGTCTTTTTCGTCACAACGGAAGATATAAAACTTGCAGTTGACTTCCACAGTGAAGTACAGCTCTAGAAAACATCGCTAAGACGTGGTGAAGTTGGGTTTCATCATAGAGTTGTGATTTCCTTTTTGGTTGTTATCGTCAAATTAGGGATTTCTCCATGTTACTTCCATCATTTCATTACATTAACTGTTTTACTCCTCTTCCTGAACCGTTTATATGAATGGATTGTTAGTCAAGAATATCCAAATAATTTAGAAGAAACAAACATGATTTTCTATTCATACGTTATTCTTTTCTACTGAATATGCATAATGCAGATGCTAGTGTTCTTTGAATACACTTTCCTTCTAAAATTTGATTCGGTTTTGGATATTGTCAAGTAGAAACAAATGACGACGATTAAATTCAATTTATTTTTTTTGTGGTAATTTGTCTAAACTTTAAACTTGAGAAACTGCTAGATCAGCCAACTGGATGTACTTATGACATTATTGATTTTTGATGGTATTTTTGTTTTCATTTTGTCATTATCCACTTGTATTTAAATGTTAGCAATGTGGAGTTACTGCAGGAAACAAATTTAAATTAAATGGAGGATTTGTAGCCAAAACTAATTTATAACGAGACTACGTTAATCACAGCTGACAGCTTTAATCTTTCATTTAATTGAAGTTACAAACATTTTGGATATTTTATTCGAAAAGTCTTTGACCTTAGAATACAATTTCAATAAGCCCCATCTTTTTGCTTTGGATGGATTTATGACAATGCTGAGCGTTATTTTCGCAACGTTTGCGTTTAAAAGGAAATGGCGAATATGTCCCTTACCTAGAACTTTCTTTCTTATATTATTTGTAAATGGGTTACACGTTTTTTGCCAGAAGGGTCTTATAAAGCTGGAAGGACTTATTTGATGATAAGCGTAGGAACTATAAATTTTATTACATTTCTTTTCAAATGTAACAAAGCTAAAGATTTTATTTTTGTTAAGCACAAGCTTTTCCATCATGCTTGGTTTATGTTTGGTCTTTCTTCAATTTTTATCCTCCAGGTGTCCTTGCCAATCAATATATTTTACACATTCGTGCTCTAATATCTATATTTAGAATCCGATTGGATCAATGTTCATAGATCATTCACTTTTCTTCTAGTGGAAGAGGAATAATTAATGGCAACCAACTCTGATGTATAACATTTGTAATCCTTAAAACACGCAGGAGTACTAACGTCGAAAACACTACAGCCGATCTCAACTTGAATTTTGATCTCAAAGTAGAGAAGTTTGTTGAAGTCTACTATAGTCAAGCCTATACGTTATATTTTCATATTGTTATATGCAACGCTGTTATATACAGCGGACATTAGGTGGCATGCGAGATGTGAAGTTATCGTGCTAGAATAACTTGTCGTCTCGACAAAATTTTGCAAATGGTCGAATTACCGATTTAAGCTAACGCGACATCTATGTAAAAAAAATTACAAATTTTCAAGATACCGAGTTTCGAATAACTAGATATCTCGAAAAAATTTCGTCAAATGTCGAGTTACCGACTTACGCTACCACGACATCTTGGAACGAAAATTGCAAATTGTCGAGATACCGATCGAATGATCAAAGCTGCCCCAACAGGGGCTACGCACTGCACCTTTTGATGGTTTGGGGAGCATTGGACGAGCAGAAATTTCAGTCCTTTCAGAACAGACATTCACCGTGGTTTCTCATAATAGTTCCAAACAAACGATCAACTTGATGATCAAAAGGGAAGTCGCAAGGGTCTAGTGTGTTTTTTTTTTTGGAGGGGGAGGGGGCGTATTGTCATACGTCTCTGAAAGGACATATCAGGCACGTGTCCAGGATTTTTGGACGGTCCGGGGAATGGTCTGAGAATGCCCGGTAGGACTATCTTAGCCGATCTCCGCTATCGATTGTCGCCTAGGGTAAAAGCGTACATTCTAACTTTACAACCCCCTCCCCGCCCCATCATGGCCGAAAATGACAGTTTCTGGCCTTCCTAAGCGGCATATACCAATCCTTTAAATAGGGATCCCGTGTCAGCAATTTTCAATTAACTAGAAAAACATCCACCTATGAAAAATGGCAGTCACTTTTATTCCTTTTATCTAGAATGTTTCCACTTATTTAATTGCGTTTATCGGTCCATCGCTAATCTTTAAAAGCATCTTAAGATCCTTAAGATCAGCCCGAGCAGAAAAGTAAATGTGGCCTGCAACTTCTATCTAGGTGAAGCCCATCGAAACAGTTTTGGCCGAGAACACGTCCCTGATCACGAGAAATGGTATTTCCAAATACATTTTTTGTTTGCCTTGCGTCACCTTGCACCATTACAAATAAATGCAGCTTAAATTCGTTTTCACGTAATTATTTTTTGAGTCAAAACACTATGCTCAGCTCCCCTGGGCAGCGTCACTGATGATTAATGATTAAGAGACTTTGGTGTGAGAAAGTAATCGTGTGGCTCATGAACAATAATTCCACGTAACATGGTAAAGAAAAAGTAACAATATCGACAATATCGAAAAATGGCATATGCAGCACGTTTTAGAGATATCGCTTACATGGTTGTCCACCATTAAAGCTGGTGTCCGTTTCTATGTCTTCCCGATTGTGAGATGAAAAGGAAGACAGATAACAATGGACCAGCGACCTCGAATAACAGTTCCCTGGATGGACTATGCATGGCAGGATAACCTCATAATACACCAAGGTCTTTGACGTATACGAAGAAGAAGACGACTACACTTTTAAATCCTGGAGAAGGGATGCAGTAAAATACTGTGACACCAAAAAAGGGGAGGGGGGATACTAGACAATATCTCGATTCTAGGAAGCTTTAGATTGAACGACGTCGTCGTCTGTAACAAAAGGATGTCATCGCCTATGTATTGCGTATGAGGATAATTCAACGCTACGTTGTATCTGAAATTCGCAACGTGGTTTAGCGTTATTTCGAGTTGCGTTTGAAACAGGAAATTCACATCTTCTGTGTCGTCCTTAAATGCGTCGTCTTTTTCTAAGGCCTTAAGTGGAGGCTGTTTTTAATCCTTAGATTGGAAAGTGGGAAGAGTTACAACTTTTTCTCGTTGTTTTGATATGTTTGATGGAATTTAAGGATGAAAGAAGAGAAGGAGCGGGACTTGGATAGCAAACGAAGAGAGCTGAAAATTATCATGATTTTGAGCTCTTATTTCAAAAATGTCGACCGTCCTAGTTTTCCCATAAATTCAAACCATGCGCTGGGGTGAACGGTGACAGTTGCGTGCAGTCTACCTACCTGGAAATTTGAATGAGGATTTTTTTTCTTTATTTATTGTCTATTATTCTTTTGGCATTAACTTTAATTTGTCAGAAGTCACATTGCTTTCCTTCGGGCCTATTTACTTTTACTCAGCCTTTTTGTTTCATCTCATTTATTCGTTATTAATATATATACAATTCTTGTTAAACATATATACAATGCAGATGATAGTATACATTTCATTTCTTCTTCTTTTTGATGGTATTAGCCGTTACACAATAGATACTTAAATTTTACCGGCTTTCGAACAAAATGAGAACGGATGTATACTAGACATGCTTTGGAATTAATATAAGCTTCAACTTTTAAAATAAATTTCAATTTATAAAAGAACTCATTACATTTCAGTAAAGTCTCGTTTAACTTGCAGTTGTATACATAATATTTACAACGCTAAATAAAAAATTCATAGGATGATCTAACAATAAATTGAGAAATCTTTTCTTGACAAAATAACTTGCCTCCCAAAAACTGGTTGTTCGGTATCTAAAAGAAAACTTGAAGTAATATGGCAATCCTAAATGTTCTATGGTCTCAGTACCTATTTTACAAAACGAGCACATTTTGACTCAGCCTGCCTTTCTTCCTGAATTTGATATTATTCCTTTTGTTGGCCCAATCAAGTGTCTTGGTATTACCTTCAGTCATAACGGTTATCTTTTCAAAGTAAATTATCTACAGAAGTTCTCTGGGATTAAAAATATTCTTAATGTTTGGTCACTTGGTCACTGAGATTTTACCCCATTGGAATGTTATTGTTAAACCTTTTGCACTTTTACAGTTAGTTTTTTTTTTGTTTTAAGTTTGGCCAGACTCACCAGATTATTTTATTACGGAGGTACAAAATTGTATTTTTAACTTCATTTGGTCTGGAAACCCTGATAAAGTTGAAAGGAACACAATGCATAAGCTGGTTGAAAATGGGGGACTAAAAGTAACTCATATAGGAAGTTTTATGTCTGCATTGAAAATTATTTGGAATAAAAGATTTCGGGACAATTCTAATGGCATTTGGATATATTGTTATCATTATTTGCGTAGTTTTGGGGGTCAATGTTTATCTGACTACGACTTGGCCAAAAATGATTTAAGCCCTATTTCTAATACATTCATCAGAAATCTTTGTCGTGTCTGGGGTACAATGAATTTTCATTGCCCTCAGAATAATTTTGGCTCTCAAATTTTGTGAAACAATAGTTACGTTAAAACTTATAATAAAACTCTTTTTTAAAAGAAATTATTTCATGCATGGGTGATGCATGTTCCGGATTATTTTCAGAATGACAATGAACCTTCTTTTTAACTCTTTTCGTTGACACTATCATTTAAAAAGATTTCCTTTTACTCATTACTTTGGACTGATTTCCTCAATCCCTATAAGATGGAAATATAGTTTACATGGGGATGAAAGCGGTGATGAAGATAGATTCAGAAATCGTAGATCTAAATTTGTGTATGATAAATTTATTTCGCATATAGCACTACCCCAAAAATCCTTACAAAAATGGAATGCGGAATTTAATTTTTGAGAAGAAGATTAGGAAATTGTCTTTAAGATTGCTTTTTTGACGTTGTCTGAAACAAAAATTATTTATTTCCAATTTCAATTCCTTCATAGAATTATTGGTACTAAGAGGTTATTATTTTTATGAAGAAAATCGTCAGTTCTTTATTTTCCTTTTGTAATGCGGAAGTTGAGACTTTACATCACTTGTTTTGGGGCTGCCATCATATACTTCAACGTGTCTTGAAGCATATTGTTCAGCATCTTTTTGTGAGATACTGAACAATATCTTTTTGGAAGGCAATTTATTCTCTCACAGAAAGACCTCTGCTTTGGAAATAATTTACTCACAAATCACCCGATGAATTATATTATTTTCCTTTGAAAGTATTATCTTTTTAGCTGTCGATTAGAAAACTGTAAGCCAAACGTTTCGCATTTTTATAAAAAGTTAAAAACTTTTTTGAGTGTTGATTAATTCGTTTGTTCAAAAGAACCTCGCAAACGAGTTAAATGGTATACATAATGAAACCTGCAACTGCCTCAGCTAGAGACTTAAGTTTGATAATTTCTAAACTTTTTCTGTACGATATCTCCATGAAACTGAAGACATTTTGTTTGAATATTGCGAACCACCGTACAGTTGTTTGACGTATAATAAACGATGCAAAAGATCACCCTCGTCATCGTCATCTCCATCCATCCTCATCCATCCTCATCCATCCATCCATTCATCATCCATCCATCCTTCCATCCATCCATCATCTATCCTTCCATCCATTCATTTTCTATCCATCCATCCTTCCATCCATTCATTCATCATCCATCCATCCTTCCTTCCAATCATCATCCATCATCATCCAACCATCATCATCATCATCATCATCAATAATATTGAGTATGAACCTCAGTAATTTCGTTCCGGTCAAAGATCAACTGTGGTCAGCAAAAGTGATAATTATGTCAAAAGTCCTTTGCAAGTTTGGCTTGATCTGATATTTTAGTGTATTTTACAATTATATTCAATGAAAAATCCCTTTTCAGTGCAAGACAAAGGACGATTGAACTCAGCAGAGGTCAGTCCAAAACAAAATCGTACATAAACAAAAAGTACGTAAGCTTGGATTGATCTTATATATTGTAAAATGGTGGATCACAATTGATTACCAAGACCTTGTTGCTTTGTTGAGAGCTCAGTCATTTCAGGTCAGCGAAAGTAGAAACAAAATTTGTTGAAAACCTTCTAAATATAGCATCTCATATCCCCATGGCATCTATGTACTTAACAGAAAATCTACTAATATACCTAAAATAATTATTTAATAGTACTATTGGGAAAAATTCTTAACATCTTTTCACAGGGATTGGGGGTTATTTCTCTCTTATTTACTTTATTATTTTTCATTTATTACTAATTACCGATTTCCGTTTTTTTACCTTTGGTTCCCACCACATGGACTCAGCGACGTTACGGAATAATTGGAATACCGTACATTAGTACTGGAAATAATCCTTAACATGTTTTTCAGGGTGATAAGAGGTTATTCTTTTTTTACTTCCTTTATTATTTGTTATTACGTTATAATTTTTCTGAATTCGTTTTTCTAACCTTTGAGTCCTAACACAAGGAGTCAGCAACGTAACGGACTTTTAGTTATACCCGTTGCGACATTACATAACTGCATAAAGTTTATTTCAAATTCAGGTTAAAATTGCAGGACAATGTGGCACATCGGTACAGTTAAATATGACGTTTTATTCGGCTGAAAATTGAAGGAGTTCCAAGTTACTGCTCGGTGATCAAAGCCAATCAGAACTCCAAACTGGTGTTACATGTAATATCAAACCATCTTGCAACATTTTGTGAAATATTAAGACCGGTGTCCAAGTTCGTAGCAGAGTAAAAGTAACAAAATGATGTCGTATATACCCCTAGATATATGCTTCTTCAGAGCAACCGAAACTATATAATACAACGCAAAACCCCAACAAACAGAAGAATACCCTATAGCTTATACCTTAAATCAAGCACTCTTTGCCGTAACTAGGTCAATTCCAAACTAGTTCCTCAACCTCGACACAAACCAGCGATTGCCCCAAAACAGTCGTTGCTGTCTAATTCAAAACAGCCAGTGTTTGGACATCGATCATCATAAACTCTCCAGTGGTACCTTTTGAAGTGTGTTACAATTATGACATAACTCTTTTAACAGTTCCTCGCTTCAATGGAAGTAGTCCAGCAACTGAGGATTCACTGGGTAAAACGACTTTTATCTCTGTTTTGCTGGAAATTTCATCTCAAAAGTATGTTCGTTTCGGACGAATTTACATTGTAAGCAAAATAAGTAACCTTATCATGAAATAAGGACTAAGTAAATAAATACTTTGTTTTTAAGCAGAATTTTAGCCCTGGTTACCCTCCAAAAATGACTTGTACGAAGGGGTATTTAAGTCTGAAAAACGATTTTAACAATCCATTGGTTATATTCATGAGTGTCACTATAAAACATATCACATAACGCAGATAAAAAACTCCAAAATGTATCATTTCATACTGGTTATTTAAACGAAATCAGCTTGGGTTGGTCTTTCAAATGTCTTCTCGCTGAATCTTTTTTAATGTTCGCTATCTTCTTGACAGCACGTTCAATAGGCTTCAAGTGCATGACGACAGTCAGGAGTAACTCCGCTGTTGAACAAAAACAAAAATGAGAAAAAAGTCAACCGTCACACTGCAACCAGTATAAGGGAAATATTGTTCTCAAAAATTACAAAGTAAGTTGTGCAACACACTTTGACTGGTTACTTATTGTGAATCGTTAAAAACCATAAAAACATACACACACATGCGCATGTTCATAACACTAACTTCGCACCTGCTATGATGCCTAAGACAACGATATTGAGCGTCATTAGGACAGCTGAGATTGTTGCATCACGCTCGTCTGGAAAATCGTTGGATGCAACCAAGACGTTGATGAATATCACCAGCAGAGAAAACATCTGAAATCATGAATAACAGAAACATTAAATATTCTGGCTTACACTGTTTTAAGAGACATAAAATTTGACCACAAAGTTTACCTTCTCTTGCAACTTACCTGAAGTCCTTGTTCGTAGGAGCTCTTCATTGGTCTGTATCTCGCGTGGAGTACGAGGAAGATGACAGAGAAGCAGGTGGTTAAGATGACAGTAAATCTATCTTCCCAACCAAAGAGGGTGATCAACAAAGTTTGCATTACTTTCCGAGCTAGTTCCACAACTTCCCAGTACCAGAATTTGTTTTGGTAATTTTCACACAGAAATGCCAACCATACGGGAGGGTCTGCATACTCACTGGTATGAGGTGTCGTTGACAAAATATTTGAGTCACTAATGCATTCACGTGGGTTCCTAATAGTCGAATCATCTTCTCGAGCTACAAAATATAAGTTTTTGTAAAGAAGGTAAAGAAGTGTTGCTGGGAAAGCTATGACATAAGTCACTGTAAGCACAAATGCAGAAATATGATACAGTCTGAGCCCAGTGCACTCTACATCAAAGTCCGATCTTAGACGTGTGATGCTATACGTCTCGTTTTTGTCAAGTGAAAACGATTTACAAGACAAAGGGTAAAGGCTGAAGATAACAGAGCACACAGGTGGATAAATCACAAACCAAACCACCACTACAGACGCAAACAGTGCCGACTTCAGTTTCTCAAAGTCTGATTGAAAGGACATGGTCGACGAAAATCGAATTCTAACATACAATTTCTTCAATTGATAGTACATGAACGGTATCAGCAACACAACCACAGGGGCAGAAGCCCCAATTAGGAATTGCATTTTGGGGTTTAGGTCAAGTCGAGAGTCGAAACATCGTGGACGAACAAACAGTCGCAAGACATTGATTTCGAATGCAGAAATAAACTTTCCTATAATAATTAATGACCCAGTCCAATTCACTTCATGAAAAGAGAGAAAGATCTCTCCGACAACTTGGTAGAATCCCAATAAGATTTTTATTCTAGCAATCAGAACGTCCACGAATGACCTTGTTGACTTTTTACACTTCCGTTTTATTCGCCACATTAACAAGAAACAGCACGATGCACACACGAAGAAGAAAACACAACTCTCCATGATTAAAAAAGCTAAACTTGGACAAGGAACACATAAGTTGAGCACGGAATAGTAACCGGGCTGACAGTTTGTACACAACCATGCAGTGTAACCGTTGGCGCAATTGCCAGCTATGGTATCGTTGTTGTTTGGACAACTTTCTTTGCGGGGACATTGGAATGTACGTGGAATTTCTCCAGTGTAGTTGTTCAATACGGGCGAATAGTCGTCTCTTTCTACATTTGCCACAAACAGTCTGTAAGTACTAATGTTTGCATTTGGGATGGTCCAATTCCACATATATCCCGGCATCAAAGACTGGAATTCATAACTGCAATTAAGTCCTTCATCACCACACTGAAAGCAAGGCCCGTATCGATTTGTACGAGCGAAACCCTCCTTACAGTAACAAGCGCGAAGACCAGCATGCAAATCCTTCCTGGTACCCTCCGGGCAGACTTCACAATCTTTCGGCGATGTACCACGTCCTTCTTTAACGTACGTTCCTTTGTTACAAAGTTTGCAAGGAATTTGGTTCGTACGAGAGGACATTGTTTGAGCAATTTCATTCTCATAAAATCCACCTGTGGGATAAACAGACGTAGATTAGCAGTGTGTTGTCATGTATTGTTTTGCAAAGAGAATCTTTTGTAGCTGGACCACCCAAATGGCAGAAAGACGGGAAAATCCTCTTTTCATGGAGATTACAGCGACTCCACTTTTCATGAAGATTATGACAAATGTATTTACCTACTGGGCACGGTTGACACCCATACCGGTTACCGTAAGTTCCTGCCCCACATGGCCAACAGTCAAAGTCTATTTCGTACAAGGAACAGTTGAAACCATCCTTCAAGAGGACCACGCCTATCTCGTAACTACCTTTCACAGCTGGATTGTTCTCGGTATTGGCACATTTTCTAATAGCATAACAGGAATGCCAAAATACACTGTAATTTCGATGATTAATACATATGATATTAAAACTGAAGTACGATACGCACTACATTGAAATTGTCCATAATGTATCCAGCTTACAGTATCTTTGAACAATTGTTTAAATATGAAATCTAGGGTCGAAAAGCGGCCACAAAACAACTTTCCTAAACTTTGGTACAAACAATAACGAAGAATTAAGTAGAATTAATTATGCCAGGTGTCACACAATGAGGCATGCAATTAAGGCTTTTCTTGATGTCTTGACCTAGCAATGTTTTCTTTTTGTAGATGGTGGATATAACACCTACAACGTAAGGAATTTATTATAGACATTATTAACATCAGAGTAAGTATCAAGGATACTTATCAAAAATATTAAACTCTTTACTAAGATTACTCATTGCAGTTAAAGAAGTATCTCTCTTATAAACATAAATATCATTTAGATTATCAGAAGTGGTTGAATTGCAGTAATGAATAGCATAGATTGGAAAATGTTCACTCTATCAGAAATTAGACTAAAAGCAGAAATAACCGAATCGTGGCTGTTACAAAATATGTTGTCAATCAGAAAAGAGAAATTTCTTGTGACACTGGATGGCTTAAATATAGAGTAGGAATTAAATTAAGTAAATTAAGAGTAGAAATAAATCAATCAAGACTAATTGTGATTGACTTATTTATCCCGTACTTTATAAAAGTGTCATTAAAATCCCTTGATATATAACACGTGTTTTTACTTTTGCTAATATCATCCAACAATTTAGACATATTTGTTAAAAAAGTCTAATATATAGTGACCGGAACTAAATGAAAATGGATACGACGAACTACGCTAAGTTGAAAAAAAAAACAAGAAGAAACAAGTATACACAGTGAGTACCCTACATGCCAAATGTCAACTACTATGGGTTTTATTGGTTTACTGGTTTTTTACTGGTTTAAAGTTTGTCTAGAGATCGCTCGGACCAGTAAAATGCCGCATAGTTTGGGTTCCTTTAGCTAAGTTCAGTAGTGCGTATATTCCTCCGTCAATGGACTAAGAAAGCTTACTTTGGGATTCTCTGACACTTTCTTTAGAAGGAACTTATTCTTAGCTGTCGGATCTTTTTGTATGTCAATGCCGGTTGATTTGAGTTTCCTTCTTGAGTGAGATTCTCACTGTGTAGGTTGTAACTTTCACTGTGATTGTCCGGTGTCCTTTCTCCTTTGGCTCGACAGCCCTGTGGCTATCAATATCGTAGTCATTTAGGTTGATGCAGAGTTTGTCATGTGCGAGGCTTTTGGCAAGTTCTTCTGTTTGTTCAGGCAACTCCTTCTTGAATAGTGTTCCATCAGCCTGGTTAATTTCAATTTGGAGTTGTTCTATATTTGTTTTCAGGTTATTATTCATAGAGGATAAATAAACTATGTCTTGTGAGCTCTTGCCCATCTTGCATTCCAAGTCATAGACTTGCCCTTCATGAATGTCTAGCTGTTTGGAGAGTTGCCCGAGATATGACTGATCAGCTTCTTTGATTGCATTTGCAATTACGGATTTCAAAATACGGTGATTTACTCAGTTGGTGATTAGGATGAAAACTAGGAAAGCCTGTGATCGTTGAGTCTGATTGATGATCCCTGAGATACGGCAGTTGGTGATTCTTGATCAAGAAAATCTTATATGGATGGGCTTTGTAAGATCAGGACGCCTTTGTATGCTGAGTTGCTTTGTACAAAATGTTATTAAAGACTAAAATGTGTAAGTCGCTCGGGCATTTGCAATCTACGCTCTTTCATGGCACTAAAAATTAACGTGCCATAAGAGGTTTCGGCAAAATTTCGGTGATAATTCCATTTTGTTTGTACGTATCTTCCTTATTAAGAACTTCTACACTTGCCGGACATAGTTAAAAATAAAGTTATAGCTTTGTCATAAAGTTATCATTGTTCCCGAATCCCAAAATATGTTTGAATGGGTTTCCTTGGCTGTACTCTACCGTAGGGCGTTTGACGTAAGGCTTGGTTACTTGCAAGTGTGGGTGTATAACGGAGTAGGGCGTATGTAATGGAGGAGTGGACTGCCCACTTACGTGGTTTCTTTTGGGGGAAATAGTCTCTGAAATCTGGAAATAGGGGAACACTTTCCCATAATTGGGCTTCAAGACCGAGACTGCACACAAAATTTTAAATTTATGTTTCCTCGACTCATTGCTACAGGACATTTGTTGCTTTTATGTTTAATTAACTGTCGGTGGAAATTGAGAACAAGTAAGATTTCGCAAATCTCAGTAGTAGGAAGAGCAGAACTTCTGTCGAAGAATAACACTATAGTTCAATTTTCTACTATTTGATATTTCTTTTTCAGGATAGACAAAGCTTCATAAAAAAAATATTTAGTGCAATAGATTAAAATTCAACCCACTGAGCCCGCCGCTCTCAATAAGTTGGGTGAATTTGATGACAGTAATTGGAAGAACATCTGGAGTATGCCCTTGGTCTTCTGTAAGGGAAACTAAACTCAATTACATTCAGTTTAGTTTCTTACATAGAATTCTTCCAACGAATAGATTACTTGCTCTTATGGGAAAGACTGGGTCAAGTATGTGTACGTTTTGTGAAAATGATGCAGAACCCTTGATCACTTGTTCTGGGGATGTAGCTATACATCTCAATTTATTCTTGATGTTGAATTAAAAATCTTAAACAGACAATTTGTGTTCTCTAAGGAGGACATCTTTTTCAGTTTCCAAAATAATAAATGTCACTCGTACAACTTCCTTATTCTTCACCTGACATTTTTAGTCTTCGCCCTAAGTATTATATTTTCAGTAAAAAGAGACAAAACTATTTACCCCCAAAACAGAGTTCTATTATAAATTTAAATTTGCTCTCCAGGTTGAAAATCATATTCATTGTTCTTCTAAGAGTGTAACAAAAAGTAAGAACAATTATATTCAACTAAAAGAGACTTTCAGTCTGTGCCCTGAGTAATGTAATCGTTTCATTTCTGGAAAAGGTATCGGACGCGAAGGTTGACTTTTTGTATATGTACTAAGACCTAATTTATCTGTAAACATCTTAACTATTGTATAAATCAGTTTATGTATTTTTCGTTTTGAATACATCCGTTATACCACCGTTAAACGGAGAAAAAGGACCAGAATAAACCAAGCGCATAGTTGATTAAAAAAAAAAAGAAAGATAATTATATTACTTGCCAAATATATCCCAATGCTCCGAAAAGAATATGTGATCTGTGTATAGCTTCTGATATATTGGGAACAGGCCCCATCACCATACACACGATTGCTACGGAGGCCTCTCCCCACCCGTACCCCAAAATGTACCGCCCGTTTCGCTTACATACTTACATTTTTCCATGATTAGGATTTTGAGGTAATGAGCGCAAGAGGGAACAGGCCAGATACCTGTGAATAAGAGCAACATCCTTCATGTATGAATAACCATTCAAGTTTAATTGAGTGAGTAACATTTACTCGTAGGGGAAATTCTAGTCGGTATCTCTACTCAGATTGCCTTTAAATGTTACTTTAGTGCTACAGAGTTTCAGAGATAACTCTGGAGTATATAACTCTTTGCGCATCCCTTGATGAAATTCCAACTTGGAGAAACACAAGTACTTTTCGATGTGGCCCTCCAAGCGGGAACCAAAATGTCAGGGTCAAACGACAATAAACAAAGGGAAAGTAAGAGGGCAATACACGGAATCGCATCGGACATTTAGCTAGGGGCGGCACACTTGGCCATGGATGTGTGAAAAACGCGCAAGTGTTCTGCGAATTTAGAAGTCACGTGAGCGTCAACGTATTCCCAGGCCAAAATCGCATGTGCGTCAAAGTAATCCTTTGAGTTTTTTATTTCTCCGATCAGCGCCCAGGTGCAGAAAACCACTCAGAGAGTTTTGTAATAGTTCTAAGGAGCACTTGAGAATCACTTGCATTATTCAATTTCTCACGACCGCTCCACCACCCCCCCCCCCCCCCCCCCCCAAGTACTGTAATCATTTCAACTACTTGTCTAGTGCATATACGGCAGCAAAAACCTTGAGTGACAGTATTTCCAAAAGCATGGCATCGTTTAGTCCAAACGTTTTTGCGTATGTTGAAATATTAAGAAGCATTGCATGGAACAGCAAAGACTTAATATGCTATGTTGACACCTTGCATTAACAGAATCTACCGTACTGTGCTATAATGTGCTGTAAGAACCGTAAACTTTGAGCTACTTTGCGAACACTGCACATCGTACCCAGGTACCCAACGACCGATTTTGAAGTTCACTAGACTTACTCTCTAAAAGGAAGTCGCGACAAACTTTTTCAAAACATTTGCCGATTTGATCTTTGACCTATGACCTTTGTCCTTTGACGGCTGACCTTACATTTTGACGAAACACAACTTGGGTTACCAGTCTACCAAATTTTTACTGTCATTTGACTGGGCGGAGGGTTGCTGCTCCGGGTTATCATTTGACAAACCTTGGCCTCTACGCAAAGAGGGAGGGGGGTTCCGTGTCATCTTAAGTACCATATCAGGTTAAACCCATAATGCATCAAATATTAACCGTACACAATGTTACCAAGGCAACAATTGCTATGACAACTGAGGTAACCATAATACCCTCTAAGCGTAATATACGTCCGTTGTGAGTGAATTTTAATCTTTTCAATTTCGCACTGAATACTCACACAGTGGCATTAGTTGACATCATCTTGAAAAAGCTTTTATCAAGCTGTTTTATTTCGTTGCGGTAAATGTGTCTTGTACATGAAAAGAAAACATGTGAAGGAGAAAAGGCCATTACGGACAGCCTCTATTATTAAATGTCAGAATGACAAAACGATGAAACTATATGAACATGCTCTCGGAGACTGAGTGTGTGTTGCAGCAACTGGAGACAAGTACTATTTACGTGACCTACCTATGAGGAATCAAAAGGCCACAGCCAAACGGAACCGACCAAACGACAAAGAAAAACAGAACACCCGCCCACAAAGAACCCCCCAAACCAAAAACTCGTAATCACACCAGTCGACCGGCCGACCAGAAAACCAAGTTACGAGATGATTATCAATTTGATGGGAGGCCTACAAATAAAATAAGGCTTTGATTTGTAAGGTTGCTACAGTGAAACAATAAGAAAAATAAACTACACACTGACATAATCTTATTTAAGAACAGCTGAAACGGATCTTAACATTAGTCACTTCTATCAAACAACTATAAGCCAAACGTTCTTACAACTGCCGCAGAGATGTGCTTCCAAATGAATTCCCAGAGAGTTTCGTAATATTATTTTGAAACATGTATCTGAAGAGAGAAGGTATGAGTATTCTTTTGAGTACTATGGTCGTATATTTCGGATGGAAGGAAAATTACAATGATCGTACAAAAACGGATCTTAACATTAGTCACTTCTATCAAACAACCATAAGCCAAAAGCTCTTACAACTGCTGCAGAGCTGTGTTTCCAAACGAATTCCCAGAGAGTTTCGTAATATTATTTCTTATTTTGAAACATGTATCTGAAGAGAGAAGGTATGAGTATTCTTTTGAGTACTATGGTCGTATATTTCGGATGGAAGGAAAATTACAATGATCGTACAAAGACCAATGCTTACTTTCGAGCATTACTTACATGTATCGCAAATTTGGCAAGAAAAATGCATTTTCTTCAATTGTATGGATTTGATTGCTGTATAAGCATCTGAAACCAGAAAGTTACAAAGGGTTGTAATCCTTGCCACAAGAATGTAACACCATGAATCAGCAACGTGAGAAACATTTGACTTTCAAAATATTTGATTCAAAATATCCTTTCAGCAAAAGTACAAAAATTGGTAAAAATAATCTGTTTCAATTTGTCCATAAATATGTTAAGCATGAAATAAAGTGTTTACAAGATTTTGAGTTGCTGTCATATCAAATCATCTTTTGACCTCCACAGAAATATTGGCGCATGACTGGATATGAGCCATAGACATGCAAGGTAAGCTTTCTTTTTCCTTTTGTGATGAAGGAGTGTACATGATTTTGACCTTTCGAGATCTTTCGAGAGCGTAACTCCAAATGACCTTTGACCTCCTCCAAAACAATAGCGATCAACTACTCATGTGGGCAACCCTTCTAAGGCGCATTAGGGACACATTTACTTTCGTTGTATTTGTCAACAAATTTACTACGTTGTTCAATCAGATTAAAACTTGGCAGTTTCTCCTTAATTGTCTTATAAAACTTGAAAAAGTTTTCACATGTCTCTAATTGTACTCCGTTCAATCCACATGCTAAGATAAAGATGGCAATTACGCTTCTTTATATATAGCGTGTACAGGAATTTCACAGTGTGATCTCTGATAGACGTGAATGACCTTTGACCTCTGTGAAATAAAACAGATCATCTAATTAACATGATAATGAACATGATTTGCAAATTTACCTCTGGTGACCTAGAGCGACCTTTGGCTTTCACAAACCAATATGAATCATCTTTTTTTACTGTGCGCAATGACATTCAACTAACATGATCCCTCACAAAACTATGCTTCTTGAAATGTAAAAGCTTACATGTATGTGACCTTTGCTCACGGCGCAGGACAGATGATCTCCACCAAAACCAATAAACGTAATTTTCTCAATATGGACAGTTCACTCCAACAAGATTCTCACGAGTGCCCATCTTCAAATACAGTGTTTAAAATAAGAATCATCCTTTCAGTATTGCTAAAATCCATACACCAAGTATGAAGTCAAAGTTCCCTTTTCTTTAGCTAAGCGTAACATACGTTAGCAGTAGTCTATATTTAGTTCAGGAAAAATGAGTAAAAATGAAACACTTACAAGAATTCCAACTTATTCAGGTCAGAGAACATTCCTCGGTTGATGACTGTTAGCTCATTTTTCTGAAGGAAAAGAGTTGTCAGATTGCTGCCTCTTATCTGACTGAAAGTGCCAGATGCGATGTGGGCAATATTGTTGCCTGATAGGTCACTGTGAAATAAGATACAGTCCTGCATACGTTACTTATTTATGACTCTATATCATATATATTTGTGCATTGTGAAACACGAGTGAATAGGACTGCTTTGTTTCCGCTGGTAAGTGAAAATGTTCTATTCTGTTCGTATTCTTCACATCTAACATAAAGTCTCTTACACAACTTAAAAAAAGAAAACTTTCCTTACAGGAAGATAAGGCCTGATAGTCCATGGAAGCTACCAACCGTAAGATTACGTAACTGGTTGTCGTTTAAGAACCTGCGATAAAAAATTCACAATCACTGTAAAAATGCCGTTATTGCAACAATGTGCTTTTGGCCCAAGAATGAAACATGATTCCGTTTTCTACTTTAGAGGTACTTAAACAACACTCACGACATTCACGTTAAATGTTTTGCTACGAATATACTCACAATTTCTTCAATTGATATAGGCCATTGAAAATTTTTGCAGGCAGATGTTGCAGTCGATTGGAATTAAGTTTTCTTAAATGTTGGACGAAATAAAAAAGAGATAAGGTCATGAGACACATGCAAGTTGTATACGACTGATGTGAGGCAATGAGTTTGTGCTTTTCTTGAAATATTGCTTATTTCAGCAAAACAATGATGTCAGTACAAGATTACTGTAGTGGTACCCTTATCACTATTTACAACGTCTGACCTCAAGTAACGATGTTATCCGACTTACAGACACCTCACATACAGTGCTATATCAAAATAGTAGATGACTACCTCACTCAGGGACTTCTCCTCTCGCAGAAAACATAAGCAATGACCATCTCATACTCTCCAGTGGTACCTTTTCAAATTAGTAACCAGTTCCTCGAGTTCAATTCTCCAAGCAGGGTCTCGGAATCTGGTAATGGGCGATTTCACTGACTGCCAAACGTACGCAGAAGGTCGAACATGCACACGTAGAACATGTAGGATCTCCACGTACCCCCCCCCCCCCCCCGCATTTTTTTAAAAGCCCAAAACTTTATGATTCTCAAAGAGGTCAAAGTGAATAGCAATATAAAGCAACGAACATTTCCCACTTTTACTTCTAGGGAGGATCACGAACAAGTACCATAGTGTCCTTTAACGACCAATACCGTGAGTAATGCAATAATATAATTTAATGGTAAGGTTTGTATAGCTAGTCATTATGCTCACGGTTAGAATTTAGCTTTAAGACCAGCGGAATGTTATCACTTATTATAGCTCCGTTATAGAGTACCGTTTCTGTTATAAATAACAAAACGAAATAATAGTAAGAAGGGAAGCGAAAGCTACATACAATTTCTTTAGCTTGGTAATGCCATAAAAGCAGTCTTTTTCTAGGGAAGCTAGAGAATTGTTATCGAGTGACCTGCAGAAGAAATTGAAAGAAACGCCTGTCTGTAAGCTGTTGTCACCTTCAGTCAAGATTATGTAACTCAAAATGACCTTTACCTACACCAAAATCAAAAAGGTTTGTTACTCAATATAGTACAATTGCGCATTAAATATCATATCTGTTTAGTGTCCCAGCTTTAATATATCGCGTCCCCTCATTAATGTCCCCTGAATGTCCATTAATATCCCCCCATTAATGTCCCCTTATTAATATATCGCGAGTACAAGGCCATTATCATGTGGCACCTGTTGATCCCAAATGACCATCTACATACCAAATTCCCGTCTTGCAGAGATATCGTGTTTACAACGTGGGCATCACAAACATACAAAGAAATATATACATATCCTAATTATCACATACACACCCTGTGCGTGAATTCAAAAGTTAGGATTTCATCAAAACTATAAGCAAACACTAGTTACAAACAAGACTTGCAGAGAAACAAAATTCTTTCCTCCGACAATAGCAGTGCCCATAGACCTTTGACAGCACAGGCGTGTTTTGCTTTAATATAAAGCATAATTTCAGATCTCACCGTCCGAAGGACCACCTACCACTGCATCCCCCGACCTTTAAACTGTTTCTTTATTTCTCCAGGAGAGCAGAAACAAAAACTACGCACAACATCAAAAGAACATTAAGGACGGTCTCTACTATAGGCTACATAACAAACCTCACGGTAAATGTTCAAGTACAGCTGTTCTCACGTACATCGGTCGATGAATCTCGGAAATCATTCCCACAAACTCGACACAAGCAATGTCAGCAAACGAGCTTTCTAAACTGTCACAGTCATCTAAACCAGGTTACATTTATGTAAGTCGCTGAGTTTAAAAAAACTCTTGAAACAACTTCAAGAACTGACAACTGAATGTTGTGCTTGCTGTACACGTTTTAACCTAATAGGAATACAAATAGCTAAGCTTGGCATTATTCGACGAGGTTTAAGATGCTTGTCAACTTAAAACCTTGGGATCCATCCCTCCCCTACTGTATCTTACATAAATTGATAGGTACAACGTTGCATGTAGGAATTCAAATGCGGCATGTGTGGGGCGCAGTTTCGGATGGGTATTGGTAAGCATCAATACAGTGATTACCTCGTGCTTTTACTTCAAGCTGCGAATTATTATGAATGTCTGTTATAAATACTAATAATGTGGAAATTTGTTATGAATGTAACGAATAAATGAAAAAAAAGGAAAACATTGCGAACTCAATGAAATGATTTCATGTCAGATTGAGCGTAATCCTGGTCATGAATTGGACACAATGTCATGCTTTGTTTAATATGTGGAAAAATTGTTTGTGAACATGATATCTCAAGAACGGAAGTTTGGACATATCTCATATGTGTCCCATATTTGGTATGTATTTGTACCACATTAAGTACAAGAACGAGTGATTATTAATTATGGTGGGGTCGAACGTCGACAGAGCTCAAATTGGGCAAAAAGAACTTTAAATACAATATCTCAAATAGAGACGTTTTGACGTTTATCATATTTGGTATGTAGGTGTGTCACGTTGAGTACAAGACCTCTATCGATTTTGGTACGATTCGAAGGTCATTTACGGAGAAACAGAGGAAATTGTAAAAAAAATGTGTAAACATTATCAGATACAGGGAAGATTGCATAGGGCTCATGTTTGTTTCTTTCCTAATTACGAAATATAGCCCAAGAGTCCTGATGTTATGTTAACATTCTGTGCGAAGTTTCATCGACTCTGAAAAAGCAAGACACTTTACCAGTGGAATTATTTGGACTTATAGACCCTGTTTTAATCTCTGGAACGTGCACATCATTGTCAAATGATTGATTTTATGAAGTATATCAGCAACGTAAGTTATTATCCCTAAATGTGAACTTGAGCGATAGGCCATTTCGTTTGGAAAATGATCTTGATGCATTCCAAAGCTCTCAACCCTGCAAATGGCTACGGTATGCACTAGGTTAGGTACGGTATATATTACCATTTCGTTTGAAGATTTTTACTGTGTGTAAAACTTTTGAATTGTGCGTAAAAATTATGACCGTCATCTGACGTTGAGCCTGCAACTTTGTGAAGAAGTAGACGTTGAAGAAGTGAATATGGAGTGAGTGGTTGTCTGGCCCTTATTGTCTAAAGACAGAAAGGTGTAGACTTTTCTGAAAAGCAGAGTGGACTGCTAGAGTTGGGTGGTACGGAAAATTTGGTGTGAGCTATGTACAACAGCAATGAATCATACAGGCTTCGAAAGTAAGACTGACGCAAAGAGTTAAAAACAGTCCCAGAAAGACTGCACCAGAAAGAGTCAAACTTGGAGATGCAAGGGCAAGAAGCAACCTATCTTGGAATTCAGGGAAGAACCAGGGGAGACAACCTCAACAAATGTTTACAGTTGTTGCGATAAACAACCTTTTCTGATGTATGTTCGACGATCGGCGCTTAACAGCGCTATATAGGATTCCTGTGTACACATTTTTTGTCTAGCACCGTGAGGTGTGCGAATAAAATATTTTTCAAACATATTCATAGTTTGCTTGGCAGTGTAGCCTCAAAACCTAAACGCTTTACATAACGTTACAAGTCTTATGTAAACTGGATTTTGCCCAGATTACATTCAATTATGAAGTTAACGCGCACACAATTGTCTCGTCACAAGAAAAAGATAGTTTTAACAACTATTGACAATATAAACTGATATCGTAACATGGTGAGGTATACATGGTAAGGGGATAACCAAACCATAACCATAACCAAACCATCCATAGAACGTTTCACAGTCACATTAGACGCTAAACAGTCGATTATGAGTGGTCCTAAATTTCCCCTGTACAATTTCCAGTTTCAACCCAGTTGAACTGGAGCTCAAATGGGTTTCAATACTGAATTTGGGAAATTTCAACTGGAATTTTGGAAATCTAGCATTTTCTCTCGTAGATACGGCTGCCGTGTGCATAAGCCAATACTTTTTGATCCCAGAAAAGACTCTAGAAGCCATCATCATCATTTTTGGTTCGTTATAAACAGGGAACAGACATGCTCCCTGTCACCCCTGTAGGTTTGCCATGGTAATAAAAAAGGTTGCCTATTGTTTTAGGTGGAGGTCAAAGGTCATCTCGGGCACTGTGGGGCAAAACTCTGAGATCCTTTTAAAAGTAATATCTCAAGTTAGCAACCTTGCTTAAAGTTTATACTTAAAATATTTATCCTTCATGGTGAGGAAAACATTGGTTGGTTTTTGTGGAGGTCAGTCAAGCCAGAGGCAAAACTAGAGGGGGATATTTTAGTCCCACACAGTACTTTTAATGCAATACTGTGTTACCCTACACAGTCTATTGAAATTGTCATACAGTATAGAGTGTATTGAAAATGTACATCAATGGTTCCCTTATTAGTGTGTTGTATTTATGTCAGTCTGTCGCTCCGCTGATTCTAGTGTACGGATGCTAATATATACCATAAATGTAGTCACTGAATTTGTTTGACTGCAGGAGTACTGATCTAGTTAAAATTAGTTTTGCTTCAAGGTTTCAACTAAACATCTTGCTCACACCATGTAAAATGTGTAATCTACACTATGATGAGGTTTTCCATCTATTTGTTCAAAATTGCCACCAATTACTCTCTCTGAAACAATGTTCGATGAATTTTCTTGCATGTTGGGGCAATGGTCCTTTGGTTACGAACGATCATTAAGTGTAGAAAATTTTGGCCATCAATAGTCGATTGTGGTGTGAAAAGCCTACCTTCCAAAGTATGTCAAGTGATTAATATCCAACAGATCGTTAAATACCTAATTGAGGTTATGTCATGATACTACTATGGCAGTGGTGCCTTCAGTGTGTTCAAGATTTTGGGGTCAAAGGTCCAAATGGACCATCTTACGTGCTTATGGAAAATGCCTCTTCTCCTGCAGATTGTATCGTAAATGTATTGTGAATTAAATATTGTGTTACGTTACTACTATGTTATTGGTTCCTTCTGGTTGTTCAGACTAATTGGTCCCATATGGGCCATATGGACCATTTTATGACATTGTGCAAAATGTTTCTTTTCTACATATATTTTGCTGAACAATGTATTGGGATTGTCAAATTAGCATTGTGATAGTGGAGTTATTTGCAGTGTACAACATTTGTGGGTCCAACTTCAGAATGAACCACATGAGCCATATACTATTACACTGTTCAAAGTGGTAGGATTTCAACAGATTATATGTTACAATGTTGGAAGTTTTTTTCAGATTAGTACTATGGTAGTCGAGTACCTTTGGCTGACCAGCATTCTAAGGAACAAAATGCTTCCCAATTTTATGTGGGGATTGAGCTTGGTTGAGGCTAAATGACCACAGTTGAGTTAAATTATCTTCACGCAAGGAACCGTAGTGCCCTGGATTTTTGTTTTTTGTTTGTTGCAGACACCGGCTGCTGTGTCTATAACCTGTGGCCACTAAGCGTTACCCCACCAGACAAAGTACTCCTCATACTTTATGTAGTATACATACAAATATGAAAGATCGTTAAAGATCGTTGAAGATACCAAAGATCGTTAACCCATTCTGACACACCATGACTTGACTGTCACTAAGAGATTTCTACTAAATGGAATACATCAACATGCATCTACGCAAAATACAACGGGTTTGTTTTGCTTAGTCAACTGCGTTTTGGGGAATTGGGCTGTATATTTAGTGTAAGTCAACTAAGTCAAACTAAGATGAATAGACCTCAGACAGGAAATGCATAGACTGGATAACCTCTTCTGAATAGGATTAATAAGTGTCTATTCAAGTCAGGTGTAGATTAGCTTACATGAAAGTGTAACGGAATTTGGCTTGACAAGTGTATTCAGTAAAAAATTCATGTGTGTCAATGAAGAAAAAAAAACTGTACTTACAACTCCTCTAGCCTTGTCAGACCTTGAAACCGCTTTTCCGGTAATTGGTGTAATTTATTACCACTAAGGTAACTGTAATATAACAAGCAAAGACGACATTCATCGCTATGATATCCATCTGGTGGCGATCGAATTCTTCCCTAAGAATCGACATAGTAATGAAAATCGCACACTAGGTAGCTATCATATTCACTTTTCCCTAAAACCATCACACCCCAACCACCCTACTAAGGCGTCCATCCCATAACGCCCACCACCATAGAAACTTAACCAATAATACGAATTCATACAGGAATTAGATACAGAATGGGCAAAGAATATAAGAACGCCCTGTATGTCACCGTAATGTCGCACCCGTCCGAACTTTGGTACATCAAGGACTATCATGTTAAACCTAAGTCATATGGTCTCTTATATCTTTGCTGTGTCGATGGCTTTTCAAGGAAGTATATAGTGAAATGCATACAGCTCGAACAATAACCCATGGGTACTTTATTTTAAATGACAAGCTTAGTGGTTACAAAATGGCGACTGCCAAAACTAATAACTAATAAACGCACTTATAAACTGATAATACTGATATTAGTAAACGGATAATTAAGCTGATCATCTGATAACTAATAGTACTGATACTAAACAAAATTACGTAACTAATAATAAACTGCACAAATGACAAAAAACACTCAATCATAAGTCTCATGCCAAGAAACACGCCCAAGGAGCAAACAAAACAAAATCTCAAACACAATTGATACGCCTATAGGCCTACGGACAGCCCCTCAGTGAAACAAAATTCTTCCGACAGAAATCAGATACACTTAGACGGCAGAAATCTGGTTTTTAAGTCTTGTTTCTTCCTTCAGTCTTCACCGCCTGCCACTGTAGCTATATGAGTCAAAACTTCTAATGTCATTTATAAATGACAAATAAATGAAATCAAAAGTTAATCTCGTCGGTTTTACTGTTTTATTTGTTCTGTGTGTTCTGTTTAGTCTCTGTATAGTCATTCACAATATACTCTCAGATGAGTGGAGTCTTGTCTGTTCAAAACAACGTTGTCAGCGAATAAGATTGGTCTATTTAATAGAATTTATTTTGTATTTTTGTATTTTGTATTTATTATGTATAAATATGTATTCCCATATAAGAAAACGAAAGATGCTAGATAGAAACGTGAACAAGTTAGTCGTATTATGTGTAACTCTTTCGATCTTGAAATTACAGTTAATCCCAACTTCTAGTTTAAACCTTCATGGGCAAGGGAAAGTTAAGATATTAAGACAGAAAATTAAGCCATGAGTAGGATTCGAACCCACTGCTTGTCGTTTGCTCTGACCACTAATTAACTATCAAGGCTCCCTAGTGTCAGGCGAGGCGACATATTAAACAAACGCCAACCCATGCCAATAAACTCTCTAGGTCTAAATATGACAGATCGAAGCATAAACAATTAGTGAGTCGTAATATGTGTAAATCTTCCTATCTTGAAATTATCATCAATTTCAAGTACTGGTTGAAGGCTTTATGTAGAGATCTCTGAGGATGAAAATTAGAGCTGAGACACACGAAACGAGGGTGACTCCTTGGTAGAAAACATTGGCAACATAGATGTTGCCCTAAGGTGTACCGTGTGACCTTTGGGATGATATTTCGCACCGCTCAAATGCAGCAGCAAGTTGTTGCAAAGTACCTTCACATATAGAATTAACACCGTCTATTGGTGTGCTAACATATAAAAGCGAAGCAATGATGTGAATGCTCCTGATGATAGAGAGAATGACAGGTCGAAGAAAAATTCGCAAACGAAATACCTTTTACTTCGTCAAAGTTTCTTGTGGAAACGGAAACAGGCGTGGTCTGTGTTTTTGACCGTTTGACCTTATAACTCGCGAGCGTGAAAGCACTCCTATTGCAGGGCATTTTCGTGTATATCATAAGGATTTAAGAACTGAATTTGCGTCATAGGTCCGTCAGTTGAACTGCCCTCAAGTTTTCTTCAACAATTATCAGGGAGAGCAAAGCATATCTAAATGCAGTGGCACACTACTAGAGTTCATGTAGGACTCCAAACCACTGTAGAATCAAAGGTGTGAAGCGTTCTATCATGTGCCAGCATCGTCACGGCGAGTTGAAACTCTTGAGCACTGGAAGTAATTTGCTGAGTGAATTGGACTTCAGTTCCGCAACTGAAAATTTTGCAGTTGCAAAAGCTCAAAAGATTGCAGTCTAAAATCCAGTGAACTATAAAGCAGAGTGTTAAATATCGAGTTTCAGACGTACATTCATAAACGTAATATTTTCGTTTCATGTTGAATATGTTTTTTTTTTTTTTTTTTGCGAATGTTTTGTTTTTGAATCAGATCTTGACCAAGATCTTTTAAGTCATTCTGTAAACGTTAACAATGTTTTTTGCGGCCAGTCGAGGCTTAACCTCAGATTATTGATTTAGATTGTAGAACAATCTGAATCAATAAAAACTTGACAGATATACACACTAAAAATGTCTTCCTAAGCAAGAAAACAAAACAAAGCAAACAAAACAAATACATCTATTTTCTATTTGCCCTTTTGGACTTGGGTTAAAGAACTAGAGGAAAAACATGTTACGAAACAAACATTGTTCACAACGCACACGACGACACGAATGACAACTTGAAGATATTTACAAATTAACAGATCCCATGGCATCCCACAACAACAACAGCATACGCTTCAGTAAACGGTTAACAGTATTGCTCCAAACGGTTTACTAAATATCCGTGGGTAGTTTCAAATTGGGATTAAACTTACATTCTAGTTAGCGACGGTAACCCTTCAAAGACGTTCCTTTCCAGGATGCTAATTTTGTTCAACTGCAGTTCTCTACAAAGAAATTGTTGGTCAAACAGAATCATGCAAACAGTCGTCATGCAAATAAATTCCAGTTAGCCTTGTGGCTGTTCTCCCTGATGTACCCACTGTAAAAATTCATACCAAAACATTTACTTTCATCTGCAATTGAAAACTGTGTTCAGACATTGTAGGCAAAAATCAGAAAACAAAAGCAACCTACATGGTTTGCAAGTGATATAATCCTTTGAATTGGCCTTTGCAAAGTTTAGTGACCTCGTTCATTTGTAGGCGCCTGGAGAGAAAATATACAAAACGATGAGTCAATTCAATGCTACTTTAATACTAAATGCCGTTTTCATGCAGTGACTGTTTTTATTTCTAAAATTTACTCTATAGAAACCTCACCAAATCAAAGACGGTGTGAAGAATGGTCAGATGCCAAACTTATCAAAGGATCTTTGCACTCTAATGTTTGGGCATTCATTCTGCCCACGATGCAGAAATAATAAATTAACAAATGCGAAGAAACCCCCTCAAATAATTGTGTTAGATGTTAATGCTACAGTGTGCTTTATCTCCTGGGTGGTAATATGTAATCAAACAGTGCATAAAGATGTGAAACACTTTGAGACACACTTTTTTTTACATGTCCATGCTACATTTTCAGAAATGGTAAGAATATTCTGAAATTGGAATTTGCTGAAATAATACTACTTCATCACGTTCAATGCAATGAATTAAACGACTACTCACAAAATTTCGATGGATGAGAGACTTTCAGATAACAGCAATGGCAACATATTGATTTGATTGTATCCAAGATCTCTGAAAAAGGAAGGCAGATTACATTGAAACTCCACCTTTTATATGACAGCTGCCATCACAACAATGGGAAGGAAGTACTGTGAATTGTCGGAGGAACGTCAGCTAGAACTGAGGCACTTGGAAAACAAATATTTGTGTCGCGGGCTTTGTGTTACACACTTGCAGCGTATCAAGAGCCTTAGTCCTGATTATTCTAAATTCATATCATTTAGACATTACGGAACCATTAATCACTCTGTAAACCAAGATTCTCTCAGCCACCAACCAAAAAGTAGTCTCGGTTTAGCATGTGATTAGCAAAGTGACAGTTGCAAGATGTTAATATTTGTTATTTTTACTTTATTCAGTGTTTAACATTTTCCAATCGGTGCAGCATTAATAAAAATAATTTATTTAGACAAAGTTATCAGTAAATGGCTATTGAAAAAAAATATCTTTGTCATGGAAAGTTAAAGCAGGTCAATGGTGGTATCGAATAAGCTAAAAATTGCAACAACAACTTTGATAAGTACCTCAATCAATACAAATCGAAATGATAGTGGGATTAATACGTTTTCCTACATGTATTGTTTTATAATGAAACGAATATGCATTGTTTCATAATAAAACGGTCATTTAATTTGTGTGGTAACAAAGATACAACTTCAACGAACATATTGGTACTTACAAATCAGTAACTGAGGTCAAGTCTGAAAATGACTTTGGAGATACGAGATGCAAATTATTACTTTGAACATCTCTGAAAATAGAATTGGAAACGTAATTTAATCAGTACCAAGTAGAGATGTCAAGAGAGATTATCAATTACAAAAATTGCAGAAAAAGACAAAATTACAGAAAAAGACAAGGATATCATCAGGCATCTGTTACAAATTGTGATAGTATGAAGCATACAAGCTTATTGGTCGACATACACATATCATCATCTTATTCAGATACTACGAACCTTCGAAACAGCTATTTCATAGTTTAGGGAGGAACTCTACTTTTTTAACATGCACAAATGAATTAAGTCAGAAACATTGCTGAGGTTTAAATATCCAATTTGGTAGCAGAATTTCTGAGCGTTAGGCAATCTAAGTACAACTTACAACAACTGTAGATTATAGAGACCTTTGAATGTGTCATCGCGAATTTCGTCTATCTTGTTACCGTTTAGAAGCCTGAGGAAAGTATAGCAAACCAATAAAACATATCTAGGTTACAAAACATGTTAATGGTGTTGCATATTTATAACGTCACAGCTTACCTCTTTTCATTAACATGGCTCAACGATATCCGGGACAGACAATATTACGCATCCCTTTGGATCACAGTACACACAAACATTCTAGAATGGAGATTATGTGGGTAGAATACGAATTTTTGTTATACTTACAAATAACGAAGCGACTTGAGGTCTCGGAAAACGTTTGCAGACAATATTCGCAAGTTGTTCAAGCCAATATCTCTGTTTAATACAAATGATTTATTTGCATGTTATAAGCCAAACTAAAAGCAAACGGTAAGTAGCAAAGTATCAGTATTGTATCGATATCTGTTTGAGGGTTGATTGGTTAAGGAAGATAGATTTCAGTTGTGAACACGGAAGGTGCAAACCTTATATGACACAAGTCAATGTTGGTTTTGAAAATTTCTATTTTGTCTTTTTCCCTAGAAGGCCGTCTTCCATGCCCTGTTTTTCGCTTGCATTGCTCACATTTTGAGGTGACTAAGCAAAACAAGGCTCAAAATTCAGAGAAAAATCACTAGAGAGATAATTTGCTATGCTAACAAGACAATTGTTGCACATTAGTCTAAAATTGAACCAAACTGATTGTCTACTTTTTAGTCTTTGGACATGGTAGAAGTTTGTCTACGGACCAATCATCATCTGTATTCCTGACCTTTTAATCTCGAAACTAAGTTTGTTTACATCTACAACGGCACAAATTATCGTAGGCCAGACAACGGCCGTTGCGGGTATATATAAACCTCAGTGACAAAATGATCGAAAAAGGCTTCGAGAAAAGTTAGTTTCTTAATTTGCAGAATGGACGTAAATAAGTACATCAATTGTGAAATTGTTAGGTAAGGGCTGCACCTTAATTTAGATCTTGATATGATAGTTTAGCGCCTAGCCATAAGGTTAGGGTATGACTTGTTATAAATCTGCCGGTGAGCTAGCGTTTGCGTTGGTCTAAGCCCATAACTGTCAGTATGCAGTAGGCCTTACAACAACATTGGTGATTTTCAACTTCTTGAATCTGAGCCATATGAAAATTATTTCGCCATTCTGTGTGTAATTACAATATCAATTATTTGCATCTAATATTCGTCCGATAAGTTAACAAAAAAAACAAGAAAATGTAAATGAAGGGTACTGATAGTCTTACACTTAGGCCTATACCCTTCAAAGAGTAAGCCTATACCCTTCAAAGGCTTAGACTGAACACTGAACGAAACGCAAAATGCACGTTGCCTATGCTGTCATGCCGACTCTGACGATGCAGTTAGCATAGTCATAGTCAGCAATTGACAACTTGAATCTCAACAAAACAATCAACATTACAAATCAAGTGGCTCATTATCCCGTACACAACCCGCGTTTCTACGTGTATGCAGTATTTGTATTAGCTCACTCACACACTTAACTCAATAGGCTTTCGTTTAGGATCCCGTTACTCTGTTAGGAAAGCCTAAGATACCATAGAATGTCTCTTTCACATGGTTGCAACTCTTATCAACAAAATGGAAGTAGTTTCGAGCTAAATGAAGAAATATTTACATATGGACCAAAGCCATCTCTTACTCCAATTTGCTACACGCAGTTACTATAGCCTACGTTTATCATGCTCTACCATCTCCCACTCGCGGATAAAAAACAAAAACAAAACACAATTGGATTGCAGAAAATAGATGAATACTCATCGCATATTTTTCTCCCAACAAGGAATACCACATTTTACATAGGGACCGAGTGTTTCTTTTTCAAACATCTAAAGTATATATATTATCAGCGTCTTTTACAGGGGACTATTCCATTCCACATGAGGTGATTAATTCTGAAATTAAGGAAACAGTATGCTGCTGTGCAGACATGCATGCATTGTACCGTGAAATATATACGTACAACACCTTTTGGGTATTAAGTTTTGTATTCCATAAATCATTCTAATAATATACTTTCAAATAAAGAAGCGAATCTCTTTTTCAAGTTCTTAAGTGTTTTTTGCACATCCTTTGCAAGTAAAGATTAGTCCCATACAGATCTTAGGCCCAAGTCTTACATATTACAGTGTATGTACTACACGTAAGGTCAGTATGTACACGGCGTAAGTGAACGGCATGCACAACTGCTCATTGAGGACAATTTAAGCCCAGAAAGTTTAGAGTAAAACTTATAAAGTTGTGTGACATGCTTTTAGAAAAGAGCAGTCTTCATGTAAAAGTTGCATTTGCGATGCAAAGTAAACTCCTGAGTGAAAATCCATGGGAATGTTGCTTATATCTATTACCGTTTTTGAGTTATGACTTTTCAAACTGTGAAAAAAAGTAAAACAGATGACGTGGAGTGTTACACAGTGTCAGTTTTTCTTATCTTGACCCTGTATATTTTGCCTGTTTATTACTGAGATGTACATTGGTAAGCAATATCCATATTTTTTTAAGGAAAAAAAACATGCTTCCAAAATAAAAGCCTCTGGGCATATAAAATTCTTAAATGTCCTTGAAATAAAGGTTAGATAAACAAATGATAAACATACGACATATCATAGGAGTCCATCTCTTGACGTCACAAATTTTCATACTCAGCAATGTCGGTTCATGACATAGATGTAAGGCACTTATTTGCCGCCCCCTAAATTTGTCAATCTTTCACGGGTTTGGATGGAAATTTTGCCTTTTTTCAACATTTTCAATGCGTAACGCACCCAATACTCCAAAATGTCATTTCCATGTCACAGGACCTTTAAGTCGAAGGGATTGTCCTCATTCCATTTCTTAGATCTTGAGTCTTTCTAAGAGCCTCCCCTCAACCCCCCCCCCCCCCCCCTTGTCCTTTCTGAAACGTAAATTTCGGTACACGCCAGAAGATTCTCGAGACTGCTCTCGCCGAGACTGTTTTTGACGCGACGAAAACGCCGCGATTGTGCCTGTAGCTGTCCTGTCTGACATGAGTAGTCAATCAGTTTTGCTACATTCGAAATGTGGTGACTCTTATTGGTTGATGATTTAAAGGGCGGGTTTGTTCAAAAAGAGCCGCAATGCGTACAGGCGATTTGCAATGACTAAAAACATGATTTTATTTGTTGGACTATTTTCGATATGCAAGAAACAATTAGGAAAAGAATTAGGGGCCTAGATAAAAACTATAGGCTTACATCGTTACAGGTGTCAACGTTTTTGAATGTTTGTAGACCTCTCTGAGTGTCAAACTCAAAGCATAAATAGGTCTATCCTAGTCGTACATTGAAATTTGTCTCTATAAGAAGAGAAAACACTGAAGATTATTAGATCGACTAGTTCGGGTCTCTCATAAAATTTTTCAACTTTTTCAATTAGGCGAGTGAACTTAATTCTTCGTGTGAGGGCAAACTGGTCACTTTGCCAGACAATGTCAACACTGCCTTTACAACTTACAGGCAAAGAGCACATATATGGCCTAATTAGTGAGGCCAACCCAGTTGTATGCAGTTTATGCCATGATAAATAGTTTTCCTAGCCGAGCAATAAATTATAAATAGTTTATCTATATACATGGTATCCTCATCCAGGTCCAAACTTTAACTCTTGTGTCCTAATAAGGAAGGAATATTGGATAGGTCTAGCTTTGAATTTCTAGATGTCTACCATCTGACTTTGTGCTGTCTCTGAACTTTCTTTTACAATTAAAGTGACAAATTCATACCTCTTGGAACATTTAACCAAAAAAAATCTAATCCAAGGTAGAATATCACGCAATAGTAAGAGCTTGATCTGTACACCTGATTTTGTTATTGTTCGCCATTTCAACGGCCAAACTAAAATGTGTCACCAAATTAGTAACATTCTATTTTAACACCATCCTACCAAGTTTCATATTCATAGTAAATGATTTAGTAAAAAAATTCAAAGTTGTTTTGATTGCTTACAAATGTATGGTTACCATGACAACGCAACTAATCTTTCAAATTTATCTTTACCATATATGGAAAGATGGTCGTCATTTTGGTCCCTGGCTCGCTATTGTGCAAATTTGGAGAGTGGCAACGAGTCAAAATATATACTTTAAATAAAAATGCACCCATTTGCACTCAAATCAAGAAGTCACTAAAAATGTGAGCAAAATAAAAGACAAGAGGGCAATCTACGGAGTAGTGTATCTCGTTGCCAACATGCACTGATTTAAATACAGGGCATGCACACGGGATTTGTAATAGTTTACTGCAACGACATCTCAAAGAGACCTAGTTCGGGGAACTGGATGTAAATGAGTGGCAAATATTCTTCAAGCATAAAATGGTGGTAAGCATATCAATACTGATATCTACTGTAAGGCAGCAAACTTAAGGTTATAGCCTGGTGCGACTAGGCTCAAGTAACGATAATTAATGACTCAAAAGTATCTGTGCATATTACGCTGCATAACAAAATTATAACATTAAGTTATTCCATGTAGGTTAGGCTTAGTGGTTAGAGTTAGGGGCCGGATATTAGAGCATCCCTCTATGGGCATTTGCACATAAGTCTCCTATTTACCTGTGCAGGACCTGGCTCTGCTAAAATTATTGTTTGACTTAAAACAATAATGTTCTCATAAAAGACATTATCCACAGGGGCCAGTTCTGCTAGAGATGTTTTAGCTAAAGTTTAAAAGGTGGTGTCTATTGACCCAGATGCTGGCTCTGCGTTTGTTACCAAAAATCATACAATTTCACCAGTTTACTATAAGAGTGATATACTGTATCTTCATTACTGTGTTCATAGAAACGGAATTGCAAACTTTTGTATACAATGCCTAATTAGCTCTCAAGCTATGTTGGAAATACAAATTTTGGGGCAAAATTGGCTTTTTCTCTAAAAAAATCAGCAAGTTCACTCTCTTGAATACAAAAGTGATATACGTTGAATATTACATTCTTAAGTAAGTCCTTGCAAAATGTTGCATTAAATGCTCAAATACATCTCAAGATATGCTGGAAATACCAATTGGGGGACAAAATTGGCTTTTTCCTCCACAATCAGCAAATTTCACTAGATTTACCATTACAGTAATGTTATGTTGAAGAATGTGTTTTCAGGTAAGTCCTAACAAAACTTTAAGTTAATTGGTCTAATAGTTCTCAAGATATGCTGGAAATACAAACTTTGGGGCAAAATTTGCTATTTTTCTCAAAAATCAGCAAAATTCACTGGATTTATCATTACAGTAATATTATGTTGAACAATGTGTTCTCAGCTAAGCTCTTACAAAAATTTAAGTTAATTGGTCTAATACGGTAGTTCTCAAGATATGCTGGAAATACAAATTTTGGGGCAAAATTGGCTGTTTTCTAAAAAAACAGGAAATTTCACTCTCTTTACTACAAAAGTGATATACCTTGACTATTTCCTTCTCAGGTAAGTTTTTGCAAAATTTTGCATTAAAGGTTGAAATACTTCTCAAGATGTGCTGGAAATACCAATTTTGGGGCAAAATTGGCGAAGTGTAAGTTCACTCGCAGTTTCTATTCTTAAGTTATGGAAGTTTACATGGTCTCACCTTTGACCCCGAACGATCTTGACCTCTAACAAAATCAAAATTGATCACTTTCTCAATACAAATAATCTTCATGCTAGTATGGCATCTCCATCGTGACCATTCTTTACATATAGTGCTCAGAAGGTTTCATAGTGTGAACTCTTTAGTGACCTCAAAAGATATTTGCCATCCACCATCAATAAAGCAGATCGTTTAAGTAAAATGACTAACCAACAAACGACATAGTCGATTATGGAAGGATAGAATTTTGAGATGTGGTTTACAAGGATGTCACATTTTGACTCCCGAGTGACCTCTGTAAGTGACTATGAGATCCTCTCAGTTATTCTTCTTGAAATATGAGAGTTTACATGTTTTTTATCTTTTAATCTTTCATCCCACATGACATTTGACCTCCATCAAAAACTATAGCGATAATCTGCTGAATACGGGCAATCCACGGCCTAAAAAAGGGATTGCTGGAGGTTACCTTGAGATATTGTTTACAACGTTTTCACAGTTTGACCTTAGGTGACCTTAAATGTCCTTTGACTTCTGCCCAAATCAATATGGATATTTCCAGCGGTCACACCCAGTAAGAAATTATTAAAGGTTACCCTCCATGATAGATTGTTTGTAAAGTTGTTAGTTTGACCTCTGGTGGCCGCGAATGACTTTTGATCCCATCACGATAGGAATCACCCATTCATTATCACCAACATACAAATACGAAGTTTGGGATCAGCCAAACTTTAGCCAGACTTTTGAGAAGGTTTCCAAGCAAAGCATCACACACACACACACACACGCATGCACACACACACCCACACATCACTATCGCATAAATTCCTTCCACAGGGAATCAAAAGTAGTATTGGAGAAACGCTACCTGACAATTCCAATTGTTAAGAAAATAATTATTGTTTTAAACCTACAGAATGGTAACATCGGCTAGTCTCTGAAAGTGCTTCCTCTCAAGAGCATCAATGTTGTTTCTGCGCAGACACCTTTGAAGAGAAAGCAAAGAACCAATTGTCAAGTGAAACACTTAAACAGTGCTTAGTTCGACTTTATTTGTTATTGATATCTTGGTAAAAATATCTGGGGCCCATCTGGGGCCCATCTGGGGCCAATCTGGGATCCAGCTAGGCAATGTGGGTTAGGCCTATACGGGTTAAACATGGGCAATCTGTGCAGTACTATTACTTCTCGGTGAGTGATGCATTTATTTTAAAAAAAAAATGGGTTAGTGTAATATTTATATCGCATTGTAAGAAAGACAAGCAAAACAAAAATTGTTCAGTGCGTAAGCAATCTATTGACAACTTTTTTTTTTTCCGTAGAAGATTGAAGAGGCAGTTGGCAGAAAAGTAATTTGGGATTAATGGGTATATATGCAAATTATCTCAATATAATTAATGTGTATCATAACCCATTAAATTATTACCCAACAGCAAGGACGATATTTGAAGGAAGTTTATGCACACATGTAAGGGTCATAAAACTACCACAATATGTACAATGAAATAAACTCTATGACTTTGAGTTGCCATTTAGTTACGAATAAAGTACATTTACCCCTAGAAATCGAAATAACGTGACAAATATAAAAATGAATATTGATGAGTAATGATGAGATTGTTGAAACATGGAATATGTTGTTTAAGGCGACCTCCGACAAACTTGGTAGAAACAGACAAAAATTGATCACTTTAGACAATCATTCACGTTTTACCTTTTTTTTCAGGGTAGGCAATATGTGACGATCATAATGTAGGAACGTACAAATAAGATTTGTGAAAGTATTAAACTTACAAGCTCTGGAGCGACGCTAATCCTTCAAAAACATCTTCTGACAATTCTTCTATTTTGTTGTCTGTTAACTCTCTAAATAAAACAAAAGACTGAGTTAATTGAGCAATTGCTGTGTATGAAATATTTAAAGGAAACGAAAGAATTTGATGAACGGAGAGCAAGTTCCACGCATCTCATGATTCAAACGACTTTCTGCCGGAATTTCGTAAAGGCCCCTCATCAAGCGTTACGTGATAAGTGAGTAATCTATGTGGGCTTTTTACGTGACCCGTCCAGTTGGGACAAAATGGCATTTAAATTCTTTACCACACCATGCCAAAACGACTATCTAACTTACAACGTCCACAGTGAGGCCAGCCCTTGGAACACATCCCGTGGAATATTTTTCAACTTGTTGTTTGATAAGTCCCTATAGAAATGAAAAGAAATAAACTCGAAAGTTTCAGGCACTTCGTGACTACACTTCGTGTTAGTAATTTAATTCTGCCACCGAGGGTGATTACTTACAATGTGTAAATGTCCGGAATATCGTTAAAGCTGTCACTGTGGATGCGGTAGATGTCATTTTCGGTCAACTTTCTGAAAGAAAAATAAACCATATGTCGAACTGTATTTATTATTTGTCAATATCATTTATTGTGAAAGTACTTGTGGGTGTAATCCCGAGGTGGAGACAAGTCATTTCTTGGAAATCCAAGTCATGCAGTCAGGTGCAGTGGTCATGTAAAGTCAATTAGTGCGAGTTCAGATCAAGTCATAACATACTATCAAAAGTATGGAGAGAAGGATTCAAAACAGCAACAAGAAAAGAATACTTAGAAATTAGTAAAATTTTATGCACGTATTCTTTGTTGCTTCCACAGACAGCTCTACCGAGAGTAGAATTCTCTAGTAACAACCAAACAGGTTAGTTAGAAAAATTCTATATAAATAGCAACAAAATAGCAACCTTTGTGCTTGGAAACATGATTTCATGTTTGTTATATTTTTAGGATTTTTTTTTAGCTATTTTATCAGTACTTCCCTGAGGAGATCACGAAACAACAGAATATCAACGCTTGGACCACCGTCTACCAATTTTGCTGCCAAATTAAGATTTTAAGCATATCTCAAGAACTGTTTGAGTAATTAAACTGAAACTAAAGACTTAAAAATTGAAAAGTGCCTGAAAATTGAAAGTCCAATGTATGGTAAACGTAGTACAATTTGCTGATTTTTAACCAAAAAGTGAATTCCGTATCATCAGAATTTTTACTGCAGTAACATGCAGGCATGCCATATCAGTATTGGTGGGGCCTATTTCCACTGCAACATTGAAAAGTGTAATCATACCCCCGCAGGTTATACATCCCACAGTATGGTAGTTCAATGCCTCTTTTAAACCCTTGTGCCCTAATATAACCCTTAAAACTAATGGCATTGTGACTGTGACTAGCCGCGTCAGTTTACCTTTGCATTACGTGGACATTTATAACCAAGTTGTCTGATCTGTCTATCTGTCCTGTAAAGATCGGGAACTGCACTGGTGATAGTGCATGGACTTTGTTCCAAAGGATCTTACCTGTAACTCACCTCCTACCTTAACACTTAAAACAGCATTAGCTACAGACCTATTTGACTAGAATTTGTGAGCCAAACAATAATTTTAGCAGAACAGGGTCCTGTGGTAAATATATGTGACGATACAGGTCAATAACCTTAGAACTTAGGGAAGGCAACGTTGAATTACTGTAGACTAACGTTAGTGTACTGTAAGTTAAGCTCAACAATAATTTTGTGTGCTTGGTATAAAATTCTTCAAATTTCAGTGAGCTGTAGAATGAGGAATACGTTGACGCTAGCAAGCTTATTTATCTGGTCGGATACTAGTTGTAATGTGTGACCCCAGTCAGCTGACCTCTCCTAAGTATCTCTTTGTATAACTTTGCCTCTCCTAAGTATTTCTTTGTACCGTATAACTTTTTAAGTATGACCTTCATCAGTATGTGACATTGACCAGCTGCTGGTAGCTTCAAGTCCATCGCCTCCCAGGGTATCAACTTGACCCCACTTTTGAGCGACATCTATTCTAGAAAGAAGCTGAACTCGGCAGTTGACAGAAAGGCTCCACCAAAGTCAGACCCCCTCCGGTACCCAGCATAGCAATTGTACTGGACTTAGAAATTAGTTTCAATTCATCATTCAGTTGAATTCATATAGTTAGTCATCAGTACCTCATTAGATCCTTTCTTGGAACTCAGTAATCCTGGAACTGAATCTATCGATGGTGTCATCTGTGTGGATCCTTTATCAGCATCCAGTATATTACTAGTCCACTGTTTGGATATATGTCTTCAGTATCCATGTTCCACCTTGTGTAATTCTACAAAGGAACCTGCTAGTGTCAGACCACACCTGGAAAGTCACATCTACTTTTAAGAACGCAATCTTCGCCAGCCTATATTTTGCCTGTGATTTGACTGCTTTCGCACTCAAGGAACTTTCCCTCGTTTTAGGACTTAGCTTTCAAGGAACTGTCCAGCGTATTAATCGCAACTACACCGGCCCGCCAACGTTTCCGCTAGGCTCCATTCATCGGCAGATCTAGTGACCAGGCCCAGCCCACGTGAGTCACTAATCAGTGCAACCACTTAACATAATTAATTTAACTTAAGAGTAATGTCGGCATTAATCTTTATTTGTAATTCAAATATCCTTCATCTGGTGAACCTTAAGCTCATCTCCTCACACACTGTTTTGTTGAAATTGTTTTAGTCATAATTTTGTCCCTACAATAAAGTAGAGTCGAACTTGAAGAAAGCCCTAAAATCAACAATTCATTCTTCCTGTTTTCTTTTCTCTTGTCTGTTGTGTTTTGGCTCTCCAGCTACTACGTAACAAATGACATAGAATGTAAGACATGCACCCACACTTCCACTGCAACAAGCACACTAACATCCCCAGCCTTCAACAAGTACGGTGACATCTATCCCAACTTGTACACCAACAAGTTCTCCTACTTCGGAAACAGCACGCCCCAAGTCTACTTGAACTGCAGAGTTCAAGTACCTCCAAATATTGTTAAAAGTGCTAGTAAAATAAGCAAGCAAGTTTACCCCCTTTCTAATCCTCTTTAGAAAATTTGCTAAACAGAAAATAAACACGGGAAAAGTGTTTTTTTTTTGTGATCTACCTAGTACTTTTGTCGAAGATTTCCGCTACGAAAATTACCATGCATGAGCAGCCACGTTAACTCGTAGTCCACGAGTTCATACATATACCTAGGAAGGAACCTGTGGAGATCGTTGAGGAGGAGCGTGTGGAGTGGTGACAGTCTCATTACTTTTCCTCAGGGCCCCTACAGCTGTAAATCCGTCATTGTGCCAACCCAGTGAACACTTCACCTGACTTGGAAAATCGAATCCCAAACCCACGCTGGTCTTCGATTACCAGCATCACTCAAACAAAAAATTCCAGACTTGTTACTATTGATTCTGGGACTTTCAACTACGCAATGCACTTCCTATGATAATCACAGTTTTGATGTCAGTAATGTGGACCGTTGCGCAATTCAACATTGGAAAAAGGGGTACTAAATGAAAAGACAACATCATGTAGATATATTTGTAGCCCTTAGTCATGTTAATGTTTTGATGGTATATTACAGAGTCTGTATTGTTCTGAGTACTCACAACTAAACGTTACAAGCACAAACTCGGTTAAATGATTCAAGTAAGGTCCACGTTATTATTGTGCTGCGAGTCGGATTATATTATTCATGGTCTATCAGATGTTTTGTGAGTGTAATGTTATCAGCAATGATATGAATAGTCATGAGCAGCATTCATCACTTCTACAGTATTGTATTATGAGAATATGAATTGTATGCAGATGTATCTTATTACGTAAGCAGCCAATCAACGGAAGGTAAGAGAAGGTATTACCACGTGTTCGTTCTCTTTCTCCCCCCTCCCCCCACCTTTTGGTTCACCAGATATTACGCACCGTACCGTATTTTCTGTTGTCTGAGAGACATCTTCTGCTTTCGTTATTCAAGGAGTTATTATCGAATACAATTGACAAGATTCAAAGGTCGTCTCCTGTTCTTATTCTCTGCTTCAAGAACTCTTCTCTTCATCGAGATATAAGAAAACAAAAGAGTAAGTCAAGTAAGAAATTTTTTGCCATGTCCGAGTCGAAAGTCAACACAGACAATTTAGGGTGAAAGTCTAGTCTACATTTGAAGAGTCCATGATGATACTGAAAATGTATGTATCAACGTTGTGCAGTATCTGCTTTTCTGTAACGTAACTATTCATCCCTTTTGTGAATGCGCAACATCATCAATGTACAGTACGTGCTAAAATATCCGTGTACTTGTCAACAATTATAATTTCACGCACTGGTAGATCTACCACAAGTAACTTACAAATCTCTCAGCTTTCGTAACCCCCTGAATGCGTGGGAGGGAACTTCACGAATATCGGTGTTCTGAATCCGACTTGACATATCAGCAACGAAGGAAGAAAAGAGTAAAATGTAAGCTTGCAATTTACATACTTCTGATGGATATAACGACTTGATAGTAGTCACATAACGTACTTTTAATGTACCAGTGTAGTTTTTTTTTTTTTTGCTTGTGTGCTGTTTGCATGTGGGCAGGTGATTTTTATTTTAGTGCCGTTAGGCCGTGGTGTTTTGGATTTCTCTGGTAAGTACTTTTTACCTGACCATTCCAGCGGTAACGAAGACGTCACAGTAAAAAAGGAAAAGCAAACTTACTCATGGACAAGACCCAAACCAAAGAATAAGCCGACTAATACAGTTACATGCTCTGCTGTATATTACGGTCTTTCCCGTTCAAAAATGCGTTACGTGGGGAAGGTTTGTACAGGGAATACTTCAAAAGGGACTTTGGTTCATCCTTTGAATGCTTTCATAGGGAATTCCTTTTCGGGCAATGCTTACCACGGGGAACACTTCCCATGACAATTTGACGTGCAAATTTTCCACATAATATTACATCATATGTCCTTTTGATAATGCAAATATATTAGCCATAAATGAACACACTGCCATGGTGAAGCTGACTACATATACACTGCCTGCAGTATTATCATCCCAGCAAGCCTTATGTATTCCGATAAGCCTTGCAGCTAACAGCTGAAGAACATGTATGGCCACACATCCCCTCCTTCTTTGAACATATGTTATTTCATGGACGGAAATGGGAAAATATTTTAACAACTTGCATATATTCCTAGCCCTTGTGTCTAAATGGAACAGTATTCCTTATTCAAATTGCAAGGATTAATTGTTTGGTTCATATACAAGTGTGCTGTACAATCAAGTGAATTCTTCAAAATAAGATTGGGATATCTGCTCTCAACATCTTTAGCTAAGTTGAATGAATACTGCACCTGTATGGAGTAGCTACATTTAAGATTTTCCAAGCGAATTTACGGCATGACGGTATATTTGATAGCTTTTGCAACCTATGTGTGGTAACGTTTGCACCCCAAATAGTTCAAGTGATATGTTACGATACTTCAAACATCACAAATAGATAAAATTGCATGCGAAATTTCGTATAGAAGTGAAAACTCCCCTAAAATCATTACAATTATGATCCAGTGGCGAGTAGCTGCTTTCCCGTTAATTGTTTAATCCCTATTAATCCCCATGAATTTCTTGGTGATTTATCATTTTTCCCTTTAGAAATGAAATTTCTTTATGTGGAGCCATAATATTATTTCCATTGAGATGGTAAACGTTCCATGTGAAAGAAATATCAAATCCCAAACTGATTTTCAGGCTTCCTATGAAGACCTTCCTTTTCCGATCGGGGACGTCGGGAAATTTTCGATTCACAAGGAGTTCCCATGGGTTACTAAATTCCCATGGGAAGTGCTTCCCTTCCCATGGGAATTCCATAGGTTATTTGTGTAAGGTTACAAAGGTTTAAAAAAGGAGAAAAATTGTAGTAATTCCCACAAAAACCTGACTTAGTAGTAAAAATGTTACACTTTCTCTAATTTGTTTACATCTGTTTATCTACCAAAAGTAACAGTTGCAGCAGTAGACTTACAGGATAGAGGTATTTCTCGGCAGGTTATCAGGTATGGTATGAATTTTTCCTTCACATTCTACCACAAACGTGTCGTACTCATCATTGTAGCAGCTGCAAATGCCATGTACACCACAGGCCACCTCTGAAGAAGATGTAGCACACAATTAATGTCAATTATTGTCATACTTTTTTTCTTTTCGAATTCAGTAACATTAAGAAGTAATTGCGAAAAACACTCACCGTGACTTTGGTTTGATACACCATCATTTATGGAAGAAACGTTGGCAGTGGTGCCGCCCAGAATGACAAGTAAAGCACAGATTGAAATCTCTAACTCCATGATCGCTTCAATTCAACATGCTTCGGAGCCTTGGTTAGTCTCTATGTTGTACGTTATTAAGACAATCGGTGTAATTAAGACTTAAAATAGACAAAGGAAAAATAGAATAAGACAAAGAGGCAAAAACGCAACATACTGAGCTAGGCACACACATACACTTCAAGCACAACTCAGGCTACTTCTAAAAAGGATATGTAATATAACTGATTAAAGATGTGTTGTATTGAAATTTGAAAGGTCTGAATTGTTGTTGTTGTGAATACCAATATTGGTGCCTGAGCTTAAACTTTCTTTGAGGAAGTAAGAGTGAAATCGTGGTACGGATTGTGATGTAGACTCTCTTGTGTTGTAAATGTGGGTGTCATAGTTGAATCAAAAGAAATCTGTAAAGTTTGTGTGTGTCTGGGTGTTTTGATCTAAGGCTATATTCAGATCTTTCACTGCGTGGGCCAAAGCTAATTCCGTAGAGTGATTTGGCCCGAAACTGTATTGCCCGTTGCTTAGAGCATGGTAACTTGTGACTAAATTGTGAGAAACTTGGGACAAAATTGTGACAAACTTGGGACAAAAATTGTAAAGACGATCATGGACGAGTCCTTCAAATATTTTAGAGAACCAACTGATTCTTCATACTGGTCAATAATTGTCACAAATCGTAGAGTCGTAGAAACAGATACAATTTTGGCTACTTTTATACGATCCGGAACAATACCAGTCGCAATAGACCTCTAAAAAATGAAAGTAAGTGGACGGTGTGGCTATAATAGGAACTTTTTTTAACAATACCAGGTTTAAATGCATCATACCCAGCTCCCTTTTTGAGTTGTAAGCGTGACATGTAAATCTTGATAACTTCATTCTCAGTTGCTGGATTAAGAAACATGCTTGAGGAATTCATGTCCTGTAGGCTAAATATATGCTAAAATTGGCTCTGCTTTGTATTTTGAAAGCTAAAGAAGGTCCAATGTTGACAAAGAAATCATTTAAAGTATCAATTGTAATGGTACTAGCAGTTATTTCATCGTTGTCATAACATCACGAGATCGGGTAAACACTTTTATCTTTCTTATTATGTAAGACGCCGTTAATTTCTTCCCTTGTACGCTTTAGATTTTTTACAGTTATTAAACTTAAAAGTGAGATGATTATCTTAGCAATGCAACTTACATGGCTCAACTTGTTTCAATATGTACGATAATCCTTCCCGTCGTCGTCTGTATTCCCTCAATAATTCTTATATAGTTTATTCTTATGTTTAAGTGATTGTAAAATACCCTTCCTCATCCAGAGTTGTCGTTACGTACAACGCCTGGTGGAATATACATAATGCATTGGAAAACAATATTCATTGTTGTTACAAAATATGTCAGAAAAGTTATTAAAAGCATTATTTACAACATCAATCGCAAGAACTCTACTCCGATCAACATTCCCCATAGTATTAACAAAATGGCTGACATTGATATCAGAATAGTTCCTGGCCTAGAGACCACCACTTTGATCATTGTCTCGACACGGCATTGTCTTGGATATCAGCAACAGTCGTGACATCAAAACATTCTTCCAAGTAATTGTTTTTATAGGGTATCAGCAAGTGTGACGAGAACTAATGTCTTAACCGACTAGAAATACGTTATAGATGTACGACACAAACGTTACAGGCTGCTTTCAGCCGCATTCATCCTTTATATACTGGAACTCTTATCACACGACAGAAAATTGAACAGGATTAGCAAAAATTTAACTGAAATCACAAAATATAGCTTTCAGTATGCTAGTGAATGTGGGTATACATTTGGAGTCCGTCCTGGTGGTTTGAGGGACAAGAAGTCAGTGCAGCAGACACAGTGCTTACCGGTGTTATTGATACTGGTGCTACTGTTAACGTAATGAGTGAGAGCTCCTACAATTCTCTTCATGCGAGGCCTATTCTTGAAAGCGGGACAATCTCTAGGCATATGGGTCCAAAATTACTCTCACAGTGATTGATAAATTCGTAGCTGATATCGGATACAAAGATGCAGCCGTGTGCTCTGAATTTTATATAGCAAAATGTGTATCGGACAAACTCATTAGTTTTAACACTGCAGACGTCTTAGGCGTTGTGCTGAATAATTTCAAAACCTGTTGGTGTCCCTTTTAGCAGGACTTCCAGGAGTCATCAACATAAGTGACGACATTCTGATCAATGCAAAGGACCAAGACGAACTGTACAGTCGTCTTGAAAAATGTATGGCTTAGAGACAAAAGTTAAACGAGAGCAAATTTGAATTCAACACCTTCAGCAATAAGTTCTTCGGGCACACATTCAGCTCGGATGGTATGTCAATCAGTCCCAGACTGTGTCGCAGTCCCACTTAAACACCCAAAATCCCAAGATCATAGGACTACGCAGTTTCCAAGGACTCGCTACATACTGCGCACAGTTTATTCCTCTCCTTGAAACGATCTCTGAACCGCTTTGAAACTCATGAAAGACAAGACCCCGTGGGTATGGGGTAAGGCCGAAGTATCAGCAGTGAGTAAGGTCACACATCATTGCACAATGCCATTGTTTAACCTTGAACTTTTACACAGAAGTAGCAGTTGATGCGAGCAAGAGGGATTGTGTGCAATGCTAACACAACAAGATGACAGAGAAGGAAACTCGTTCACTGACAGTAGTAGAACAGAGGTATTCTTAAACCGAAGGCTAAGCCCTCGCCGTGACGTGGGGCAGCCTTCATTTTCACTTACATCTACATCTTACATCAGTGAAATCACCGTCATCACAGACCATAAGTCATTAACAACACTATCCAACCATGTGTACTCCAAACCGTCTGCGCGAGTTGAGAAATGCATCCTAAGGCTACAGTGGTACACATATAGATTTGTCTATCGCCCTGGGAAAGGTAATCCAGCAGATTACCCAACCAGACATCCTTTGCGCACTACAAACTCTGATCTGGAAACAAATGAGCATATTAACTTCATACTGACCAATGCGGTGCCGAAAGCAGTGACGCTTGAGGAATATCAGTCAGCGGTGAAAAAAGAGGATCCACTAGGTGAAAGCAAACGCGCGCATTGGCACAACACATGGCACATGACCTACCCCGCTCAGCATCAAAAGGGACAGTCGACAAGTGCGCAACTTGCGCATGAGGGACACCAAAGGAAGAAAGCAATTTCTACAACAAAAGTTTCCAGGAATAAAAGCGTATGTTGATAAGAACGTCGAGACATTCATTCCCCGTCAAGCGATGAATGTGACCAATTCCCAGCATCCACTGACCTTGTCACCATCCTCTGACTTACCGTGGACAGATCTCAGTGTAGACTTCTATGACTTAGTACAGAACGAACTCCTTATGATAGTGGATGATTACAGTCAATACCCAGTCATAGAGTTTGTAAGCTCAAATCCTCTACAGAGGGTATCCCAAAACTTGATCAAATACTTTAATGTTTGTCATTCCTAATGTAATCTGTACAGATAAAGGCCCACCAGTCCATAGTGAGGACTTTGTTAGATTTTCAGGTCATCCTTGTTTTCAACCCCATATGATTATGCCCAGGTGGCAACCAGCCAACGGGATCGCAGAAAGATTAGTCGGAACCATGAAAAAAGTTTACCCGACAGCTCGAATGGAAGACAAAAGAAAAAAACACCAAGCTCCTCAGGAATTCCTTCAAAACTAAATAGCGACCATCCATCCTTCCACTGGCATGCCACCATCCTCGTTGCTCTTTCAATAGGATGTAGGAACCAAAATCAAAGACATGTCTGCTCACCAGGCAACAGGAGGTGATCAGACCACCAGACAGCATAATATGATTGCAAAACAGCGGAGGAAGTTTAAAGCTGAAACAAAGAGAAGCACTCAGCCAATTAGTATTCAGGTTGGAAGCACGGTGCATATTAAGTGAGATGGACGAGTATCCAATGACCCGCCATTTGACCCTGACCGATATACAGTTACGGCAGTAAATGGTAGCATGGTAACGACCTGAGGAAAGATTACTAGACATGTTTCTTACTTTAAAAGGATGGTCCAGCTACAAATATATCTTTGATATGTTGAAGTAGATAGTAAATCTTATATTTAGTTCCCATTTGTGGTTCCCAAGATATGAGTATTTGAAGTTGCCACATTTGTTACCGAAAGTTAACTTGAAGCAAGCAATGGTGATATCAGCTACCCACATTGATAAAATACTTTATGTTTTTCTTGAGCTAACCCCCAATTTAATACTTCAATATCTAGTACTATCATAATGTGAATGTATGAGGGGTATGAGAGTGTTGCGACCTTCACATAACCAGTACTTAAGCTGACCATGTACTGATTTCGAGATAAAACAATAAATTCAATAATGAAGAAAACAAAAGACTCTTTATCAATGTGAGGAGATGATATCACTTCTACTTGCTTTAAGTTTACATTTGGTAGCAAAGGGGTCAACTTCAAGTGATAATACCTCGAGAACCAGAATTGGGAAAGGAATAGACGTTCGCCAGAATGGTTGGATTAACTTTCTCCTGACCTATCTCATGTCATATTGTGGTATTTTATTGATAATGTATGTTTCACGCATTTATCGTCTTTGGGCAGTAAATGTCCTTTGGAGTCATGATCTCTTCTCATCACTTATTTTCCGAGCCAACACAAGTATTCAGCTATTAGCTCTCAACTTGCCAAATTTGTTATTGTATTCTTTCCATTGGTGTTTCTTTGTTTATTATTCCTTGCCATTCATGCCTTCACCTTGGTATCATTTTCTACTAAAAGAGGGGAGAAAGCTGGTGCTTCAATACAAACGACTGCTGTACTCATTCTACGTAGCTGCATAACCTTTAACTTATCCAGTACATGAGAACAGAGGAATAGAGCAAGCAACCGGTAATACCATATTACGACATGCGTTCGTGATAATCTATCATCTTAATGTAGCATTACGGTTAGTCACAAAATATTAAAGTGGTCAATAGTTAATTCGTAGATACTTGGTAGGAATCTTCAACTATTATTGGCCCTTTCGTAAGTCAGGTGACCGTTTATTATCCGATGGATAATGCACTATTAATGAAGAGTAAAATAATAGGCGGATAACTACAATAAAACCGTACATCGACAGTTTTTTGTAGCCTGCCTGTACATGCACACACAAAACAAAGTTCGTAGACTTAGACCTAGACTAGGGACTACTGAAAAGTGAAATATAAACCTAAAAATATAAATCATAAATAAATATAAGGTAGGCCTTACAACAGAGTGTTAATGTCAGCGGTTTTTCTTACTGTAATCTTACCTCACTGTCTAAATGAGTTGTGTTAACGTGTATGCAGGTTTGATAAAGCTTGCCCCCGGAATTAGCATTCCTTCTCCGTGGTTTTTGCCAAAAGTCCAAAAACGAGTCATGGAACAAAATCGTGCAGAGAACTAAGGACTGCATCGTAAGACTCGCCCGGTCAAGGTAAAGTGGTCGTGCATGCACAGTAAGTCAAATAACGTATTCCCAAGCACTATAACGTTATGCATGAAGGTAGGCCTAATTAGTAGCGAAAGTGTGTGAGGTATTGATCATGTCCAAGCTTTCCTGTGAATGTAACGTTCCAAAAAATCTGCAACTGTCATTATCAAAAAGCAGTCTGGTCAGTCCCAGATAAATTCCAACAATATTGATAACTGCTCCGTAAACAGTGAATAGGCACTCGGTCACTGAACCACAGCATGCTTACCCTATGAGAAGCCCGCTGATGGTACAAAACGTACACACACGTACTGCTGAGAGCATGAGTGCATGATGTTGCTATGGATGCTATTGTTATCTATTTTGTGAAGTGTTACTTTGTGCATTGTGCTCCAACATTGTTGTGAATGTTGTTCACCTTTCTTGGGGATTGTTTTCAACAAAAAAATGCAGTTATTTAACAACCAAATATTCTTTTGTTTTAGTCTTTTTTATCATAATCTTATATTGTATGCATGAACAAGATTCTTCAACGTTGAACCGTATGATAATAGACTCTTGGGTGTTACTGCTATTCCTGGATGCACTCGGGCTGTCCCCTCGTGCATTGCTTGCATTAACCCCTATCGTGTATCGTCTATCCTCCTAGTCTAGCCTTGATTAACCTTTAATTAGTTCGTTCAGTCGTAGTCAAATAACTCAAATTAACGTTTCGCTTTTTTGTTTTTTTATTGAGTATTTATATATTCATGACTCTAGTCTCGTGATCTTCAAAGCGGGAAAATGTACACACGCTGACTGTATGATTAGATTACGTTTATTTTTTTATTTATTTTTATTTGTCGGAGATCTGTTCAGATATCACCCTCGAAGTTGACAAAAATAAACAAGGAAGCAAGTCAGAAAACAGGTTGAGTTATGTTAATTTGATCTCGATATGTATACATTAAAAAGACAATCGGAAACACAACAGTATCTTACGTACACGCATGACAGCAAGTGTTTTCTGGCATATACGTAACAATGTTTTAAAGAGGAAAAGTAACTTATGGTAGGTCTGTGTCACACATGCAATGTATATTCCTGAAACGTTGAATCTGGGTTACACGTTCAGGACTTTAAATCCCCGAGGTGCAAACTCTATTTTTAATGAAACACTACCACTTCATTTTCAACAAAAAATTGTATCATATTAAGAAGTGTACAGAGTAACACTCTAACAGGATATTTTTGTCCATATTACATAAAAAAAAAACATATGTTGCTTCCTTAAGAATGCAGATTTCTCTTATTTTAACAAGAGGATAGACTTACTAAGTAAAAGGTTTTACACTGTTGTATATGGCTTCCAGTAGAGCAGATCTTTCAGCCGGCTTCAACAGTCCATAATTCAGCAATTTAGCAACCTTTAATGTGGGAGGGAGACTCAGGTAGCTTGTCTCCAGGTTTTGTTTAACTGCTTTTGCCTTGATGATGTTGGACCATGCACTGAAGGTGTTGACTCTGTAGATGGTACTTGAACAGGTGGTGTTGCTGCTAAAGTTATGGTGGCTGGCGAAACAATTTGAGGGAGTTGATACCGGTCCTGATTGAACAGGTTTAACAGCTGGCTTAGAAATGCATGGGTTCCAAATTAAGCCTACATTTAACTTGAACGTTTTACAATGTGAAGATTGTTTTGACCCAATTTCTTTATCCAGTCGTTAAACTGGTCCCATCTCCTAGCGCAACACCAACAGTGCCATATTTGTGTCCTCACTTGGTGATGCCATCAGTACAAAGAGTGATGGACTCACCAACTGGTGATTAAACCTGACTGATAATTTGCTGTTGGGCCAGTGCTGTACCTTCCGAGAACAAGAATGAGTACGTATGTGTAGCTCAACTAGTTTACAAAGCATGTTATCAGTTTGTTTTTGTCAAGGCAATGGCCTTGACAAAAAACAAACTGATAACAAACTTGATGAACGAGCTAGTAAAATATTAAACCTGGAGAGGGTAAAATTGGATATTAAAGCCAAATGATGGAACCTTGACGAGTGTGTATGGTGTGTAAATCGTCACCACGGGAGAATTGATGTGCTGAAAGATAGTGTACAAAGAGGCCACACAAAGACACTTCGTCAAAACCGGTGTGGCAGTAAACGTTGTCTGTTTTCCTAAGGGCAGATTTTCCATTCGAACAGACGCTATTGTTTAAAGAATAAATTGCAGCTTAATGTTTTCTATGTATGACTATTAATTAACTATAAGGTATAACAAGAATGGGTGCAAATGTATAGCTCAGCTGGCTTACAAAACATCTAGGAATATGTGTTATAATAAGGCGGGCTTTGAGTAACATTACAAGCATTACCAGCCTTCAATAGTTTAATCCAGCATAGTTGGATAAAAACACAACATAAAGACATATGTAATATATGATCATCTAGTTACGCTTTGGCTTGTTAATCGCACATTTAAAATGAAATGCGGTAGTACTGTTGAATGTTAACAGATAAGGTTTGCTTTTGAAAGTAATTTTTCTTGTTATTTGTTGTTGTTGTTGCTTCATATTGATGTTGTTGTTGTTGATTTTGTTGCTTTTTTTTACGTTGACAATGTGGTTGTCATAACCGTGCACAGCGAGTTGAAATAAAAAAATATAACAATGTCAAGTAAACGTGTAAAGTTGCTTGCGAATACCTATGCAGGCATATTTTTTTCTCATTAATCTGATTTGTGTATCATTCTGTCTTGGTGATCGATAGAACGAATCTGTATGTGTGTAAGTGATCATAAGAGCTACGTTATGCAGTGAACCAGTGACGTATTTGCAATACATGATTAGCCGCAGACTATGAGTACTACTTAATTTTATCACCGATTAACACTTGATTGGGCAGGCCACCACTACAGCGTGTACTTGAATTGGTTGGACTGAATTTCTTTTTTGCAGTGGATTTTATTTTCATTGATGCATCACTATCGAAACCAACATAGCATCTTGAAATCAATCATCTCTAATGGGCATATTGATTGCATGCTCAGTTTAGTAAGATATAAAGGTTCCTCTTTGTCTGTATTAGTTTCTAATAATTCAATTTTATAACGCAAGTTTAGTATTAAGTCTTTCAGTGCTAGAATGTCCTCCAAATGTTATTATACGTAATCATATCGCCTTCCCAAAATGAAGTTTACACATTCTATAATAAACGTTCTCTAATAGCAGCAATACTTTAACCTAAGTTAACAATACTTTTAACATTTCGCACTTATAAATAAACACATAGGCTAAACACTTCACTTAAACAGTCACAGAAAACTGCTTTGTGGTCAAATTAGATGTCATTTGAAAATAAGATTTTGTCTCAGTCAGTGGTCAGTTGAGAGTAATGTTTCTCCCTACAAAGAGAATTAAGATGAAAGGTGACACCAATGATGTGCATTGATTGCAAAATCAATGCCCCCCCCCCCCCGCCAAGAAAAATTCTTCTATCTACCGTAATTAACACGCTCATTAACAAGATTTCTCACAAACTAGCCGTGATGTAGACCTTATTTTCCAGACTTTTATCAAATATGTGAGAAGATGGAAATTAAGCGATAAAGCAGTCGCCTACCCAGGTGGGGGAGGGGTTTAGCCTACTGTAGTAGGCTTACGTTAGCGACGTATATTTTGAGTTCTAAATTGTTGGTCATAATTTCAGGGTGAAATCTTCCACATGTAATAAAATAGGACCCCTATACTAAAACAGCTGCATACGGGCCTAAATAACGGCACTTTTTTATCTTTAAGCAGCAGATTCTTCTGTGATTATGGATATAAGTATAGTTTATTGAATCTTTCGATGCATTTTCGAAACAAAACTAATTTTTGCCGTCTACCCTGTATGTGTACGCGAACAAAAATTACTACATAAGGACAAATTTCCTTGTTTTAGAGTGTCCGACCGGACACAAAATACTGTTCACCGGACACAATTCCACCCGACATAAACGTCCTACTGACACATTCTGCATAAGTTCTGTCCCTAGGATACCCTGACACTATCTCCTGCCACACCGGTACTATATTACGATAGGCCTGCAAACAAGAAGTGAAGTTGGGCACTGCGTAAAAAGTACACCCTATAGCCAACTTTTTTCAATTACATTATTCACTTCATAGCAACATCTCTCCATTAAGGTAAAAAATAAAGAATTTTTAGGTACTTACCCTCACTGCTTTTGGTGACATGTTAGAAGATTTATTAAAATTTCAACACGTATTTGAACCAATTTGTGCAACCGAAAACGTTTTCACTGTGTAGCTGTGATGTTCGAATATTTGCGGCGTCTATACTTCTGCCCGCGCTACCTAATTTGCATGTAACGTCAGCTATGTCTGTCAGTGAATTGACATATTTCGACTAGCTAGCTTAGTACAAAGGCTTTGATTTAACACAAAAAACTACATTGCCAGAGTGCTTGACGGAGCTAGGCCAACCCCCCCCCCCCCAAAAAAAAAAATGCCAGGAAACGCGGTCCTACTTGCAATGATTGCCCGTGATTGCCCGTTCTACAATGAATGTCCGTTCCCTCACGAATGTCCCTTGTAGGTGCATTATTGCCCATGCTGTGTTGATGACTGCCTGCCGTGTTTTACTTGAGCGTTACTTGTGTGTCACGAGCATGAAATTTGAAGAATCGACAAGGAAGTTCTCTAAATTCTACTTTTTCTCTCTTTCGACATTCTTTTTCTTTCGTTGGATTGCAAAGAGGAAAGTAGGGTTCAAATAATGATAATTACTAGGTCTAGACCTAGCCTGCCGTCTTGGAGAGGCTTCACTAAATGTGAATGCTTCTATTTGTCCAACTTTTGTAGGTGCCTGAATAAGTTATGCTATGAGTGAAAGTACAATGGACTCTACAAACTCTCATTAATTTAAGTTTCATTCCACCAGAATCAAAAACATGCTGTACTTCAATGTATTTTGCTTTATTAAGTGAGATGTTTGGGTTGTTTTGCAAATGTTCCATACCTCCTACAATGTTAATAGGAAAAACCATGAAGCACGAACACATACTTTTTTTTTCTTTTTTTACCGCGGACAATTAGGGCGGAGAAAGATTGTGCAACTATACCACTTGACTGGCAAGACTTTATGTGACATGAGGACATGATCATTTTCCAGTGTTTTACCTTCACGTAGTCTCAATGATAGACAATTTGACTATCACAAGTTTTCCTCAATTCAACGCGATGTCTTATTGTGAATGTGATCAAGATCCTATAATGTTGAGTGTAACATTTACGGTCTAAATTACTTTAACGTTAATGTGACCCAAGTCGAAGTTAACACCAAATTCATATAGCTTATTATATCTAGCAATTATAGTTGAAGCAGTTTAACAGCATTACAACCCAGGTTGTTTCATATTGCGGCAGAGTTACTGTCTAGGTTAGAATCCATGTCAAGCCGAGCAGTTTTAAGACCGTCAGGACAAAAGGGGTTCGGAAAACACTATATTTAGCGAGAAAACGGTTTTACCTGATGTAAAAAAAAAGAAGCAAAGGGCAATATAGCTTCAGGCAATGTCAAATGTGGCACCAGTTTGAATCAAAGACGATAGTTTAGGGAAAACAAAACACACCACAGAAGAAGACTTACTAAGAGAAGTCATGGTTAAACGATAAACAAATCCACATTAAATCAACTAACAGTAAAAACAGTTGTTACAAAACGTGTGTCAACTTACCTTCGGAAGGTTGTCATCAGAAGTAATTGAACATTGTGTCGTAATACGACAACCCGATGAAACTCGTCTGACGTTCTTAATTTGCAAGTCAGCAAAAACTGTTTCCTACACAGTGCGATTCATAGACAACGTTTATCTTCCATTGTTTCATGCAATAGTTTAATAGGTGATTTATTTCAACTTACATTTTAATAGATGCACATGTGAAAACGAAATTAAAACCCACAAAACAATTTCATCACACACTTCAAATCTACGTAACCCACATGAGATATTTTCCATTACGTCTGCTCATTATCTACTTTATATTGCTCTGCGTGTCTCTCTTAACGTCGAGGAAAGATGTCCCTTTTTTGTACTGTAAACTGACCCACCCAGCAAGAAACCAAAACATCACAACAAATGGCACTATTTGTTTCTGATGGAAACACATCAAGGAATAACGACCAATCGTGTAATTAAAGCGCTTATCCTACCATAGTGGCAGCTGAAGGATGACGAAATAGAAAAATTATGCATTACGTTATAGTACAGTACATCAATCCGGTTGAGCTCAGCTCACTTGTGAATTTTGTGTACTTGTGTTGGAAGCATGAATAAGACTTAGTCTTCAGGGTTTCGGAAAGAAGCTAGGAGTAATGGTAAATCCTTTTGCTAACAAAAATGGTGCTAGAGTATCACAATTGTAGGTACACATACTAGTAATGCTATGCAAGCTTCTCTAAGACTACGTATGACTTTCTTAACGACATATTGCGGTATTTACTTCAGTGGCAAACAGGTTATTAAGCTGAAAGCCCTACACCAAAATTTTATGAGACCCCTAGTGTAATACTATGGGCCAATTAAAAAAGATACAACACAGTCAGGCCATTTAGTTTGGTCGCCATGAAGTTGTTTGAAATTGGATATTTCAACAGCATCTCAAGTATTCCTCACCAGTTATCACGCCGTTGCCGTCGGATGAACAGTGTCCAAAGTAAGTTGCAAACGGAAACCACGAGTTACACAGTGACTTAGTGTTCCAAACCAATTCCAAGACAACGGTAGCTGTAAAATTGCTGGTGCTTCTTACGTTCCCTATCCATTCAGAAATTAATACCGTTGGGACCAGTTGGATTACATACATCAAACGTCTTATAAATTTGTCCATAGGTTTCAGTATGAGAGGATAAACGAAAGTGTTCCTAACTGAGCCATTTTAGAGGAGATAACGTTGCTGATATTTTGACCCACGCAAAGACACTAAAACTGAAGTGGATAAGCTTACTACTTAATTTACACCTAAGCAAAACGTTGAATACGAAAAGATTCATATTTCGAAATACGAAGCAGTTAGTTTATGAAACCATTGTAGCATCCCACATTTAACTGCGAAAACAAGCGACAACTTGTGACCAGAGCTGGAGGATTCAAAACAGGACTCGGACTCCAGACCGGTCTCGAGTCTCGATTTTCAAGGACTCGGACTCGACCCTGCGGACCCGAGGACTCGGACCGAGTCCGGGCACGAGTCCTCAATAGAATCCTGGCAATTTACATGACAAAAGAACGAAAAAATTGAAACTGAGATGTAACTCAAATTTAGCCATGTGCCGTAGCACTGTGTACTTACAGTTAGATATATTTTGTATACATAGAAAACTTCCGTCACGCATGTACCCACTACTCAATGTCGAAGTACGTCACATAGGTAATTCTGGTGTATCACTAGAATATCGAGAAAAGTTTGATTTGCAAATCAGGTGTGAGACTTCAACACTTTTACTATCAATTTGTGTGCCATTCACTAACAAGTAACGATACAGGTACCTATACATCCTGGAATGTCGTACTTCCTTCTGATTGGCTGAAATTGAAAGTTCAATTCCAAAGCGACAGGTAGAAATAACTTGCACGAAAAATGAATGATCTCTCCAATTTACTTCATTTTTAAAATTTTGCATAATATATTTTCTTTTTTTTTCCTCAGTTGAGCAGAGAATTTATAATGGGAAATTGATTAATTAAAAAGCGGTAGTATTGTACCTGTTAACATTATTTGCCCCCCCCCCCCCACGAAACCGCTAAAAATATCTTAACTGCGTTTCACGTACATTTACAGCTAACACTGCAGCAGTAAGATAGTACAACGCTGTAATTCGGTCATTCACTCTCTGATTCTGATGTAGGAAATTGCGATATTAAAAATTTTTTTCAATTTTTGTAACTTCGACAATATTTGTTATGTATGTGTAAGAACTACAACTACATTCAGGTAGTAATTATGACATGCCATGCACATTTCCATTGAAATAGTGATCCTTGCTTATACGTAATTTTTAAGCCAGAATTAGCATTGTCGCATTATTTATGGGGTTTGCAATAAATCGTATGACATGTAATCAGGCCAAACAATTCTTTACATACGTAATCCTTAACAGAGGTAATCCTTTAATCCTTCGCAAAAGAAGAGTGGGGAAAAATAGGTATCAACAGCTTATATTGTATTAAGACAGGCCTACTGTTGGTTGTTATTGATTTTTCAACAACGAAAATTTTAATTGCAAAGACCGATGACTACATACGGCAAAGCACTTTGTACAACATCGGGAGATGTTGGTCGTAATATGACTACAAGGTACAGACACAATAAGCGGGACGGTAGACATTTCTTTCATTTTTTATCTTTAACTTTAAATTGAGAGCTACTGGTAAACGGGTACCGTAGTAAACATATTAAAATATCAGTTGTAAGTATTATCAGCCTGTAAATTAGTACTGGTTCTTATCTTGTAATAATGTTAAATTTATACAGAATTACAAATAATAGTAAGACTAATGTATAATAATGAAATTTTGTTAACACTAACAGGCGGTAGTAGTTTCATGTAATTACAAGATCAAGAGAAATTAAGAGATGAAGGTTATCATATTATTATTATACATGAATATTAAATTAAGGGGTACTGGCATATATATTGATATATCAACTGTTTTTCCCCAAAAATTGGTGTTGGGTGTTATATCGTACGCACTTCAAAATGAAAGCAAATTACAACTACTGATAAGACTAAAGCACAATAACATACTTTTAAATGAAAGTAAAACACAGGTGGAGGTTGTAATTTAATTATAATATTAAGAGAAATTAGGAGATGACGGTAATCCTATCATGATCTTAAATTAATAATAAATTAAGAGGTGCTGGCAAACATGTATACATTGATATATCAACTGTTTTTTCCCCTACAAACTGGTGTTGGTTTTTATATCAGTACCCACTTCAAAATGAAAGCAACTTGCAACTACTGATAAGACTAAAGTACAATAACATACTCTTCAATAAAATGTTAGGGGTGGAGTTGTAATGTAATTATTATTAATTAATTATGTTATTTATTGATTAAGAGAAATTAACGGGTGACCGTAATCATACTTCCATTCTTAATCAATATTAAATTAAGAGGTAGAGATAAAAATTTGGTAAATACATTACGACAGCAACTGTAACTACTATCTTCCAAATAAATTCGCCGGGTGTCATTATCACGGGCGAACCTTCAAAAATAGTAAAATTCGTAAATTTAGTAAAATTACACAAACAAAAACGATACAACTAAAAAGTAAGAAAGTACATTTCAATAACATTAACAGGTGATAGTCGTAATTTAATCATAAGATTAAGATAAATCAAAAGGTGACGGTAGTCATATTATGATCTCATATAAATGTTAAATTAAGAGGTGCTGGTGTAAACATGTAGTGAATGCAATAAGAGATCAACTGTAAATATCGATTTAATATGAACCGTTGTTGGTAATTATGTCAAAAGAACAATAAACTTAAAGCAAATTACATGCAATGGTAACACTAAGACATACGAACGTACTTTTAAATAATATGAACAGGTGGCGGTGGCGTTGGTAATTAGTTTATAAGATTAAGAGAAATTAAGAGGTGACGGTAATCATATAATCTTTGATTTATAGGAAGAGGTGATGGCAAACATGTTTTTTTTTTCATTTCAGAAAACTTTCTTTGAACCGTATCAGGCTTAACATATACAATAACGTGAGAAGGTAACGTAATAATGAAATAGGGGATACAGTTCAGGAGTTCTACTAGGAAGCTACTCAAAGCTTGTGAGGAAGTAGAACCCCAGAAGTCAATTGAAACAAGTGAAAGAAAAAAATATATATATAAGTACAAAACAAGAAAAAGCACACACAGAATACCCAAACACCTCCACCCCACCCCTAGCAACCACAAAGAAAAACGTAAGAATGAAAAGAATCATATCCTTCGGAGAAAATATTTTTTTAAATTTCGTTTACATGATGTTAAGGAAGCAATTTTCTTAAGTGACTCTGGTAAGTTATTCCAAGCAGCAGATCCAGTGTATCTAATATTATGTTGTGTTATTAAAAGTCTAGATTAGGGAATAATGTAGTCAGAGTTATGCCTAGTATTAAAAACATGACTGTGTTTTGTAAAAAGCCTAGTAATGGATGTAGGAAGCAAATTGTATGTGGCTTGAAACATTAGTACAGTAGTATGGTAATTAACAATATCACTGAAATTGAGTAAGAAGAGCTTCTTAAAAAAGAGGGCTCGATGGGGCCAAAAAATGTTCACCAGCAATTGAACGAACAATTCTTTTCTAAATTGAATGAAGTTTGTTTCTTTGAATGACAGCCGCATATCCCCAGACAGGAACACAGTAAGTAAGAAATGGAAGAATTAAACAGTTGTAAATGTTTAACAGAACCATTCTGGGAACTACATCTTTCAATCTATAAATAATACCCGCACCTTGAGCAATTTTGTTGCAAGTAGTGTTAATATGGGCTGACCAACTTAAGTGTTGATCAACAGTAATTCAAAGAAAGGTAGTGCACTCAGAGAAAGGAATAAAATTGTCATCAGAGGCAATACCACCAATCGCAAGGTCAATTGCTTTTTGCGTGGGAAGGAACAAAATGGCAGTCGACGTTGATGCATTCAAACATAACTTATTAGATATAAACCAGTTTTTAACATAGACCATCTCATTATTAATTTCAGTGATAAGTAAAGGTAGGTTGGTGTTATCATAGAAAATATTTGTGTCATCAGCATACAGAGCAAATTTAAGCTTTGCACTGGCCAAAGGTAAATCGTTAATGTAAACGAGGAAAAGAAGAGGTCCAAGAATGGAATCTTGTGGTACGCCAGTTGTGATAGAACAAATTCTAGATCTAGGATAAGAAATATGGACAAATTGATTTCTGTTAAATAGGTAATTTTTAAGCAACATAAGTGATAGACCTTTACTACCATAATGCTGTAATTTGTAAAGCAGGATGTTATGATCCAAAGTGTCGAAAGCTTTGGAAAGATTCAAAAATATACCACAAGAGAGCCTTCGCTTCTCAAAAGAATTCGAAATATTATCGATATAGTAAGTTAATAAGTGCGTGAGTTACAGATTTATTAGAAAGAAAGCCATATTGATGTTAATTAAAAATGTCATGTTGTGAGAGAAATTAAAACAGACGTTTGTACACATTTTTTTCATAAATTTGAAATACAATAAGATGTAAACTGTAAATATTGTTTTCCTGTGAATTGGTAATGATTATTATATCGCAAGAACGTTAAAATTAAAGCAAATAAGTAACAATGATAAAACTAAAATATGAGAATGTACTTTAAAATAGCATTAACAGGTAGAGTTTGTAATTTAATTAAACGATTAAGAGAAATTAAGAGGTGACGGTAGTCCTATTAAGACTTTTACTTAAGAGGTGGAGGTAAACATGTAGTTATTACAATCAGCTAGATACCAACTGCAATCACTGCCTTCTGGAGATTTAATGTTGGTTTGATCCCTTGTATCGGGTTAGTGATTTTGTATTGTAACACGGACACACGATTTCTCATGGCTAATGAATTATTCTTTCCGTCGGTGGCATTTCGCCTCATAATATGCAACAGTTACATCGAACATCATTTGGATAACATACAATCCACCACTCTGGGTAGACCACTAGACCTACTACATATACACGTGAAATCACATGGCATGTGAATAAGCGGTACTTTGGCTAAAGCTTTCAGGGTACACCGATTAGCCGACTAGTTTCCATTGATACTGCAAACATATTGGAAATAGCCGTGAAATGTTACAAGTAATCCCAAAATAAGTGTGAACATGTAGGTTAAAAACAAAGAAAAACAAATATGCAATAAATGAATTCCAAGGTTTTAATGTTTAGGACAAAATATTTAACACAAAAATGGAATAGCTGATGGGATTTTCGTTCCTGGTATATCGTTTTGGTCTCCACGCCGAAAGTCCTGCACTTTGCCACGTGGATTCCACTTGGACGGCAAATATCCTCCTCGTAGCTGACAAATCATGTCAGAGAAAATAAAGAAAGATGCCAGCTTACCAAGTTATGCGTGATCTAGAAAATTTATTATAATATTGCGGGCTTCATGATTCACTTCTCAATTATTTCAGTCTTCATGAAGTATACAAATTTAACAACCTTCAAGGAAAAAACTTCCAATAATATCATGAGAAGAGTTCCCATCCAAGACTTGTGGTATCTTTCCAGCAACTCATTTTTTTTTTTTTTTTAATTTGAGAAGGCCGAATCCGGCTATGTAGGAGGTATTTATTTATTTTGTACAACATTTGTGGTACCGTGTAATGTAACGGTACCACGTTGGTAGTAGTAAATTTAGAATTAGTTGACCGTGCACCATGGAGGATCCATGACCACACCGCTCCGAAACACAGAGCCACGCGAGCCAGGCTATCTTCACAATTACTGATGAAATTTGATTTGCAACAACATTCGTACAGCAATGAAGCCGATGCTCAATGGTCGGGCTACTTCGTAACAAGCCACATACTTCCGTGAATATTATCAGTGAGTCCAAACAATTTTAAGACAGAGGAAATGTTGAGTCCTGAAGCGGTTTGATTTTTGTTCAACTCTAAAGTTAAACAATAAGAAAGCTCTCTAAACAACAATACACTTGTAGGAGTAAGGTGAAGATGTAAAGGAGAAAGTCAACTTTCACTGAGAGCGAAATTCCAGCACTCTTATCCTGTGAAGATGAAATAAAAAAAAAATCACACCTTCATACAAGGTCACTGTCAAGGGAGGTTAACGTGTTAAAGAGTTGCATTATAGTTGCAATATGATTATTAGTTATTAGAAACAATGCTGCGGCATTTAAAGCAATGAAGCTTATCAACAGAGAGTTTTTATATCCCTGGTCGGGGCACAGTGAGAAAAGTTTTTCGTCCAAGTGTAATCTAAGGTTTTCCCATTTGAAGTGACTTTGTAAAAAAAAACATACCAAATTTAAGTTGATATAGTCACCCGACAATTACAGCTGACTATCACAAGGCAACTTTTAATTAAAATTGTTTTAAGTGTTATTATAAAGTTGAGAGATTTACACGGACTCGTCAAAATAAAAATAGAGGGCGCTAAATCACTTTGTAACTCGAAGAAACGGCCAAGCACCTAATGATTTTTTTTCTTCTTTTCAGGACTGCCTGAGGTACACATACACTTGTGTTCCTTTTAAAAATCACCTTTTAGATGAAATAAACTAACTCTTGATTACGTCATGTGACCAGAATGGTCCTCAATTAACTTTAAATTAAACTCAGTGGATACAGATTTACCAACACTAAAGGAGCTAAGCGAGTTAAAGCGGTAATCAAATGATCAGCCACAATCCAATCCTTCTTAAATGGGTTCGTTGGTGGATTTTTAAAATTGCAGCATAATAAAATTTTCAGACATGAGAATATTAAATTCTTTTTGCACTTAATTGTTAGTTGACACAACATACATCAGACAGTGGTGTTACTCTGGTCTGTGACAGGATGCAGACGTACGTGGAAAAGCCCGATCGCCGACCGCAGGTAGCATGATCATTGGTCGATCACCCAGGCCACTAAGTGTGAACGTACAACTAATACTTCCGATGGAACCAACTAGAGGAAAATGCATCCTTACGATACGACATTATCTCCATTAACGTATTAGCCTCAGAACTAATTTCCAGCTAAAACGTAATACTTCCATTTATAGGCACGCTTCCATGGGCATGCAAGAGCGGCAAACGACCGTCAAATTGGCGTTCATTTTTATATAGCATTACGAGTACAATGCAGCCCGTCCGCTGCGTATACTTGACACGGGCCGTTCTGCGGCAAATGAGGCGCAAAAGAAAGCGTTGTGAATGTAAAGCGACTTGTGACGTGCAATGCCGTCAGTGTTATTAATATTAAGCGGTTACAAAGGGGTTCCACTTTGAAAACCTGACGTCAGTGTTAAACAATGACACCGCTCGGAATGAAATTTAATCTAAAAGAGAGTGAGAGAAATTTTATCATTGGTGTACGGAGTATCATCCAATCAGTAGAGGCTACGTGTGAAGTATAGGTAACAGATCTATAAACTAGATTATCACATAGCCTACATCACATACAGCATGTCACACGTTGCAACTAACACTATTGGAGAACCGTTCCAGATCAGATAACAACCCAGCATCTGCAAAATGAAGGTTCTTTGCTTCTTGATACTCGCAGGCCTGTTCTGTTCAATGGTTTCCACCGAATATGGTAAGGCATTCTGCTTGACACTAATTTGGTAAACGATATCTTTCAAAATGTCGTTACAGTTATGTATATAACATTCGGTCTCCATATAAATGTGGCTACTTTTATCATGAGTTCATGTATTTCTTTAAGATAGCAGAGTAAGCGATAATAAGATCCGTACGGTCGTTCAATATATTGATTATACCGGTATATCCCATACAGGATATACACACCCCAACATCGATCGAGTTGAGTTTTCTGACACAGATATAGGTATTATCCATACACGGTTTCAAAACAATTAACAGATGGTATGTAAAGTTGTTAACAGGAACATTTACCTACATAAACGCATAGTGTATTAGTAATTTTGTTATTTATTATCTTTGTTTCTAGAATAGCTTAAGATACATAACCAGATATCGATATCGATCTTTTATCAATACCGACGGACCTTAATACTGATATTGGTTGTTCTTAATCGCCTGGCAGTACTGACATAAAACTTTTGCAATGAAACTAGTTTGTTGACTAAGACTTTTTTTCTAAGGGGAAGGCACATTGAAAAATATCTTTCTGTTTTATGTATGGGAGATGGGAAGCTTTTGTTTGAGCCAGGGATATGGTTTATGGTGTTTTGTGCAATGTTTTCATTTTTATTTAAATCAAGAAACTGCTAATGCTATTGATTAAAACTGTTAGGTTACTCGGCTTTGCACCATTAGCATAAATCCCAGGTTATCATTAAATAAATTACTTAACTCCAGTAAGGAATACATCGTTATCTTATGAAGCACATATCTTATATACGAACTACAGTAAGCCTACTATTCTTTGAAGAAATGTAATTAACTGATCTTCAGTAATTTATTTTTGTACGTTTTAATCTGTTGTTTTTACTTTGCTGTATTCGTAATGTCACTGACCAGAGTCTCTGTATCATAACTGTATTGATTTTATTTCTTTGCATGTTTCATATTTTATTAAAAATGGCCAGCCAGACTTTCATCTAAGTTTTACGTAGTTGCATAAAAATACAAACAAAATCTACCCTGAGAAATCAATCCATTGCTTCCAGCCTGTGTTACTTGGAAATTGGAGCGTTATTTGGAGCGTTATTCCTGAGAAATCAAGAGTAATGCAGACAAATTTAACTTTTTTTCATCGTCCCCTACCCCAGCTTCATATGACCATGCATAAAAAGCAACTATACTCTTTTCCATTTTGTTTTTAATCTGAGATTCACACATATTTCATTTAGGCTCTACGAGATGAACACAATAACTTAATTTTTGGCATAGAAAAGATCAATATTTTAAGGATCATTGCCACTGGTGAAGGTTAATTCCGTTGTCGCATTCGAGAGGTTTTGATGGACAACCTAAGTTCGCCATGTGTTTGATTGGGAGACTTTGACTTCAGTAACTATCGAGGCATCAACGAACTTGATGCTACTTCACTTAAATGGCTCTTCGATGACTCAGATTAAGACAAACTTGTGGCAAGGACCATCCCACTCATATTTCAACCAGTCACAAAATCAGTTGGTCCCGTATTAATCGTGCGGCAGCAGCCACCACCCCCTCCCCCCCCCCCTCTTTAAAATCTACGGAGAATACTTAAGGCTGAGGAAAATTCTCAGTAATACACGGCTCTTCAAAGTTTGCTATACACATTTTCTTTATTTTTTTCTATATATAGCCCTATACGACTACTGTTTCACGTTTCGTTCTGTCTGACAGTCTTAAGGCTCATAGACTCATTGTCCTACATACTGATTAGGTTTTTATTATCTGAAAGAGAACTGAGTTCATAAACCATGTATATTTGCTCATTAATCAATCAGTGGTAAGAAGCATTGATGGGTTAGTGAACGATGGAGAAGCATGTGAGAGCTTTATTTAGTTTGAGTGTAGCTTTATCAGTGGATTTACCTTGAAGAAGGAACATACTTAGGCTCTCCTATTCCTTTGTTCGAAAAAACTGTTAGACTTATTAACAAAAAGCTTTCCTTGTTTATTGCTGATAAAATTTTATGTTTAACGTCCCCATGCAGTTCCAACAGTTTGTTCAGAACAGGTGAAATTGCACAAAATATAAGTCTTTCCAAAGAAGTGATTATTATTTAAATTACCATCGTTCCAATGTCTTTCATCCAATTTTAGATCAACGGACACAAATTACAGAAATAAACAAAGACAGTGTGTACTCTGCAAGAGGCCACATGCGTAGTAGTTTGCTCTTCAAGTTTGTTTTGACTTCGCTGTCAGCTAAGACGTACAACGATCTGAGTTAATCATACTGCAAGGTCATTCAACTGCATAGAACTAGAAATTAGTCATCAGCGTCGATAATACAAAGAGGGAGAGGATGAATGGCAGGGGGAGAGAGGGGGGGCTTCTTACCGTACTCTCACATAAAGCAAACTCCTGGTGGTACATATTGGGGATGCTACACCTGTATCACGTTTATTACAGGATACACATAAAAGAAATGGTTGTAATGCAATACAGACTTTGAAACGTCTGGTTCCGTAACCATAACCAAATTGACAAAAATCCTTATTAACGTCAGCTGCAGTTCCCTGACATTCCTACCACGGGTAGAATCCATTACACAAGAAGGTCATACTGCTTCAAAGAACCAACATATGTTGCAATGAGCCTCATACACTCAGTCCTTGTGTGTCTTCAGTGTTTCCCACTCCGTATACCGACGTACAGTACGTGTGGAAACTTCAAAGAGTGTCACTGCATTGGCGAAGATCGACAATCCTTAGTAGCAGCGGTATAGCGAACTCACCAACTCATCTGGCGAATAGATGAAAAGTTAATTAATTCGACAAGCGACTGTCGTTATAATACTTAATTCCCTTAACGGTTTATAAAGTACACTGTATTATCATTTACGGAATTCATAAGATATCAAGTACATTAGTAAATAAAGTTAGGTTATTGATCATGATAAAAGGATATCCTAACGAAAAGCGTAATGAAAAAGGTGTTTATGATTGTTTTTTTTAGATTCCGAGGATCTCCTGCTGGAAGAGTTATGGTGTTGTGTGACTGCTGGCGCATGTTTTCGACTTTTTGGCACCAGCTGTCCGAAGGGAGGCAGACCATATTCCTCGTTAGATGAATGTATGAAAATCTGTTCTCCGTAAAGCAGGTATAGTTTCTCAATATGAATATGAAGACGAATCAGCGAAACAACTTTTACAAACTGTCTGTGTGTATATGTTCCAATGAAGTTTTTAAAGGCCTTAAATTACCAATAGACATGATTCTTTAACTGAGAAACATAAAAAATTCTGTAATTTAATACAGAAGTTGAAGAGTTTGTTACGAGGAACTACGATATGTAAGAAACTAAATGGACAGACACACATATACTTTTCAGAGTTGGCTTAAATTTTAAAGAATCTGGCAAAATTAACAACATGTAAAAGCTGGCATCAGTAATATACGGCACAACTGCTGCTATCTGGCTACTGAAACTTGCTATGCTGAAATTGAGAATTATTACAAATTAAATAAAACTCCCCTATGTAATTAATGCGAAAAGAAACGTTGTTTAATTGTTGCTAATATTCATGATAAAGTTAAATACTGATAAATATTTAATATTCGTCTAGTGAACATGAGGTGGCAATCATTAAAATAATATTTGGCATTATGACATCGTTCTGCATTCAGTAACTTCTATTAATATACGAATTCTGAAAATGACTCCGGCTATTTCAGGAAGATCATGTTTAGCTGGTGCAATCTATAATTTTAGATTTTTTGCAAACTTGATCGAATGATCATTGTCTCTTTGGCAGATGGTAAATAAATCATAGAATAAATGAAGCAATTTTACATCAAACCTGAAAAGATATACTTTTCTTTTACAGATTTTTGTTCCATCGAGTTTCCTGCGTTCTGTGCTATTTCCACCACTCACCGGATGTTAGACCAAATATGACAAAGACATGCACTGTACTCACAGAACAGTAGAAGCAGTGTCAGGAAATTTCGCTGATTGGAAAAAAAAAAAAGTAGTGGTGGCGGTTACACTTAATTTGTGATTTCTTACTAACATATTTAATGTTCGCCCTAAAAAGTAGTTGAACGTATGTTTTGATTTGGAACTGTATGTCTAATGCACTTTGCAACACTAAGTACGACAGTGGTCGTTAGACGAGGCCAAGTTGGAATACCCTGGAATGTACCTAGGCTAGCCGGTCCACACGTGCAGTAAGAGAGCGACGACATACTTTCACGAACAATCTTGTACACAGAAGCTTTGTAAAACCTCACCTTTACCTTGTCATTCAGTCTTCCAAAGGGGTTCAAATACACCAAATAAAGATGTAAAGTAAGATGACACGCACACTTTGTCCAATTGCTGAGCTATTTTTTCCAAAAATGAAGATATATTGCTGTGACCATCGGCTTGCTGTTACTGTTCGCACAACACTGTGTAAAATAGCACTGAGCATGTGCGTACACCGAAGGGTCGCAATCAGCTAAATGTGACCGAAACTATCATGAAGCAACATTTGGAAAATGGTTAATTGAGTGGGTGCTACAGTCAAAATGTCCCAGGAAAGCAATGTATTATTACAATTTGAATATTCATAGGCTTCTTAACAGTACTTGTGAGCACAAATCTGTTATTTTAAAGGGAATTTAAAACGTTCAAAAGTTAAGTACGCAGTAATTTCTTTAATAATCATTTCGTAAATTAATCCTTTCTGTTCAGACAGATTACGAATCTTTGTTTCATTTTCTTTCATATGATACCAAGTTTATGGGATTTAACCACCCAGCTCATCCCGAAAATAGCGATTAATTATAATACGCCACTCTCCTACGTCTTACAATTACCTATGTATATCTGGCACCCAAACTGTTAGGTTAGCGTTCTCTACATATTGTCACGAAGGCAGGCACATATTTCATTTGTAGATTATGTAACATTGAAGGCACCGAAGTACTTCATTCAAATGCAATGATTTTCTTTAATCTCTCTAAAACGCTAAAATACTGAAATATAGACTGAAAACGACCCAGCTCATTCCGGAAATGTGCTGTGACTTAGGAATGTCGGAGAACGATTTCTGAAACGTATGGACAGTACCATGAATAATATGTAGAGGGCGTGTGTGTGTGTTTGACACTAAGAGTATTTATTGACTAGAGTCCAAGGTCAAAATGGCGGAACGTCCGACCATGGAGGCCAAAGAAGGTACGATTTTGCAGTGTCTCGACTAACCAGTCGTTTCTTCGGGTGCTGTAATTATTAAATTCCCCCCAAAATATTTTAAATTGTCTGGGTAACATAAGAAAATAACCATTCTGCATAGTCAATATTCAAAATCAAACACTAACGCTATATATCTAAAATAATTGAAAGAAGTAGGTAATAGGCGTAAATTATAAAGATATTTGACTTAATCGATGAAGGATGTTGGTCTAATTCTAGTACGTATGTGAGTCCATGTCTCAATCTACAGCAGACAAATCGTTACCAGTAGCAACAGTGACTCGCTGTTGTTGCTGACGACGACGGCGCTGCCGTCTTTCGACGACGAAATGGGTCGTAAATGTGCAATAAAATCTTGTCAGAGCCTTCGTTCATGCGATCGAGCGGTCTCTGGCGAGATAACGTTCGGCCACAGGTATACAGATTGTTAGGTGTTGTAGGTTACCGGTAGATGGCCCAGATTTTAACTGTCAGTTTTACACCGACTTAACGTTATTGTTCGGCCGGCTTAATTAACGTTCGTTAGCCTATATCTAAAAATGTTAGCTATAGTATTACAGTAAGTTAGTGACTCTCACTTAAGAGGCTCGTACTCACTGTTAACTTGCCTAACGTTATGACCTGAACAACAACCGGGTTCAACAATGTATACTTAGGCTTATCGACTAAGTCAAAATACAGGTGTACAAGTTTAACCTTCACATTAAAGCGTGTACTAATATTCCTAACATTTATTCACATCAAAGTAAGGCCCCTAAAATTTTGTGAGGTTTGTCCTTATTCCCGTATTCGTGGCCATTGTAAGAAGCTGGTGAAATGCTCCTCTGGGCTTGATGTGGGAAACTAAAGCTTCTCACATACAGTTGTCAATGAGTGGAATAGTCTGCCTGCCTTTAAGGGCAACATTGTTAAGTTTTTTTTTTGTCGTGACTGTGGTATAATCAGATTTTGCTGGACTTTGTTTGGTTAGTATGGGGGGGGGGGCAGGTTGGTGGGGATTACAGGACATCTTATGGTGTTTTTGCCCTTAAACTTGTTATGTTAAATGTTTTAAGATTACCCACACCACAGTGAAGAGGTCACCATTTGTCAGAGATTCAAGTTTCTACTGCAGTAAAATGTAATTCTAGACCTACTAACATAGGGCTTACTTGTTGTACTAGTTTGATGTTGAAGTAAAAGGTGATAGGACTAAAGGTGCATTTCATTATGGCCTTAATTCTGTAGCCCTCTTTTGCCTTTCTATTGTACATGTGTCATTGTGTGATGTTATGACAGTCTGAGAAAATGTTCAGCCTGCCTCCTCTAGCTTGAAAAAGCTTCTGTAGATGCCTTAATGATTGCAGACTATTAATCCATTTGCTTATATTAAAGCACAAAGAAAAATAAGTGGTCTTATATTTAACCTTCCTTGTTAGTATAGGCACCTCGACTTCATTTTCTGCGGTAGGAATTAATTGTGACCAATTCTAACTAGGAAAAAAAAAAAAATACTGCAGTTGCAACAGAGATTTGCAACAAAAACTTCAAACTACAGAAAATTCTGTTGTTTTTTGCAGGGGCAAAGTCCTAAATATTCTTTCGTTTTATAACTGTCTTGACAAGTCACTCATTGAAAGAAGAAAAAAGGCAAAGTATACTCTTGCAAAAATTTCTGATCAACTGGGCCCTTCCAATTTGCTTCAAGTTTGTTTTCAAAGAATTACTAAATTTTATCAATCTCATTTTTTCTCAAGTATTTCCATAGTACGGTGCATCCAATATTATAGGTAAACCAAGGAGTGATTATGAATAACTTTTACAAATAAGTAACAAAAATATTGTCACATGATTATCTTGCCATTCCTCAACAGTACAGTGTGACAGTGGGATGCGCTAATTCAAAACTGTCAGTGTTTTTCTTTTAAGGTGTGATGTTGAAAGTTAAGAAGTTAGTAGGCTAAATATGATCATACATGCTTGATCTACTTGCTTTTTGCTGCATATAGAATATCTAACCAGGGAGGTGCTACAACCTAACGACTAACAGAGCTGCTGTTACAATCTTAGTATGCATGTGTGCACGTACCAGTGAGTAGTTAACACAAAACCACAAAGCTGCATAATGCTAATGGGTGCAAGCTGAGCTATGAATAAGAACACAAATTGCAAATAAAGTAAGGTGCAGTCACAGAAATTGTTAAGTTTTGGACAATTAAACAGTTCAGAGGAAAATGTTACATAAAATGTGAAAATGAATGCGAGCAGCCCCTAAATGTGGAGGGATATATCCCTCCATCCCCTTTGGATTTCTGCCTATGAGGGACTGGTTGATGGGTACTTGGTGGCTCTAGCAATTGCAAGTTGAAAGCACTTACTCATAGCACAGGAATAGTCAAGTTTTCCCCTGGGTTTTAGAGAGGGAGTTGGCAGTTTTAAGTCCATGGGGCATTGCAATACTTGAGAATGTGTATGTGTACCAACCTTGGCAGAAGTCTGTATAGAAATGATAGTCTCGCAACTGCTGCCCTAACCCTCTGGCTACAGGCCTGTGATTGTATTATCAATACCAAAAATAGCAGAGTTTCAAGTGGAAAGAAAGTTTTTTAGAGTTTTTCAGATTAATTTGAAAATGTCCTTACTTAAATGTTGTACCAACAATTTTCTGGGGATTGAGATCCTTGGCCTCCATTCTTGTATTTTAATGGGCCAAAGGCCAGTCTAGGAGGAAGAAATCAGAGTCTGGATGTGACCATAAGGAACTGTAGTTTTGTGAAAGTCCAGACACCAAACAATAACTCAGCAACAACAAGAGAGAGCGAGTGAGAGATGCAGGATTACTTGTCCATGTTTGTAGAGATAACTCCAACTCAAACAGAAATAGATGAAAAACACAGTACAATTACAAATCCCAGATCAACCTTAACAACATAGTTTGAAAAATGTTAATCTGAATTTTACAACAACAAAAAAAAACACTAACACTACTTAATCATCATGTACAACTGTTTACTAAAACAGTATTTTCCAAAATATAAAGGCTCATAGTCAACAAATAGAACAAAGGGGTCTTCCTTATCATTGCAAAGCTCATTGTTCCTCATTTCCTGTTAAGGGAAAAAATCTCTACATACTAATAGACCTGTTAGAGTAAGATGATTCTTTTGGCTCACTTTCTAACCAGACCTGTGTGCCCAATGATCCAACACTAAAATATCTAATTGTTGCCTAATACAGCCCACTGGCCCTTCAGTCTTATTCCTACTAGGCATATTTATGAGCAAAATGCCCTTGACATACAATTATTCCAACCTCCTGCACTAACTCATTTCTTCAAGTACAGTTCAAAATAATAAGAATACACATTTAGCGGATTAAGGACGGGGCAACAGCATGTGCCCTTGGCCCCACACATTTGGGAATTATAGACATCTTGGGTGTTACAGTAGTATTTCAAGTGTTCCTAAGCTGTACTCTAGCCCCCCCCCCCCACACACACACAAATTATGCCCTGTAGGCCTCCCACACACTTAGTCCAGCCTTGTGAATTCACTCCCTTAAAGTAAGTTCTTGGACCACCCTAAAACTAGCACCCTACAACACCCACCCTACCCAAAAAATAATGCACATTACTATTGCAAATAAAATATTTTTGAGTAGGCAGTGCTTTATCACAAATGCACTAAATCCCTTCACACATATATTTACCCTGGTCAGGAGTAACATACCCCAAAGCCAGTCCTCAAGATGATGGCAGCTATAAACAGCACCAGATGACACGTTACCTGACAGGTACCCATGAAAACAGGGTGAAGAGACACAACTGAGATGAAGGACATAATGAAACAAAACTCATCTTGAGTCAAGTTTGTTACCTTAGTTTGTTACTCAGTCAAGTTTGTTACCTTAGTTTGTTACTCAAGTTTGTTACCTTAGCAAAAAATCTATCACACCCTTTTTAAACTATTTCTATCAATTTATGCACAGTATAATCACACCCTTAGAAATTATATGGCACAATTCTAGAAGATCCTGGACAAAGCATTACTGTCTTCCAGTTTAGTCCTACTCCTTTAGGATAATGCTGTTAGGAAAAATTGCTGCTTTTGAATGATTTTTCAAGATTAAGATAAAAACTTTTAAGTTTCATATTGCAATCAGCAGAAAATTCACACCACTCTTCATTTAGAGTTTTATGACATTGACTGCATGTCACAACTACAATATGTCTCCCATTGTCCACAAGTTATGAACCTTTTCCAATGACCAAAAATTTGTGACAGGAATACGAATGAAAGGCTATTGCATAATTTCACCGTCTGACCACCCATGATTCCAACTGGCATTTGACGTACTTTCTGCTAGCATTCAATGTTACCCTGGTTTTACTGTAGAAGCATTCCGGGCACTATACGCTGTATACCAAAAGTTCAATGATGAGAAATTTTTCTACTGCCTAACCTTAGATTTTAGTGTTCATAAGGACCCAATGGTATCAAAACCTACAGAAATTTTGGGGTAAGGTGGATGTTGGTGAACTTGGTGACTTTCTAGACATTTCAAACAGACAAAAATTAAAATGCCTCTCAAATCAAGGTATTCATGCTCAATGCACTTAATTCACACATTAAAACTCCAGTTGGTTATTTTTGCACAAAGTCAATTGCTGGGACAGATTTAACAACGAGACTGAATGCCTCTAAGGAGCACATAATGATGTTGGTGCACACACTATCTGCATCACATGTGATGGTGCAGCCAGCAACCAGGCCATGGCTATATACTTGGGAGCAAGCCTTCATCATGCAGCACTCTGAGAAACTCATCCACCCGGTCGATGGATCTACTATATTTTATATGTCTGATGCAGTTCATATGATTAAGCGTCTCCGCAACGCACCTTAAGGCAAACAAGGCTGTTCTATGATGAAGACACACAGGTATGCTTCATTTAAAAGAGTTTATTATCATCTGTCCATACAAAATTGCTCCAAGGAGTTGAGTAGGATACAGGATCATATAATCCCAACTTTCACTTTGTAAATACATTCATGTGTAGGGCCAGTCTTCAATAATGCTCCTGAAAAGAAATAGGATAACATCAGATGAAAATTTGCCTGAACCAAAACAAATAATATATGAGAGCACCAATGCTGCAGAGGCTCATACCTGAACACCCTGAGGGTACTATTTACATATCAGTATTATGTATATTTTATCATGATCACAGAACCACAAGAAGTATCATTATATTGAATCACTAGCATAACGTATTGCATGTACAAGAGAATCTGTAGGACTGCATAATGTGCAGAATATCAAACTAGAGCACAAACAGTGCAGGAGTTGGATCTTTGTCAATAAATTTGTGACACTTTTAACAGGCATGACCAAATTGCAATGCTTACAATTGCATCACTATCAAGTATGACATCCAATAACTATAAAACTGTCTATTTTGTACATTTCCTACCTGGGTTTTACTAGTTTTGCATGTGTCACATGCTTGACCATTGGTCTGTCAGTACATAGAACCCTTATAGCCACCTTTACACAAACATGACAAGTTTGGGAAGACTTATTGGATAAACTCAAAGTGCCCCTTTAATGTCTAGACCTACATGTATACCTCAAGACTAGAATGGGTTTCAGTTAGGCACAATCTGACTCATTGCCCCATTACTTATCTTCCATGCATAATAGGGATACTTGAGATGCTGAATAACATTTCAAGGGGCACTTTTAATGTATGAGGAGAAAATGTTTGCAGGATTTCACAACATGGGACGTAGGGCCCACATGGAACACTGGACTACAAATTCATGTATACTCTAAGATAACCCACTAACAGAGTATCATTATGATAAACCATCGACATTGTATAAGGAAGTCTGTAGGAGGAGCATTGTGCAGAATTTCATAAAATGGGCCACATGGGACCTCAGACCAAAATTTTGTGACGGAGGAGAAGCATTTTGAACAATTGTGAAAAGAAAGATACAGTAGATCTCTATTATGAATTTCTGAGTTACTGTACCATATTGGTAAATTTCTAAGTTTGAAGCATATGTATGTACTGTCCTTACAAATTGAAGATGTGTTACAAATATCACTCCTCAGGAATTTAAGGAATATGGTAGGTGTGCTAAAACTTTAATAGATTTACCTGAGTTCCCATTCTTTACCTTAGTGTGAAAAAAAATCACGCTTATCACAGGGTTTTGAGGTGAGTGATGAAGTGCAATCGCACTTGAACGCCTCAAAATTCAAGGCCTGATATGTGGTCTTACCCAAGGACTATGACTCTAAAAGTTCTTGAGGTCCATTGTAAATATGGACTGCTGAATGCTGATGGTGGGAGGATATGTTCACAGTCTTCTCTTCCAAACCTAACATTTTGAATGAAAAACGAATGTTACTCATTGAATTAATGTAGGCTTACAGTACCAACAAAGTACTTGATTTCATGCAATTCTTTCAAGACCTATGGTACAAAGAAGGGAATATGACAAGTAAGGGGAACCAGGCCTATAAGCAGAAAAGGTATGGAAGTAGGCACGCACGATAGTTCCCTAAAGTGGCAGACACATTTTAAGGGGGTGAGGTATGCTAAAATGTATGCAGGCAATGATAAATTTCTTTTTCACAGCATTTTAATGATTTTTTCTGGGGCATTGGACCTTGCCACTCTTGAGCTCTGTGCTAGAAATAGAGGGGATGTTCTTGCACATTATCAATGTGCACATACAATTATCCCTGGCCAATTAATTTTCCTTTTCTAATTTCAGGGCTCTGTAATTTACTTTTCAGTTTTATACTGTTCTATTGCTAACTTTTTGTTCCCATAGAGTCATGGTATATACTGTGTATGCTAAAGATTTGTACAGGATCTAACCCAACATTTTAGTACTAACCCCAAAAAGTTCCATCACTTTTGATAACTTACTGTACAGTTAAACTGGGGACCCACACTGCTTTGCATATTTCAAATCTAGTAGTACTGCAACCACAGGGTAACGACAAGTTCTGTGCACTGAAGTGAAAATACAATCACCTACGTTACAAAGTATGTTGGCGTTACTATAAAAAAAAAAAAAAAAAAAAAAAACCTTGAATCCCGCTTAGCCTGCATGTAGATGATACTTAAAAGGAAACACAACATAGTTTGAAGAGTGCAATGTAGGGATTCAAACTCTATTTGGTCCCCACAAAACGTCCTGAAGTCGAGACCCTTTTTCACGCTCAGTAGCCTTGGGCTAAGCTAGTACTAATGTACCGTATGGGCCATACGGGCTACAGTAACGTTACACAGGATCACTGTCACACTTTACCTCGGTAAACAATGAAGGTTTCTCGTCTTTCTGCTCCACTGAAATGTTTTAGGTTGACAATTTCTTCCTGACGACTTACAGCAGCCATCACATTCATAAGATGTACACAGCAAAAACGTTCTGCCTGCGATTTGCGTGTACAAAACAATAAAATGTGGACTGATCGTGTCCTTTCCTGCGGTTTGGTTGTCGCGGGAGCAAGCAAGAGCAGCGACAAGCCGCGACGACTGAACGTCGAAGACTAAACCATTTCGTACCTTTCTCTGGCTTTCAAATCGGCCGAAATTTTGTACAGGGCATGTATTAGACCTTGGACTCTAGTCAATAAATACTCTTAGGTTTGACATCGTCTGTGATTGGCTACGAATTGTGAATGGAGTGAGTTAACAGCTGTTCGGCGTTGTAATAGCCTGCGTAGTTTGCATTATGTGGTGCTTGTACATGTGCCTTCATATCACAAATTAGAGTTTTATAAGCAGCTCTGCAGGTGGTACTTTCTATACAGGCTTTCGCATGCAAGAATTTTGATGGTTTCTTCAAATATTTGCAGATGGATACCATAGATTCGTCGCCCTACGAGTCTTTTACAGAAATTTCAGAGTATGATTCCGATGAAACTTTCGTGACAGATGCTGTGAGTTTATGTAATGAGAAATTACGGTACCTAATATGCCTACTTCACTTGGCAACAGGCTACGTGACCGTTATAGTTAATTGCAATAATTAAAATAGGCCTACAATACATATATATATTGTGGAAAACAATAGGGCGTAATTATCGAGGCATTTTATACGGGAGAATCTTATGCTAAACATGGAACAAGGCATTCTCCCTCGCAAGTTGTCAGTCGTTTGATCCACACATTATAAAGGGTTCTTGTGGCAATGTTGGAATAGAAACCCAGAGTCAGGTTGTAAGAGATATCAAGGCAATTTATAGCAACGATTTATTGCAAGGAGGAACAATTTACCCCCCCCCCCCCATTGAATTGAAGTAATACGTAACACCAATCACATGAAATGAAAAGAAATAGGTGAATGATGATCACGTTACTTTCGAGTGGAAGGGTAGAGCTATATATTTTTATATGTATAAGAAGTACCCCTCTCCCTCCTCTCTCTTAAACTGGCAGCCTGAATTTGACACTTTTGGAAATAGTACAGTTTTCCCCAGGATATTTTCTATAAACGATTCATCTTTCATCTGACAGAATAGAGAGAATGTTAAACTACGTCAGAAAATTGAACTGTTGGAAGAAGAGAATGAAAAACTACAATCAAAGACTCAGAAGCTTGAAAGAGAGAAAAAAATGCTAATGAAGAAAAATAAAAAGCTAGAAAAATCAATCAGACACATCAAATCAATATGCCAAGAATCATTTAAAGATTAAGAGAGGAATTTCACACACATGGACATCATTGATCAGATGAAGGAGAAATTCAACTTGAAGCCACCAATGAGAGAAATCACTTAAGATCTTTTTTTTTTTTGGAAAATTCACGAACATCTCACCAACGCCAATGAAAACATTCAAAACGTATAATGCTAAACATTTTGCTCACCTTGAATTCAAACACAATCTTCCATACAAAATTTCTGATTTGACTAGGAAAATCAAAATGGAGATGCAATCAAACGCGACTAATGAAGGTAAATTGCTGTTAATCAGAGACGAACAAACAAAATCAAGCGAAATAATCACCAATCAATGCAAACTGGCAGGACTTACAAAGGAATGTCTGTATCATTTTGAAAAAAAAAATCCAAAAGACAATCTACCAATACTGAAAACTAATCAACTGGTAAAAATACAGGTAGCAAAAAAGATATTGAATCAGAAACCACCACGTTACATTTTGAAGGAATTCGACCAAAAATTGAAGGCGTATTCCTGCTTCCACATCACCACAGACGATGGACAAGCAATGAGCTTAGGGTTCGAACACATGGTTGGCGGGTCAACAAACGATTATTTTGCAGCGTCAAAAAATTTATTTGCAGATCTGGCTTAATTACTATGTGATGAAAATTCATCATCATTGAATCAAGATCAAACAAAATCAAAATTGTTCAAACTGAAAAACACAATGACCGATCGACATGCTGTGAACATTTTTTTTTCAATCAACTAAATACATGGAGAGTATGGAGAGTGGTGACGAAATAGAAATTTCAACAGTTTGTACTTTTTGTTCAAAAGTGTTTTCTGGTGCGGGGCACAATGCGCTGAACTTCTCTCGCCACCAAATTGCCTGTGAGAAGAAAATACAGAATAAAAGCAAAAAACGAATGAGTAGCTACTCAATTATGAACTTCATGGTGAAGAAATCCAAGTCAGTCCCTGTGGATATAAACGAAGCAAGTAGTTCCAGGGTCTCCGATACTGTTGTTACTGTTGATACTGGTGTTAACAATACCATTGAGGACGTTCCTGCGCCGATGTTGTTGCTGACAATATTGCTGGTGATATCGATACTGTTGACCCTGTTGATGTAGTTGCCAGCGTTATGAATACTATTGAGGACGTTGATGTTGTTGGTGAAATTGCTAGTGTTGGTGTTAACACCGAATCTTTGCATACGTGTGAAGGATTTTCACCATCCATGATCGGTGATATGTATAAACATTTCCCTCTCCATCGACTTCTAAATGATGTTGTGTTTGAATCGGGTGTGTTTCATATGTTTGAATTGCAAGCAGATTAATTACCTATTAATGGACGGTTGCATTGGTACACAAAATCGATGCTGTCAAACACTTGATAAAAATGTGAATTTTTTTAAACTTGTAGACACTGGGAATGAACCGTATAAGTACTTGAGCAAAACAAAAAATGAGGTTTCATCATATCACCAGCTCACTGAGCGAGCTCGTCGTTTGTCAACCAAGCTAAATCAAGACAGATTGAAGTCTTTAAATGAAATAAAAGTTGACGTATATGAACAAAACTCTTGTGTTACACCAACGATTCATGCTTTTGGTTATGAACAACTCTGTTCCTAAGTTGCATGATTGTTAAGGTTGCATTCTCCCGAAAGCGTAGTCTAGCTTGTATCATCAACAAAATAGTTGATGCCATTGATGGCTTATATGTTTGCCACAGTAGTGAAGATGACAAAGATCTAGCTTTCCTCATACATCAGTATGGTGGACCAGGTCTCCTAGATATTTGTCATCGAGCCATCGGATCCCCAAGCACCAGTACTGCTTACCGGCTTCTCCAAGCTTCGGAGACGCCAATCACTTCCTCGATCGATACTCCACAAAATGTATTTGTTGATAATATTGAAGTGTCTGCTGAATGTCCCAAATATGGATATATATTCAAGATTGATGAGAGATACACAGATGCTAAAGTTCGATGGAATCCACGTGACAACAAGGTTTATGGAATATGTTATGAACATAGTCGAGATGAGAATCTATGATTCGGCTGTTATGAAAATGTGGAGTTGTTATCTAATATGGTGCAGAGTGGTCTACTACATGTGCCTAAGGAAAGGATGGTGATAGGTTGCAGTTCTAATTCCTTGAACTGCAAAGTCCAAGTTGTTGCAGCACTTCCTACCTGCACAAAAAATGAAATACACTTCCAGGCGAACCTTGTCGACATGGTGTCATCTGATTTTGCTACGAAAAAAGGTGTCCCATTTTCAAATTGGTCGACAGATGGTGATCCAGCAAGAAGGCAACTTTTGATTCGCTTATGTCATATGACTTGGATCATGACTCGGATATCTATCCTACGATTTCTCGCTTAACATTGATAGATATGAAAGTTGGAAGGAATGAAGAAACTGTTAATTTTGACGCGAAACACTTAGCAAAGAGAAAACGAAAGTGTTTGATAGGAAGTACCGTACATTTTGGTGATGAAAAGGTGTTGACCAAACAGACATGGAAAAGGTGCTTATGTGTTCCCCTAATGAATTTGTTTATAGCACCTCTCAGCTGATGAATCCTAATGATAACCAAAATGTCCCCCTTGCACCCGAACTTCTGATGCAATTTACCAGCTCAGTCTAAGATGTCGAGAAATTGAAGAGTATCAGCTTTGCTGACGCGGCGGTTGAGCTTCATTTATTGAAATATGTTGACGAAGGCATCTTGGTCACGTATACGAAATGTAGAGCATCGATTCGAGAGCAGTTGGAAACAATTTCAATGGCAGCACATGTTTTGTTCATTTTACAGAGAAACTTGATAATATTTCTCCCAAATCAACTGTACCATGATCTTCAGGCTTCATTTGAAGATGCCTTTTATTGTGCAGTAAAGTGGAAGCTGTCCCATCCAGATGAGCCACTATACCTGATATTGTGCAGCAATGATGTTATTTTTGGAAATGTTATTTTTTGGAAACTTGAGGCTCAAGTATCGTCATTGTGCAGTCGACAATTTGGAGCTTATCTATGCCACATGAGCTATCGAGCTCTGCGCTGATATGATGACCAAACACCCCACTGGTTCACAAAGAATCGCAGCGTTATGCAACGACTTTGCCTAGATTATTCAAACCCCCAAGATTGGAACCGTGACACCCTTGTGTTGAGAGAAGTCAATATTGTTAGTGCTTGGAACATTGGGAGAGCAATGGCTGAGCAAGTCCTCAATAAGTTCACTTGATATCAAGGTAATGTATCTGATTTCGCTCAGTTAGCTCTTGATGGCCATACATTACTTGTTCCTTATGGAAGAAAAATGGGGCTCAATCCACAAGAAATCGATTACAACCTTGATCATGATGTCATCAATGAAGACATTGAAGACCAAGACAATGACAGCCCTTCTGAAGAAGCTTCTGAGGGACGGAAGAAGACAACACATCCAACGAAATTGCTTCATAAACGGATTTGGTGCAGCAAAAGAACACCAGTACAAAAGAAACCCATGACCCACAAATCGAAATTGATGGGAAGCATGTTTATTAAGCAACTGCTGTGAAAAGCTTGTTCAGTGCTAATCCCTCGTCTGAAGACCGTTTAAGACGAGTTCAAGGGTTGAACAAATTAACTGATGTTGTTGAGGATACCCCTCGTGATTTGTCAATCGACAGCTCTCTTATGGTTGGAGATCCACTTCTTGTTAACGTTAAAGGGACACTTGAATTATGCAAAGTAAAATTAATTGAAGGAAGCGAACAGAAAGACCAAAGTGTTATCAGTTGAGTCACTAAATGACAGAAATGTAACTTTTGAGGTACAAAAGATGAAAGTGGACTGTGAGGAAGAATATTATCTGTGGAGTGAAGAACAAGTGGGGGGATATTTAAGGTAGCTGCACAGGATTGTTTTGCCATCCAGCCTTCGTTGACTGAATTGGGCTGGAAGTTAAGGTACACATTCGACAAACAAATGATCTTGGATTTAAATGTCGGTATCAATGTCAGTATCAATGAAAATACAAACACTTCTGGTCGTTCTGCTTCCTCCTCTTCATCAAATCCATCACAATCTTCAAACCTTGTTGATTGTTACATAAATGAGAAACAGGTTGATCTGATTTCAATGAGGAAACATGTAGGACATCATATATATTAAGTAAAACTGTGTTCGGAATTAATGTGTGTGGCTTCTGTGGCAGGAATACGTGTGAAAATGTGCTGAAAAGGTCCGTCACTAAAGGGACCACTGCTTACTTCAAAATTCAAAGCAATTGCTCATACCATGTCGAATATAGGAAAATTCCAACTTTTTCGACGAGAAATCCTTGTTCAAACCACTTGATTCCTTGCACTGTCTGCAAAGCATCCATTTGGACTTATAATGTGATGCACCATTACACTGAACGGCATCCTGGGTTGGAGGTCCCGATATTGGTGACAGAGCAGGAGATTCGAAAAATGTTGAAAAAGTGAACATGTCAGGTTTATCAGATTTTATATGGCTGTTTTATAAACTGGTTTCATGTTGAAAAAAATTTTTGCTTGTAAGTTTTGTAGAGTTACGTTGTATGAAAAAAGTTCTTGCTGATTATTAAATGTTAAATAAGTAAAGGACTGTATCAAGAACATGTATCTTATTGCAGTCTATTGTGGATTGAACTGAACAAATTTTTTGCTTGTAAGTTATGTAGAGTTATGTTGTATGAAAAAAGTTCTTGCTGATTATTAAATGTGAAATAAGTAAAGGGATGTATCAAGAAAATGTATCTTATTGCAGTCTATTGCAGATTGAACTGAACACATTGTTGTAAGTTATGTAGAGTTATGTTGTATGAAAAAAGTTTAAATTGCTGATTTTTAATCGTAAAATAAGAAGAGTGATGTATCAAGAACAATATTGTAGTTTATTTGTCTTTCTCCATCTGACACTTTCAATTTTTCAGATCCCTACCTTATTTTATGTGAAGAAGTACACTTTAATTAGCACATAGTTAATATAATAGGGTCGTGACTGCGTATTGGTCTGGAAAATCGGTTTGTACGATGGTATACTAACTATAAAATGGGTGGTGTCTGCAAAATTTTCCGCAAATTCAATTAGTACAAATGGTACTAGGTGCGAAAGGGTGGTTGGTGTGTGTGTCCCGATTGGATTTGACACTTCGTATCATACTGTCTTGTACCAACTGCATGACACCCCCCCCCCCCCGATTCTACCGCCGATAACTGCACCTTGCTTTTTCTTAAACTTAACTATCGGAAATATTAACTTCCGAGAAACTTGACTTACTTTTCAACTTGCGAATTAAATTCAAATAGCCGCATGGGCGTCAACAGGTGGGAGACAGGGGGGACATGTCCCCTCCACTTTCAAAAGTGGAGGGGATTTCATATCATTTGTCCCACCCACTTTTCAAATCAGTGCATATGCGCGATTTTCTATCACAATTGCTGAGCTGATTCAAGTAGAATCAAACTTAAGAATCATTATCAATAAATTGCACTGGAAATTAGAACAGTGCTTGGCCCTTTATCCCCCTTCCTCAGTCCGATATTCACCCTCCCCGCTTCGTCTGAGACCTCTGATAAAAATTTGTGCGATGTTTGAACGATGTTTTAGAGTGTTTTGTGGATCATAGAAAACAACGACGCATTTCAACTTCAAGTAATTAAGGCTACATGTATTCGCCGGATATGATAGATCTTTATTGGTGAGTGTCGGCTAGGCGCTACACACGCTCTGCGTGCCTTTTTCCGATTATTATTATCAAAGTATCTGGGCACATAACAACTGATGTCTCGCACCTACATACATGTATTATATATACTACGTAACTCATCCCGGAGGTGACGGCGCCACTTTTTCAATATTTTGTTTGAGATGGAGGCTGTGTAATTCGTCTCCCTTAACTGGTATCAGAACGGCATCTTTCTACCAGTACTTTCTGTCGGAATTTAGTTTTGTGAGACAAAATTTCTCTTCACAGATCTGGTTCTGATGTAACTAAAAACGACTCAGGAAGGCCGTTTCCTGCAATCTAGGGGGTCTTGTGCACCCAAAATTTTCTGCTACGCTACGCGCCAACCAATGGTGGCGCTCCGCTTAGATAGTATAGTGTCCCCCTCACTTTCTGAAACTTGCTGACGCCCATGAATAGCCGTACCATGCACATAATCGTTCAACACACAATATCGTTCGAATCGGAACAACTTACATGTTATCAAGTAAGACTGAAGCACCCCTTAGACGTTTCTCCCGCAAAGTCAAAACTCCGTCTCCTCGTGGCGAGATAAAACAACTTTACAAACGCTACTACTGGAATTTTCCATCAGCACACTGTCGACCGTCTATTGGTCAGAACTTACCGACAAAAAATCCTCTTTTCCTCTTTTGTTCAACGGATGCGCGTTACGGTGACGTCACACATCCGCTCTCTTCTAGAAAAATCTATTTTTGTTTTATAAGAAGGAAAGGTCGGGAGGAAAGGAAGGGGACTCGACCTTGCTTTGGACTTAACAAAAAAACAAGTTGGGTCGAAGAAAAACAATTTACGTTAAAGAGCCATCCCGTTTCCGTCACAATAGTTAATGTCTGGTAAAGCATTACCATCATCAAAAAGAATGTAATACACATAATTGAAAATGTATGTGAGACAACATTTCCATATCGCCAAATAAAAGCAAGCCCAACTTTGTGATACATAGTCGTCGAGACCTCTTTACTATGCTTATCTCAAAATCGGTTTTGTCCGGCCACAGAAAGATGCGGAAGCATCATGCTCACTATTACATATGCAATATTTCTTCTTGGCTGTCAGTGACCACGCGTTCCGAACTTTTTCTTTTTCTTTTTATAGTAGTGTGATTTCATGTTGGATTCGGTTGAAAATACAGTGGTCAAAGCAGACATACCATGCAATCAGGTTTGGCGAAACTAAACACAATATTTGAGGAGGGGATGACTGCCGAAGGGACTAAATCAGCAGAGCGCCACCAGCTGTTGGCTCGGAGAGTACAGGAAAATTGTTGGTTCCATATAGGCCACCCATATTTGTTTTAAGTTGTATTTACCCACCCGTAACATACAGTAAGCATCCCACCTGCAGTGCAATTGAATGAGCATTCATTGATTTATTCATCTGAGAACTTGGCAAATATAAGGGAAGGAGTAAACATCAATTTACTCCGGCAGAGTTTATTGGTGGGCCGGGGTGAACTCCCCCCCCCCCCCCTTCGGCACACACACACCGCATGCACCACCACTGAAAAACTAAAACCCATTAATTGGTTGTAGAACACTGGCAAATCTGAGAGTGATAAATATCCCATCTTGTAATGTATGCTTTGTTCTTTCAAAGTTTGCTGGTTGCCAGTGCTCACGATGAACCTACAACGATTATCTACAACGAATTTATGCGGTACACGCGTAACCCAGGGGGAAAATTTCCGACATGCGCTCGCCTTTCATACAAAAGTTAGTTAACCTTTTTGTTTGAAGAGGGGGAAAAGTCACCTTTTGGCTGAAAAAAGCAAACGAAAATGTCTAACTTCCACCGAACTGTATTATAATTTAAAACACACATATCATACATCTGTGAAAAATTGAAGCATTTCTTTGGACGTATTCCTGTCCATGGTAACGGTCAATCAATCAATCAACTAATCAATCGATCAATCATCGGTGTCAATTATTAAAAGTAACTTAAGATGCTCAGTCATGTTACAAAATTGCTGAAAATGTCCTCACTAGACACATAAGTTCTAACTAATTGTCGCCCCGTTGTAGCAGACGACTCCATTTCAAAACGTCTGTAAGGAATAGTGTGGCTCAGATTCTCCAGCAGTCATAAGCTTGACGACACCTCTAAGATCGAGACAGGCTATGAGTCTACTCATCGAGTTTTTCACTCGACAGAAACTGCTGTTACTAAATTGTTCTTGCTGTGAACGTGGATGTAAAGCGTCGTACTATATTAGTTAGGTTCGATCTGTCCGCGTCATTAGGTTTGAATAAAGACATCACACGGCTTGTTGTCCTTTATGAATCCAATCACCTGTTTGCAGGTTCGTGTCGGCGGAAGTATTTACCGTTATTATAACAGTATAGTTAGTAATATTATTGTTATGCTAATGACATCCACATTGGTGTAATTGTCATACAGTCCAAGTGAATCATCTGAAAGCTAATTAAGCCACAGCCTTGACCATGTCTTATGTTGGTTTCCCCCTTTCATACATGTTTGTGTGGCAGATTGCTCTGTTGTGAATTGCAACACGCCCTGCATCGCCTTCTAGTAGGTTACTTCTTCGTGGAACGAAATACTGTAATCCTACTGGAAGAAGAGCAATCTTCCACAGATCGCTACGAACACAAACATGTTGGAAAGGGGAAAAGCACGAGAGACTTGGCCAAGTCTAATGAAGGCCAACTCCTGTATGGAGGGACGTCTATCGAAATCGAACTGGGGGGGGGGGGGAGGGTTGGAGAGCATGTATGACTAAGTGACAGGTTTGAATGATCAACGCTGCACAGGTAGGGCGCTACTCATTGCACATTTTGATGGCGTGGCCCAAGTGGTACAGGGGCCGCCACTGGTTCCCTGAGTTAACGAAGTGACCAAGAGAGAAAGCCCAGAAGCTGCCAGGTATTTGCAAAATTGAGTCTTCGAATGATACTAAATGTGCAAAACTGGTCAGACAAATGGACTGCTTATTATAATATTTTGAAACCAACGATCAAACGGATGATTAACAGGGGTAGTCGCAAGAATCTAGTTATGAGAGGGCACATACTGCCATACGTCTATGGAAGGACGTATCTGGCTCGCATGTACGATACTTAGCAGGGGGAAGTGGCTTTAGGGTATGAGCGGCAGGACTATCTTAAGCGGAGCGTCACCATCCATTGGCACGAAGCGTTTAAGCCAATTGTTGGATTTACTAATCCTCTCTACATGTTTCCGGCCGTCCTATTTGAGCTGCTATATACCCAGTTTTGAAATAGGGATTTCATGTGTGCAATTTGCAAATTGACTATGAAGATAGGGCCATAGCTATAAATACGACCCTGAGATCACCTCTTGCGTAATATTACGGATGTGGATGGTTCAACGTTCAAGTGATTTCTTCTGAAATTTACAACTTAACGTGGCTTAGCATTACGACACTTTGAAGGAGGGAAAAGAGACTGAGACACCGCATATATGCACGATTTTGAGGTATTATTTCGACAACATTGAGGTAGCATTTTATAAAATTATGGGGTCGAATGTGACCTTCGTGTGTGTAAGCACTGTTGGGAGTACCAGACGGTAGCAGTTTTCTGTAAAATCGTCATGTGTCTTAAGTATAAACGGTGATTGTGTGCGGATTTGCTCCCTGACAATTTTGAATCATTCTGTTAGGTATCAATTGCATCAAAGTTGTACGTAGATACAACTTAAATTTCCTCACAAAATAGTGCAAGTGTAAATTAACATTCCTCGGTTATTGACCAAAGTAGTTAAAATGTCTTTGAACGAATAAGGCAATAAAGATTTTTTCGCCAAATAAGACAAAAAGAACCTCCGTTTTCTCCTTTGTTCGAATTTCGTGTTTCGTCCTAATCACCTGACTGTGGAGAAGTCAGGGGTTTTGTTTGGAAGGGGGTGGCTACCTTCAGAGCCTGATAGCCGTCCTTGGGAAGTATACTGTTTGAATGTTTTAAATAAATTGTTGAATATTAATTTAAAAGTACCGTCAATATCACCAAGTGCAATCTAGTACAACATTTATCATCATTATCACTTTTTTTTTACAAAAACAAAATTAATTTCTCTAAGTAATAGTTGGCGTACTCACGTTAATGAATTAACACTTCCTTCAGGTGTGTATGGACAATGCATAGGTGTATTTTGTTTTCTCAGAATTGGGTTTGGGGACTATTGCCACACTAATGATCATGTAAGCAAAATAGCAAAAACCTAACATCGTTTCCTGTTGTACAATACGAATCATTTTAAATTTAAATTAAATTTACCAAGCACAACAAAATGGGCACTTACAGCTCACCAAAATATACAATGAATAAAGGTATAAGATTACATAGAAAAAAAATGTAATGTGAGGATGATGAGAAGAACACATTGCACACAAGTGATTAAAGTAAAAACGGTAAGAGGATAAGGAAGTAGAATAGGAATAGACAAATATTGCACATCAAAGAGAGGGCGCTATTTTGCAAAATTGCTATTAAAAAGTAACTGCCACAGGGATAAAAGTAACGTTTGTATCTATTCGCACCGGCTGCTGATTATCTCATCCTACCAATGATCTGGATCATAAATTGCTCTATGAAGCCTACATAAGAGAAGAGCGGTAGAATAAATTTATTGTCTGCTGCTCCATCCTAATCAGGTATGTACATTTGTCAATTATACTATTTAATCTTTGCCTATCGTTTTCAGCAAAGCCCACACCCCCAACAAACAACAACACGGTAATCTCGGGACAGAAATGTCGACAACGGTTTGTAATTGATAGTGAAGCAGCTGTGAAGGAGAGCAACAATTTTCATATGTTTCAGAGATGTGAAACAAAACCCAAGCAACTGTTTATGGACAATTCATTCAAATTTATGACCACAAAAAGAATTTTGACCCCGATCCCCCCCCCCCCCTTTTCTTGAGGGTAGTTTGTCATTTTGTTGTTGTGTCAATGGGGAGGGGACGTGCCACAATCTTTTTGTTCACCATGAACTGGCTCAGACGTTTCCTATTTTTTTACTGAATTCTGCCTCGGCTAGAAATTCTTCATTCCGAAGTACAATGTTCTGGAATTAACTCTTGAAAAATGTGAAGATGAAAAGAATCATAAAATCAGTCTCGGTTTGTAGGAAAACAAGACTTTACCGTTCAAACTTTTATCGACATTCGTTAATTTGATAATTGGACATTCAAAACGTCACCGTTACCGGTACTTCATTTAAAATATGCGGGGTGGGGGGCCCTAACTAGAGGGTAGTATTCTTCATTTAATTTCGAGCTGCTTTGAAAGGAACAATTCTACAATGCGCGAGAAAGATTTTGGGCGGTTGGGACGTGTAGACTGGATCAGTGTAACTCTGGCATATGTACACCTTAAACTGTTTGTCACACAGAGTTCCCTCATGAGCATTAACAAGCCTAGTGTGAGACAGAAGAACCTGGGGTGATGGGTAGGCCTACATACCTTCGAGTAGGAAAGTTAGTTGCCACAGAATCCCCTGGATTTTAGGGAATTTGAAGGCATATATCTGGCCAAAAATAGACGACGATATTTTCTTCGCAACTCTCCCTTCTATATCAACCTGAACAGTGGCGAGTCAAGGTCAATTAAATATACCACAGTTGTTGGGTATGCAACATTGCCAAATGGAGTCCGTATGACTTTGCACCCAAGCTTGAAAAGGGGCCCATAACTAAATGGGTCAGTCCAGGTGACAAATATGACCCATACTGGGGGAATTCGGGGTAAATGTGGACAATTTGCGAACGTAGACACCATAATTATCACATATGGGTCATATGGTTATCTGGGCTGGCCGACATAGGCACACTTTAAACGATGGATGCAAAATCACATGAACCCTATATGTATTCACCAATATTAGTTTGGGAGCTAGGGACGAAGTGAAGTTTCTTCGATGTACTCATTGTGTATTTTCAATGTGCTAAAAGCAGCGCCCTCTTTGGGGGAAGCTCTTCGGTGTCTTTTGCACCAATGTGAACACTTAAGAATTGCTCATCTGTTATCAGGGGCATACAAGGAATGTACTGGCAAGGGTTTCATCGATGCACTAAAAATGTACCAAAGACAGCGCCCCTTTTCGGGTGTTGTTGAGTGCCTTTTGCAAAAATTTGAACACGTAAGAATTGTTGATCTGTTATCAAGCGCATGCAAGGAATGTACTACTTGAAAAGTTTCATCGATGTACTAAAAATGTGCTTCCAATGTGCCCAAAACAGGGCTCTCTTTCGGGTGTTCTTAAGTGCCTTTTGCACCAATCTGGATACTTAAGAATTGCTGATCTGTTATCAGGAGCATGCAAAGAATGAACTTTCGAAGTTTCATCGATGGACTCAATATGTGATTGAAATAAGAAAACGGCCACGCTGTTGAGGGCGTTCTTACTTGCCTTTTGCATCATTTTGTGTACTTAAGAACATCAGATCTGCAATCAGGGGCATGAAATTGAACAGAATGCGCTATTTTCGTGGATATACTCAAGGATGTGATATAAACGTAGTTTTTTTTTTGGGGGGGGGGGGACATTCAACCCTCCCCCACCTCCAGATGAACCAAAAATAAGTATGTCCATTCCCAAGTTCCCTCACCATCCCCTTTCCATTTATGCTATCAAACCTTTTGTACTCGAGATGTGAATTAAATCTTCACTATATCTCCCGATCTATATGGGACCCATGTTGGAATGTTACCTGTCCACTAGCTGTGGAGATAATCCAAAAATCCTACGCAAAGCTCTAAGGCCGCAATTGGATGAATAGGAAGTGCTTTCTTTATTGCTATACCATTGCATGTAGCTCCATAGATCGTCTGTGAATAAACAATGTCACTGGAAACTCCTGATACTCCATGGCCAGCACCGTGTATGACGCGAAGATGGACCAATATATGGCCATGAATATTAAGTTAATCAAGGTTAGGGCCGAGTGAAAGGAATGGTTAATCATGCCAGGCTCTTCCTGGCGGTAGCCAAACGTTAGGTGCCAATTATAGGGTAATCCAATATTGTCTTCCTTACCTCGGGCAGCCGAGTTGATTACTTGCTCCCATGTCGCACGTAAATTCTCTTGCATACTGTACTTGGGGCTTATTCGTTTTTACATCCGTCTCTCCAAAATGTAGGCGTTATATGCAAGTGAACCCAGTGATAAGTCATCGTCCTATGGAGAATTTGAATTCTGTGATGAATCCCGCGATGGAATCCTGTGATAGCTTCAGGTTGGTCGGATTCATAGCAAAGAAATTGTGTGATTTGTCGCCGCTATGGATTGTGATAAAAGACCAGTTCGACTAGTAACACAGCTTTAGAAATCTCCTGTTTTATTGGATTACTCTCTTGTAAATTATCAGGTAGATTTTAACCTAGAAATCATTTACCTGACGTTAGAAGTTACACTGATCCCCTCATGATGTGTCGATTTGTCACACTTTGCTACAGATCTGTACATGTACAGATCTGTGTACTGTACTTAGCACAAATTTTCGCATCTAGCCCTAGCCTTTGTGTCTATTGACCCGGACGCCGGTTGAATAACTTAATGTCAAACACACTTCAACCGGACCCACCTATGGAGAAGGACTAGAAAATTAGAAGTTATGGCACAATTACGGTATTCTACTGTAGAAGGTATTTTAGTTAGGGCAAACTTTCGCAGAACTAGGCCCCGTAACGGTGTGTGTTATCTACAGTATTTTGATAACCCAGGCCATACACTACAACTGTACAAGTCTACATCAACTGTACAGACTTCACTTAGTCCAGTTGCACATTTATTGGCCTAACTTTTGACGGACCACTGCAGCTCAGCATGCAGCAGAGCAAGTTTGCAGTGCACTGATAACACTGTCGTTTTAAATGCTAACCAAACATCAGTTACAGGTAGGGATCTAAGTAAGACTAAGTTAGAACTAAAAGTTTGTTTGTGTTCAGTATGTAAAGAAGCATCGCTTGTGGGCTAAGTCTACTGCCACTAATTTGACCACTGTAGTCCAGTGTAGACCTTAGAAGCCATCACAAGATCATCTCATCGATTTTGTTATATACAGTTCAGGCCTAGGCCTACCTGCCTTTTATGATAAACATGATCTTTTATGCTTCACTACAAGAGTAGTGATTAATATATGGAAACAGAGTTTGATACATGCAGCAGTTTTATTTTACATCAGTTTAGTCAATAGTACTGATGCACCATATGGGGAATTGTGAGGAACTCTGACCCTCTGTTTTTTTTCCCTCCAAATCATATAGCTACCGGTAAGGCATGTGATTGTGCTGCTTTAGCATGTGAACGTTGCAGTACTGTAGTTGTGACCCGAAACGTATGACTCATGTACAGTTGTGGCTCAACTCTGCTGTACTGTATGATCAGTACTTCATACAGTATATTATACGGTAGCCATCTGCTGCACTGGCCCGTGGGATGCGCCTCTAGCCTAACATTTATGAAACCTCAAATGTTTGTATCATTTGAGGTTTCAATGTTAATTTCTACCCTACACAACTTTAATAGCAACAAAAATGTGCACTCAGTGTACAGTATGGCAGAAAATTTGTGTGCTATGCAGCATACAGTATCATTGAATGTATTTCTTCATTGTGATATGAAGCAATAGCCACTTTAGTTATCGAGTGGTGAATGGAACCCAGAGTGTTGTGAATGTTTTATGTTTTGCTGTGTTTCTACCTCTCTTATGTTTGCAGGTGAAGGCTCTGCTTCTGAAATTTTGGATTTATCCAGAATATCCCGTGAAATATGTTTCTAGAAAGGATCTACCTTTATGGAGATTAGACAATTGATTACGTTTCTGGAAACATGTAACACGACCTTTGAAATTCTGTGAATAAAATTGAGCAGATGGTTTCATAGTGAGAAGATGGCAGCTCCCATTTCAAAGTCAGTGGAAAAGAAAAGGCTCCAAGGTGAGTGGTCATATACAGTATATGGTTACTGTGTTGATGTAAGGTTATATATTCTAGAGTGAAATTGTTTTTGGTTGAAATAACAAATGTAAGGGAGTAATGACGTAAAATATAATATAAAATGATAAATAGAAATAATGAAATAATCCATGAATGTAAATCATAAGTAAATATATAATGTAAGTAACAACACAGAGGTAATGACATTGGTAGTTCTTCTTAAGCACTGTTAACTCGGTCTCTAAATTACAGAATTGTGTCACGCAGAAGTGTTATTCAGCAGATTTGATACATCCTCTCAGAATTTGCATTTCTTCTTTGTCGATATCAAGGAGAAGTCCGAAACAAGTCAATTATGCAATAAAATCGTAGAGCGGACTGAGGACTGCAGTTGTATAATTTCCACAGTCCCAGTCCAATGCTATTGTTATTCATTTTATTAAAGTGATACTTTGTGTATCGTGCACAAACATTGCTCAATGTTGTCGTGAATATTGTTTAGATTTTCTGGGGGCGCATTTTCAATAAAAATAGGGTTATTTAAAGGGGAATTCTTGTCAAGGAACATTTTTTCTGACTTATTTAAGCCACTTCAAACCATTTTCATTCATATTCTTGACATTTTGAAATGAACTTTTCATGGGCAATATGATACACGTAATTACATGATTTCACATTGAAATTCATTATAATAAAAAGTTAGATGAAATGACACGTTACAAATACCAATGGCAATATCGGAACTTGTGAACTGGAACTTGGAAACTGATAAGTTTCACTTGCGTACTCCTTTAACTTCAGAAACTTAAACAAAAGAATTGAACTGAACTTCTCCTTCCTGGCCAGCGAAACTCTAAAACCACAACTTAAATCCTCTTACACGCACGCAATAGAAACAGTTCCGCGTACACACACGTAGTCGGATTATACGGGCATCTTATCAACTCTTCCAAGGGGATTGTAAGTGGGACAATTTCAATGTTTGGGGCCAAATTGCTGTCTACGCCGCTGTACTTCATTGTATGAGATTCTATGGCATTGTACTTGAGTGTACTTTATTGTACACGTAGAATGGGTTAGTTGTACGTAAGTGGTACTGTGTGTTCAAACTTCCCACCAAAGAGAGTTTCTAACTCGATGCATGTATATGAAGAGTGCAGTCATTATGATGTACAGTAATTGACCGCGATCACTGTGATTTGTGATGTAGTCGACGACCAGTGATTATTAACACAATTAACCCACATAATTAGTAATTAGACCCACTGTGTATAAAATGTGGCTATCACAGGACAAAATTAGTGATCGATAAAATCCGGATAAAACACATAAGAAGAGGAATTTCTCAATAAAAGGCCCCTTTAAGCAGCTTAGGACAGTGCGAACAATACCTTGAAGATAAGAAAAACGTTATCTTTATTAAGTATGAAGTTTACCTTTTCAGAGACAGGCGAATAATCCATCTAATTACTAATTATGTAGGACAATCAGGTTGGTTGTCGTGGATTAGAGCTGGTCGTCAACTATGTCACAAGCCATATTTCATAAGGCTAGCAGTAGTTCCAAATGCAACTAGTGACTCTAAATTTCCCCTTGATTACCTTTAGAATAACTGTGAAGGTATGAACTAATTAAGAAGCTAGGCATTTTGTTAATATTTTTTGTATCTTATGTTTCAATGTCTGTAACATTAGAGCTCAAGAAAAGCATTGAAGCTGTTGATTTGGACTTGACGATGGTCCAAAGCCAGATCGAGTCTTTGAAAAGGAGGAAAGCGACCTTACAAGAAAAGAAAACGAAGCTAGAGATGGAAGTCGACCAAATCGAGCTATCTTGTAAATCACCAGATGTGAACTTTTCATGTTCAGGTACTCTCCAACATATTCCTCATTCTAAAATATGTGTCTCAATTCATGTATTACACTGACATAAGCGAAGGATTTTCTCAGAATTTCTTTCAGTAGTGATGTGACTTTCTTCTTTTTTTGGTTCTTCTTTACTGAGTTTATAGATGTGATTTGCTTTGTTCTCAGTCAAAGGGAAGCACCACCTTATAATGTTTCCCACATCTTGAATACCTCTTTGCAGAATGTCGAATGGCTATGAATTACAGGATACAGTACATTCATTTTCATTCACAGCTGCTGTAAAATTGACCGACTTGACCGTCATCAAAAGAAGAAACGGTTGTCCAAAAATCTGAAAAAGAACAAGTAGCTGTATAGAAATCAGTAGTAAATGTATTTTGCATTGCTTGGGATATGGTGGTCACAAGTAAACACTTACCTTCCTACTGTAACTGTAAGATCATCTAATTATGCAAGATTATTAAAAATGCATTCTTTCGTCATAGATGTATCGTATCATTTTGGTTCATCTCTGGTTTAATATTTTCTTACATCACTTCACAGAATGAATGCCCACCATAATAAAATTTTATCAACATTATCTTTGCTAGACTTCGAATGGTCTCAGCAGCTCCATGAATTAAAAACATCCAAGTTTGGCATCAAGTCGTTTCGACCTTACCAAGAGGAAGTCATCAATGCCACCATGTTGAAGCGAGATGTAATTCTCGTCATGCCGACAGGCGGAGGCAAGAGTCTCTGCTTCCAGCTACCAGCTCTCCTCTCTGAGGGTAATGAGTGATCTTAAACGTTGTTTGTGATATTTTCTTTGAACTTCCACTTGTTAAAGTAATAATACTGTACTATACAGTAGTAGTACGGGTTGTTAATAATATTGCTTGTAGAGTTCTAAGGCAGTATTGCTCTAATAATAAAGTAACCACCTGAATTAAAATAGCATACAGCAGGAAAGTTGCCTTTGAAAGGTGCAGTACTTAACATAGTGATGTCTCAGCACATTATACTGCATTAAGTACTAATGGTGCATTGTTTCTCGAGTGTGTGTTTCCACTGCTGAAAGTGATTTCAGGCAGAGTATCTGTCATAGATTTGTGTATTGATGTTTTATTTTGTCTGTCATTTGCACTCATAACTCCTCACTATTTGTAGTGTGCACATATGCACACAAGTGTCCGTATTTGCATATGTCTGCCTGTTTGGTTGTCACTCTGTCTTTCACTTTATGGCTCCGTCATTTGTCCCTGCATCCGTCTATCCCTCCATTATGTCTATCCATTCATCTGTCTGTCCATTTGTCAGTGCATTTGGTAACACACCCATCAATCTGTTTGTCAGTACTGTAAATCCCTCTGGCAAATGCATCTTCTTTCAGAGCGTATATGAAGGTTCATCTGATTATGGTACTGTAGTCGGCCTTTTTGTGAAAACACAAAAATTTCATTCATCTGAATGTATTTTTACTCTGTTGTGAACTATCGCACCACTTGTGCTTCTTCCCCAGAGGCCATAAGATACATTTCTAGGGTTGACCTCATTGTTGGCTTATTTCATGTGCAATCATTCTACCGTCATTATCTTAATTTTCGAAACTTTGTCGTAGGTAAATTTTACTTTTCTTTTGGTAAATCTTATATTTCTTTGCTAGGATTCACTTTAGTGGTTTCACCTCTGGTGTCATTGATGGAGGACCAAGCCATGAATCTTCAATCATCTGGTATATCAGCCACCCTCCTTTCATCATCGACCACTCCTAGTTATCTCAAGGTAGTCCATCAAGACATGGTCAACCCAAAGGCCAAGCTGAAACTCCTTTACGTAACTCCAGAGAAAATTGCTAAGAGTAAACGCTTCATGGCACAACTCCAAAAAGCGTATGACCTCGGAAGGCTTTCACGTATTGCCATTGATGAGGTCCATTGTTGCAGTCAGTGGGGACATGACTTCAGACCTGGTATGCTGTCATTTCTTGTCGAGTGGTGCAAAGTTGGTTCATTAGATACCCACATATAAACATGTCAAATATTTCCATGGCTTTCAAGATCCAAAGCAGTATCTGTATTCAGTGGTTAAATAGCCTTTGTCTTTAATCTGCGATCTTTTTCTTCCATCTGATACCGTCCTGCTAAACTACATCTATACCATGTTTCTTTCTGGATAAATCTCACCAATTGGAGTGTTAATTGTGGTGTGACATGCAACTAGAAAAGAGTTAGCTTCATTCAGAAGTTGCAGGGTGAAACCCTTAATGAGAATCCATCAGGACTGTGGTCATACCTATTATTGTTTTTGAGATATTACTTGTTCAAGTTTGATAAAAATGCAAAATAGATGATGTAGAGTGTTGCACAGTGTCACTATTTCTTCTGTTAACCCTCTATATAGTATATAGCCTCTTAATTACGTAGATAGTGTGTGTTCGCATTGGTAGGAGATACCGATATTTTTGAAGAAGGAAATGTATGCTTCCGAAATAAAACCCTACGGGCGTATAAAATTCTTAATCATCCTTGAAAAGGTCACATAAACAAAGGATAAACATAAGACGTGTCGCACATTTTCATTATTCATGATGCAGGTGTAAGACGGAAATGTACCTGTAAAATTGATGGATTTTGATGGGATTTGTGGCTATTTTCAACATTTTCAATAATTAATACACCCAACACTCCAAAATGTGATTTTCACATCACATGACCTATAATTACAGTAAAAAGGCAATTTGCTTACTTTTTTCGGGGGTCTAAAATGTAAGCAGAATAGGGTGCTGTGGTAAGTGTATGGAATTTCCCTGCAAATAAATGCAACACTGAGAAACTAGATGCTTCCAAAATAAAACTCTATGGGCATATGAAATTCCCAATCATATGTGGAATATGTTTATGTAAGCAAAGGACAACATAAGACATATCATAGGCGTCAGTCTCTTGACATCATAGATTTGCATACTTAGCCAATGTTTATTCATGATGCAGGTGTAAGACAGAGATTTGCCTGTAAAATTGTCAATATTGGATGGATTTTGATGGGACTTGTTGTACTTTCAACATTTGCAATGATTAATACAACCAATACTCCAAAATATGATGTTCATGTCACATGACATTTAATTGCAGAAAAAAGGCAATTGCTTTTTCTTTTTTTTTTTGTTGCTGAAGTGTAAGCAGAATGGGGTGCTGTGGTAGGTGCGTGAGACTTCCCTGCAATTAAAACAAAGCCCTTATGCAAAGGCATTTTTTTTTAAATTTGACAGTTTTTTGTTTATTTTGGACATAAAGAACAATGTCTGGTAGCTTTTTAGAATTTGGAAGTATATCAACTCTGTTGTTGCACTTTTGGGAGATGCAGGAATAACAGCACTTCCTGCTTTCAACAGTTTTAACTGTTGATTGATTTTAATGTATTCAATACAATTGTAACTAACAGTGTTTCAATAAGGAGAGTTTGTCTTGTATGAGTATTGAACAGTTCAAAAATATCACTCCAAAGACCTTAATGTATTTTAATAGTGAAATGTGTATATTATGAAAAGGACTGATCTGTTTTATGAGAGACATTAAACTGGAAAAGAATTAAGTTGTATCGAATGTGACTGGTCATGTTCTACTTTCTCTCTGTTGCAGATTACAAAGTTCTCGGGATACTTAAGCGTCAGTTTCCCGACACACCCATACTCGGTCTGACAGCTACCGCTACTTATAGTGTTTTGAACGATGTTAAAGGTATACTCAACCTTACTGCCAGTTGCGATGTCTTCAGATCAAGTTACAATCGTGCCAATCTGTTTTATGAGGTAGGACTTAAGTTGAAGGGCTCATTGAGTTGGCACCTTTTTATTTTAGGCAAGTTTGTAGGAAGTTAATAAATTTATAGTTAATAAATTTAAAGTTAAATAACATTAATAAAAGTTTTGTCATTCAAAAACGAATTTTTCGTGCTATTGATCACAAATCAAATCTAGACCACTCAAGACCAATATTTTACCGTTATAACCCCCTTACAATATTTGATATTGTGAAGCTTCAAATTTCAGTATTTATGTATCAGTTTTCTAAGAATTTACGTCCCAGTTCATTTGGTAATTTCTTCTCCGCTTATAGTCACAGTTACACCACTAGATACAACTCGCATTATGTACTGCCTTTTTATAAACTCAGTCTTAGTCAACGAACTATCAGATTCATAGGTCCCGTTACTTGGAATGGTATCCCAACCCACATTAAAAACTCCTCTTCTGTTTCTTCGTTTAAACGACAGTTTAAAAACTACCTTTAGCTGGTTACAATTAGTTTTTTGTTTTGCTTTGCTATGTCCCTATTGTTTGACATCTCTGTTCATCTTGGTAATTTAAGTTCCTCCATTCTTCAGATGGTCATGTTTCTTTTCCATTATTGTTTAGTGATATACATGTTTCTATGTGTTTCGTTCCAGGGGAATCACTACCACAAGCTTTTGGTAGCTTTCTTGTGCTTCCCCCCAACCATGATTATTAACTTTTGTATATCATCATGTTGATATTGTTTATTGCCTGTTTTTTATTTCCATTCTTAAAGCTTGTTCTTTTTGTTCCAATATCAAATTGTATAACTTGTTACATATGGTATATAAGGTTGAAATAAATGTTGAGAAAATGAAAAAGTCTTTTCACGCCGATACGTCTAGTTACCAGCAGTAGTTATGTGCTTATTTTTCTCTCAATTTTTAGTGTTTTCCTGATTCCACTTTGATTTTCCTGTATACTTTGCACAATTCAAAATTGTGGGTCGACATTTGCATGCAATTTAATCTTTGTAGCATATGCACAACTGTAATGCCTGTTTGGGCATGGTATATTAAAGAAACTGAAATTTAGGAATGTTATTAATGTAGGAATGTTTTGCAGATGTAATGTAAGTCATTCAGGGAGATAGAGCTAGATCTATCACCAAAGCATTAAAAAAAAGTTCTTTGAAAAATCTTTAAAGTGTTGTCATCATTGCATTGTCTCCTTCTCTTGCAGGTGAGGTTAAAACCACCAAGCAAAGAATTTACCAATCATCTTTTGGAATTGTTACAAGGAGAGTTTGCAAATTCTGCGGGTATGTAGGGTATGATTGATGTAATAAAATAACTGAGGTGAAATTTATGTGTGTATGGTACCACATGCTAACCACTAATCAGTGTGTACATATGAATGAGATTAACCGTGTGTATGTGGCACTGTATGCAAACTGTTAATCAGTATTAATATATGAATGGGATTAACTATGTGTATGTTGTACCATGTACTGACCATTTATCAGTGTATATACATATATATGACATTAACTGTATGTATCTGTTACCATATGCTGACCATTTATGAGTGTATACATATATGAATGAGATTGCCAACTGTGCGTACGGTATGTGGTACTGTATGCAGACCATTAATCAGTGTGTATATATGAATGAGATTAACTGCGCATATGTGGTACTGTATGCAGACCATTAATCAGTGTGTATATATGAATGAGATTAACTGTGTGTATGTGGTACTGTATACTGACCATTAATCAGTGTGTATATATGAATGAGATTGCCAACTGTGCGTATGTGGTACTGTATGCAGACCATTAATCAGTGTGTATATATGAATGAGATTAACTGTGTGTATGTGGTACTGTATGCAGACCATTAATCAGTGTGTATATATGAATGAGATTAACTGTGTGTATGTGGTACTGTATGCTGACCATTAATCAGTGTGTATATATGAATGAGATTAACTGTGTGTATGTGGCACTGTATGCTGAACATTAATCAGTGTGTATATATGAATGAGATTAACTGTGTGTATGTGGTACTGTATACTGACCATTAATCAGTGTGTATATATGAATGAGATTAACTGCGCGTATGTGGTACTGTATACTGTACATTAATCAGTGTGTATATATGAATGAGATTAACTGTGTGTATGTGGTACTGTATGCTGACCATTAATCAGTGTGTATATATGAATGAGATTAACTGTGTGTATGTGATACTGTATACTGACCATTAATCAGTGTGTATATATGAATGAGATTAACTGTGTGTATGTGGTACTGTATACTGACCATTAATCAGTGTGTATATATGAGTGAGATTAACTGTGTGTATGTGGTACTGTATACTGACCATTAATCAGTGTGTATATATGAATGAGATTAACTGTGTGTATGTGGTACTGTATGCAGACCATTAATCAGTGTGTATATATGAATGAGGTTAACTGTGTGTATGTGGTACTGTATGCTGACCATTAATCAGTGTGTATATATGAATGAGATTAACTGTGTGTATGTGGCACTGTATACTGTACATTTATCAGTATATATATATGAATGAGATTAACTGTGTGTATGTAGTACTGTATGCTGACCATTAATCAGTGTGTATATATGAATGAGATTAACTGTGTGTATGTGGTACTGTATGCTGACCATTAATCAGTGTGTATATATGAGTGAGATTAACTGTGTGTATGTGGTACTGTATACTGACCATTAATCAGTGTGTATATATGAATGAGATTAACTGTGTGTATGTGGTACTGTATGCAGACCATTAATCAGTGTGTATATATGAATGAGGTTAACTGTGTGTATGTGGTACTGTATGCTGACCATTAATCAGTGTGTATATATGAATGAGATTAACTGTGTGTATGTGGTACTGTATACTGTCCATTAATCAGTGTGTATATATGGATGAGATTAACTGTGTGTATGTGGTACTGTATGCTGACCATTAATCAGTGTGTATATATGAATGAGATTAACTGTGTGTATGTGGTACTGTATGCTGACCATTAATCAGTGTGTATATATGAATGAGATTAACTGTGTGTATGTGGCACTGTATACTGTACATTTATCAGTGTGTATATATGAATGAGATTAACTGTGTGTATGTGGCACTGTATGCTGACCATTTATCAGTGTGTGTATATGAATGAGATTAACTGTGTGTATGTGGCACTGTATGCTGACCATTAATCAGTGTGTGTATGAATGAGATTAACTGTGTGTATGTGGCACTGTATGCTGACCATTTATCAGTGTGTGTATATGAATGAGATTAACTGTCTGTATGTGGTACTGTATGCTGACCATTAATCAGTGTGTATATATGAATGAGATTAACTGTGTGTATGTGGCACTGTATACTGTACATTTATCAGTGTATATATATGAATGAGATTAACTGTGTGTATGTGGTACTGTATGCTGACCATTAATCAGTGTGTATATATGAATGAGATTAACTGTGTGTATGTGGTACTGTATGCTGACCATTAATCAGTGTGTATATATGAATGAGATTAACTGTGTGTATGTGGCACTGTATGCTGACCATTAATCAGTGTGTGTATATGAATGAGATTAACTGTGTGTATGTGGCACTGTATGCTGACCATTTATCAGTGTGTGTATATGAATGAGATTAACTGTGTGTGTGTGGTACTGTATGCAGACCATTAATCAGTGTGTATATATGAATGAGATTAACTGTGTGTATGTGGCACTGTATACTGTACATTTATCAGTGTGTATATATGAATGAGATTAACTGTGTGTATGTGGCACTGTATGCTGACCATTTATCAGTGTGTGTATATGAATGAGATTAACTGTGTGTATGTGGTACTGTATGCTGACCATTAATCAGTGTGTGTATGAATGAGATTAACTGTGTGTATGTGGCACTGTATGCTGACCATTTATCAGTGTGTGTATATGAATGAGATTAACTGTCTGTATGTGGTACTGTATGCTGACCATTAATCAGTGTGTATATATGAATGAGATTAACTGTGTGTATGTGGCACTGTATACTGTACATTTATCAGTGTATATATATGAATGAGATTAACTGTGTGTATGTGGTACTGTATGCTGACCATTAATCAGTGTGTATATATGAATGAGATTAACTGTGTGTATGTGGTACTGTATGCTGACCATTAATCAGTGTGTATATATGAATGAGATTAACTGTGTGTATGTGGCACTGTATGCTGACCATTAATCAGTGTGTATATATGAATGAGATTAACTGTGTGTATGTGGCACTGTATGCTGACCATTTATCAGTGTGTGTATATGAATGAGATTAACTGTGTGTGTGTGGTACTGTATGCAGACCATTAATCAGTGTGTATATATGAATGAGATTAACTGTGTGTATGTGGCACTGTATACTGTACATTTATCAGTGTGTATATATGAATGAGATTAACTGTGTGTATGTGGCACTGTATGCTGACCATTTATCAGTGTGTGTATATGAATGAGATTAACTGTGTGTATGTGGTACTGTATGCTGACCATTAATCAGTGTGTGTATGAATGAGATTAACTGTGTATATGTGGCACTGTATGCTGACCATTTATCAGTGTGTGTATATGAATGAGATTAACTGTCTGTATGTGGTACTGTATGCTGACCATTAATCAGTGTGTATATATGAATGAGATTAACTGTGTGTATGTGGCACTGTATACTGTACATTTATCAGTGTATATATATGAATGAGATTAACTGTGTGTATGTGGTACTGTATGCTGACCATTAATCAGTGTGTATATATGAATGAGATTAACTGTGTGTATGTGGTACTGTATGCTGACCATTAATCAGTGTGTATATATGAATGAGATTAACTGTGTGTATGTGGCACTGTATGCTGACCATTAATCAGTGTGTGTATATGAATGAGATTAACTGTGTGTATGTGGCACTGTATGCTGACCATTTATCAGTGTGTGTATATGAATGAGATTAACTGTGTGTGTGTGGTACTGTATGCAGACCATTAATCAGTGTGTATATATGAATGAGATTAACTGTGTGTATGTGGTACTGTATACTGACCATTAATCTGTGTGTATATATGAATGAGATTAACTGTGTGTACACAGTACCATACGCTGAGCATTAACCAATGTTTACATATGACTGAGATTAACTGTGTGTATGCAGTACCATATGCTGAGTATTAGCCAGTGTTTATGTATGACTGAGATTAACTGTGTGTGTGTGTGTGGTGCCATATGCTGAGCATCAACCAGTGTATTTGACCGAGATGAGCCTTCTTTTGTGGTGCTACAGTATATGCTGGAATTAATCAGTGTTTGGCTTAATCTACATATGTGTGTGGTACTGCATGTTGGTGTTGTAGTCTGTAATTGGTATGACACTTGACAATGTTGCTGGGCACATCTAATGGAGGTAGATTCATTCGGTCAAACTTTTTGATTACCACAGTAAAAAGTGGATTTAAAGCCCATACTTCTTTATTATTGAAATTTCAGGATGTGATCATGTTTACTTCAATTTTCATAATTATTCATACACCGAGAATGAATCTTGCACAAAGTTATAAAAGCACAAATTGAGTTTGATTTGTACACCAATATTTTCTTGTTTAAGGTATAATCTACTGCTTTAGTCGAAAGGACACCGAAAGTTTGGCAGAAGAGCTCTCCGGGAGCGGAATAATGGCTGCTGCTTATCATGCGTATATGGAACCTGAAGACAGGAGTATGGTCCATAGGAACTGGAGAAATGGTCACATACAGGTGTCACTCCAAACATTCTGCTAAAGAAATCACTTTAAAAATGAAAAATGCCAAAATGAATGACGTAAAGGCTGTTCATCTAACAGATATCTTTCAAAATTACTTGTGAAGAATATTTAAAGAGAAATTCCAGACAAGTCATTTTAAAACATCAAGAACATAAATGACGGTGGTTTGAGCTGACTTAAATAAGTCAGCAGACACGTTTCTTGACTGGAATTTCCTTTTGAACAAATCATTCCAAAATCTTACTCATACTTTAGCAAGGTGCTGTTTTAAAAGAGTTATACTTTGTCTTATTAGTTTACTTTATGCTATGTACTTTATAGTATGTTAGCCAGCAGTGCATTAAACTTTTAAAAGTTAGCATAACACTTTGTCAAGCAGGACCTTTACGTCATTGACGTGGATTGATGGTAGTAAAAATTCAGAGTGTAAAGCCATACCGGAAGAAATATCAGTTACTGCAGGTTTGCTGGCATTTTAGTCTAAAAGTACTTTTTTTTCTTATTCAGGGATACATCTGATTCCTCATTTGTTATCACTTAGATTGTAAGTAGCATCGCAAAGTTCTCCATAAACAGTTATCTAGTACAGAACTGAACAAAATGCAATCATTTTCTTGAGATCAGCTCATTTTCTTTTCTCCCAAGTTTCTTTCTTCTTTAATCTAGGAGAAAGTAAAATATATGTAACTCAATATTATCTGCAGAAATTTTTTGATGCATAACAGGCGTTTCCATTGCCTACTTCTCACAAAACAGTGGCAAAGTTAATCCGTGATCAACCACGAAACGTGGACTCAAGTGCTTTGTTGTAAATACCCAATCGGTATTCAACCCATCCAAGCATGTCCTCTAGTGATCTCTGGTATTCAGAGACAGTCATTTATGGAGGAAAGAGAACTGTATTACCTAAGCTGCATTTGTAAGGCGGCCACGATACGGTGTAGGTCCCTCCACCGAAATAGAAAAATGCTAGTGGTTTCATGAGGGTCCCCAAAGGGTGTATCCCTTTTACAAGCCATATGGGTCACTGTAGAACTTTAGCACAGAGTTATACTGTAGCAACTGTCCCGTCATAACCAAGCCATAGAGTGATTCCACAGCAATACAGAGGCTTTACTTTTTCGTGTGTAGTGGTTTAATAATCTGTTGGCACTGTTGTCGTTAAAGGCTGTCACAATGGCCTTGTGGGTACCTTGCTTCTGCATTCTTATTTGCCGCAGGCCTGAAAGGTCACTTCAAATTTAAAAAGGCAATCACAGTTTTTCGGTCTTCACAAACTGCCACAACATGTTATCATGGGAATGTAGCCCTTTAATTGTTATTGATGGTAGATATTTTAAATCCCTATGACAACAGATGCAAATATGAGTTAAGTATAAATGTATTACCCAAGCTTTCCTCACAGTGATTGTATCCCACTCAAGTAACAAACAATCACAAGTCTAATTAGACATGAATCACTTTGTTTTCTCGATCTGTGTTTCATGTAATTGGAGAGGATATTAGCTATCATGTAAATATTAAAGCATGATTGAGTGGAGAAAAGAAGACAGTTCATCGAAACTTCTTCGATAAGATCGCTCCATCATGCAATGATCATTTCCTGAAATCACACAACCATGTTTTCTTGCGTAGGTGGTGGTCGCGACGACAGCTTTTGGAATGGGTATCGACAAGCCGGACGTGAGATTCGTCATCCATCACTCGTTGAGTAAGTCGCTGGAGAACTATTACCAAGAAAGTGGTAGAGCAGGTAATATCATTCACCCTCATTCCTCTATCTCGTTGAATGTCTTTATATATACCTAAATATTACCATCCTGTCCAATCTATGTGAAAAAAAAAAAAAACTTTTGAAACCATACTGGTGTTAATCTTTCTGGACCTGTTCATTTTGCCTTTGATGGTCAAGAAACGCTCCTTTACAGGTTTGTACAGAAATTGTGCTGCCGTGGGTGTATTGTTTATTCCTGAGTCGTCTGACGGATCGTTCTCATTTCATGTCTCCAGATGAAGAAAAAAATTGTAGGAAAGGTCTGTAAATTGTGTATTAAGAAGTGTGCATTTCTGTAATGGGGCCATTTTATTGCCTGTAAGTCCTGTATGTTAATCGTCCATGCGTGGAATGGTGAACATGTTTAGATTAAAGGAGTCGAAAGCAACTCCAGTGAAATGTAGATAACAAATCAACAACTCAAACTTAAAGGTGGTGCAGGTGAGTAGAGTGGTAAGTTTAATACGCCCATTGAGGTAGAGGGAGGTGGGGATGTGGAAAGACAAAGACCCCCCTCTCCATTGCTATGCATGTGATTACTGCCACACACATCAACTGTTTGGAATCTCTACCTCAATGAGTGTGTTAAATTTACTACTCTACTCAACTTGCATGCTGCTTATCTGGCTTTAAAAGTACATTACTCAGACAAAGCTGTGGGCTAAATGGTGGTCATGTGAGTGTTCTAAACTGCTTCCTTGCTTCTTTCCAAATGTTCCTGACATGTAAAAAATTTACATGTATATTTATTTTTGAGGGTGGAAAGAATGAAGCTTTTGATAGCCCACTGTGAAGTGTGATGATTGAAAGTCTAATCTTGAGCACAGAAAGATAGTAAAGATTTCATTTATCTCCAGTACCCCCCCAACTTCTAAAAAAACAGAAAAGTTAAAAGATGAAAGAATTTAAAGTAGATCTGTACATACATTTATGCCTTTTCTCAATAAAATGATTTGGCAGAATTCTGCTCTGCTCTGCATGCTAAGTACAATAAACTAAGTGGACAGTTATTTAATGTCTTCTGTTTAATTGTGACCTGTTTCTAAATAGTTATCATGAGGCAAAATGAAAAATCATCACTGTTATTTTCTGTATTTCTGCCTTGACTTTCATGTTAACCTTCACCCTTCAACTTAAGACATTGAGCCATTCCATTTACAAATTCTTTCATTTCAGGAGTAGCATTGCAATGAAAAGCTTATCCTTTTCACCAAGAAAAAAATAAATATTCATAAAAAGCCAAATGTTGTTGATCAGCACAGTAATATATAGTAGCCTAGTAGTTATTAAGGTACTTTAGTCCAACCGAGAGGTTCATTCTAAGTTAGCTCAGCCAGACAGACATCTTGCCCCAAAATATAATAACAGATTTACCCTCTAAATACTGTGCAAAAGAAAAAAGCTGAAATAAATGTACTTCAAATGCTTTACTCTTATGCAAAATTTATAGAATTGCCTAGGTGAAATGCCTTAAAAAGATTTTTGTGTACAAACTCCAAAATAGCAGTCTGAATCAAAGTCCTCTGAAATGTTGAATTGCTTAATTTTGCAGGCTGACAACTTTGCTTATGCAGCTGTAGTGATATTCAGAAACATCATGGAAAATTCTTCTAAGAGAAATAAGAAGAGAATTGCAAGATTATGTTGATTTTTCAAAATAAAGTGAGGGGGGACTCATATTCTGTTTACCATTTTAAGAAACCTGTTGTTGTGAGGTCTGATACTATGGTGGTGCTTCTTAGGATTTTATTTATCAGGGTACTCTATGGGATTGTATCCATTAGTAGTGTGTCAGACTCAAAGGATGTGGAATTAGCTAAGCCGTATACCTTTTACCTCAGACTCTCATCTCCTCATGGTACATCACCAACCAATGACCTCTTCGAAGTACCCACAAATCTGTTATCTTTGATGGATTTTGGCAATTGGGCATACCAGAAGTCTCTGTTGTTTGTTGTGATTGTGGGTCCATTGGATTTCCTTATGTGTCTATTGGTTGAATGTTTCCTTATACCAAACAAAATCATTTTTTTTTTCATTTCTCTTCCTGAAAGAAGGAAAAATATTTAAAAGTCTATTTTGATTGACACGTCCATGAAAATTTTAATCTGGCATGTTATGATCTTTCAAATCGTTTTATTTACAAACTGAATGATATTCTGCAACTACTGTGTTTCACAACAATATGTGAGACAACCCACATTTTACAACTTTGTATGTCTTAACCTTTTTAACTGAACTTTTGTGATTTTGTCTTTTTTTGTTTTCCATGCAGGGCGGGATGACAAGCCAGCTAGCTGCATCTTGTTCTTTGGATTTGTCGATGTCTTCAGGCAAAGTACGATGGTGGTCATGGAACAGACAGGGTTACAGAAACTCTATCAAATGGTCGCATATTGCATCCTGCACGGGAGGTAACACGCGCACAAAGTTTAGATAATTTTATACCTCATTCTGAACTTACCTGTCTCCACACAACTACGCCGATCCCTCTACCCCGGCCAGGAAGTCACGATGACACTTAAACTCTGGCTCTCCCTTCACCCCCGGCTAGAGTTGGACTAGTGCTCTCCCAAAACAACCACCCAAATATGCTAGTTACTGAATTTTCGACTGGTCTTTGGATATTACCCTTTGTAAGGAGTTCTACTCTCGTGATCTTCTCTTCTCTAGCGTTTCTAGAAGTATCTCAACAGGTAAACTCTGTGGTAAATTTCCTTCTGTTGTAAGTCAGGTTTTTGAAGGGTTTTTTTTTTTGCTTTGCTTGCCCTTTTTATTTTGGACATGCTTCACATGACACTCTGACTTCCTAGCATGTGAAGATGTTTTAAGTTTTGTTATCTAGTAATTACAACAAAAAAAGCAAAATAGATCTGATCAGGGTTTCACAAACCTGGACTTTGAATGAGAGATCTCACGTATACATCAGACAGCTCTGGAACTGACTGGTGGTCATGAAATGTTGGAAACTTGAGCCAATTGATTCATTCACTTTGTGAGTTTTTTCCTCTGTCTTTGTTTATGTGTGGGTGTGCACGTTTGCGTGTCCTCACACCATGTTACGCCGACACAGGCGGGGGGATGTACGTACGTGAGCCAACGGACAGCGAGTCGCCGGTGAGAGCAAGAGCCTCGGACATCCGTACCCATGAGCCAGCTTTATCCATGAGATGCTACTTGAAGAAGATCTTTTGCAACAGAGATGTGAAAAGAGAAAGTATGGTAGTGTCTGGAGGAGTTGATATGAACTTTGGTCTGTTAAAAGTTTGGTGCCTTGGTGGTGACATGACATGTATTATCGTGTTGTTTCTTCCCAGTCCTGTGAGTATTTTCAATGTCCACATATCCATTAGCATTCATCAGTGTAGGACATTCTTTATCTACCGCAATGGGGGTCTTCACCGTCAACGGGTCACTCTGGTTTTGTCGGTTGAATCCCCTGAAGTTTTTTCTGTTTTGGGTTGGACATCAGACAAAAGAGAAAGGCCCCCCCTTCTGTTGCATCATGGATGTCATTTGTTTTGTTTTTTTACTGGAAAGGTCTTCGAGGTCAGTTCTTAATCATCTAGTTGAGTCGTCAATGTCACTGAGACGAATCTCAGTTGAATTAGGCGGGAGATTCTGAGACGGTCCGTGCCCTTTGTTATTACGCGTGATTAAGCAAACCACGGTAAAACTAGGAAAACGAAAACGAACTATCGACTGCGGTATGCCATCAACAAACCTGAAGGGAGCCATGCCTGTGGGTGTGAACCCTCCTGAACACAGATTGCCCAAAGTAATTTATTATGTTCTTTCTATACAATCTGACGGTCCTTTATAGCAAAGTTCTGAAATAAAACAGACCAAGTAAAACTGATGCAAGGTTTCAGTTTGAAAATAACATCAGGGCTTTGCCAGATGGGAATGACATTTGGTATCTTCCATTCTTCGGGGAATATGCCATTAGGATGAGATAAATTCGAAAAATGAGTAAACTGGATCAATAAAAAAGGTCATGGATTATATAGAAGTACCATTTCTAAGATCATCAAACCTTCGGAGCTTTAAAATCTCAGGTCAACAACTGTTGCAGTTACTCCCTCCCTAAACGCTGCGAGGATGAAAAATAAATGTTTTAAGTATTATTACAAAACCTTTGATTAGTTTCTTCGACATTACTGAGAGGTTTATCGAAATCGAAGCAGATATGAAATAGTCGTCGAAACAGCACATTGATGCGATGATACTGATAAATTTGTGAGGAGTCTGAAGGGCACAATAACATGATAAAGCATATAATAAGCATAAAAGTCAAGTCTCTTGTCCAATAGTTAATAGGAAACAGTCTTTTTTTTTTACTCTGTTCTGTATTGGCTGTGTGCATATGAATTTGTGAAAAGAAAAAGTGTCTGGTCGCAAATTCTCATAATCAGATCAGTCTATTTTTTAAAAGTGCATTTATTTAGTTAAACTCCATTCAGAGAGGGATCATGTTCATATGCTCAGTGTAAATCAAGTTTTGTGAGAATCAACACGGGAGGCCTAATCCAAGGTGTTTTAACTGTAAGTTTTTTTTTGTAACTGTAACTTTTTATTTTTCAGTCTTATTATGAAATGAATAGTTAGAAAGAAAAATTACAATGACATATGTAGTTAAAGAGACTGAGGAGTGATTGCAAAAAGCTTTTAAAAGCCTGTCGGGGTAATCACCCCTGAAAAAGAACGAAACAAAGCTAAATCAATGTACAAAAACAAAAGAAAAGAGAACAAACAGCAAAGAAAACAAAAACAAGGAAAAAAGAAGAAAAATTAGTAATAAGTGAAATTAATCCTGTATACAAACTAAATGGGTTTTAAGCTTCTTTTTTTTTTTAAAGTGTTCAAGCATTTGCTGTGTTGCATGTAATTAGGGAGGGAATTCCAAATATTGACACCTAGGTATCGAATAGTGATTGAATAGTGAAAGGTTTGTGTTGTCAGCATAAGAAATTACGTGTAACCTAATGCTGACTTTATGCAGATTATTGACATATAAGATGAATAATATTGGACCGAGAATAGAACCTTGTGGGACGCCACAGTGTATAGGCTTTAAATTAGAGTCGATGTCTCAAATTGCAACATATTGCTCTCGGTCAGAGAGGTAGCTACGAAACCAACTACGGGCAACACTTCTTATTCCATAAGATGTATTTATGTTAAGTTCTAGCAAAAAAATATCACAAAATTTGTCATTAAATGCTGTAAAAGCAGTTTGGGAATCATTGTTGCACAATCTTTCCTGTCTGTAGAATTCAGCTTTGATCCCATATTTGCCACTTGGATGCACTGGTATCAAGGTTACAGATGCACTGATATTAAGGCAACCACTTTGCAGTATTTTCTTCATCTTACCTTTTTTTTAATGTTAATATTGTAATGTTCAAATATATCAGTGCTGATGGTATTGGAATTAAGTAATTGTTAAGTTTATAATATGAAAAATTAATATAATTTCATTTTATTGATTTTGTGTGGTACTTTGCCCACTGATTTTTGGTTGCTAAAGGTCATTCGAGATTGACAAAAACCATAAGTTTGAAATCTTGAAACATGATACCCTTCAGAAGCAAAGAATTATTTTTTTTTTAGTTTAAACTAATTATGACATTTTACAGTTAGTGGGTGACTCCTGCTGTTCTCACAGAAGTGAAAGATCATTAAATGCTCTCAAAAGGCTGAAATCTAAAGACCTCAATCTTGAGGGATAAAAAGATGTTAAGCCATGGAATGAACTATGTGATTCTTATCTCGATATTGATCAGTAAAACAATAACAACAGTGCAGTATTGCGACTAATTGATGATACAGACCATGTGAAAACTTAAGCAGAACATTCTGTCTCAAAAAAACAGGCATAGTGAGTGGTTCCTGCTCCCTCAGCATGGATCGTTTCCCATGTTCGGTCCGGGACTATCGTCTCACTGTGTTAAGAGCAGAATGAGAGATTAAAGTGCACTTTAATTTCCTCAGTTACTCTTAGACAGTACTGTACAAGTTTGATGTGTACGAACTTACGCATGAACACGGTCATGTTTGCGATGTAATGACTACAATACCTGTATTTTTGTTCGTAAGAAAAAGGGTAAAAACGCTTTGTGGGTAAATGTTTTCTTCTTATGCAAATGACCTCTGATGAGCCACCGGAGATGGTCGTCTGTTGTCTCTTTTGTCCTTTTCTGATGCATATTTTGGAATCTTTCTCACACGGCAGGTGTCGACGAGCTTCACTCGCGGAGCATTTTGATGAGTCTTGGGAGAGAGGTGTCGGGTGTAACAAGATGTGCGATACCTGCAAGACTAAATCAACAGGTATTAAGGCATATATTTATGTGTCATGTGACTTCACATTTTCATATTCTAGAATATTACATGCAAAAGAAAGCAGACTGGCACAAAATTCTGAAATTTCACCCACTGGTGTTTCTTTTTTCTTTTTTTTTCTTTTTGTTGACTTCAAGGGCCCCTTTGGCCAGTGGATCATTAGTATTTAATAAAGAAATACTCAAATTTGGCATGCACGGGCTCTTGCAGTCCTTCGAGGCTTCTTCGGGGTGGAGTGATAAATAATTCATGGTTTTAAAATGATGTTAGTAGCTTCTAGAGTATTAGAGAACTTTGCTTTTCATAGGTTGAATGTGAAGTCCAGTGTGTTTAGGACATGTATAAATACTTGTGAGACATTTTCCAATAATGTTAGACAGATGGGCTGGTTTGTCTATAACATGCAGTGCCTTCTTCAAAACTGTTGTTAGGGTCTTTGTGTCTCTTTCTTATCTCTTTTTTTTATCTTGCTTTTTATCTACTTATGAAACCATATGCTACAATCACATAATCTCTGTATTATCCAAGCACTTTTTCCACTGCAAGACATATGTTTCCCAAAAGTTTTTGCAAAAGTTCATCATAAAAAAGATTTTATAAAGACTGAAAATAAATGCTTTCTTTGGAGAGGGACTGTCCTCTTGCCCTTGTAGGGAAAACTGGATCAGATGAACACTTACATGAGTATTTCTGTTTTGTAGAGGGCACTGTTTGCTGTTTTGAGAGTTGGGCTATTTTACACATGTTTGTTCAGAGATATTCAACCCTCCTGCTCTCTGTTTAATTTATGCAGCATTGACCCACTTACTGTCTAATTTATTCTGTATTTAGCCACCTACTCTCTGTTCAACTTATGCTGCATCGACCAACCTGTTTGTTAACATTGTGCTGCACTCACCTACTCTTTGTTATACTTTACACTGCATTGACCCACCTACTGTCTGTTAAATTTATGCTGTATTTACCCAGCTACTCTCTGTTTAACTTATGCTGCGTTGACCAACCTACTGTATGTTAACATCATGCTGCCCTCTCCTACTCTTTGTTATACTTTACACTGCATTGACCCACTTATTGCCTGTTCAATTTATGCTGTATTTAACTACCTACTTTCTTTTAACATACGCTGCATTGACCTGCTTACTTTTTGTTAACATCATGCTGCCCTCACCTTCTCTCCGTTATACTTTACACTGCATTGACCCACTCACTGTCTGTTAAATTTATGCTGTATGTACCCACCTACTCTCTGTTCAACTTATGCTGCATTGACCAACATATTGTTTTTTAACATCATGCTGCCCCCACGTTCTCTCTGCTTTACTTTACACTGCATTGACCCACTCACTGTCTGTTAAATTTATGCTGTATGTACCCACCTACTCTCTGTTCAACTTATGCTGCATTGACCAACATATTGTTTTTTAACATCATGCTGCCCCCACGTTCTCTCTGCTTTACTTTACACTGCATTGACCCACTTACTGCCTGTTCAATTTATGCTATATTTACCAACCTACTCTCCTGTTCAACTTATGCCGCATCCACCAACTTACTATTTGTTAACATGATGGTGAACCCACCAGTTACATTTACTGCATTGACCCACTTACCCTCAATTAAACTTATGCTACATTGACCCACCTACATGATACTTTATTGTACCACCTGCTGCACACTCTTTGTTAATAGTATGCTGCATTGGCCCACCTACATCATACTTTATTGTATCACTTGCTGCAAACTCTTTGTTAATAGTATGCTGCATTGGCCCACCTACATCATACTTTATTGTACCACCTGCTGCACACTGTTTGTTAATAGTATGCTGCATTGGCCCACATACATCATACTTTATTTAACTACCTGCTCCACACTGTTTGATAATAGTATGCTGCATTTGGCCCACCTACATCATACTTTATTTAACTACCTGCTCCACACTGTTTGTTAATAGTATGCTGCATTGGCCCACATACATCATACTTTATTTAACTATGTGCTCCACACTGTTTGTTAATAGTATGCTGCATTGGCCCACATACATCATACTTTATTTAACTATGTGCTCCACACTGTTTGTTAATAGTGTGCTGCATAAGCCAACCTACATCATACTTTCTTTAACTACCTGCTCCACACTCCTTTGTTAATAGTAGCCTATGCTGCATTGGCCCACCCTATATATGCTTTTTCAGTTTAAGGCAGGATGGCATTTTGTGAACTTTGAGCAAACGGAGTAGTTTGCAGTTTTAAGCTTTTCAACCTTTGTTGGTGACAAAATTCTACTGTGGTCATTTGTAGTTATCAGTTAGCCCAAGTTTCCCATCAGTTTCACATAATTCAAACACTTTAATTCAGTTTCCTGAAGTAGTACTTATGATTTGCACTGATTAAGTCTTATTTTGCATTTTATGAAAGTGAACAAAAAACAGTTATTTTGCTTTTTATTCTAAATATTAAGGAGAAACCAAGAAGTCCCTTCCAGTACTGATAGATAAAAATGCATTCAGTCACAACATTGGTTGTATATGCCCCGGCTTTTCTTCATTTTTTTTTTCTTCCTGTTGTTGCTGTGTCTGTGTTTTTAATCGATAAGACTGCCCGTGTGCTTGTACAACTAATTCACAACAGTGGTGGTCAAAAACAAATTAAAAGCTGCGCTTGTAGACCTTTTCTTGCAGAACTTGAAGAAACTAATCTGGTTCGTAACCTCTATGGCATGTATACATGCACACACTGTAATTATCGATATTTAGTCCGTGAGCAGGATTATTTAGTTTAATAAAGGTTGTGTGACATGAAGTGACATTTATGGATATTGGCTGTATCAATGATTAAAAAATGTTAAAAATAGCCCGAAATTCCATCAATATCTGATATTCTATACTTAAAACTGATTAATTAACAACATTCAACTGATTCTGATTTGATGTGCTCGATATTCAAACAACACTCAGTTGACTCTGATCTGATATGCTCCATACTGACAAATAAACAACACTGAATTCACTCTGATCTCATGTGCTCCATACTGATTAGTAAACAACACTCAGTTGACTCCGATCTGATGTACTCCATACTGATTAATAAACAACACTCATGGTCAGCTGTGTTCCATACTGACAAATAAACAACACTCAGTTCACTCTGATCTGATGTGCTCCATATTGACAAATAAATAAAACTCAGTTCACATTGATGTGCTCCATATTGAATGAAAACAACGCTCAATTCTCTCTGATCGGATGTACTCCGACTGATAAACAACACTCAATACATTCTGATCAGGTGTGCTTCATACTGATTAATAAACAACACTCAATTGGCTCTGACGTGATACACTCCATACTGATGAAGGAACTACAAGCAATTGACTGTGATGTAATGTGCTCCATACTGATAAGTAAACAACACTCAATTGAATCTGTTCTGATATGTTCCATACTGACTGATGGACAACATTCAGTTCATTCTGATCTGATGTGCTCCATACTGACAAGTAAACAACACTCAATTCATCCTGATCTGAATGCTTCAAAGTGATTAATGAACAACACTCAATTGACTCTGATCTAATGTGCTCCATACAGACAAATAAATAACTCTGAATTCATTCTGATCTAACGTGTTCCATACTGACAAATAACACTCAATTCATTCTGATGTGATGTGCCCCATACTAATTAATAACAACTCAGGTCACTCTGATATGATGTGTACCATGCAGAATCATAAAATAACACTCAATTCATTCTGATCTGATGTGTTCCATACTGATTAAGGAAACAACACTCAATTGGCTCTGATCTGATATGCTCCAGGATGACTAAGTACAGCACTTCAACTCTGTTGAAGTGGGTCTGACGTGACTGTTTACAATAAGAAGTAGACTGCACTGCTAAGTCAGGAGACCTTAAACCTAGATTTAACTTCTTGTTGGAATCCTTACATGCAGTATTTCTTCATTTTATTCCTTTTATTATCATTTTTCTTGTTTTGCCATATCAAAGTTTGTTATCGAATAATTTTTCGATATTACTGTAATTTGAGATCTAGGTGATGACAAACTGCACTAAGAGATTTTCAGGGGCCAGTATGTACAGTACTCAGTACCCTCAGTGATAGAGACTCAATGGCCGTTCTACTTTCAATACTTTTTTTTCACAATCCATATTCTATGTACATACAAATATGTCACTGTGTCCGTGGTATGTTCACCAGTAAGACAGCCTGACATGGATTTTGTTTGTTGATGTTTTCTCGACCTGCATACGCAGATTCCAATTTTATGCTAATTTTTTGTATGATAGTCCTAAATGTTCCCCGTCTACCTTACACACAGTTGTCGATAAAGACGTAACAGGAGTCTTGGAAACCATCGTTAAGATCCTGAACAAGAGCCATTCGAAGGATCAAAGGCTTACTGGACTTAAGTTGGTGGACCTCATACACAAAGAAAGGAATCAAGCAGGTAAAGAGATGTGCAAAACACAAATTATTATTTGTTACATATAATACAGATTTGAAAGTAAATATATATTATGCAATATTCTGAATGTATATAGTGTTGCCTATGTTACTCTAAAAATTTCAGATTCCTAAATTACCAAGTCATAGTGCATCACAAGGACATTTTAATTGCAGTTCCAGTGAATTTAAAATTTCATATGGTGATTTTCAAACTGCTCTAGACCAAGAGGAAATGGAAAGTAATACCATCTGATTGAAAATAAATACAAAAGATGACTTAAGAAAGGATTTGCACAGACATGGCATACAAAGAAAATAAAGGGTTAATTGGAGGCCTTGATATCCTGAAAGTACTTGAATTTCAACATGTTATTTTCAAGGTCTTGAACATCCTTAAATGTTGTTCTTTTCCACCAAAGTCCTGAAGAAGTGCTTGAATTTTAGTGATTTGAAATATTATTAAAACACTTTTACTTAAGTCAGTGCACATGTATGGCCAGAACAAGCCAGGGTCAAATGTTGCCAGTTTTCATAAGCACTAGGTTTGAAACTTGTCTCGCTTATTACAAGCAATTGTGATGTGATTGTAGCTTTCAAAATGCTCGCAATTGTGTGTGATTGTACTCTTCAAAATCCTCACAAATCACAATCTCTACAAGTCAATTCAATGTGTAGTTTGAAGGAGGTAAAATTAAAATTTAAAATTAAAGAATTATAGTAACATAGAATTGTAGATAGGCCTGTTTTAAGTCCATTTTTTTTCTCTCACCCAATATTTGCTAGAAATCTCACAGAGTTAATCAGCCAACT